>CM033471.1:58242581-58927581 GCA_019447015.1 Hymenochirus boettgeri | reverse complement strand
GAGACCGAAGCTCCCAGCAACAGAACAGTGTGCACATTCTTGCCAAGCGGCAACCGGAGGGATCGCGTTCACAGCGCAGAGGAGCTCCGGCAGCAAAGGTGAGCCACACGGCAGTGATCCGGCACGGGGCAGAACAGGCCTCAGAGGCCTGAGTGAAGTGGTGCGAAAGTGCCCCGCCCACATAGAGACTGAGGGGGGACAGAGAGGCAGGAGAACTTGCCACCAACACACAAACTGAAGCTAAAAGCAACCTAAACAAAAAATGGAAAGCCAAACCCCGCAGGAAAAACCAACTGCCCTGATTCCCCAGACCATTAACCGGGGAAGCCCCCCCAACACCAAAGCCACTGACAGTGCCCACCCGCAGCCACATAACCACGCAAGGTGACAGACACACGGCAAAACTTGAAAAAACCTAAACCAACACACGCTTCCTAAGCATCTACCTCTTCATAGATAGAAGCAGCCCCTCCTCATGGATCCCTAAGACCGAGAAACACAGGGAACAACAAAAAGAGGAGACCATACCAGCCTAAATTGGTAGCACGGACAAAAGCCCCGGGCTGGACTCTCTCAGACCTTCCTCAACTAAACTACAAAACCCACATATCTAACTAATAAGAGAGCCACCCAGAAACGGAATTGAACCAAATACTGGACAGACACATATCCCCCGAACCCCGGCTACTCAAAATCAACAAACAAAAACAAATATACCTCTTGGCCCAATCAGACCTCCACATGGGTCCGCGCAAAGAAAAGCAAATAGGAAAGGGAGAAATCACAGACTACATGTCACGACCAGGTACCCCAGCTCCATGCCAAGACGATGGCAGAGCTGGTAACAGGGACCCACCAGAAAATGATCTATGCACCAAACGAGATTTGGAGGAACTCTATCATAATATTGAAAAGATAATCCGCACCTCACAAACCCAAATCATACAGGAGGTAAAAACCGAAATTGCCTCACTGGGAGACAGAGTATCCACATTAGAGACCACCACAGACCATCTCGCAGCATATTGCCAACAGACGGAAATAGAAACCAAAGAAATTAAAAGATATACAAATTCTAAGAGATGCACAAGAAGACCTAGAAAACAGGTCTAGACGCAACAATATCCGACTGAAAGGGATCCCAGAGGAGGTGGTGGACCTAGAGAACTACCTACTAAAGCTATTCGATAGTTTACTACCAGATGGCCATACTCACAATCTACTCATTGACAGAGCACACAGGGCTCTCCGCGCAAAACCACAACAAGGTGAGCAACCAAGGGACGTAGTATGCAAACTCCATTATTACAAAGCTAAAGAAGCAATCATGACAGCAGCAAGACAAATAAACTCAATCGAACACGAAGGGGCCCGTGTTCTGCTATTCCAGGACCTCTCCCTAACAACTTTAATGAGGAGACGGGAACTCCGGCCCGTTACTGACATACTACTAAAACATAAATTACGTTACAGATGGGGATTCCCCTTCAAACTAACGGTGATACAAAATGGACGACCGGTATCCATTTCATCGTTGGAACAAGAGGAGTTCCTGAAACGGCTAAACATAACAAAAATTCCAGAACCTAGTGTGATATCAAAGCATCCTGAACGAACCACACCACCACGGCAGGACTGGACCGTGGTTAATCCCAGACAACCGCCACAAAACAGATATGCAGCACTAAGGGATCTATCGGAAAATTAACTCATTAGAGACAATACCAATATACATGCTACATAGAGGCAATTTATTAATATAAGCATCAGGTACAATTCACAAATATAAAATACGAATATTTACAAATAAAACAGGAGGGGTGAGATACAAATAGGATCAATAGGAATGCTACATAAAACAACAAAAGACTCCATCATCCACTACTGGGTCTCAAACTATCTTCAACAGACTATATGATCGAAATACAAACCAATAAATCACAGGTAATACCCCGAATGAAGAATCCCTACAATAGAACTGCAATAACAAACCCAATAAGGACTATAATCTAACAAAAGAAAGAGAAAGAAAAAACATCAAGGACACAAGTAAACAACAAATAAAACAATGGATCTACCAAGGGACAAACCACCCCCGACACCAACCCTAAAGAAGGAAACACCCTAAGAAACAATAAAGACTAACTCTTTCCCCACATGGAACAATACGAACTGGAGAAAAGGCTAAAAGGGCAAGGATACAAGATCAGAATGACCTACCAGAATGTAAATATAGAATGATTTAAACAAATGCATACAGAATAAAGAGTTGAAGTGTACCTGAGGTGAGGTGGGGTGGGGGCGAGGGAACTAATGGATCTACAGAGACATGGAAGGAAACTAAAGTAAAAACTAGTTAACCAGACTGTACATGGAACAAACTATTGAAATGTCTAAACCCAGAGGGATATTAACCAAAACTAAGGCCCAAAGCTAAACATTAGAATATATAAGGTGGGCTGGCCCGCATTGCCCCCTCCTCCTCTCTCACCCCCCCCTTTTTTTTTTTCTTCCTCCCCTCTCCCTCCCTGCTCTCCTCTATATCGATAGGGGGTCGGCGTGTGTGATGGGGGGAAGACCCTCAACAAACAAACAAATAGATTAGAGAAAAATAGGGGGGAAAAAAGGTCTTATAAGATAAAGATACCCAAGGTTTAGGATAAACCCTGGAGAAGCAACCGGGGAAGGGAATCAATAATGTCAACAAACATCCGAGTTGACCTCCAACTCCCCAATAACTGGATGAAATCCAGTAATCTGTATTTTATTTACGTAAGGGGAAAATTCCCCAAATACAAAAAGGTTTAATGTTAAAACCCAGACTAATGAGAACTGGAAATTTTGTAAATGTGTATTGAGACTGTTATGTTATAAACTAAAGTTGATAAAAGTTAATATAAAAGTTACGAAACAGAGAGGATGGGGGAACCTTCTTAGGTCGTCCCCCACACTCCACCCAATGGTACCAGAGATGATTGATGCTACTGCCCAGCTGCGTGGACACGGCTATCCCCCCTTCCCCATACGATGAGTAAAAAATTAAAGATCATTTCCCTAAATGTAAAAGGACTGAACTCACCGACCAAACGTTGGCTACTCCTGAAAGAAGTTAAAATGTCCCAACCAGACATTCTTCTAATCCAAGAAACACATCTGCACTCAGAAGATGCATTTAAATTTATCAAACATATGTACCCCCAAATATACACCACTACATTTAGCAACCGAAAAGCAGTAACAGCGATTCTAATACACAAAAACTGTCAATTTAAGCTAACCAAAAGCCAGGTCCACGCAGCGGGCAGATATGTAATAATACAAGGACAGGTAAACCACACTGAAATGGTTATATGCAATATATATGTCCCAAATGTATGCCAGGTAACTTTCTTAAAGAACCTCCTAAATAAGCTAGCAAAATTTGAATGCCCTCTTATGTTAATGGGGGGGGATTTTAATATGGTACATTCAACAGTACTAGATAGGATGACACTATCCAACAAACCCCATAGAAATACAGGAAAAACCCTTGCAAAGGGATACAGACAACTTATGCGCAAAGCACACTTCTACGATACATGGCGTATATGCCACCCAAGTTCAAAACAATATACCTTCTATTCATTTCCACACAAAACACACACAAGGCTGGATTACTTCTGGTTGAACGCCCCACTACTACGCCTTATGGCGGCCTCAGAAATCTCACATATAACATGGTCAGACCACAGTCCAATAGAACTAATCCTAAACAACCCAAATTTCAGACAATGCCACTGGCGCCTCAACGAAACTATTCTTAGACACCCCATAGCCATGGAAAACATCAAAAAAGCAACCAAAGAATACTTTGAAATAAACAAAGAAACAGTAAAGTCTAAAGCAATTCTATGGGAGGCACACAAAGCAGTGATAAGAGGAAAATTCATACAATGGGGCTCAAAACTCAAGAGACACTAAGATACAAAACACCAACCTTCTACTTAAAGAGGCTGAACAAAAATTATACACACACCCCTCCCTAAAATATTTAAGAAAAGTAATAAACTTGAGAACACAATTAAACCAACTAGAGACAGCCAAAGTGGAAAAATCAATCCTATGGTCACGCCAACGTTTCTACGAATATAGTAATAAAGCACATACCCTGTTAGCTAGACAACTAAAAGGCGACACTCATGCCACAGTGTTACACCCATTACAGACATCCACGGGAACAACAGCACACAGCCCAAAACAGATAGCAACATCCTTCCAACAATACTATCAAGAGCTATACTCCAATCCAGCCCACACCCAATCACACAACCTAAAAGAAGAAATAAACACCTACCTCAACCTGTCAACTCCCAACTATATCCAAACAAGAACTAATCAACTTAAACACTACAATAGGAATCGAAGAATAATAATCAGTAGTCAAGAACCTACCTAGAAGTAAAGCCCCAGGACCAGACGGGTTCACCTATAAATACTATAAAACAAATTTCACACAATTAAAGGGCAACTATAGTGAAAAAAAAACTTTGTCTGTATACAATGTATAGATCACTTAGTATAAGCTGCCTTACTTTCATGTTTCTGTGTGGCTTCGTTTCTTCACACTGGCAGAAGTTTGTACCAAGCTGTGTAGTCCCCCTCCCCTCTCTGTCTACTCCCCCTCAAGCAGTGACGGGCTGTATACAGAGTCCGAGCATTGTCAGTTGAAAGGACTTTAAATGAAGTGCTGACATCCTGTTGACCCCTCCCTTCCAGAGCTAGACTGCAAGCAATCAAAGTGTGGAATAAAGTAGCAATATGCTGAAGGGAGGGGCAGAGGGGGAGAGAGGAGGACAAGTGGTGCTGAGATTCTTTACAAGTAAGGGCTAGGCCACACTAGCGCGTTTTTCGCGCGTTTGCGCACGCGTTTTGCGCTCGCGTTTGCGCCCGCGATTTTCGCTAAAATGGAAATCGCGGGAACGCAAAAATTCCCGCGATTTCCGATGCGCATGCGATTGCGCGTCCGTTCGCGTTATGGTAACGCATGCGTTCACCATTTTTGGTGCGTTAACGCATGCGTTTCCATAACGTGAAAAGGCGAAAACGCATGCGCAAAACGCGAGCGCGAAACGCGCAAGAATCGCGCACACAATCGCGTGCGATAACGCTCGCGATTTTGTGCGCGATTCCTGTGCGTTGCAGTGTGGCCTCACCCTAAGTTACTGAACTCTCCCTGTTCTCTAACTTTGCTAATTGTTATTTACTTTTTACCTAAAGTTCATATCTATCAGTGAGACCTTCACAAACACAGTGACACTGCTTGTTGTCCTGTTACATTTCAGTTGCTTTAGTCTATATATTTCATAGATTGCACTGTGTATCTTGTTTGGTATATAGTCTGTATTACTGTATTATATATACTGTATTAGTGTTCCATTTGAGTCACTGGTTTTGTATGTATATAAAAGGGGAGGGACTGTTTTATAGTGTGTTATGCTCATATTGCTGGGTTAATGGTTTATTGATTGTGTTTAGCACTACAGAATTTGACTATATGTTGCACATGGTACATATAGTGTGGGTGAGAGAGTGTGTGACAGTACTGCAGGGGAGCTTTGGATTGTGTGGGTGTGTGCCTTTGAGTGACAGATGAGGTATATCAGCTCCTACAAATCACAGCATATTCAAAGGCTTATATCTCGGGGACTATGTAGAATTTAAAGAAACTAAAGGTACCCTGGTGGATGGGATGACTTATAGGATACATTAGAAGAAATTAAAAAAAAAACAATTTTCTCACTATAATTGCCCTTTAAAGGAAGTGTTCTCTCAGAAATGACATATTTTACAAACTTCTGCATAATAAACCCCCCTGTGCCCCATCCCCCAGGATACCTTTAGGGGGATGAAATTCTGCTTGTAGCCTCTGCAATCAGCTTGTAAAGTTCTGCTCGTTTTTGGTGGGAGTGTCCTTCACTCTGCACTGATTATTGTCTATCTGCTGTACTGACATGTTATAACCCCGCCCCTTTTGACCTCATGACTAATAGACTTTTCCCTCTCTTCACGTGCACTTTTTTTTGCTGCATAAGGTATAGTTTACTGACTGATCTACTGAACTTAGTGATTACTTATAACAAATTAAACCTTGCTGGTATTGTTTATTGAAATGAAATGTATGTATTTATTGTTTATATAGATTTATATGTTTGTTTCTAGCAGTGTGTTACTGTGATTCAATCAGTTTGTGTGTTACTGTATGTGTCTGTCAGTATATTTGTGTTGCTGTGTGTGTCTGTCAGTGTTTTTATGTTGCTTTGTGTGTCTGTCAGTGTGTGTGTTGCTGTGTGTGTCTGTGTGTTTGTGTATCTGTCGGTGTGTTTGTGTTACTGTGTGTGTCTCTGTGTGTTTATGTTGCTTTGTGTGTCTGTCGGTGTGTTTGTGTTGCTGTGTGTTTGTGTTGCGGTGTGTGTCTGTCGGTGTGTTTGTGTATCTGTGTCTGTCGGTGTGTTTGTGTAGCTGTGTCTGTCGGTGTGTTAGTGTTACTGTGTGTGTCTGTCGGTGTGTTTGTGTAGCTATGTCTGTTGGTGTGTTTGTGTTTCTGTTTGTGTTAGGTAGTAAGCTTTATCATTCATCACACACAACCTTTCCCCCTAACCATATTGCCTGTGCATCACTTTCAGTGTGGCATAGTTTAGGTAGTAAGCTTTATCATTCATCACACACAACCTTTCCCCCTAACCATATCGCCTGTGCATCACTTTCAGTGTGGCATAATGTAGGTAGCAAGCTTTATTATACATCACGCACAACCTTTTCCCCTAACCATATTGCCTGTGCATCACTTTCAGTGTGGCACAGTGTAGGTAGCAAGCTTTGTCATCCATCGCACACAACCTTTTCCCCTTCCAATATTGCCTGTGCATCACTTTCATTGTTGCATAATGTAGGTAGCAAGCTTTGTCATCCATCACACACAACCTTTTCCCCTAGCCATATTGCCTGTGCATCACTTTCAGTGTGGCATAGTGTAGGTAGCAAGCTTTATTATACATCATGCACAACCTTTTCCCCTAACCATGCATCACTTTCAGTGTGGCATAGTTTACGTAGTAAGCTTTATCATCCATCACACACAACCTTTCCCCCTAACCATATCGCCTGTGCATCACTTTCAGTGTGGCATAATGTAGGTAGCAAGCAAAAAATTTTAAAACTGTTGAAATGTCAAAACCCAGAGGGATATTAATCAAAACTAAAGCCCAAAGCTAAACACTAGAATATACAAGGGGGGCCGACCCGCATTGCTCCCTCCTCCTCCTCTCTTCCCCCCCCCTTTTTTTATTTTTTTCTCTTCCTCCCCTCTCCCTCCCTGCTCTCCTTTCCTCCCCCCCCCCTATATCGATAGGGGGTCGGGATGTGTGATGGGGGGGAAGACCCTCAACAAACAAACAAATAGATTAGAGAAAAATAGGGGGAAAAGAGAGAGGAAAAAAAAGGTCTTATAAGATAAAGATACCCAAGGTTTAGGATAAACCCTGGAGAAGCAACCGGGGAAGGGAATCAATAATGTCAACAAACAACCGTGTTGACCTCCAACTCCCCAATAACTGGATGAAATCCAGTAATTTGTATTTTATTTACGTAAGGGGGAAATTCCCCAAATACAAAATGTTTAATGTTAAAACCCAGACTAATGAGAACTGGAAATTTTGTAAATATGTATTGACTGTTATGTTATAAACTAAAGTTGATAAAAGTAAATTAAAGTTACGAAACGAGAGGATGGGGGAACCTTCTTAGGTCGTCCCCCACACTCCACCCAATGGTACCAGAGATGATTGATGCTACTGCCCAGCTGCGTGGACACGGCTATCCCCCCTTCCCCATACGATGAGTAAAAAATTAAAGATCATTTCCCTAAATGTAAAAGGACTGAACTCACCGACCAAACGTTGGCTACTCCTGAAAGAAGTTAAAATGTCCCACAGACATTCTTCTAATCCAAGAAACACATCTGCACTCAGAGATGCATTTAAATTATCAAACATATGTACCCCAAATATACACCACTACATTTAGCAACCGAAAAGCAGTAACAGCGATTCTAATACACAAAAACTGTCATTTTAGCTAACCAAAAGCCAGGTCCAGCAGCGGGCAGATATGTAAATACAAGGACAGGTAAACCACACTGAAATGGTTATATGCAATATATATGTCCCAAATGTATGCCAGGTAACTTTCTTAAAACCTCCTAAATAAGCTAGCAAAATTTGAATGCCCTCTTATGTTAATGGGGGGGGATTTTAATATGGTACATTCAACAGTACTAGATAGGATGACACTATCCAACAAACCCCATAGAAATACAGGAAAAAACCCTTGCAAAGGGATACAGACAACTTATGCGCAAAGCACACTTCTACGATACATGGCGTATATGCCACCCAAGTTCAAAACAATATACCTTCTATTCATTTCCACACAAAACACACACAAGGCTGGAACTTCTGGTTGAACGCCCACTAATACGCCTTATGGCGGCCTCAGAAATCTCACATATAACATGGTCAGACCACAGTCCAATAGAACTAATCCTAAACAACCCAAATTTCAGACAATGCCACTGGCGCCTCAACGAAACTATCTTAGACACCCCATAGCCATGGAAAACATCAAAAAAGCAACCAAAGAATCTTTGAAATAAACAAAGAAACAGTTAAGTCTAAAGCAATTCTATGGGAGGCACACCAAGCAGTGATAAGAGGAAAATTCATACAATGGGGTCAAAACTCAAGAGACACTAAGATACAAAACACCAACCTTCTACTTAAAGAGGCTGAAAACAAAATTATACACACACCCCTCCCTAAAATATTTAAGAAAGTAATAAACTTGAGAACACAATTAAACCAACTAGAGACAGCCAAAGTGGAAAAATCAATCCTATGGTCACGCCAACGTTTCTACGAATATAGTAATAAAGCACATACTGTTAGCTAGACAACTAAAAGGCGACACTCATGCCACAGTGTTACAAACCATTACAGACATCCACGGGAAAAACAGCACACACGCCAAAACAGATAGCAACATCCTTCCAACAATACTATCAAGAGCTATACTCCAATCCAGCCCACACCTAATCACACAACCTAAAAGAAGAAATAAATACCTACCTCACAACCTGTCAACTCCCAACTATATCCAAAAAAGAACTAATCAACTTAAACACTACAATAGGAATCGAAGAATAATAATCAGTAGTCAAGAACCTACCTAGAAGTAAAGCCCCAGGACCAGACGGGTTCACTATAAATACTATAAAACAAATTTCACACAATTAAAGGGCAACTATAGTGAAAAAAAAACTTTGTCTGTATACAATGTATAGATCATTAGTATAAGCGCCTTACTTTCATGTTCTGTGTGGTTCGTTTCTTCACACTGGCAGAAGTTTGTACCAAGCTGTGTAGTCCCTCTCCCCTCTCTGTCTACTCCCTCAAGCAGTGACGGGCTCTTACAGAGTCCGAGCATTGTCGTTGAAAGGACTTTAAATGAAGTGCTGACATCCTGTTGACCCCTCCCTTCCAGAGCTAGACTGCAAGCAATCAAAGTGTGGAATAAAGTAGCTATAGCTGAAGGGAGGGGCAGAGGGGGAGAGGGAGGACAAGTGGTGCTGAGATTTCTTACAAGTAAGGGCTAGGCACACTAGCGCGTTTTTCGCGCGTTTGCGCACGCGTTTTGCGCTCGCGTTTGCGCCCGCGATTTTCGCTAAAATGGAAATGCGGGAACGCAAAAATTCGCGATTTCCGATGCGCATGCGATTGCGCGTCCGTTCGCGTTATGGTAACGCATGCGTTCACCATTTTTGGTGCGTTAACGCATGCGTTTCCATAACGTGAAAAGGCGAAAACGCATGCGCAAAACGCGAGCGCGAAAGCGCAAGAATCGCGCACACAATCGGTGCGATAACGCTCGCGATTTGTCGCGATTCTGTGCGTTGCAGTTGGGCCTCACCCTAAGTTATGAACTCTCCCTGTTCTCTAACTTTGCTAATTGTTATTTACTTTTACCTAAAGTTCATATCTATCAGTGAGACCTTCACAAACACAGTGACACGCTTGTTGTCGTTACATTTCAGTTGCTTAGTCTATATATTTCATAGATTGCACTGTGTATCTTGTTTGGTATATAGTCTGTATTACTGTATTATATATACGTATTGTGGTTCATTTGAGTCACTGGTTTTGTATATATAAAAAGGGGAGGGACTGTTTTATAGTGTGTTATGCTCATATGCTGGGTTAATGGTTTATTGATTGTGTTAGCACTACAGAATTTGACTATATGTTGCACATGGTACATTAGTGTGGGGTGAGAGAGTGTGTGACAGTACTGCAGGGGAGCTTGGATTGTGTGGGTGTGTGCCTTGAGTGACAGATGAGGTATATCAGCCTCTACAAATCACAGCATATTCAAAGGCTTATATCTCGGGGACTATGTAGAATTTAAGAAACTAAAGGTACCTGGTGGATGGATGATTATAGGATACATTAGAAGAAATTAAAAAAAAAACAATTTTCTCACTATAATTGCCCTTTAAAGGAAGTGTTCTCTCAGAAATGACATATTTACAAACTTCTGCATAATAAACCCCTGTGCCCCACCCCCAGGATACCTTATTTTTAAAAATTCTGCTTGTAGCCTCTGCAATCAGCTTGTAAAGTTCTGCTCGTTTTGGTGGGAGTGTCCTACTCTGCACTGATTTTGTCTATCTGCTGTACTGACATGATAACCCCGCCCCTTTTGACTCATGACTAATAGACTTTTCCCTCTCTTCACGTGCACTTTTTTTGCTGCATAAGGTATAGTTTACTGACTGATCTACTGAACTTAGTGATTACTTATAACAATTAAACTTGCTGGTATTGTTTATTGAAATGAAATGTATGTATTTATGTTTATAAGATTTATATGTTTGTTTCTAGCAGTGTGTTACTGTGATTCAATCAGTTTGTGTGTTACTGTATGTGTCTGTCAGTATATTTGTGTTGTGTGTGTGTCTGTCAGTGTTTTTATGTTGCTTTGTGTGTCTGTCAGT
This sequence comes from Hymenochirus boettgeri, assembly GCA_019447015.1. Taxonomy (NCBI): domain Eukaryota; kingdom Metazoa; phylum Chordata; class Amphibia; order Anura; family Pipidae; genus Hymenochirus; species Hymenochirus boettgeri. Next base: position 58,916,495 of record CM033471.1, on the reverse strand, counting down.
GTGTGTGGTGCTGTGTGTGTCGTGTGTTTGTGTATCTGTCGGTGTGTTTGTGTTACTGTGTGTGTCTCTGTGTGTTTATGTTGCTTTGTGTGTCTGTCAGTGTGTTTGTGTTGCTGTGTGTTGTGTTTGCGGTGTGTGTCTGTCAGTGTGTTTGTGTATCTTTGTCTGTCGGTTGTGTGTGTAGCGTGTCTGTCGGTATGTTGTGTTACTGTGGTGTCTGTCGGTGTGTTGTGTAGCTAGTGTCGTTGGTGTTTTGTGTTTTCTGTTTGTGTTAGGTAGTAAGCTTTATCATTCATCACACACAACCTTTCCCCCTAACCATATTGCCTGTGCATCACTTTCAGTGTGGCAAGTTTAGGTAGTAAGCTTTATCATTCATCACACAAAACCTTTCCCCTAACCATATGCCTGTGCATCACTTTCAGTGTGGCAAATGTAGGTAGCAAGCTTATTATACATCACGCCACACCTTTTCCCCTAACCTATTGCCTGTGCATCACTTTCAGTGTGGCACAGTGTAGGTAGCAAGCTTTGTCATCCATCGCACACACCTTTTCCCCTTCAATATTGCCTGTGCACACTTTCATTGTTGCATAATGTAGGTAGCAAGCTTTGTCATCCATCCCACACAACCTTTTCCCCTAGCCATATGCCGTGCATCACTTTCAGTGTGGCATAGTGTAGGTAGCAAGCTTTATTATACATCATGCACAACCTTTTCCCCTAACCATGCATCACTTTCAGTGTGGCATAGTTTACGTAGTAAGCTTTATCATCCATCACACACAACCTTTCCCCCTAACCATATCGCCTGTGCATCACTTTCAGTGTGGCATAATGTAGGTAGCAAGCCTTATTATACATCACGCACAACCTTTTCCCCTAACCATATTGCCTGTGCATCACTTTCAGTGTGGTTTACGTAGTAAGCTTTATCATCCATCACACACAACCTTTCCCCCTAACCATATTGCCTGTGCATGACTTTCAGTGTGGCACAGTGTAGGTAGCAAGCTTTGTCATCCATCACACACAACCTTTTCCCCTTCCAATATTGCCTGTGCATCACTTTCATTGTTGCATAATGTAGGTAGCAAGCTTTGTCCTCCATCACACACAACCTTTTCCCCTAACCATATTGCCTGTTCATCACTTTCAGTGTGGCATAGTGTAGGTAGCAAGCTTTGTCATCCATCACACACAACCTTTTCCCCTAACCGTATTGCCTGTGCATCACTTTCAGTGTGGCATAGTTTACGTAGTAAGCTTCATCATCCATCACACACAACCTTTCCCCCTAACCATATTGCCTGTGCATCACTTTCAGTGTGGCATAGTGTAGGTAGCAAGCTTTGTCAACCATCACGCACAACCTTTTTCCCTACCCATATTGCCTGTGCATCAATTAAATAAGTTTGGTAGATAGCCATGTTAAACATGGCACTACTTCAGTATATAACCATAAACTAATGTCTATATGAATAGAAAGGATAAAATACTCCAAAATTTGACCAACCTGTCCAAGTGCCAAAATGGAAGTGAAACTTAGAATGCCCTGCCTCATTCCCCACCACTCCCATGTCCCCCATAATTCTTTGAGTACAATCTCCCAAAAATGACCAATCATTTTCAACCCCACCCCCTGTCACCCATAATCCATGATTTTTATCAACCCCATCCCTACCAGGTCACCCATCCAATAAATAATGCTTGCACTTCACATATTGCTCATAGTTTTTTATTTGTCACATGTAAAAGAACAACAAATTTTGCTTATTTCTCCTGTTGCCAGTATCGGCGGGTGCGCGCGCGTGCGAGAACGGATGCGCGTGAGAGAACGGGTGTGCGCGCGTGTGTTGCCGTAGAAAGCCGATGCTTCGGCCGGGTATTCTGTTTGCGCGCTGAGAGAGGTCACTGCTCCTCGACTGCAGTGACTTCTCATTGCGCATGGCTGCCGGATTTAGCCTGGTCGCGGATTTGAGCAGAGGCTGAACTCAAGAGTGAGGACCTAGACTGGGGGAAGCTGATAACGGGAAATATTACAGGGTACAGGAACATCACATTAGGATTCTGGAAAGAGGTATGTGTAGTGTGTAAATTGTTTTCTTCCTACCAAAAGTATAAATAAGCGCTGAACTATTCCTTTAAGCACACACATGTGCGAATTCTACAATACAATAATGGAAGGATCTGTCCCCCCCACAACGTTTACAACATCCTTTATAACCCTAATCCCTAAAACAGGTAAAGATCTCACAAATAGGGCAAATTACAGACCAATAGCATTATTGAACGCAGATTTTAAAATTTTCACAAAGTTATTAGCAAACAGATTGGCCCCCATTCTAACACAACTCGTACATAAAGACCAAGTAGGATTCATTTGGGGCAGGCAAGCCAGTGATGCAACCCGTAGATTAATTAATTTAATAGAATATGCCCAAAATAACAAAACAGAGACACTACTAATAGGCCTGGACGCTGAAAAAGCGTTCGACAGGCTAGACTGGAACTTTATGATGACCACACTACAAACAGTCGGAATTAACGGCCCCTTCCTTCACGCAATAAAAGCACTATACACTAACCCAACAGGCAAAATTAAAATTCCAGGAGCATTCTCTGAATCCTTCTCAATACAAAGAGGCACGAGACAGGGCTGCCCCCTGTCCCCATTACTATATGCATTAAGCATAGAACCCCTAGCCATCCAGTTAGAAACTGCACCGAAAATCCAAATTGGCAAAAGCAACTTCAAAATTTCCCTATATGCAGACGACGTACTGCTAACACTAACCCACCCACAACAATCAATTCCACATCTACAAAAAACTCTGGAGACATATAGTAACCTTTCTGGGTACAAAATAAACTAATCCAAATCAGAGGCACTACCAATAATTATAAAACCTGAAATACTCAACAAAATAAAAACAATCCTCCCATACTCATGGAAGACACAGTATATTAACTACCTAGGGATAAAAATCACAAATACATACACAGATTTATACAAAACCAACTACCCCCTATATCTGTTGTATTCAATTAGATCAACTGGACTTGAAATGTAGTTCTTGAAGACGTTTCGCTAGTCATCCGACTGGCTTTCTCAATCAGAATGACTTGTACAAGAATCTGTGGCAATTATGTACCCTGGAAAATCCCAATTAGCATATCACAGCCAGGTGTTAAGGGTGTGATTAGATAGTGGCTAAGAGGTGTTATAGGAACGCCCAGAGTAAGGTGTTAAAACAGCATTGTACATGGCAGACAGTTGGTGTCGAACCCCCCTTTAGCAACCTTATTATACATCACGCACAACCTTTTCCCTAACCATATTGCCTGTGCATCACTTTCAGTGTGGTTTACGTAGTAAGCTTTATCATCCATCACACCACAACCTTTCCCCCTAACCATATTGCCTGTCATGACTTTCAGTGTGGCACAGTGAGGTGTAGCAAGCTTTGTCATCCATCACACACAACCTTTTCCCTTCCAATATTGCCTGTGCATCACTTCATGTTGCATAATGTAGGTAGCAAGCTTTGTCCTCCATCACACACAACCTTTCCCCTAACCATATTGCCTGTTCATCACTTTCAGTGTGGCATGTGTAGGTAGCAAGCTTTGTCATCCATCACACACAACCTTTTCCCCTAACCGATTGCCTGTGCATCACTTTCAGTGTGGCATAGTTTACGTAGTAAGCTTCATCATCCATCACACACAACCTTTCCCCCTAACCATATTGCCTGTGCATCACTTCAGTGTGGCATAGTGTAGGTAGCAAGCTTTGTCAACCATCACGCACAACCTTTTTCCCTACCCATATTGCCTGTGCATCAATTAAATAAGTTTGGTAGATAGCCATGTTAAACATGGCACTACTTCAGTATATAACCATAACTAATGTCTATAGAATAGAAAGGATAAAATACTCCAAATTTACCAACCTGTCCAAGTGCCAAAATGGAAGTGAAACTTAGAATGCCCTGCCTCATTCCCCACCACTCCCATGTCCCCCATATTCTTTGAGTACATCTCCCAAAAATGACCATCATTTTCAACCCCACCCCCTGTCACCCATAATCCATGATTTTTATCAACCCCATCCCTACCAGGTCACCCATCCATAAATAATGCTTGCACTCACATATTGCTCATAGTTTTTTATTTGTCACATGTAAAAGAACAACAAATTTTGCTTATTTCTCCTGTTGCCATTATCGGCGGGTCGCCGCGTGCGAGAACGATGCGCGTGAAGAAACGGTTGTGCGCGCGTGTGTTGCCGTAGAAAGCCATGCTTCGGCCGGGTATTCTGTTTGCGCGCTGAGAGGTCACTGCTCCTCGACTGCAGTGACTTCTCATTGCGCATGGCTGCCGGATTTAGCCTGGTCGCGATTTGAGCAGAGGCTGAACTCAAGAGTGAGGACCTAGACTGGGGGAAGCTATAACGGGAAATATTACAGGGTCAGGAACATCACATTAGGATTCTGAAAGAGGTTGTGTAGTGTGTAAATTGTTTTCTTCCTACCAAAAGTATAAATAAGCGCTGAACTATTCCTTTAAGCACACACTGTGCGAATTCTACAATCAATAATGAAGATCTGTCCCCCCCACAACGTTACACAACATCCTTTATAACCCTAATCCCTAAAACAGGTAAAGATCTCACATAGGGCAAATTACAGACCAATAGCATTATTGAACGCAGATTTTAAAATTTTCACAAGTTTTAGCAACAGATTGGCCCCCATTCTAACACAACTCGTACATAAAGACCAAGTAGGATTCATTTGGGGCAGGCAAGCCAGTGATGCAACCCGTAGATTAATTAATTTATAGAATTGCCCAAAATAACAAAACAGAGACACTACTAATAGGCCTGGACGCTGAAAAAGCTTCGACAGGCTAGACGGAACTTTATGATGACCACACTACAAACAGTCGGAATTAACGGCCCCTTCCTTCACGCAATAAAAGCACTATACACTAACCCAACAGGCAAAATTAAAATTCCAGGAGCATTCTCTGAATCCTTCTCAATACAAAAGGCACGAGACAGGGCTGCCCCCTGTCCCCATTACTATATGCATTAAGCTAGAACCCCTAGCCATCCAGTTAGAAACTGCACCGAATTAAAAGGAATCCAAATTGGCAAAAGCAACTTCAAAATTTCCCTATATGCAGACGACGTACTGCTAACACTAACCCACCCACAACATCAATTCCACATCTACAAAAAACTCTGGAGACATATAGTAACTTTCTGGGTACAAAATAAACTAATCCAAATCAGAGGCACTACCAATAATTATAAAACTGAAATACTCAACAAAATAAAAACAATCCTCCATACTAATGGAAGACCAGTATATTAACTACCTAGGGATAAAAATCACAAATACATACACAGATTTATACAAAACCAACTACCCCCATATCTGTTGTATTCAATTAGATCAACTGGACTTGAAATGTAGTTCTTGAAGACGTTTCGCTAGTCATCCGACTGGCTTCTTCAATTCAGAATGACTTTTACAAGAATCTGTGGCAATTATGTACCCTGGAAAATCCCAATTAGCATATCACAGCCAGGTGTTAAGGGTGTGATTAGATAGTGGCTAAGAGGTGTTATAGGAACGCCCGAGTAAGGTGTTAAAACAGCATTGTACATGGCAGACAGTTGGTGTCGAACCCCCCCCTCTATTTAGGCTTGGTTTCTTATTTTACATAAATGGCCTCCTTAACACCTCTCTTGAACCAGTCACGTTCCTTCGCCATATATTAACATTACAATCTTCAAAGGTATGTCCTTTACCTTAAGATGCAGATACACGGCTGAGTCCTACCCAGGAATGGCTCTCTGTGCTGGCCATACTGTGATGCATTGTCTGTTTGGTCTCCCCCACTACAAATCAGAGCATTCTTCACTGCACTGCACTGCGCATATGATGTCGATTTTCTTGTGTTTCGGTATTGGTCTTTCAGATGTACCAATTGCTGCCTCAGTGTGTTGTTCAGTTTAAAGCAGACAGGATACAGTGTTTTTGAAAATTCTTCTTAATTTCTCAGAGACCCCTGCTACATATGGATGACTAAGTTCTTTCACCTGTTTTGCTTTTCCCCTTAACTGTTGGTATTCGTGTTCTTTTTCTTCCTTCTACTTCTTTTGACAAAGGCCCAGTCTGGATATCCACAAGTTTTAAGGGCTCCTCTGAGATTTCATTCTTTAGCCTTTAGAGGTGGGGGGTTCGCACCAACTGTCTCCTGTACAATGCTGTTTTAACACCTTACTCTGGGCGTTCCTATAACACCTCTTAGCCACTATCTAATCACACCCTTAACACCTGGCTGTGATATGCTAATTGGGATTTTCCAGGGTACATAATTGCCACAGATTCTTGTACAAGTCATTCTGATTGAGAAAGCCAGTCGGATGACTAGGAAACGTCTTCAAGAACTACATTTCAAGTCCAGTGGATCTAATTGAATACAACAGATATCCCATACCTGGATGAATGAGAACCTTCACAAGCACAACTACCCCCTACAACTGACAAAAATGCAACAACTATTAAACACCTGGAAAAATATCACGCTATCATGGTTCGGAAGGATAAACGCCCTAAAAATGTCCATATTACCACAAACTTACATACCTATTCACAACACTACCATAAATATCCCAACACCAATTTTGAAGAAAACACAAACCGTTTTAACAAAAATTATGGGGTCAAAAGGCATAGACTACAAAATCAGTAATAACAGCCAGAAAGACACAGGGGGGGCTGGGGTCCCAGATATAACAAAATACTATCATGCATCAAATTAAAACACCTGATACACTGGGCCACAATCACCCCCAACAAGATGGGCAGAATTAAAAGAAACTACTACATCCAACACACCCTATGGCAATTCTCACCAATACAAATTACCCTAATCAACACTTAAATAAATCAGCAATAATAAAATTCACTATTTCCCTCTGGAACACACTAAATAAAAAATACACGCTGCTACCCCAACGCACACAACTAGAACCATTTATACAAAACCCAAAATACCAACCAGTATAATGAAAGCTTATTATAAACCCTGGACCAATGTAGGACTAGGGCGTCTGTACGATATTATTGACCCGATAACAAACAGACTATACACCTTTGAGAGATAAGAAATAAATACACATACCACAAACATTATCTTATTTCTACTGTCAAATAAAACATTTCTCAGAATCCAAAACCACAAAAGGTGTGTTCCAAAAACTAAATCAGTTTGAAATACTAACAACCAGAGGCCCATACAACAAAGGAATAATGTCCCAAATATACTACATACTGAACACTAGAACCATGGAACCTCTAACCAACACAGATACATGTTAAAATGGGAACAATATATAGGAAGAGATATCACACCAAGAAGAATGGTCTGACATATGGAAAGCAACCTCCAAAACATCTAGAAACATAATACACAAGAAAAAAATGGGTATAAAGTGATGATGTGTTGGTACTACACGCCAGACAGAATACATGCAATACAACAAACAACCTCATAGTTACATAGTTACATAGTAATTAAGGTTGAATAAGACATTCGTCCATCAAGTCCAACCTATTTTTTTTTTTAACCCCACTAACAGTTGATCCAGAGGGCAAAAAAACCCAGCTAAAAGGGGGGGGAAATTCCTTCCTGACTCCAAACGGCAATCGGAAAGTATCCTGGATCAACCAGATCTATCTAATTCTCAATTAATATCTAATTCTCAATATTTTTTAGTTTTAGAAACTTATCCAGGCTTTTTTAAAGTTATTCAATGAACTTGCCATTACAACATCTGCTGGAAAACAGTTCCACAGTTTCACCGTTCTCACTGTAAAGAAACCTCTCCTAACCTGAAGACGAAACTTCTTTCTTCCAACCTTAAAGGATGTCACGTGTCCCTATGACCTATTATGACAATGACCGAGAGCTCATTGTATGGGCCATTAATATATTTATACAAGGTTATCATGTCCCCACGCAACCGCCGCTTCTCCAATGTAAACAGCCCTAACTTGTCTAATCTGCCTGCATATTCAAGCCCCTCCATTCCCCTTATTAATTTAGTTGCCCTTCTCTGAACTGCCTCAATTTCCAAGATATCCCTTTTGTATATGGGATTCCAAAACTGCACCGCATATTCCAAATGAGGCCTTACCAGTGCCTTGTAAAGAGGGAGAATAATATTTTTCTCTCTTGAATCTATTCCCCTTTTATACAAGACAATACTTTGCTAGCTCTAGCTGTTGTACCTGGCATTGTTTGCTACGCTAAGTCTGTTATCTACCAGAACCCCCAAATCTTTTTCCATTACAGATGCACTTAACACAGAGTTATTTATGTGTAGGTGGCACAGGGATTATTAAATCCCAAATGCATCACCTTACATTATCAACATTAAATCCCATCTGCCATTCTGCTGCCCATTTGATAATCTATCTAGGTCTGCTTGCAGCACTTGCACATCATTGGAAGTTTCCAAAGCTCTGCATAATTTAGTGTCATCAGCAAACACAGAGACCTTGCTCTCAATGCCCCCTTCTAAGTCATTTATAACAGATTAAACAGAAGCGGCCCCATTACAGAACCCGAGGCACTCCGCTTAGAACTTTAGCCCACCCAATGTAGCTCTATTAACCACCACTCTCTCTTTGCGGTCCAATAACCAGTTCTCTATCCATGAACAAACGTTTTCATCAAGGCCAACAGTCCTCAGTTTATACATTAGTCGCCTATGTGGCACAGTATCAAAAGCTTTTGCAAAATCCAAATATCCCACTCACTGCTGTGCCTGAGTCCAACTTCTTACTCACTTCTTCATAAAAACCAATTAAATTTGTCTGGCATGATCTATTTCTCATAAATCCATGCTGACTACTACTAATAGATGATCTCGTTTAAATGTTGGGAATGTAACAAGGACAAGGCACCCTTTATCATATATTCTGGTTATGCCCTCTAATTCAACCTTATTGGGAGGCAGTGAAACAACTGATTAACAGATTATGGAAAGCAAACGGAATTTACCCCACCCAAATACTTTTGAATCCCCCAATAAAAAAAAACTGCCTCGAACAGAACGGAACTCTATAAACATATGATAACAGCAGCCAGGTGTGTGATACCGGACATTGGAAACAAACTACAACCCCAACCATACAGGAACTAATAGCACTAATACAAGAAATTAAAATAATGGAAATTGACAGCAATTTAGAGGACAAAAGGGACAAACAGAAAAAATATGGGAAAAATGGGATCTATATGACAACATAAGACAACAACAAAGATATAATAAGTTACTTATTGGGAAGAAAGGAATATAGGATACGCTCTGAAGGTAAAAACAAACAAATATCCAACACAAAGAAGGTAACAACACTGAAGTTGGAAGAGAAAGAACCGACACAAAGGATAAAGAACTAGCAAAGTACAAAAGTAATAGGTTATACCCCTCTGGCTACCATGAATACCAATACCACAGATGTTATATATGTAACTTGCAATAACAGGAAAGAAAATTACTGTTATGTTTGTATTCAATTTGTTTTTATATCTAAGTTTTTTTTATTTTATTTTTTTTTATTTCCTGTAAAAATGAAAAATTTAATAAAACTAACATTCAAAAAAAAAAAAGCTCCTCACCAAAATGAAGACTGAAATTGGTGTTCTGGAAGACAGATTGGCCCATATAGAGGACCAGCAGGACCACGTGGCAGCTTACTGCCAACAGGTAGACTCAGCCCTACACTCATCCATGACAGACTGGGAGCCCTAGAATATGCCTATGATGACCTAGATAACAGATCCCGTAGGAACAACCTGAGGTTAAGGGGAGTTCCTAGGACATAATGGACCCGGAGGTCTACGCCACAAAACTTTTAATGCTATGCTACCGGACTGGCTTCCAGATGGATAGAATACATAGAGCATAAGAGCTACTCCTAAGAAGCTGAGCCCCCCAGAGACATCATTCTGAGACTTCACCACTACCGTACACAAGAGGAGATACTCAAAGCCACCAGAACAGCTATACCACAATCCTAGATGACTAATAAGCCATTTACCAGGACATTTCACCAATGACACTTGCGAAAAGACAGGATCTAAGACCTATTACAGATCTTACGTTGCCACGAAATCAAGTACAGGTGGGGATTTCCATTCCGCCTTAACAGACAATACACCCTCCAGCATATGCAGAAGCATCGGAATTTCTGAGACGACTCATTATACCAGTACGAGAAGGTGACATACCTCCAACGCCAGACAACGAAAGAATTAGCCACCCTCACCCTCATGAACAGGGTCTCCCCAGCACCACAAAAAAAAACACCCGAAAGGCTAAATAAGCTATTCCTGAGTGATATTGGCGACCCATGGATTACAAAATATCCCAAAAAGGACCTGGGCAAACACAGGAGAAATTTTAGGGACAAAGCCCAACACCCACGGACCCACAAATAGGTTACAAATCCAGTGGTTTCACAAGTATTTGGCCCCTTTGACGTTTTCCACATTTTGTCACATTACTGCCACAAACATGAATCAATTTTAGAAATTCCACGTGAAAGACCAAATCAATCATACATGATTCCAAACATTTTCACAATCAATAACTGCAAAGTGGGGTGTGCGTAATTATTCAGCCCCCTTTGGTCCGAGTGCAGTGTCAGTTGCCCATAGGCATTGCCTGATGTGCTAATGACTAGAGTGCATCTGTGTGTAATCTAATGTCAGTACAAATACAGCTGCTCTGTGACGGCCTCAGAGTTGTAGAAGAATCTTGGGGCCACAACACTGTGAAGTCCAAAGAACACACCGGACAGGTCAGGATAAATTTATTGAGATATTTAAAGCAGGCTTAGCTACAAAAAGATTTCCAAAGCCTTGAACATCCCACGAGCACTGTTCAAGCAATTATTCAGAAATGGAAGAGCATGGCACAACTGTAAACCTACCAAACAAGCCGTCCACCGAAACTCACAGGCCGAACAAGGAGAGCGCTGATAAATGCAGTCAAGAGGCCCACGTGACTGTAGACGAGCTGCAGAGATCTACAGCTCAGTGGGGGAATCTTTCCATAGGACAACTATTGTTGTGCACTGACAAAGTTGCCCTTTATGGAAGAGTGGCAAGAAGAAAGCCATTGTTAACAGAAAAGCATAAGAAGTCCCGTTTGCAGTTTGCTACAAGCCATGTGGGGGACACAGCAAACATGTGGGAAGAGGGTGCTCTGGTCAGATGAGACCAAAATGGAACTTTTTGGCCAAAATGCAAAACGCTATGTGTGGCAAAAAACTAACACTGCACATCACTCAGAAAACCCATCCCCACTGTCAATATTGTGGTGGCAGCATCATGCTGCTGGGGTGCTTCTCTCCAGCAGGGACGGGAAGCTAGTCAAGTTGATGGGAAGATGTGGAGCCAAATACAGGGCAATCTTGGAAAGAAAACCTCCTTGGAGTCAGCAAAAGACTTGAGATTGGGGCGGAGGTTCACCTTCCAGCAGGACAACGACCCTAAACATAAAGCCAGGGCAACAATGGAATCGTTTAAAACAAATATATCCATGTGTTAAATGGCCCAGTCAAAGTCCAGATCTAAATCCAATCGAGAATCTGTGGCAAGATCTGAAAACTGCTGTTCCACAAACACTGTCCATCTAATCTGACTGAGCTGGAGCTGTTTTGCAAAGAAGAATGGGCAAGGATTTCAGTCTCTAGATGTGCAAAGCTGGTAGAGACATACCCTAAAGACTGGCAGCTGTAATTGCAGCAAAAGGTGGTTCTACAAAGTATTGACTCGGGTACTTCTCACGTGTACACCATTTTGTATTGGTATAATTGGTAAAATTGATTCGTGTTTGTGGGCAGTAATTGTGACAATGTGGAAACTTCAAGGGGGCTGAATACTTTTGCAAACCACTGTACCTTCTTACCCCCAGAGATCACTCATCTTTTCATTTGACTCGGGAACAACCTGAGAACATAACCTAAAAACCTTAAAATTGGGACAACAACACCCTAACCACCATCACTTAAACAAGAAGGAAAGACTAACCCCCCCCATCTATAAGAAACCCAACCCTTTGCTATAACCATCCTGAAATCACCTGCCCATAACCCCCACCAAAAAGAAACTAAATTTACACCTATACGGTCCTGAAACTGCTGCATCATAGACACTAGAGACCCAGTGAGGTCTCCAGGAAAAAATCATTACTTAAACAACTAGAGTTTTATAAGTGGTTTTCGTTATACGTTGTGAAGGTTCTCATTCATCAGATCATGGTATATCTGTTAAATTATATAAACTGGACTTGAAGTTTAGTTCTTGAAGACGTTTCGCTAGTCATCCGACTGGATTTCTCAATTTTCCTATATACAAAACGTTGATTTAACCGGAAAATGTGTAATATAGTGATTTTTGTAAAAATTTTTAGCAGAAATAGTTTATGGTTAAGTACGCGGTAAATTATTCTCTTTGCTATCCCTGTATATTTCTTTTTCCTTTACTTCCTTCTATTTGCCTTTAAAAATATTCCGCCGATAAACAAAGTGGCTACACAGTAATAAATTTAATAATGTTTATGATATGCTTATTGTCATTATTAAATGTTATAAATGTGTAAAAGAGGAGAGACGCTCAAACTGCAATAACCTAAATCTTAACCAGACAAAATTAACTCTAAAAATTGATAACCCTAACCACAAAGGGACTGAATAGTCGAATAAACGTAAATTGGCACCCAGGTTTATAAACAGAAAGCGGATATTGTACTAATGCAAAGACCCCTTCAAAAAAAACAAAAGAACCCAAATAGTGGAGTCCCCAATACCCAACTACCTTTTTTACTTCACCCACCGAAAAGAAAGAGGGGTTTCCATATCGCATTTCGGGAGCTAATTGTTAGAGACCCCGATGGTTAATATTTATGCACCCCAACACAGGCCAAAAGTGTCACGAACTTACCTGCCGCTCCGGTCCTTCACCGCTCTGCACTTCTGGGTGGCGCGAGAATTCTAAACCGCGTTCTTCTGGACCCGGTGCCGATAGTAGCATTTGCTACCTCCTGGCTGCTGTACACCTGCCTTGGATCCTGTTCCTCTCCTCTGCACAGCTACTTACCTTCCCGCTCTAATGACTATACCTACCTGGCTTGTTCCAGTTCAGCAGCACCTTGTTCCAGCTTCCAGCCTACAGTTCCCAGCAGCACCTTGGTCCAGTATTCACTTACAGTTTCCCAGCAGCACCTTATTCCAGAATCCTGCCTACAGTTCCCAGCAGCACCTTGTTCCAGTATTCAGCCTACAATTCCCAGCAGCACCTTTTTCCAGTATCCAGCCTACAATTCCCACAGCACCTTGTTCCAGTATCCAGCCTACAGTTGCCAGCAGCACCTTGTTCCAGATTCCAGCCTTCTGTTCCCAGCAGCCTCTGTGTCCTGCATTTTCCGGACTATCTGCCTCCTCCAAAGCGTACTTGTAAGTATCCCGGCCATTTATTACAAAAAGCGTTCTTTGAGACTCTCTCCTCTAAAATGAACACTATGGATCTGGGAAAACTATTGTAGCAGGTGACTTTAACACAGTACAGAGACCGTTAGACATCTCACACCCCGCTACCCTCACCCTCAGTCGCACTCCAACACCCTACTGTTGAAATTCTTTAAAGAACTAACAATTAAATGATACATGGAGAACACAACACTCCAACAGACCTGGAATGCACATTCTATTCAACCCACACAATTTTTTTCTACCAGAATAGACCATATCTATATCACACCAACACTGCTCCCCTACGTACTATCTACATAATTTCTGAAATAGCTTGGTCAGACCATGCCCATGTTGACTTAACATTCTGGGGGTTATGGTCTTCTTCCCCTAGCTACAAATAGGGACTCAACAAGAGTCTACTATCAGACAAACAAACCGTAGAGTTACTATCAAAAGACATAAGGAACTATTTTCAGGATAATCTTACTCCAGAAACCTCATTAGCACAACCTGGGTGGCCCACAAAGCCGTACTAAGGGGTAGATTAATTTAATTAGCTTCCCAACGAAAAAACTGCACCAGATCACAGAACTCACAAAAACTGAGAATAGCGGAAACACTCACAACAAATTCTCTAAAGAAGCTGAATTAGATTACTTAAATTTTAGGAACAAACTCATACTTATTGAAAGATAAGGCTGAAAAAGCTTTAAGACTACAGGACGTACCTTCTACAAAAATGCAATAAACCAGACACCCTGTTGGCCAGAAAGCTTTCACCAAGGTTGAAAGTGCAAAGCTACTCCCCCTACGTAACACGCAAGGACTCTTAGAACAAAACCCCAAAAAAAATAGCATAACTGTTCGGACACCTCTATGAAAAACTAAACAACGGCCAAACTACCCCCCAAAAACTTGGACAACAATTCTTTGATAGAACAATTTACACACAGACCTCCCCAAATAACCTGACAACAATTAGAAAATTTAAAGGCACCCATCACGCCCAAAGAACTGTTAAAAACCATCCTTTCCTTCTCAGCCAGAAAATCCCCAGGACAAGACGGTTTACTACACTATACTGCCAAAATTCTACATTCCCCTGCATCCACACATACTCAACTATGATAAAGCTATACTATGGGGAGAGGAAATCTTCAGCCCCAACCTATTAGAAACCTACATCACGGTCATCCGTAAAACAGACAAAGATACAACACAATGCTCCAACTACAGATCCAATAAACACTGACATTAATTATTCTCAAAACTACTAGCTTTAAGAATCAAGCTCAGTGACTTTCTCCCCAACTTAATACACCAAGACCAAACAGGTTTTATCCCCCTAGACAAATGACGGACAATTAAGGCGCTCATTAGACCTTCTCTACATGTTTCTATCCTCCGATGTAGAGAAGGCCTTCGACCGAGTAGCCTTCCTTACTTATTATTTATACTCAAACAATTTGGAATACAGTGATGTTCACGACGGGAGTTAAAATGATCTAGCTACCCCATACACATTAAGCCTTCTATTATGGTAAATAGAAAAGACCAGAGGAGAAATGGAAATCACATCTATGTATTACCCGAATTGTTTAAAATTTGGGACCGGTATATCCGCTTACAAGGGTACCTAACTAACTATAGATATTCCCCCTTGTGGGGAAACCCAAACTTTCTCTCAGGTCTAAATGAAATAATATCGCCTGTGCATCACTTTCAGTGTGGCATAATGTAGGTAGCAAGCCTTATTATACATCACGCACAACCTTTTCCCCTAACCATATTGCCTGTGTCATGACTTTCGTGTGGCACAGTGGAGGTGTAGCAAAAGCTTTGTCATCCACACACACAACCTTTTCCCTTCCAATATTGCCTGTGCATCACTTCATGTTGCATAATGTAGGTAGCAAGCTTTGTCCTCCATCCACACAACTTTCCCCTAACCATATTGCCTGTTCATCACTTGCAGTGTGCATGTGTAGGTAGCAAGCTTGTCATCCATCACACACAACCTTTTCCCCTAACCGATTGCCTGTGCATCACTTTCAGTGTGGCATAGTTTACGTAGTAAGCTTCATCATCCATCACACACAACCTTTCCCCCTAACCATATTGCCTGTGCATCACTTCAGTGTGCATAGTGTAGGTAGCAAGCTTTGTCAACCATCACGCACAACCTTTTTCCCTACCCATATTGCCTGTGCATCAATTAAATAAGTTTGGTAGATAGCCATGTTAAACATGGCACTACTTCAGTATATAACCATAACTAATGTCTATAGAATAGAAAGGATAAAATACTCCAAATTTACCAACCTGTCCAAGTGCCAAAATGGAAGTGAAACTTAGAATGCCCTGCCTCATTCCCCACCACTCCCATGTCCCCCATATTCTTTGAGTACATCTCCCAAAAATGACCATCATTTTCAACCCCACCCCCTGTCACCCATAATCCATGATTTTTATCAACCCCATCCCTACCAGGTCACCCATCCATAAATAATGCTTGCACTCACATATTGCTCATAGTTTTTTATTTGTCACATGTAAAAGAACAACAAATTTTGCTTATTTCTCCTGTTGCCATTATCGGCGGGTCGCCGCGTGCGAGAACGATGCGCGTGAAGAAACGGTTGTGCGCGCGTGTGTTGCCGTAGAAAGCATGCTTCGGCCGGGTATTCTGTTTGCGCGCTGAGAGGTCACTGCTCCTCGACTGCAGTGACTTCTCATTGCGCATGGCTGCCGGATTTAGCCTGGTCGCGATTTGAGCAGAGGCTGAACTCAAGAGTGAGGACCTAGACTGGGGGAAGCTGATAACGGGAAATATTACAGGGTCAGGAACATCACATTAGGATTCTGAAAGAGGTTGTGTAGTGTGTAAATTGTTTTCTTCCTACCAAAAGTATAAATAAGCGCTGAACTATTCCTTTAAGCACACACTGTGCGAATTCTACAATCAATAATGAAGATCTGTCCCCCCCACAACGTTACACAACATCCTTTATAACCCTAATCCCTAAAACAGGTAAAGATCTCACATAGGGCAAATTACAGACCAATAGCATTATTGAACGCAGATTTTAAAATTTTCACAAGTTTTAGCAAACAGATTGGCCCCCATTCTAACACAACTCGTACATAAAGACCAAGTAGGATTCATTTGGGGCAGGCAAGCCAGTGATGCAACCCGTAGATTAATTAATTTATAGAATTGCCCAAAATAACAAAACAGAGACACTACTAATAGGCCTGGACGCTGAAAAAGCTTCGACAGGCTAGACGGAACTTTATGATGACCACACTACAAACAGTCGGAATTAACGGCCCCTTCCTTCACGCAATAAAAGCACTATACACTAACCCAACAGGCAAAATTAAAATTCCAGGAGCATTCTCTGAATCCTTCTCAATACAAAAGGCACGAGACAGGGCTGCCCCCTGTCCCCATTACTATATGCATTAAGCTAGAACCCCTAGCCATCCAGTTAGAAACTGCACCGAATTAAAAGGAATCCAAATTGGCAAAAGCAACTTCAAAATTTCCCTATATGCAGACGACGTACTGCTAACACTAACCCACCCACAACATCAATTCCACATCTACAAAAAACTCTGGAGACATATAGTAACTTTCTGGGTACAAAATAAACTAATCCAAATCAGAGGCACTACCAATAATTATAAAACTGAAATACTCAACAAAATAAAAACAATCCTCCATACTAATGGAAGACCAGTATATTAACTACCTAGGGATAAAAATCACAAATACATACACAGATTTATACAAAACCAACTACCCCCATATCTGTTGTATTCAATTAGATCAACTGGACTTGAAATGTAGTTCTTGAAGACGTTTCGCTAGTCATCCGACTGGCTTCTTCAATTCAGAATGACTTTTACAAGAATCTGTGGCAATTATGTACCCTGGAAAATCCCAATTAGCATATCACAGCCAGGTGTTAAGGGTGTGATTAGATAGTGGCTAAGAGGTGTTATAGGAACGCCCGAGTAAGGTGTTAAAACAGCATTGTACATGGCAGACAGTTGGTGTCGAACCCCCCCCTCTATTTAGGCTTGGTTTCTTATTTTACATAAATGGCCTCCTTAACACCTCTCTTGAACCAGTCACGTTCCTTCGCCATATATTAACATTACAATCTTCAAAGGTATGTCCTTTACCTTAAGATGCAGATACACGGCTGAGTCCTACCCAGGAATGGCTCTCTGTGCTGGCCATACTGTGATGCATTGTCTGTTTGGTCTCCCCCACTACAAATCAGAGCATTCTTCACTGCACTGCACTGCGCATATGATGTCGATTTTCTTGTGTTTCGGTATTGGTCTTTCAGATGTACCAATTGCTGCCTCAGTGTGTTGTTCAGTTTAAAGCAGACAGGATACAGTGTTTTTGAAAATTCTTCTTAATTTCTCAGAGACCCCTGCTACATATGGATGACTAAGTTCTTTCACCTGTTTTGCTTTTCCCCTTAACTGTTGGTATTCGTGTTCTTTTTCTTCCTTCTACTTCTTTTGACAAAGGCCCAGTCTGGATATCCACAAGTTTTAAGGGCTCCTCTGAGATTTCATTCTTTAGCCTTTAGAGGTGGGGGGTTCGCACCAACTGTCTCCTGTACAATGCTGTTTTAACACCTTACTCTGGGCGTTCCTATAACACCTCTTAGCCACTATCTAATCACACCCTTAACACCTGGCTGTGATATGCTAATTGGGATTTTCCAGGGTACATAATTGCCACAGATTCTTGTACAAGTCATTCTGATTGAGAAAGCCAGTCGGATGACTAGGAAACGTCTTCAAGAACTACATTTCAAGTCCAGTGGATCTAATTGAATACAACAGATATCCCATACCTGGATGAATGAGAACCTTCACAAGCACAACTACCCCCTACAACTGACAAAAATGCAACAACTATTAAACACCTGGAAAAATATCACGCTATCATGGTTCGGAAGGATAAACGCCCTAAAAATGTCCATATTACCACAAACTTACATACCTATTCACAACACTACCATAAATATCCCAACACCAATTTTGAAGAAAACACAAACCGTTTTAACAAAAATTATGGGGTCAAAAGGCATAGACTACAAAATCAGTAATAACAGCCAGAAAGACACAGGGGGGGCTGGGGTCCCAGATATAACAAAATACTATCATGCATCAAATTAAAACACCTGATACACTGGGCCACAATCACCCCCAACAAGATGGGCAGAATTAAAAGAAACTACTACATCCAACACACCCTATGGCAATTCTCACCAATACAAATTACCCTAATCAACACTTAAATAAATCAGCAATAATAAAATTCACTATTTCCCTCTGGAACACACTAAATAAAAAATACACGCTGCTACCCCAACGCACACAACTAGAACCATTTATACAAAACCCAAAATACCAACCAGTATAATGAAAGCTTATTATAAACCCTGGACCAATGTAGGACTAGGGCGTCTGTACGATATTATTGACCCGATAACAAACAGACTATACACCTTTGAGAGATAAGAAATAAATACACATACCACAAACATTATCTTATTTCTACTGTCAAATAAAACATTTCTCAGAATCCAAAACCACAAAAGGTGTGTTCCAAAAACTAAATCAGTTTGAAATACTAACAACCAGAGGCCCATACAACAAAGGAATAATGTCCCAAATATACTACATACTGAACACTAGAACCATGGAACCTCTAACCAACACAGATACATGTTAAAATGGGAACAATATATAGGAAGAGATATCACACCAAGAAGAATGGTCTGACATATGGAAAGCAACCTCCAAAACATCTAGAAACATAATACACAAGAAAAAAATGGGTATAAAGTGATGATGTGTTGGTACTACACGCCAGACAGAATACATGCAATACAACAAACAACCTCATAGTTACATAGTTACATAGTAATTAAGGTTGAATAAGACATTCGTCCATCAAGTCCAACCTATTTTTTTTTTTAACCCCACTAACAGTTGATCCAGAGGGCAAAAAAACCCAGCTAAAAGGGGGGGGAAATTCCTTCCTGACTCCAAACGGCAATCGGAAAGTATCCTGGATCAACCAGATCTATCTAATTCTCAATTAATATCTAATTCTCAATATTTTTTAGTTTTAGAAACTTATCCAGGCTTTTTTAAAGTTATTCAATGAACTTGCCATTACAACATCTGCTGGAAAACAGTTCCACAGTTTCACCGTTCTCACTGTAAAGAAACCTCTCCTAACCTGAAGACGAAACTTCTTTCTTCCAACCTTAAAGGATGTCACGTGTCCCTATGACCTATTATGACAATGACCGAGAGCTCATTGTATGGGCCATTAATATATTTATACAAGGTTATCATGTCCCCACGCAACCGCCGCTTCTCCAATGTAAACAGCCCTAACTTGTCTAATCTGCCTGCATATTCAAGCCCCTCCATTCCCCTTATTAATTTAGTTGCCCTTCTCTGAACTGCCTCAATTTCCAAGATATCCCTTTTGTATATGGGATTCCAAAACTGCACCGCATATTCCAAATGAGGCCTTACCAGTGCCTTGTAAAGAGGGAGAATAATATTTTTCTCTCTTGAATCTATTCCCCTTTTATACAAGACAATACTTTGCTAGCTCTAGCTGTTGTACCTGGCATTGTTTGCTACGCTAAGTCTGTTATCTACCAGAACCCCCAAATCTTTTTCCATTACAGATGCACTTAACACAGAGTTATTTATGTGTAGGTGGCACAGGGATTATTAAATCCCAAATGCATCACCTTACATTATCAACATTAAATCCCATCTGCCATTCTGCTGCCCATTTGATAATCTATCTAGGTCTGCTTGCAGCACTTGCACATCATTGGAAGTTTCCAAAGCTCTGCATAATTTAGTGTCATCAGCAAACACAGAGACCTTGCTCTCAATGCCCCCTTCTAAGTCATTTATAACAGATTAAACAGAAGCGGCCCCATTACAGAACCCGAGGCACTCCGCTTAGAACTTTAGCCCACCCAATGTAGCTCTATTAACCACCACTCTCTCTTTGCGGTCCAATAACCAGTTCTCTATCCATGAACAAACGTTTTCATCAAGGCCAACAGTCCTCAGTTTATACATTAGTCGCCTATGTGGCACAGTATCAAAAGCTTTTGCAAAATCCAAATATCCCACTCACTGCTGTGCCTGAGTCCAACTTCTTACTCACTTCTTCATAAAAACCAATTAAATTTGTCTGGCATGATCTATTTCTCATAAATCCATGCTGACTACTACTAATAGATGATCTCGTTTAAATGTTGGGAATGTAACAAGGACAAGGCACCCTTTATCATATATTCTGGTTATGCCCTCTAATTCAACCTTATTGGGAGGCAGTGAAACAACTGATTAACAGATTATGGAAAGCAAACGGAATTTACCCCACCCAAATACTTTTGAATCCCCCAATAAAAAAAAACTGCCTCGAACAGAACGGAACTCTATAAACATATGATAACAGCAGCCAGGTGTGTGATACCGGACATTGGAAACAAACTACAACCCCAACCATACAGGAACTAATAGCACTAATACAAGAAATTAAAATAATGGAAATTGACAGCAATTTAGAGGACAAAAGGGACAAACAGAAAAAATATGGGAAAAATGGGATCTATATGACAACATAAGACAACAACAAAGATATAATAAGTTACTTATTGGGAAGAAAGGAATATAGGATACGCTCTGAAGGTAAAACAAACAAATATCCAACACAAAGAAGGTAACAACACTGAAGTTGGAAGAGAAAGAACCGACACAAAGGATAAAGAACTAGCAAAGTACAAAAGTAATAGGTTATACCCCTCTGGCTACCATGAATACCAATACCACAGATGTTATATATGTAACTTGCAATAACAGGAAAGAAAATTACTGTTATGTTTGTATTCAATTTGTTTTTATATCTAAGTTTTTTTTATTTTATTTTTTTTTATTTCCTGTAAAAATGAAAAATTTAATAAAACTAAATTCAAAAAAAAAAAAGCTCCTCACCAAAATGAAGACTGAAATTGGTGTTCTGGAAGACAGATTGGCCCATATAGAGGACCAGCAGGACCACGTGGCAGCTTACTGCCAACAGGTAGACTCAGCCCTACACTCATCCATGACAGACTGGGAGCCCTAGAATATGCCTATGATGACCTAGATAACAGATCCCGTAGGAACAACCTGAGGTTAAGGGGAGTTCCTAGGACATAATGGACCCGGAGGTCTACGCCACAAAACTTTTAATGCTATGCTACCGGACTGGCTTCCAGATGGATAGAATACATAGAGCATAAGAGCTACTCCTAAGAAGCTGAGCCCCCCAGAGACATCATTCTGAGACTTCACCACTACCGTACACAAGAGGAGATACTCAAAGCCACCAGAACAGCTATACCACAATCCTAGATGACTAATAAGCCATTTACCAGGACATTTCACCAATGACACTTGCGAAAAGACAGGATCTAAGACCTATTACAGATCTTACGTTGCCACGAAATCAAGTACAGGTGGGGATTTCCATTCCGCCTTAACAGACAATACACCCTCCAGCATATGCAGAAGCATCGGAATTTCTGAGACGACTCATTATACCAGTACGAGAAGGTGACATACCTCCAACGCCAGACAACGAAAGAATTAGCCACCCTCACCCTCATGAACAGGGTCTCCCCAGCACCACAAAAAAAAACACCCGAAAGGCTAAATAAGCTATTCCTGAGTGATATTGGCGACCCATGGATTACAAAATATCCCAAAAAGGACCTGGGCAAACACAGGAGAAATTTTAGGGACAAAGCCCAACACCCACGGACCCACAAATAGGTTACAAATCCAGTGGTTTCACAAGTATTTGGCCCCTTTGACGTTTTCCACATTTTGTCACATTACTGCCACAAACATGAATCAATTTTAGAAATTCCACGTGAAAGACCAAATCAATCATACATGATTCCAAACATTTTCACAATCAATAACTGCAAAGTGGGGTGTGCGTAATTATTCAGCCCCCTTTGGTCCGAGTGCAGTGTCAGTTGCCCATAGGCATTGCCTGATGTGCTAATGACTAGAGTGCATCTGTGTGTAATCTAATGTCAGTACAAATACAGCTGCTCTGTGACGGCCTCAGAGTTGTAGAAGAATCTTGGGGCCACAACACTGTGAAGTCCAAAGAACACACCGGACAGGTCAGGATAAATTTATTGAGATATTTAAAGCAGGCTTAGCTACAAAAAGATTTCCAAAGCCTTGAACATCCCACGAGCACTGTTCAAGCAATTATTCAGAAATGGAAGAAGCATGGCACAACTGTAAACCTACCAAACAAGCCGTCCACCGAAACTCACAGGCCGAACAAGGAGAGCGCTGATAAATGCAGTCAAGAGGCCCACGTGACTGTAGACGAGCTGCAGAGATCTACAGCTCAGTGGGGGAATCTTTCCATAGGACAACTATTGTTGTGCACTGACAAAGTTGCCCTTTATGGAAGAGTGGCAAGAAGAAAGCCATTGTTAACAGAAAAGCATAAGAAGTCCCGTTTGCAGTTTGCTACAAGCCATGTGGGGGACACAGCAAACATTGGGAAGAGGGTGCTCTGGTCAGATGAGACCAAAATGGAACTTTTTGGCCAAAATGCAAAACGCTATGTGTGGCAAAAAACTAACACTGCACATCACTCAGAAAACCCATCCCCACTGTCAATATTGTGGTGGCAGCATCATGCTGCTGGGGTGCTTCTCTCCAGCAGGGACGGGAAGCTAGTCAAGTTGATGGGAAGATGTGGAGCCAAATACAGGGCAATCTTGGAAGAAAACCTCCTTGGAGTCAGCAAAAGACTTGAGATTGGGGCGGAGGTTCACCTTCCAGCAGGACAACGACCCTAAACATAAAGCCAGGGCAACAATGGAATCGTTTAAAACAAATATATCCATGTGTTAAATGGCCCAGTCAAAGTCCAGATCTAAATCCAATCGAGAATCTGTGGCAAGATCTGAAAACTGCTGTTCCACAAACACTGTCCATCTAATCTGACTGAGCTGGAGCTGTTTTGCAAAGAAGAATGGGCAAGGATTTCAGTCTCTAGATGTGCAAAGCTGGTAGAGACATACCCTAAAGACTGGCAGCTGTAATTGCAGCAAAAGGTGGTTCTACAAAGTATTGACTCGGGTACTTCTCACGTGTACACCATTTTGTATTGGTATAATTGGTAAAATTGATTCGTGTTTGTGGCAGTAATTGTGACAATGTGGAAACTTCAAGGGGGCTGAATACTTTTGCAAACCACTGTACCTTCTTACCCCCAGAGATCACTCATCTTTTCATTTGACTCGGGAACAACCTGAGAACATAACCTAAAAACCTTAAAATTGGGACAACAACACCCTAACCACCATCACTTAAACAAGAAGGAAAGACTAACCCCCCCATCTATAAGAAACCCAACCCTTTGCTATAACCATCCTGAAATCACCTGCCCATAACCCCCACCAAAAAGAAACTAAATTTACACCTATACGGTCCTGAAACTGCTGCATCATAGACACTAGAGACCCAGTGAGGTCTCCAGGAAAAAATCATTACTTAAACAACTAGAGTTTTATAAGTGGTTTTCGTTATACGTTGTGAAGGTTCTCATTCATCAGATCATGGTATATCTGTTAAATTATATAAACTGGACTTGAAGTTTAGTTCTTGAAGACGTTTCGCTAGTCATCCGACTGGATTTCTCAATTTTCCTATATACAAAACGTTGATTTAACCGGAAAATGTGTAATATAGTGATTTTTGTAAAAATTTTTAGCAGAATAGTTTATGGTTAAGTACGCGGTAAATTATTCTCTTTGCTATCCCTGTATATTTCTTTTTCCTTTACTTCCTTCTATTTGCCTTTAAAAATATTCCGCCGATAAACAAAGTGGCTACACAGTAATAAATTTAATAATGTTTATGATATGCTTATTGTCATTATTAAATGTTATAAATGTGTAAAAGAGGAGAGACGCTCAAACTGCAATAACCTAAATCTTAACCAGACAAAATTAACTTCTAAAAATTGATAACCCTAACCACAAAGGGACTGAATAGTCGAATAAACGTAAATTGGCACCCAGGTTTATAAACAGAAAGCGGATATTGTACTAATGCAAAGACCCCTTCAAAAAAAACAAAAGAACCCAAATAGTGGAGTCCCCAATACCCAACTACCTTTTTTACTTCACCCACCGAAAAGAAAGAGGGGTTTCCATATCGCATTTCGGGAGCTAATTGTTAGAGACCCCGATGGTTAATATTTATGCACCCCAACACAGGCCAAAAGTGTCACGAACTTACCTGCCGCTCCGGTCCTTCACCGCTCTGCACTTCTGGGTGGCGCGAGAATTCTAAACCGCGTTCTTCTGGACCCGGTGCCGATAGTAGCATTTGCTACCTCCTGGCTGCTGTATCACCTGCCTTGGATCCTGTTCCTCTCCTTGCACAGCTACTTACCTTCCCGCTCTAATGACTATACCTACCTGGCTTGTTCCAGTTCAGCAGCACCTTGTTCCAGCTTCCAGCCTACAGTTCCCAGCAGCACCTTGGTCCAGTATTCACTTACAGTTTCCCAGCAGCACCTTATTCCAGAATCCTGCCTACAGTTCCCAGCAGCACCTTGTTCCAGTATTCAGCCTACAATTCCCAGCAGCACCTTTTTCCAGTATCCAGCCTACAATTCCCACAGCACCTTGTTCCAGTATCCAGCCTACAGTTGCCAGCAGCACCTTGTTCCAGATTCCAGCCTTCTGTTCCCAGCAGCCTCTGTGTCCTGCATTTTCCGGACTATCTGCCTCCTCCAAAGCGTACTTGTAAGTATCCCGGCCATTTATTACAAAAAGCGTTCTTTGAGACTCTCTCCTCTAAAATGAACACTATGGATCTGGGAAAACTATTGTAGCAGGTGACTTTAACACAGTACAGAGACCGTTAGACATCTCACACCCCGCTACCCTCACCCTCAGTCGCACTCCAACACCCTACTGTTGAAATTCTTTAAAGAACTAACAATTAAATGATACATGGAGAACACAAACTCCAACAGACCTGGAATGCACATTCTATTCAACCCACACAATTTTTTTCTACCAGAATAACCATATCTATATCACACCAACACTGCTCCCCTACGTACTATCTACATAATTTCTGAAATAGCTTGGTCAGACCATGCCCATGTTGACTTAACATTCTGGGGGTTATGGTCTTCTTCCCCTAGCTACAAATAGGGACTCAACAAGAGTCTACTATCAGACAAACAAACCGTAGAGTTACTATCAAAAGACATAAGGAACTATTTTCAGGATAATCTTACTCCAGAAACCTCATTAGCACAACCTGGGTGGCCCACAAAGCCGTACTAAGGGGTAGATTAATTTAATTAGCTTCCCAACGAAAAAACTGCACCCAGATCACAGAACTCACAAAAACTGAGAATAGCGGAAACACTCACAACAAATTCTCTAAAGAAGCTGAATTAGATTACTTAAATTTTAGGAACAAACTCATACTTATTGAAAGATAAGGCTGAAAAAGCTTTAAGACTACAGGACGTACCTTCTACAAAAATGCAATAAACCAGACACCCTGTTGGCCAGAAAGCTTTCACCAAGGTTGAAAGTGCAAAGCTACTCCCCCTACGTAACACGCAAGGACTCTTAGAACAAAACCCCAAAAAAAATAGCATAACTGTTCGGACACCTCTATGAAAAACTAAACAACGGCCAAACTACCCCCAAAAACTTGGACAACAATTCTTTGATAGAACAATTTACACACAGACCTCCCCAAATAACCTGACAACAATTAGAAAATTTAAAGGCACCCATCACGCCCAAAGAACTGTTAAAAACCATCCTTTCCTTCTCAGCCAGAAAATCCCCAGGACAAGACGGTTTACTACACTATACTGCCAAAATTCTACATTCCCCTGCATCCACACTACTCAACTATGATAAAGCTATACTATGGGGAGAGGAAATCTTCAGCCCCAACCTATTAGAAACCTACATCACGGTCATCCGTAAAACAGACAAAGATACAACACAATGCTCCAACTACAGATCCAATAAACACTGACATTAATTATTCTCAAAACTACTAGCTTTAAGAATCAAGCTCAGTGACTTTCTCCCCAACTTAATACACCAAGACCAAACAGGTTTTATCCCCCTAGACAAATGACGGACAATTAAGGCGCTCATTAGACCTTCTCTACATGTTTCTATCCTCCGATGTAGAGAAGGCCTTCGACCGAGTAGCCTGTCCTTACTTATTATTTATACTCAAACAATTTGGAATACAGTGATGTTCACGACGGGAGTTAAAATGATCTAGCTACCCCATACACATTAAGCCTTCTATTATGGTAAATAGAAAAGACCAGAGGAGAAATGGAAATCACATCTATGTATTACCCGAATTGTTTAAAATTTGGGACCGGTATATCCGCTTACAAGGGTACCTAACTAACTATAGATATTCCCCCTTGTGGGGAAACCCAAACTTTCTCTCAGGTCTAAATGAAATAACACCTCTATTTAGGCTTGGTTTCTTTATTTTTACATAAATGGCCTCCTAACACCTCTCTTGAACCAGTCACGTTCCTTCGCCAGTATATAAACATTACAATCTTCAAAGGTATGTCCTTTATCCTTAAGATGCAGATACACGGCTGAGTCCTGACCCGAGGAATTGGCTCTTCTGTGCTGGGCCATACGTTGATGCAGTTGCTGTTTGGTCTCCCCCACATACAAATCAGAGCATTCTTCAATGCACTGCACTGCGCATATGATGCGATTTTCTTGTGTTTCGGTATTTGGTCTTTCAGATGTACCAATTGCTGCCTCAGTGTGTTGTTCAGTTTAAAGCAGACAGGGATACAGTGTTTTTTGAAAATTCTTCTTAATTTCAGAGACCCCTGCTAATATGGGATGACTAAGTTCTTTCACTGTTTTGCTTTTCCCCTTAACTGTTGGTATTCGTGTTTTTTCTTCCTTCTACTTCTTTTGACAAAGGCCCCGTCTGGATTCCACAAGTTTTAAGGGCTCCCTGAGATTTCATTCTTTAGCCTTTAGAGGGGGGGGTTCGACACCAACTGTCTGCCATGTACAATGCTGTTTAACACCTTACTCTGGGTTTCTATAACACCTCTTAGCCACTATCTAATCACCTTAACACTGGCTGTGATATGCTAATTGGGATTTTCCAGGGTACATAATTGCCACAGTTCTTGTAAAAGTCATTCTGATTGAGAAGCAGTCGGATGACTAGCGAAACGTCTTCAAGAACTACATTTCAAGTCCAGTTGATCTAATTGAATACAACAGATATACATGACCTGGAGAATGAGAACCTTACAAGCACAACTACCCCTACAACATGACAAAAATGCAACAACTATTAAACACCTGGAAAAATATCACGCTATCATGGTCGGAAGGATAAACGCCCTAAAAATGTCCATATTACCAAAACTTACATACCTATTCACAACACTACCAGTAAATATCCCAACACCAATTTTGAAGAAAACACAAACCGTTTTAACAAAAATTATGGGGTCAAAAGGCACATAGACTAGCAAAATCAGTAATAACAGCCAGAAAGACACAGGGGGGGCTGGGGGTCCCAGATATAACAAAATACTATCATGCATCACAATTAAAACACCTGATACACTGGGCCACAATCACCCCACAAGCAAGATGGGCAGAATTAGAAAGGAAACTACTACATCCAACACACCCTATGGCAATTCTCACCAATACAAATTACCCTAATCACACTTAAATAAATCAGCAATAATAAAAATCACTATTTCCCTCTGGAACACACTAAATAAAAAATACACGCTGCTACCCCAACGCACACAACTAGAACCTTATACAAAACCCAAAAATACCAACCAGTATAATGAAAGCTTATTATAAACCCTGGACCAATGTAGGACTAGGGCGTCTGTACGATAATTGACCCGATAACAAACAGACTATACACCTTTGAAGAGCTAAGAAATAAATACACAATACCACAAACATTATCTTATTCTACTGTCAAATAAAACATTTCTCAGAATCCAAAACCACAAAAGGTGTGTTCCAAAAACTAAATCAGTTTGAAATACTAACAACCAGAGGCCCATACAACAAAGGAATAATGTCCCAAATATACTACATACTGAACACTAGAACCATGGAACCTCTAACCAAACACAGATACATGTTAATGGGAACAATAATGGAAGAGATATCACACCAGAAGAATGGTCTGACATATGGAAAGCAACCTCCAAACATCTAGAAAACATAATACACAAAGAAAATGGGTATAAAGTGATGATGTGTTGGTACTACACGCCAGACAGAATACATGCAATACAAACAACAACCTCATAGTTACATAGTTACATAGTAATTAAGGTTGAATAAAGACATTCGTCCATCAAGTCCAACCTATTTTTTTTTTTAACCCTACATACAGTTGATCCGAGGAAGGCAAAAAAACCCAGCTAAAAGGGGGGGGAAATTCCTTCTGACTCCAAACGGCAATCGGAAAGTATCCCTGGATCAAAAGATCTATCTAATCTTCAATTAATATCTAATTCTCAATATTTTTTAGGTTTAGAAACTTATCCAGGCCTTTTTAAAGTTATTCAATGAACTTGCCATTACAACATCTGCTGGAAAACAGTTCCACAGTTTCACCGTTCTCACGTAAAGAAACCTCTCCTAACTGAAGACGAAACTTCTTTCTTCCAACCTTAAGGATGTCCACGTGTCCTCTATGACCTATTAGTGAACAATGACAGAGAGCTCATTGTATGGGCCATTAATATATTATACAAGGTTATCATGTCCCCAGCAACCGCCGCTTCTCCAATGTAAACAGCCCTAACTTGTCTAATCTGCCTGCATATTCAAGCCCCTCCATTCCCTTATTAATTTAGTTGCCCTTCTCTGAACTGCCTCAATTTCCCAGATATCCCTTTTGTATATGGGATTCCAAAACTGCACCGCATATTCCAAATGAGGCCACCAGTGCCTTGTAAAGAGGGAGAATAATATTTTTCTCTCTTGAATCTATTCCCCTTTTTATACAAGACAATATCTTGCTACTCTAGCTGTTGCTACCGGCATTGTTTGCTACAGCTAAGTTGTTATTACCAGAACCCCCAAATCTTTTTCCATTACAGATGCACTTAACAAGAGTTATTTATGGTGTAGGTGGCACAGGGATTATTAAATCCCAAATGCATCACCTTACATTTATCAACATAAATCCCATCTGCCATTCTGCTGCCCATTTTGATAATCTATCTAGGTCTGCTTGCAGCACTTGCACATCATTGGAAGTTTCCAAAGCTCTGCATAATTTAGTGTATCAGCAAACACAGAGACCTTGCTCTCAATGCCCCCTTCTAAGTCATTAAACAGATTAAACAAGAGCGGCCCAGTACAGAACCTGAGGCACTCGCTTAGAACTTTAGCACACCAGATGTAGCTCTATTAACCACCACTCTCTTTGCGGTCCAATAACCCGTTCTCTATCCATGAACAAACGTTTTCATCAAGGCAACAGTCCTCAGTTATACATTAGTCGCCTATGTGCACAGTATCAAAAGCTTTTGCAAAATCCAAATATACCACATCCACTGCTGTGCCTGAGTCCAACTTCTTACTCACTTCTTCATAAAAACCAATTAAATTTGTCTGGCATGATCTATTTCTCATAAATCCATGCTGACTACTACTAATAAGATGATCTCGTTTAAATGTTGGAGATGTAACAAGGACAAAGGCACCTTTATCATATATTTGGTATGCCCTCTAATTCAACCTTATTGGGAGGCAGTGAAACAACTGATTAACATAGTATTAGGAAAGCAAACGGAATTTACCCGACCCAAATACTTTTGAATGCCCCAAATAAAAAACTGCTCGAACAGAACGAGAACTCTAAACATATGATAACAGCAGCCAGGTGTGTGATACCGGACATTGGAAACAAACTACAACCCCAACCATACAGGAACTAATAGCACTAATACAAAATTAAAATAATGGAAAATCTGACAGCATTTAGAGGACAAAAGGGACAAACAAGAAAAATATGGGAAAAATGGGATCTATATATGACAACATAAGACCACAACAAAGATATAATAAGTTACTTATTGGGAAGAAAGGAATATAGGATACGCTCTGAAGGTAAAACAAACAAATATCCAACACAAAGAAGGTAAACAAAACACTGAAGTTGGGAGAGAAAAGAACCGACACAAAGGTATAAAGAACTAGCAAAGTACAAAGTAATTAAGGTTATCCCCTCTGGCTACCAGAATACCAATACCACAGATGTTTATATATGTAACTTGCAATAACAGGAAAAGAAAATATACTGTTATGTTGTATTCAATTTGTTTACTATATCTAAGTTTTTTTTTATTTTATTTTTTTTATATTTCCTGTATAAAATGAAAATTTAATAAAGACTACAATTCAAAAAAAAAAAAGTCCTCACCAAAATGAAGACTGAAATTGGTGTTCTGGAAGACAGATTGGCCCATATAGAGGACCAGCAGGACCACGTGGCAGCTTACTGCCAACAGGTAGACTCAGCCCTACACTCTATCCATGACAGACTGGGAGCCCTAGAATTGCCTATGATGACCTAGATAACAGATCCCGTAGGAACAACCTGAGGTTAAGGGGAGTTCCTGAGGACATAATGGACCCGGAGGTCTACGCACAAAACTTTTTAATGCTATGCTAACGGACTGGCTTCCAGATGGATAGAATACATAGAGCATAAGAGCTACTCCTAAGAAAGCTGAGCCCCAGAGACATCATTCTGAGACTTCACCACTACCGTACACAAGAGGAGATACTCAAAGCCACCAGAACAGCTATACCACAATCCATAGATGGACCTAAAAAGCCATTACCAGGACATTTCACCAATGACACTTGCGAAAAGACAGGATCTAAGACCTATTACAGATCTTACGTTGCCACGAAATCAAGTACAGGTGGGGATTTCCATTCCGCCTTAACAGACAATACACCTCCAGCATTAGCAGAAGCATCGGAATTTCTGAGACGACTCATTATACCAGTACAGAGAGGTGACATACCTCCAACGCCAGACAACAAGAAAAGATTGAGCCACCCTCACCCTCATGAAAAGGGTCTCCCCAGCACACAAAAAAAACACCCAGAAAGGCTAAATAAGCTATTCCTGAGTGATATTGGCGACCCATGGATTACAAAATATCCCAAAAAGGACCTGGGCAAACACAGGAGAAATTTTAGGGACAAAGCCAAACCCCACGGACCCACAAATAAGGTTACAAATACAGTGGTTTGCACAAGTATTTGGCCCCTTGACGTTTTCCACATTTTGTCACATTACTGCCACAAACATGAATCAATTTTAGTGAAATTCCCGTGAAAGACCAATACAATCATACATGATTCCAAACATTTAACAAATCAATAACTGCAAAGTGGGGTGTGCGTAATTATTCAGCCCCTTGGTCCGAGTGCAGTGTCAGTTGCCATAGGCATTGCTGATGAGTGCTAATGCTAGAGTGCATCTGTGTGTAATCTAATGTCAGTACAAATACAGCTGCTCTGTGACGGCCTCAGAGGTGTGTAGAAGAGAATCTTGGGGCCAGCAACACTGTGAAGTCCAAAGAACACACCGGACAGGTCAGGGATAAAGTTATTGAGATATTTAAAGCAGGCTTAGGCTACAAAAAGATTTCCAAAGCCTTGAACATCCCACGGAGCACTGTTCAAGCAATTATTCAGAAATGGAAGAAGCATGGCACACTGTAAACCTACCAAGACAAGGCCGTCCACCGAAACTCACAGGCCGAACAAGGAGAGCGCTGATAAGAAATGCAGTCAAGAGGCCCACGGTGACTGTAGACGAGCTGCAGAGATCTACAGCTCAGGTGGGGGAATCTTTCCATAGGACAACTATTAGTTGTGCACTGCACAAAGTTGCCCTTTATGGAAGAGTGGCAAGAAGAAAGCCATTGTTAACAGAAAAGCATAAGAAGTCCCGTTTGCAGTTTGCTACAAGCCATGTGGGGGACACAGCAAACATGTGGAGAGGGTGCTTCTGTCAGATGAGACCAAAATGGAACTTTTTGGCCAAAATGCAAAACGCTATGTGTGGCAAAAAACTAACACTGCACATCATCAGAAAACCCATCCCCACTGTCAATATGGTGGTGGCAGCATCATGCTCTGGGGTGCTTCTCTCCAGCAGGGACAGGGAAGCTAGTCAGGTTGTGGGAAGATGGATGGAGCCAAATCACGGGCACTCTGGAGAAGAAAACCTCCTTGGAGTCAGCAAAAGACTTGAGATTGGGGCGGAGGTTCACCTTCCAGCAGGACAACGACCCTAAACATAAAGCCAGGGCAACAATGGAATCGTTTTTAAACAAAATATATCCATGTGTTAGAATGGCCCAGTCAAAGTCCAGATCTAAATCCAATCGAGAATCTGTGGCAAGATCTAAAACTGCTGTTCACAAACACTGTCATCTAATCTGACTGAGCTGGAGCTGTTTTGCAAAGAAGAAGGGCAAGGATTTCAGTCTCTAGATGTGCAAGCTGGTAGAGACATACCCTAAAGACTGGCAGCTGTAATTGCAGCAAAAGGTGGTTTTACAAAGTATGACTCGGGGTACTTCTCAGTGTACACCACTTTGTATTGGTATAATTGGTAAAATTGATTCGTGTTGTGGCAGTAATGTGGACAATGTGGAAACTTCAAGGGGGCTGAATACTTTTGCAAACCACTGTACCTTTACCCCCAGAGGATTCACTCATCTTTATCATTTGACCGGGAACAACCTGAGAACATAACCTAAAAACCTTAAAATTGGGCAACAAACACCCTAACCACCACATCTAAACAAGAAGGAAAGACTAACCCCCCCATCTATAAGAACCCAACCCTTTGCTATAACCATCCTGAATCACCTGCCCAACCCCCACCAAGAAAGAAACTAAATACTACACCTATACGGTCCTGAAACTGCTGCATCATAGACCTAGGACACCAGTGAGGTTCCAGGAAAAAAATCATTACTTAAACAACTAGAGTTTTATAAGTGGTTTTCGTTATAAGTTGTGAAGGTTCTCATTCATCCAGATCATGGTATATCTGTTAAATTATATCAACTGGACTTGAAGTTTAGTTCTTGAAGACGTTTCGTAGTCATCCGACTGGATTTCTCAATTTTCCTATATACAAAACGTTGATTTAACCGGAAAGTGTAATATAGTGATTTTTGTAAAAATTTTTAAGCAGAAATAGTTTATGTAAGTAAGCGGGTAAATTATTCTCTTGCTACCCTGTAATTTTTCTTTTTCCTTTACTTCCTTCTATTTGCCTTTAAAAATTCCGCCGATAAACAAAGTGGCTACACAGTAAATAAATTTAATAATGTTTATGATATGCTTATTGATCATTTAAATGTTATAAATGTGTAAAAGAGGAGAGACGCTCAAACTGCAAAACCTAAATCTTAACCAGACAAAATTAACTCTTAAAAATTGATAAACCATAACACAAAGGGACTGAATAGTCCGAAATAAACGTAAATTGGCACTCCAGGTTTATAAACAGAAAGCGGATATTGTACTAATGCAAGAGACCACTTCAAAAAAAACAAAAGAACCCAAATAGTGGAGTCCCCAATACCCAACTACCTTTTTTACTTCACCCACCGAAAAGAAAAGAGGGGTTTCCATATCGCATTTCGGGAGCTAAATTGTAGAGACCCCGAGGTTAATATTTATGCACCCAACACAGGCCAAAAGTGTCACGAACTTACCTGCCGCTCCGGTCCTTCACCGCTCTGCACTCTGGGTGGCGCGAGAATTCTAAACCCGGCGTTCTTCTGGACCGGTGCCTGATAGTAGCATTTGCTACCTCTGGCTGCTGTACTCACCTGCCTTGGATCCTGTTCCTCTCTGTACAGCTACTTACCTTCCCGCTCTAATGACTATACCTACCTTGCTTGTTCCAGTTCAGCAGCACCTTGTTCCAGCTTCCAGCCTACAGTTCCCAGCAGCACCTTGGTCCAGTATTCAGCTTACAGTTCCCAGCAGCACCTTATTCCAGAATCCTGCCTACAGTTCCCAGCAGCACCTTGTTCCAGTATTCAGCCTACAATTCCCGCAGCCACCTTGTCAGTATCCAGCCTACAATTCCCAGCAGCACCTTGTTCCAGTATCCAGCCTACAGTTGCCAGCAGCACCTTGTTCCAGATTCCAGCCTTCTGTTCCCAGCAGCCTCTGTGTCCTGCATTTTCCGGACTATCGCCTCTCCTAAAGCGGACTTGTAAGTATCCCGGCCATTTATTACAAAAAGCCGTTCTTTGAGACTCTCTCCTCTAAAATGAACACTATGGATCTGGGAAAACTAATTGTAGCAGGTGACTTTAACACAGTACAGAGACGTTAGACATCTCACACCCCGCTACCTCACCCTCAGTCGCACTCCAACACCCTACTGTTGAAATTCTTTAAGAACTAACAATTAAATGATACATGGAGAACACAACATCCAACAGACCTGGAATGCACATTCTA
This sequence comes from Hymenochirus boettgeri, assembly GCA_019447015.1. Taxonomy (NCBI): domain Eukaryota; kingdom Metazoa; phylum Chordata; class Amphibia; order Anura; family Pipidae; genus Hymenochirus; species Hymenochirus boettgeri. The sequence continues at coordinate 58,881,217 of CM033471.1, read as the reverse complement.
TTCAAACCCAAACAATTTTTTTCTACCAGAATAGACCATATCTATATCACACCAACACTGCTCCCCTACGTACTATACATACATTTCTGAATAGCTTGGTCAGGACCATGCCCATGTTGACTTAACATTCTGGGGGTTATGGTTTCTTCCCCTAGCTACAAATAGGGACTCAACAAGAGTCTATATCAGAAAACAAACGTAGAGTTACTATCAAAAGACATAAGGAAACTATTTTCAGGATAATTACTCCAGAAACCTCAATAGCAGCAACCTGGGTGCCACAAAGCCGACTAAGGGGTAGATTAATTTAATTAGCTTCCAACAGAAAAAAACTGCACCCAGATCACAGAACTCACAAAAAAACTGAGAATAGCGGAAACACTCACAAACAAATTCTCTAAAGAAGCTTATAGATTACTTAAATTTTAGGAACAAACTCAATACTTTATTGAAAGATAAGGCTGAAAAGCTTTAGACTAACAGGACGTACCTTCTACAAAAAATGCAATAAACCAGACACCCTGTTGGCCAGAAAGCTTCACCAAGGTTGAAAGTGCAAAAGCTACTCCCCCTACGTAACACGCAAGGACTCTTGAAACAAAACCCCAAAAATAGCATAACTGTTCGGACACCTCTATGAAAAACTAAACAACGGCCAAAACTACCCCCAAAAACTTGGACAACAATTCTTTGATAGAACAATTTAACACACAGACCTCCCAAAATAACCTGACAACAATTAGAAAATTTAAAGGCACCCATCACGCCACAAGAACTGTTAAAAAAACATCCGTTCCTTCTCAGCCAGAAAATCCCCAGGACAAGACGGTTTTACTACAATATACTGCCAAAATTCTACATTCCCCTGCATCCACACATACTCAACTATGATAAAGCTATACTATGGGGAGAGGAAATCTTCAGCCCCAACCTATTAGAAACCTACATCACGGTCATCCGTTAAAACAGACAAAGATACAACACAATGCTCCAACTACAGATCCAATAAACACTGACATTAAATTATTCTAAAAATACTAGCTTTAAGAATCAAGACTCAGTGACTTTTCCCCAACTTAATACACCAAGACCAAACAGGTTTTATCCCCCATAGACAAATGACGGACAATTAAGGCGCTCATTAGACCTTCTACATGTTTCTATCCCTCGATGTAGAGAAGGCCTTCGACGAGTAGCCTGTCCTACTTATTATTTATACTCAACAATTTGGAATAACAGTGATGTTCACGACGAGGTAGTTAAAATGATCAGCTACCCCATACACATTAAGCCTTCTATTATGGGTAAATAGAAAAGACCAGAGGAGAAATGGAAATCACATATGTATTACCCGAATGTTTAAAATTTGGGACCGGTATATCCGCTTACAAGGGTACCTAACAACTATAGATATTCCCCTTGGGGGAACCCAAACTTTCTCTCAGGTTAAATGAAAAAAAATACAGAAAAACCTTAGCAAAAGCAGGAATCCAGAGTGGGAGACTTGCTGGAGCCGGCCCAACCAATGACCTGGGATCGGCAAGAACCAAATACAAACTTACCCCAGATTGTGGTATCAATTTTTACAAACATACACTTATGTACACCACAACCACCCGGCAATCTCTTTAGAAGACTGCCTCCAACTAGGTCCTCTATGTATAGGAAACCCATTGAGGTCAGGCATGATCATCATATGGTACATTCTGGGCTGATCTGAGTGAGCAGGACTAACCCACTGAAATCAAGAGGATTCGCTGTGTACAGGGTACAGCTTTTGTTTTCCCAGGGCTATGTTATTTCGTCCAGCAGCATCCAATCACGGACGGGCTGCCGGCAGTTCAGAACGCCGGGGGAAAGAGGTAAGGTAAGTATACATCTGGGGAGTCTCTGGAAAATTAATATGCAGTTGGGGCTGGGGGAAGGCTAGCTACTAATGGGCAAAGGGTTAATGGTAGGGGAGGGCTTGCAAAACGGGAGGGGGGTAGGCCTGCAGTGCGCAGGACAAAATTTCCCGGAGGAGAGACAGGAGGCAGAGTCCTATATGGACTCTGCTATCCTGGTGGCCAGTTTTTCAGACTTGGGGGGGGGGGAAATCCAGAGAACCATTGGAGCTGGGATGTAAGGTAAGGATTTTATTACACTACAGAGTGGGGCCAGTAGTGGGGGGGGGGTGGTTATAGTTTGGGGGTGGACATGCCCTTTCATCTATATATCTCTGTTAGTTTTCCTTTAACTTTTGTATTGGGGTATATTAATAGTGTAATTTTATTATGTAGGTCTGGTATCTAGGTAACTGTTTAAGGTGAATCTTACCATATTTTCCAAATTTTATTGAATTTCCCTGGGCATGCTCTGTGAATACAGAATTTTCTCATACGGTAGTACATTATTTATTAGCCTAATCCAGTTTGTATAATATGGTGGAGTTGGAGCTATCCAGTGCAAAATGATCTCTTTCCTTGCAAGAAAAGAGCCTCTCTAGGAATATTAATTGTAATGCTCCATTCCTCTAAATCAAGAAATCCCAAAATACATACTTCCCTTTGAATTCTAGGATGGATGGATAAGTTTGCATAATAATTTTACCACCTCAGTCAAAAATGTATTTATTATTGCACATTCCATATGATATGCCAGAAGTTAGCATTAGAGGTTTTGCATATTGGGCATGTCTAATCTGTTTGCCTACCATGTGTCTAGTCCTGTTAGGGGACAGATATGCCTGATGCAAAATGTAGAATTGTATACATTTGTTGTTAGTCGCTGGGGAGGCTTTAATGTGGGTGTTTGCCAAGTCTTCCCAGTCAGCTTGTTCTAAATCCGGCCAAATTTTTTGCCATTTACACATAAGTTTTCTTTGCGTATCATTTAGTATTTATACTTAAAGTTACGCGAGAGGTTAGGCCTGTGTCCCTTGCGTATGTAATATGCCTATCATTGGGTGCTCTGAAATGCTCAAATTTTTCCCAGTAAATTCGGATTAGGCAGGTCTAAGCTGGAGGTATTTATAAAAGAATGTTGAGGGAAGGTTGAATTTATCTTGGAGTTCATTGAATGGGGTATAGTATAGTAACATAGTAATTAAGGTTGATAAAGACATACGTCCATCAAGTCCAACATTCACCCTCTTTTTTTTTAACCCTACCTAACAGTTGATCCAGAGGAAGGCAAAAACCCCAGCTAAAAAGGGGGGGAAAATTCCTGACTCCAACGGCAATTGGAAGTATCCCTGGATCAACCAGATCTATATGCATTAACACCAGTAATTCTCAATATTTTTTAGTTTTAGAAACTTATTTTAAAGCTATTTAATGAACTTGCCATTACCACATCTGCTGGAAGACGTTCCACAGTTTCACGTTCTCATGGTAAAGAAACCCTTCCTAACCTGAAGATGAAACTTTTCTTCCAACCTAAAAGATGTCCACAAGTCCTCTGATATGACCTATTAGTAAACAATGACCAGAGAGTCATGTATGGGCCATTAATATATTTGTATAAGGTTATCATGTCCCCACGCAAACGTCGCTTCTCCAATGTAAACAGCCCTAACTTGTCTAATCTGCCGCATATTCAAGCCCCTCCATTCCCCATATTCAAGCCCCTCCATCCCTTAAAAATCTCAGAATTCCCTTTGCTTGCCCTTTGCTTCATTATATCGTGATTAACTAGCTAGATAATATAGGCTGAGATTGGGCAAAGCTAGTCCGGCTTGATCTTTGGGACATTCTAATGAGGTAAGTTTCACCCTCGCCCTACCCTCACCCCAGAGAAATGATACCAGCAAACTATTTATTCATCTGAAGAATATTTTAGGGATATATACCATTGTATGGGAGATTACATATAGTATTTTTCGGATTAGCATAATCTTTATTAAATTAATTCAGTTCATAGAACCTAGCTGGGTGTTTTGTTATATAACAAGGACAGGACTATATTGGCCTCAAAATATGAGTTTGCTAGTAGCCATTTTTTGCTGCTATGATACACCTCTAAAAGGTAGACTACGATTCAGGTTTTAAGATTATAAAATTCTTGTGGATATTTATACTTAGGATTTGACAGTTAAGTGTTCAATGTGGGTAAACCGTTAAAAATGTTGCCTGTAGGTGGTTTGTAGGGTTGGTATTAAAGGCTTTGGTTTAGTAGGGGTTATGTTACCATCAGTATGGGTGAAATAAAGTTACCTGGGTCTGGTTGGGGATCTAGAGGATCAGCCAGGATAGTTCTTCCCCTGGTGTATCAAATATTTGAGCTTCACAACCGTTCAGGATTTTCAGTTTTGCTTGGAATAATATTGCATATTTTATGCCCTTTAGCATAGTTGCCTTTTGACATCCAGGAAGGTAGCCCTCTTTTTTTGAGGTCAGCTGAGAAATCAGGAAAAATCATGATGGTAGTGTTTTCGTACCTTAATTCTCCTTTTAGTCGTGCCAGGTGTAGAATACTGTCTCTGCCCTGCTATTAAGTAGTCTAGCTATTAGCGGTTGGTCTACCACCAGATGGCGGTGGAGTGGCTGTATACGGTAAGCTTGCGCAATAACAAATGTGGGCGACAGTTCTGTATTAAATTGAGCTTTAATGGAGGATTCTTAAAATGTCTCTGGAGATCTCTGTCAGTCCCCTCAGGAGGAAGCAATAAATCTAAGGTTTTGGCACCTAGACCTATTTTCTAGGTCATATTTTTTTTGCTGTTGTAACGTGCTGTGCCTTTAATTGAGTTATTTCTGTAATTATGGGGTTAATCGTACCACTAGGAATGAATTCTATTTTCAGTTTCCCAACTCTGTGTCTTAGATTTTGCACGCCCAGCATTTATTGCTACATTACCGAACAGTGGTGCGGGGAGAAACCACTTTGACTACTTGTAACCTAATATTCAGTACACTCGCTACAAAAAATAACACTGGCATTTCCCAATTATATATCTCTCTAATCACAAAGACTAACCATATACTTAAGTGGCATCAAGAACTAAACCAAGTATTCCCACTAAAATAATGGGAAAAACATCACTGCACCATAAAAACACAGCAATGTGAACAACAGTGGGAACTGAGTAAAAAAAAATGTTGAATAGAATGTATATTACTCCTGCTTTGATATCCAAAATCTGTAACACACCAGAAGACAAAGTTGGGAAATTGTGGTAATAGAAGTACATTAATACACATTATATGGCAATGCCTCAAAATTAACAATTATGGCAAAGAATATTTGTATGTATCTCAGAATAATTGGATATACCATAAAAGCCACACCTGAACTGGCCTTACTATTATGGGCCTGGATTCCCAGCTATCTCAGTCAGATTGACATTAATACCAATATTCTGTATCATCCTGGCAACCAGAATTTCAATTTGTTGCAAATGGAAATCCAGGGCCTACCAGAGTGGAACTGAACAGGAAATATGAAAAAATGTTTAGTCTCCACCAATGGAACGCCCCATAAATTTGTACAAAAATGGAACACTGACCCCAATATACAATATAAACACCAACGGGAGATAAGTGTCCTCAACTAACAAAAAACAAAACATTTACAGAGCAGTACATGTCCTCTGTACCATTATTGTTGTTTAATGCTCTATGCTTTATGCACACAAATTGAAGATCTCAAAGTTTATATAACTTGTTATATACCAATAAAAATGTATTTGATAAAAAAAATTAAAGTGCTTTCTATGACCCAATTAAAAACTGTACCTTCAATACATATTGATTTAGGCTTTAAATGGTGCATAAATGAGTCATCACTGTAAGAAGGTTATAATTTTTACAATTCCTTTCTGAAGGTTCAGCAAACTGTACAAGAGCTGTTTGGTCGGGCACCAAGCAGGCAGTAAACCAGATGAAGCTGTTGCTATTGGAGCTGCTATTCAAGTGGAGTGTTAGCAGGTGATGTTAAAGATGTCTTGCTGTTAGATGTTACACCTTTGTCCTTGGTATTGAGACACTTGGAGGAGTCTTTACCAAGCTGATTGGAAGGAACACAACCATTCCAACTAAAAAAAGCCAGGTACAGTAACATTGTTTATGTAAAGTTTTAAAATTAACGTCCTATGAACCAAACAAAATGAAATTGTATTTAATATGATAAAGGCTAGGATTGCTGTATGTTCTGCATTTAAAAAAAAAATGCAAATGCATAAAATAAATTTTTTTTTTACCTCGACCCCATCAGACTTTTTTTTCTCTAAATTTACAAATTGCTTTTCTTTATTTAACCATGATTGCAGTATTCAAGAAGCTAAATCTAAGTGTTTTTAAGGAATATATATTTAATGAAAGTATAAGTATAAACAAAAGAATTAAAAATATATTACTTTATTATTCACATTAATGCATTAAAGGGCAGGTATCTTCTTTTGATGCATAAAAAGGTATCTGCCTCCTCCCTTTCAAACAAAAAAACTGGTGACTTGTCCGTTATCTGTCCGCAACCCAACTACAATTTTTACCAGTTTATTACATGCATTTGAAACCAGATATTTAATGAGACGTTCTATTCCTTTCTGGCAAAGGTGTCTGCCTCCTCCTTTTGCTAATTAGATTTTTGGCAGCAGAGAAACCAGCAGTCAATCATGGCTTGTGATATCAGTTGTCACATCCTTGATGCCTGCATGCAGGGCAGCTTTATCTGCCAGAATGAGGACAATAATTATTCTAAATAACCTGGTTAGAAATGCAGGTAATAAAGTATAAATATATTGGTTGGGGGCGGTAACCGACAATTGATCAGTTTTTTGTTTTAAGGGTGGACATGCCCTTAAACTAAAATCAGAGTCTTGCCTTGTCAAGCCTAAAGCTGAAAACTTCTTTTACCATCCGATGTTCCCGCGACATTCAGAAAACCTCCTTGCCCAATCATTTGTGACCAATTTTTGTGTACAGCCATAATGTTGACCAATCCTTCCTGATTTCAAATTTCAATTGGAAAGTATCTCTTGATCAAAAGGATTACAGTAAATGTATACCAGGAGGAAGGGCTGACGGTTGAGGCAATAGCGGCCGCGGCCAACGGTTTACAGTGACCGACCATACGATCCATAGAGGACTGTATGATCGGACATGGTTTTCCGCTGTGTCTGATCATCTTTGTCTGATTTGACGATTGGTCATTCAGAATGGACGAAACCTAGCAATCATTTCGGCCCGATCGACCGTTACACTGAACTATCAGTCGATTGGAATATCAAACTTTTGGTCGATTCGCCAAACACTTCACTAATCCATAGTGTGAAATACTGAAAATTATGAAGAAGTCATATATCCCGCCCTCTTGAAGTTATTTGTGAGCCTGCCATTATCACATATGTTGGAAAAGTTTATCACAGCTATATACCGATCCACTTACAAAAAAACAAAAAAACACTTTCTAACCTGAAAATGAAACAACTGTTCTTCTGATGTTAAAGGACATATATTGAAAAAATGAATTGGCCTCATCTTAATCTATAATTCAATACATGTAAGTAGCACTTCCTCTGAGGTTGGTGTGTGTTGCGCATGCCTTCAATCCAGCACAATTTTGTTTAGGCGCAGTATCCTCCCTCTTTTAGCCACTTTCACTTCCATCCGACCTGAATTTTTCCCCACAAACCAACTGTCAACCTGCACACAGCATATAGAATTCCAACTATCAAAACTCTGCCACCATTCCAGCTATAGCAAAACTGCTTACAGAACTTGATTGACAGCTGATATGTAAAATGTTTTAGATTGGATATCTAAAAAATAGGGGGAAGATCAACATAAAAATGATACAGTGGTGGTTGGGAAAAATTATAGTTTCCAGTATGGGCAAATGTACCTTTTTTTCGGTATAGATGCCCTTTAAAGGAAAACATATTGCGTGTGTATAAAGTGTATTTAAAAGGTAAACTGAAAAGTACTGGGTCAGGTATATAGGATTGGTAATTCCTAACTCCAAATTGTTTCTGTGAGGAGCACCAGCCGAAACGGAGGAAGACTGGCAAATCTATCTGTAGTACTGAAATAGTACAGAACCTATCCTGGCAAATGAAAACTGTTGGTGCTGCAGCTCCTCAACAAATGATATTGTGAGATAGTAAAATCAATCCATCCTCCCTGCCCCAGGTAATTTCCATTATTAAACCGTTCATTTTTATATATCCTTTTTTTAGATATCTTTAACCTTCAGTGCCAGCAAAATTTTAAAAAAATTATTTTTTTTTTGCCAGCAGAATTTTCGGATTTTGCCTATATCGCTTAGACTAATTTTACAGTAAGAATCCTTGCAGTAAATCAGTAATTTTGCATTGTTTTTTTCAGTAAAAAGTGTACTTTAACACGGTAAACAGAATTTTGTAACTTTTCTGGAAATTTTACTGGAATTATGGGTAAAATATGTAAAAAAATTTAAAATTTGCACATTTTTATTAGTTATTTAAGGTTACACATAAATCTTACTGTTTCAAAAGCTCGGATACTCCCGAGTACAACGATACCAGATATATGTAGGTACCCCACTTTCGTACAGGAGACCCCCCAAACTAAAACTGCACCTTCAAGAATATTACAAAATTAAAATGTATACCACTTCTGACAGTTAACATAGAATATCTTCCAATTAACTAAAATATCCCCACAAGTGAGATATTTAGAAAACTACATAACCCGCGAGGATATATGAGTGAGGTAGTTTCAATCTAAATGCAGATACCCGGATGCAGCTCTTCGTCCAATTGTAAGTTATTTTCTACGTTTTCCTTTTTTCACCCAACTGTAAAATCAGAGACAAATCAAATGCGAATTTCAGCTAAGAACTGTGGGAGGAAAGTTCAAACGCATCTCAAATATAAAAGCCTAACACCTCCCGAATAAAATGGTTCTACACATTCATGGTTGTACCCAGAGACATGGCTACCAACTAACCCGAGTGGGACCAATGCCCAAATATCAGTAGCAGCGAAAAAAAAATTCTGCAGTTTTTCCACAAAACACCCCCCTAACTAGAATACCCCCAACAAACTATATATTCTACACATCTGAATTACACACCTTCAGCTATGTAACGCTGTAGTTCGTTCATTCATACCATCAATGGTGTGGGCTCAGTTCTTCATAGAAGTTTGCACTTTTACCAGATTTTCAAAAAAAGTTAACACAAACAACATTCAAAAGGTAGAAATCATGCCAAAACCTCATGGAATGTAAAAAAAGTTACCAGATATCAATCTCACAAATGTCCTGAATCAAATGGTATGCCATATGTGTGGTTACACACGCAGACATTGAAGCGAATAGCCGCGAAGTGAGACAATGCACGATGGCTCAGAAACAGCGAAATATTTAGCCAGCTCCAAATTTGGACAGTCTGCAGTTTTTTCCACAAAACACCCCGTAACTTATAAATAACCCCAAAACTATATATTACGAAATATACACACCTTCAGCTATATAACACTGTAGTATGTTCATTCAACCCATCAATGGTGTGGGCACAGTTCTTGTAGAAGTTCGCACTTTTCTGAAAAAATAATCAAAAATACATTTCAAAGTTAAAAATCATGGCAAATTCTAATGTAATGTAAAAAAAACTTGTCAAGTATCAATCTCCCAAATGTCCTGAATCAAACGGTATGCCATGCATATGCATGGTTACACACGCTGACATGGAAGTGAAAGCCACGAAGTGGCTCAGAAAAAGCAAAAATATTAGCAACTCTGAATTTGAACAGTGTGGTTATATATATATATATATATATATATATATAATATATATATATTATATATCTAATATATATATATATATTATATACACATACAATCCAAGAATTGTGGAAGCACTCCAATTAGGCTCATTTACAAACTACATTTAGTGGAAGTGCTACTGATCTGGTCAAACATTATACAAACATAGAAAAGATAATCAATGCACATTCTAGGCCCATACAAATCATATTATCTGCTCAATGGCATACTTATAAACAAGGGGTTTTAGTATACATTACTGTGTCACATGAATGAAAAGCCTTCCAACCACGTCAAGGACCCCAGTCTGGAAGGTCCTAACGTCTAACCTTTTAATTTCTTTTACTTCAATTACGTAGCAAACTTTGCATTTCTCATTCTTACAACACTGGATCCATTTAACAGGCTCTCTCCCTTCCCCCTCAGCCCTTTGGCTTTTAAAAATGAGGGAAGAGGCCATCCAGTGCTTTATATTAAAGGCAGAGGACCCATCCCTTAAAGGGGCGTGTTGGGGTGCTATTACCACATGGAGGCTTGACCAAGCCTCCCAATAAATACATACAATCCAAGAATTGTGGAAGCACTCCAATTAGGCTCATTTACAACTACATTTAGGGGAGTGCTACTGATCTGGTCAAACATTATACAAACATAGAAAAGATAATCAATGACATTCCTAGGCCCCATACAATATCATATTATCTGCTATGGCATACTTTATAACACAAGGGGTTTAGTATACATACTGTGATCACATGAATGAAAGCCTTCCAACCACGTCAGGTAACCCCAGTCTGGAAGTCCTAACGTCTAACCTTTTCAATTTCTTTTACTTCAATTACGATTAGCAAACTTTTGCATTTCTCATTCTTACACACTGGATCCATTTAACAGGCTCTCTCCCTTCCCCCTCAGCCCTTTGGCTTTTAAAAATGAGGGAAGAGGCCATCCAGTGCTTTATATTAAAGCAGAGGACCTCCCATTAAAGGGGCGGTGTTGGGGGTGCTATTACCACATGGAGGCTTGACCAAGCTCCCAATAATACAATACAATCCAAGAATTGTGGAAGCACTCCAATAGGCTCATTTACAACTACATTTAGTGGAAGTGTACTGATCTGGTCAAACATTATACAAACATAAGAAAGAATAATCATGCACATCTAGGCCCCATACAATATACTATTATTAGGGCTGAGGGGGAAGGAGAGAAGCTGTTAAGGATCCGTGTGTAAGAATGAGAAATGCAAAAGTTGTAATCGTAATTGAAGTAAAAGAAATTGAAAAGGTTAGACGTTAGGACTTCCAGACTGGGGTTACCTTGAGTGGTTGGAAGGCTTTCATTATGTGATCACAGTAATGTATACTAAACCCCTGTTTATAAAGTATGCCAGTGAGCAGATAATATGTATTGTATGGGGCTAGGAATGTGCATTGATTATCTTTTCATGTTTGTATAAATGTTTGACCAGATCAGTAGCACTTCACACAAATGTAGTTTGTAAATGAGCCTAATTGGAGTGCTTCCACAATTCTTGGATTGTATGTATTTATTGGGAGCTTGGTCAAGCCTCCATGTGGTAATACACCCCCAACACGCCCCTTTAATGGGAGGTCCTCTGCCTTTAAATAAGCACGGATGGCCTCTTCCTCATTTTTAAAAAGCAAAGGGGGTGAGGGGGAAGGGAGAGAGCCTGTTAAATGGATCCAGTGTGTGTAGAATGAGAAATGCAAAAGTTTGCTAAATCGTAATTGAAGTAAAAGAAATTGAAAAGGTTAGACGTTAGGACCTTCCAGACTGGGGTTCTTGACGTGGTTTGGAGGCTTTCATTCATGTGATCAAGTAATGTATACTAAACCCTTTGTTATAAAGATTGCCAGTGAGCAGATAATATGATATTGTATGGGGCCTAGGAATGGCATTGATTATCTTTTCTATGTTTGTATGTATAATATATAATATATATATTATACTAATAACATACATCTCTGCTCTTATCCAAAGTCCAGGAAACTGATTAGGAGCTGACCTCCTGCCAAATGTTCCCTTTTCTGTCCCTTATTAGTTCTCGAGTTGTAACAGACCAGGGGTTAGCCCTCTCCACCCCCTCCCTCCCACCATCCAGATCCCTCCATTGCTGCCATTTCACCTCGCGTTAATTGCTTTGTATATGTTATAGATTTCCCCTGTCCCACCCCAAACACGAAGTTATTTTTTTAAAAAAAAAACAGAACTGTACTGTCAGCCTTCGTTCCCTTCGCTCTCCATTGACGGCAGCCATGTCTGTGATTGGTACCTTCGGACATATGATCACTTAATCACTATCACTGTACAACCCTTCCTCTGCTTAAATGTAATTTTACCCATTCTGTCTCCCTTCCCTGCGCCTCATCCCAATCACATAACTAACACACGGACTATACTAACCGAGATAGAAAGCAGTTGTCACTCACCTACCCTTTTGTCCTTTCCTTAGACATTTCCTCGACAATGTACCTCTAGTCTGCCAAAGCACTACCACTCTTTAGTGATGGGCATTATTACACTTGACTGGTCTTCCTAATCCCGTCTTCAGCATTGTTTGATATACAACACTTTTTCCCACACCTCCCTTTTCCCCTACTGTGATAAATACCCTTCTTTTTAATTCAATTTACTGTCATTTGACATGTAACCCTAGATCATACACCCCCACCTAATACCTGCAGGCACTAGTGCAACTACCAATCTTGACCCTTACCCCCCTCCACCCATGTCTCTTCTGGGTCCTTCTCGACCATTCAACTCATTCGTCCCTGTTGTTTGGCTCACTTCACTCTCTGTATGGACCGGCATACTAGCAGCCTCCCCTCTCACCATTGTTATCTTTTCATACCAGGTTCTTGCACGCTCCGCTTGGATTGTGGTCCTTCCATCTACCTGTGTCACACTTAGTCGTAAGAACGCAACCATGATGGTTTTCTGTTTTATCGCACCCCCTAAGCAATTTTAATAGACTTTTAGATGTTAATAAACAATTTTTTGAATTTCTATATCAGTATCTTATTAATTGCTGCTTCGTCCGTAGCCCTAATTGCAAATTATTCTAGTTTATTCTCCCTTCCGGTTACCTCCATTAATTCCATATACAAATATCCATAAACACCACATACAGCCCGTATAGTACTTTTAATCTTCCAAAACAATGTTTTCCTAGAGTCATCCCTCACCGCTTCTCGGCAAATGATCCGTCCTTTCTCATCACCTTTTCATTATCTATGTTCCTCCATGCATTTATAGACTGCCTGTGCTGCCACTGCTTTATGTCGAGGCGCCCCCAAACACTCCTCCACTCTGTATTTTTTTACACGTACCTTATAAGTTATATGCACAACTAACCTTCTACACTTAAATCCCCCGCCTCTTTTGCGCAAGCATATTTAACATGTTTAATTTAAGTATCTATCTGTTACGTATATTACACTGACCCTTCCACAGGAATCATACTTGCTATATCAAACCCCATCTGCCAAAAACTGCAGCCTACCTAGTTGCTTCCTTACAGGTGTTGCACCCACCCACACTTTCTCTAGACTGTTGAATAATACTCAGAGTACGCTGTTGCTTCATTTCTTTCCTTTATGGCTAGTCGCTGCGTCTCGCAAAGCATTCATCACTCGGTTTTTTGCGTTTTTCCTCTCGTTTTTCGGTACTTGTAGGGTAGCCTTTAACAATATATATGTTGGACATGGTGAGTTCATTTCCTGACTATGTAATTTTTGATCCCCCTCCTACACCGTGTTCTTAGTAGTGTATTTCTCACCATCGTGACACGATTGTTGGGTCTGATCTGTATCAAAAGCCATTCTACCCCCATCCCCCTTTTAACTAATACCACCGCTGCTATACAAGGATCAGTCTTCTCTAGCGCCCTTTTTTAGCCTGCGGCCCACAATTTAATATGGGAGTTTCTAGCAGATTAACATTTTTTTGTGATCCTCAATGGCTATATACCCATTCTTCTTTTATGACAGTTGTAAAATTTTAATATGCTTTTCCAATTTACAACAGTTCACCTTGTGTTCTCCGGTTCCCTCTACAGTTGTAGCATAAAATTTTATCTCCTAAAGTTGTTGTAGTCGGTATATGCTCATATTGTATTTTCCCCCTACTATCCTTGATGACTTTCCCTTACTTTTAGAAATCACATCCATGCTTTGTTACTTCGTACCCACATTATTCTATTTTGTAATACTACATGGATTATGCCCTGACTGGGCCGTTCAGCTAGAATCAGTGAGGCCTTCATAGCAAAATGTTGGCATGGTGGGCTACTCCATTCACCCATTTGACAAAAAACGTACACTCAGTATTAGGCTTTTGAGGTTCCGACGAATTTTCGTCTGTTTTTTTTGGTGGCTGTTGTGTTTTACCAGCATTCTTCTTCAGCACTTTGCTGTTTTTCCTACGCGCAACAATTCTACATCCATATAAAATTTTTGTCAGCAAAAACATCTGGAAACCGCCCTAGCCAATACGTCATGACGAAATGATAAACAGCGGACGGACCCTTAGCATTAATTTAGACATTTTGTTATCTGCATTGAGCTTATTGGCATACAATACAGGCTGACTGCACGTACCCCCTTCCCCCTCTTAGTACTTGATCTCGCTTGGCTTTATTGTTTTTGGCAAGCTGGACATACATTCCTGTAGACCAGTAACTACACAGCATCACCCCACCTGTTGATTTACACCCCACACACCGCAATTCAGCATTCACAAACCTATGTACCTCTCTATTTCCATTTTTACACATTTTCCAACATCCACCTAAGTCTTTTAGCTGGGTTACCACACTCTGCATGATTTGTCTTATTGAAAATGGACAGACAGAATCGTCAATTGATCCTGGTTTTTGCCATCCTAGTCACACCACCGACCTCTCCGCTATACATCACTTAGTCCAGAGCTCGTTCATTTCCGTTTGAATATCTATCATGGAGATACGCTTCTTGGGGGACGTCCCGCTTTTCTCCAATTCGGTCTTCTTCGACGCCTAGACTTTATTATTATGTAGGGCCACCCCCCCTTTCCCCCAGTGTATTTATGATTTTTTCCTGCGGCGTTTCCCCCCGGGAGCACTGGTAGGAAATCTTTCGGTTCTTTCCCCCGCGAAACAATGGGTTCTTAGGGTCTCCGGCGTTACATGTTTCGATCTCCCGCAACAGACTTGTCTCGGTCTGACACCTTTTTCCCAACGCGGTCGTGCCCCGGGAATTTCACCCCCGCAAATATCTTTTCTTTTGTCCCACAACCACGATTAAGCCCACGATACCGTTGGACCACCCAGCAATCCGTTATTTTCTATGTCGGTGGTCGTTATCGTTATGGTGCTAACCGCTTCACACTTTACGTATGGCAAATGTACAACTATAAACACTAGGGCACTCTACAGACAATTTTAACAGCGGTGTTCTCGGAGTTGTTTGATTACCCTATGATCCACCATCGTTTACAAGCCCCTATGTTTGTGCCCCACCCCGCCTGGCTTTAGTACTATTACTCCCTATGCACATCGCCACATCCACATACATTTTTCTTGCACCAACGCGCCATTATGTTAAAAACCTTTTATTCGCTCGCAGCCCTTCCTGGTCTTACGTTGTAAGTTCTCGACATTTATACTTGACACATGTCCATGAACCCACATGCACCCCCAACGTCCACGCCAGCCCCTTCCTGCTCCAATACCCCCTTTTCCTCCTTTTTTATGAGTCTCCCCCCAACACATTGGCCCTTCTGCTTAAAGCAGCGTCAGTGAGCCAGCCCACCCTGCATGATTTCAGTTAATGTGCATCAACACCCATCCCCACACCCGTCTAAGACAAGGACAGACACCCACCCGTTATTATTACCGTCACACGTGATTCGACCGTAGCCGGCCTACAACCCGTAACTTTGATGATTGTGCTCTCTAGGACACAGTTGCTCCAGAACTTGGCGCTCCTCTTTACCTAGCACTTCATCGCTGACTGCTTTTTGTCCTGGTTATTGCTATCGCTTATTCTTCGCCACTTATACTACCTGCATCCCCTATTGACTTTGGACCTTTCTTTTTTTTTTTGTCACCAGCTCATTACAAGCGCAAGACCAATGGGAATTGTACTGGCGGGACGGCGGATTTCCCCCTCGTCTTCTTACCGGATGTCTACCGCGTTTTGTTATCGTAATGGTTATGGCTATATCATTAGACTATGGCGTGTCTGCTACCCAGTTTGGGCTTTCCCAGTCTATGCAGGTTTCCTTTGTTTTTTTTGTCCTCTTAATAGACAAAGGAGGTAGCCAGTCAGTACGGTCTGTTCTTGTGATTCTTCTTGGGGCTGGTGGCCTCCATCAGCAGCAGCTCCTCGTTTCTGCCCCCCCCCAGCTCGCGCGATCCCCCTACCCACCCATTCTGAGGGCTGATCTATATTTTTTTCTGAAAAAAAACTGCCCCAAGCTGTTCACCCCCAGTTGAGGGCATTATTAAATCAATAGGTCCTAACCCCAAGTTGCAGAACACATTTCTGGCTCAGTGTCTTCCTTCAGTGTTGAATATTGTTCTTGCACCCTACGCCATGACCACAGGTCTCAGCCCTGGAACATCCGCAAGGCTTCCTTAGATTTTTTCTCATTTCCCTGGGCTACGCATAGGATTTCCCAGAGGGCGGTTGTTGCTTGTTCCGTTCATGACAACTGATGTACTATTCAATAGACTCTGTTACCCTTTAATTTCTACAGGAACACACCTCTTTCGTGCGACCCCTCGTTTCCGTCACGGGGATAGACATTTTTCTACGACACAAACATCGAGCCTCGTTTGTAGGCCACAATGTTAGATCATGCCGGTATTGATTCGAATGTTGCCGGGTTTGTCTTTTCCCTACCTGGCAATGCAGAAAGATTTCTACTGTATCCCCTTTCAGATTACGTTTTGGCTCCGTATCGGTGTTGATTTCTGCCCCGCTCCCTCCCCCCCTTTTTCCGATTAGAATTACTTTAGCCCACACAATGTAAGACCCATATATATCAAAAAGGTATTGTGGTGAACAGAATGGCCCTAATTATAGACCTGGTATTTTTATGGCGGCGCTGGAAACATTTATTCCACGCTTTTGATAATCCTTCTGACTTTACCACCTAACGAGCATGATTTCTTGGACGCCTATCAGAATCGGTTTATGGAGCTAACCCTAGATGTTCGTGGAAGACAAATTGACTGCCGTTTGTTCTGAAGCCCACCTTATTTGTTTGCAGCACGACGAATTTATTGATTTTCGGTGCCATTAGCAGTGAATATAAGGAAAAGGTTTCAGATAAACCTGGGACTAAGCTTCTGAGATTTTATTTGTGTTTCATCCAGTCTCTGTGGCTTTTAGGTAGATTACCTTTTATCGGTATATGTTGACTTGTATTCGTAAATACTTCTCCATCTATGTACGCCATTTCTTCTGGGACATTGTACTTCTTTTTGATTATGACCCAACAGGCAATAGGCCCTATAAGTGACACCCCCACTCCGATTTTCTACTAGCGAAGACAGTATTGCGGGGGTGGTTGGCAGGCCGATTAGCCATTCCTTCTTTTCTTCCATTTTTATTACTTTCACTTAGAGCATTGATAAGCTCCGACCCGGAGGGGACCTAATGTTTTATCAATTTGACATTTTTACTTATAAGCCCTTGGTACAATTTCTGTAGAAAGAATTGGTCCTATATTTCCCCCGTTACCAAACTACAGTCTTTACCCTTCGTCTGTACAAAGATCTCTACTTGGGCATTTAACCACCCTTCACCTGTCTCCATTTGTGAGTCTCTTAAACCTCACCTTAAAAACTTTGAAAACCGTTGTTTGGGTTTTACATAAAACATAGATTTGTTTGCCAATGTATTAAATCATGGATACTATCCTTAACCTTATCTCACCACAAAATGGACCTGTGCCACCCCTCAGTTGGCTTATTACTTTTGGTTATTGCCCAAGACTACCTTGCAACCGCACAGTCAGGAATCACCGCTGAACCCGTAACCTCATCTTCTGGGTGATTTAACAGCAAAAAGGTAGGAGAAGGCACTAACATTCCCACCCATTAACAATTCCAAACGGTAACCCATAGGAGCATTATACCACACCCCATATAACAGTATAAATAACGCCAGTAAATTAACACTATCAAATTATTTGCGTAAAGCGTACGAAAACGGTCACATTCCCCCCCCCCTCCCCTCATCTTTTGTTTTTTCTCGCCATTTTTTCCCTCTTCTTCCCTCTCTCTCTTCCTTTCCTCCGTTTTTCCTCCTTTTCCCCCTCTCCTCCCATCTTCCCTTTCTTCTTTTTTCTCTCCTTTCCCCTTTCCCCTCTCTACTTTTCTCCTCCCCCCCCGTATTTATGTCACGGTTAAAAACGCATCGGCTCCTCAGATCACGTGACCACGTGATGGTCTTAATCAGCCGCGTCGGCCTAATTTTTCTAGACCCTAGCTTCCTCAAGGGTTTGCGGGATACGATCGGACGAGTAGGAACGAATGTTTGCATTAAGGCTGAAACGTTTTCTCCCGTCTCGCCAAACCCCACACTTTTACAACCCCCGTCACCTTCGAAACCACACTATTGAATATGCATCGTTGGCCATGACCACCATTGCCACACACAGTTCACCCAAATTAGGCTGAGGTTTTGCCTGTGTTTTTCTCTTTATGCACTACCTTCTGTAAACCGGCTCTCCCTGCACATCCGCGTAGGTCCCGTGCGTATTCGCCTGTATTTCTTCTGGACCACTTGAGATCTCCACAGGGGTCTACACTGCTACAAGTTGTATGTCGTGTTTCCTACAACATTGATTTGCGCAACTGTATTCCTGACCCAATCGTACTTTATTACAACCTTCTACGTATGTACCGTTAAAACTCTTTTTTAGTAACGTTTCTTTTTCCAAACATCTATTTATAAATATATTTATACATCTAGCTACTTGTATTTGGTATCGTGGGAATCCAAATTGGCAAAAGCAACTTCAAAATTTCCCTATATGCAGAGGACGTACTGCTAACACTAACCCACCCACAACAATCAATTCCACATCTACAAAAAACTCTGGAGACATATAGTAACCTGTCTGGGTACAAAATAAACCAATCCAAATCAGAGGCACTACCAATAAATATAAAACCTGAAATACTCAACAAAAGAAAAACAATCCTCCCATACTCATGGAAGACACAGTATATTAACTACCTAGGGATATAAATCACAAATACATACACAGATTTATACAAAACCAACAACCCCCCACAACTGACAAAAATACAACGACTAATTAACACCTGGAAAAATATCACGCTATCATGGTTCGGAAGGATAAACGCCCTAAAAATGTCCATATTACCAAAACTTACATACCTATTCACAACACTACCAGTAAATATCCCAACACCAGTTCTGAAGAAAACACAAACAGTTTTAACAAAATTTATATGGGGTCAAAAGGCACATAGACTAGCAAAATCAGTAATAACAGCCAGAAAGACACAGGGGGGGCTGGGGGTCCCAGATATAACAAAATACTATCATGCATCACAATTAAAACACCTGATACACTGGGCCACAATCACCCCACAAGCAAGATGGGCAGAATTAGAAAGGAAACTACTACATCCAACACACCCTATGGCAATTCTCACCAATACAAATTACCCTAATCAACACTTAAATAAATCAGCAATAATAAAATTCACTATTTCCCTCTGGAACACACTAAATAAAAAATACACGCTGCTACCCCAACGCACACAACTAGAACCATTTATACAAAACCCAAAAATACCAACCAGTATAATGAAAGCTTATTATAAACCCTGGACCAATGTAGGACTAGGGCGTCTGTACGATATTATTGACCCGATAACAAACAGACTATACACCTTTGAAGAGCTAAGAAATAAATACACAATACCACAAACATTATCTTATTTCTACTGTCAAATAAAACATTTCTCAGAATCCAAAACCACAAAAGGTGTGTTCCAAAAACTAAATCAGTTTGAAATACTAACAACCAGAGGCCCATACAACAAAGGAATAATGTCCCAAATATACTACATACTGAACACTAGAACCATGGAACCTCTAACCAAACACAGATACATGTTAAAATGGGAACAATATATAGGAAGAGATATCACACCAGAAGAATGGTCTGACATATGGAAAGCAACCTCCAAAACATCTAGAAACATAATACACAAAGAAAATGGGTATAAAGTGATGATGTGTTGGTACTACACGCCAGACAGAATACATGCAATACAACAAACAACCTCATAGTTACATAGTTACATAGTAATTAAGGTTGAATAAAGACATTCGTCCATCAAGTCCAACCTATTTTTTTTTTTTAACCCTACCTAACAGTTGATCCAGAGGAAGGCAAAAAAACCCAGCTAAAAAGGGGGGGGAAATTCCTTCCTGACTCCAAACGGCAATCGGAAAGTATCCCTGGATCAACCAGATCTATCTAATTCTCAATTAATATCTAATTCTCAATATTTTTTAGTTTTAGAAACTTATCCAGGCCTTTTTTAAAGTTATTCAATGAACTTGCCATTACAACATCTGCTGGAAAACAGTTCCACAGTTTCACCGTTCTCACTGTAAAGAAACCTCTCCTAACCTGAAGACGAAACTTCTTTTCTTCCAACCTTAAAGGATGTCCACGTGTCCTCTATGACCTATTAGTGAACAATGAACCAGAGAGCTCATTGTATGGGCCATTAATATATTTATACAAGGTTATCATGTCCCCACGCAACCGCCGCTTCTCCAATGTAAACAGCCCTAACTTGTCTAATCTGCCTGCATATTCAAGCCCCTCCATTCCCCTTATTAATTTAGTTGCCCTTCTCTGAACTGCCTCAATTTCCAAGATATCCCTTTTGTATATGGGATTCCAAAACTGCACCGCATATTCCAAATGAGGCCTTACCAGTGCCTTGTAAAGAGGGAGAATAATATTTTTCTCTCTTGAATCTATTCCCCTTTTTATACAAGACAATATCTTGCTAGCTCTAGCTGTTGCTACCTGGCATTGTTTGCTACAGCTAAGTCTGTTATCTACCAGAACCCCCAAATCTTTTTCCATTACAGATGCACTTAACACAGAGTTATTTATGGTGTAGGTGGCACAGGGATTATTAAATCCCAAATGCATCACCTTACATTTATCAACATTAAATCCCATCTGCCATTCTGCTGCCCATTTTGATAATCTATCTAGGTCTGCTTGCAGCACTTGCACATCATTGGAAGTTTCCAAAGCTCTGCATAATTTAGTGTCATCAGCAAACACAGAGACCTTGCTCTCAATGCCCCCTTCTAAGTCATTTATAAACAGATTAAACAGAAGCGGCCCCAGTACAGAACCCTGAGGCACTCCGCTTAGAACTTTAGCCCACCCAGATGTAGCTCTATTAACCACCACTCTCTCTTTGCGGTCCAATAACCAGTTCTCTATCCATGAACAAACGTTTTCATCAAGGCCAACAGTCCTCAGTTTATACATTAGTCGCCTATGTGGCACAGTATCAAAAGCTTTTGCAAAATCCAAATATACCACATCCACTGCTGTGCCTGAGTCCAACTTCTTACTCACTTCTTCATAAAAACCAATTAAATTTGTCTGGCATGATCTATTTCTCATAAATCCATGCTGACTACTACTAATAAGATGATCTCGTTTAAATGTTGGAGATGTAACAAGGACAAAGGCACCCTTTATCATATATTCTGGTTATGCCCTCTAATTCAACCTTATTGGGAGGCAGTGAAACAACTGATTAACATAGTATTAGGAAAGCAAACGGAATTTACCCCGACCCAAATACTTTTGAATGCCCCAAATAAAAAAACTGCCTCGAACAGAACGAGAACTCTATAAACATATGATAACAGCAGCCAGGTGTGTGATACCGAGACATTGGAAACAAACTACAACCCCAACCATACAGGAACTAATAGCACTAATACAAGAAATTAAAATAATGGAAAATCTGACAGCAATTTAGAGGACAAAAGGGACAAACAAGAAAAAATATGGGAAAAATGGGATCTATATATGACAACATAAGACAACAACAAAGATATAATAAGTTACTTATTGGGAAGAAAGGAATATAGGATACGCTCTGAAGGTAAAACAAACAAATATCCAACACAAAGAAGGTAAACAAAACACTGAAGTTGGGAAGAGAAAGAACCGACACAAAGGATATAAAGAACTAGCAAAGTACAAAGTAATTAAGGTTATACCCCTCTGGCTACCATGAATACCAATACCACAAGATGTTATATATGTAACTTGCAATAACAGGAAAAGAAAATATACTGTTATGTTTGTATTCAATTTGTTTACTTATATCTAAGTTTTTTTTTATTTTATTTTTTTTTATATTTCCTGTATAAAATGAAAAATTTAATAAAGACTACAATTCAAAAAAAAAAAAGCTCCTCACCAAAATGAAGACTGAAATTGGTGTTCTGGAAGACAGATTGGCCCATATAGAGGACCAGCAGGACCACGTGGCAGCTTACTGCCAACAGGTAGACTCAGCCCTACACTCTATCCATGACAGACTGGGAGCCCTAGAATATGCCTATGATGACCTAGATAACAGATCCCGTAGGAACAACCTGAGGTTAAGGGGAGTTCCTGAGGACATAATGGACCCGGAGGTCTACGCCACAAAACTTTTTAATGCTATGCTACCGGACTGGCTTCCAGATGGATAGAATACATAGAGCATTAAGAGCTACTCCTAAGAAAGCTGAGCCCCCCAGAGACATCATTCTGAGACTTCACCACTACCGTACACAAGAGGAGATACTCAAAGCCACCAGAACAGCTATACCACAATCCATAGATGGACCTAATAAAGCCATTTACCAGGACATTTCACCAATGACACTTGCGAAAAGACAGGATCTAAGACCTATTACAGATCTTACGTTGCCACGAAATCAAGTACAGGTGGGGATTTCCATTCCGCCTTAACAGACAATACACCCTCCAGCATATAGCAGAAGCATCGGAATTTCTGAGACGACTCATTATACCAGTACAGAGAGGTGACATACCTCCAACGCCAGACAACGAAAGAATTGAGCCACCCTCACCCTCATAGAACAGGGTCTCCCCAGCACCACAAAAAAACACCCAGAAAGGCTAAATAAGCTATTCCTGAGTGACTATTGGCGACCCATGGATTACAAAATATCCCAAAAAGGACCTGGGCAAACACAGGAGAAATTTTTAGGGACAAAGCCCAACACCCACGGACCCACAAATAAGGTTACAAATACAGTGGTTTGCACAAGTATTTGGCCCCTTTGACGTTTTCCACATTTTGTCACATTACTGCCACAAACATGAATCAATTTTAGTGAAATTCCACGTGAAAGACCAATACAAATCATACATGATTCCAAACATTTTTAACAAATCAATAACTGCAAAGTGGGGTGTGCGTAATTATTCAGCCCCCTTTGGTCCGAGTGCAGTGTCAGTTGCCCATAGGCATTGCCTGATGAGTGCTAATGACTAGAGTGCATCTGTGTGTAATCTAATGTCAGTACAAATACAGCTGCTCTGTGACGGCCTCAGAGGTTGTAGAAGAGAATCTTGGGGCCAGCAACACTGTGAAGTCCAAAGAACACACCGGACAGGTCAGGGATAAAGTTATTGAGATATTTAAAGCAGGCTTAGGCTACAAAAAGATTTCCAAAGCCTTGAACATCCCACGGAGCACTGTTCAAGCAATTATTCAGAAATGGAAGAAGCATGGCACAACTGTAAACCTACCAAGACAAGGCCGTCCACCGAAACTCACAGGCCGAACAAGGAGAGCGCTGATAAGAAATGCAGTCAAGAGGCCCACGGTGACTGTAGACGAGCTGCAGAGATCTACAGCTCAGGTGGGGGAATCTTTCCATAGGACAACTATTAGTTGTGCACTGCACAAAGTTGCCCTTTATGGAAGAGTGGCAAGAAGAAAGCCATTGTTAACAGAAAAGCATAAGAAGTCCCGTTTGCAGTTTGCTACAAGCCATGTGGGGGACACAGCAAACATGTGGAAGAGGGTGCTCTGGTCAGATGAGACCAAAATGGAACTTTTTGGCCAAAATGCAAAACGCTATGTGTGGCAAAAAACTAACACTGCACATCACTCAGAAAACCCATCCCCACTGTCAAATATGGTGGTGGCAGCATCATGCTCTGGGGGTGCTTCTCTCCAGCAGGGACAGGGAAGCTAGTCAGAGTTGATGGGAAGATGGATGGAGCCAAATACAGGGCAATCTTGGAAGAAAACCTCCTTGGAGTCAGCAAAAGACTTGAGATTGGGGCGGAGGTTCACCTTCCAGCAGGACAACGACCCTAAACATAAAGCCAGGGCAACAATGGAATCGTTTAAAACAAAATATATCCATGTGTTAGAATGGCCCAGTCAAAGTCCAGATCTAAATCCAATCGAGAATCTGTGGCAAGATCTGAAAACTGCTGTTCACAAACACTGTCCATCTAATCTGACTGAGCTGGAGCTGTTTTGCAAAGAAGAATGGGCAAGGATTTCAGTCTCTAGATGTGCAAAGCTGGTAGAGACATACCCTAAAAGACTGGCAGCTGTAATTGCAGCAAAAGGTGGTTCTACAAAGTATTGACTCGGGGTACTTCTCACGTGTACACCACTTTGTATTGGTATAATTGGTAAAATTGATTCGTGTTTGTGGCAGTAATTGTGACAATGTGGAAACTTCAAGGGGGCTGAATACTTTTGCAAACCACTGTACCTCTTACCCCCAGAGGATTCACTCATCTTTATCATTTGACTCGGGAACAACCTGAGAACATAACCTAAAAACCTTAAAATTGGGACAACAACACCCTAACCACCATCACTTTCTAAACAAGAAGGAAAGACTAACCCCCCCATCTATAAGAAACCCAACCCTTTGCTATAACCATCCTGAAATCACCTGCCCATAACCCCCACCAAGAAAGAAACTAAATTACTACACCTATACGGTCCTGAAACTGCTGCATCATAGACACTAGAGACACCAGTGAGGTCTCCAGGAAAAAAATCATTACTTAAACAACTAGAGTTTTATAAGTGGTTTTCGTTATACGTTTGTGAAGGTTCTCATTCATCCAGATCATGGTATATCTGTTAAATTATATCAACTGGACTTGAAGTTTAGTTCTTGAAGACGTTTCGCTAGTCATCCGACTGGATTTCTCAATTTTCCTATATACAAAACGTTGATTTAACCGGAAAATGTGTAATATAGTGATTTTTGTAAAAATTTTTAAGCAGAAATAGTTTATGGTTAAGTAAGCGGGTAAATTATTCTCTTTGCTATCCCTGTATATTTTCTTTTTCCTTTACTTCCTTCTATTTGCCTTTAAAAATAATTCCGCCGATAAACAAAGTGGCTACACAGTAAATAAATTTAATAATGTTTATGATATGCTTATTGATCATTATTAAATGTTATAAATGTGTAAAAGAGGAGAGACGCTCAAACTGCAATAACCTAAATCTTAACCAGACAAAATTAACTCTTAAAAATTGATAACCCATAACACAAAGGGACTGAATAGTCCGAATAAACGTAAATTGGCACTCCAGGTTTATAAACAGAAAGCGGATATTGTACTAATGCAAGAGACCCACTTCAAAAAAAACAAAAGAACCCAAATAGTGGAGTCCCCAATACCCAACTACCTTTTTTACTTCACCCACCGAAAAGAAAAGAGGGGTTTCCATATCGCATTTCGGGAGCTAAATTGTTAGAGACCCCGATGGTTAATATTTATGCACCCAACACAGGCCAAAAGTGTCACGAACTTACCTGCCGCTCCGGTCCTTCACCGCTCTGCACTTCTGGGTGGCGCGAGAATTCTAAACCCGGCGTTCTTCTGGACCCGGTGCCTGATAGTAGCATTTGCTACCTCCTGGCTGCTGTACTCACCTGCCTTGGATCCTGTTCCTCTCCTGCTACAGCTACTTACCTTCCCGCTCTAATGACTATACCTACCTTGCTTGTTCCAGTTCAGCAGCACCTTGTTCCAGCTTCCAGCCTACAGTTCCCAGCAGCACCTTGGTCCAGTATTCAGCTTACAGTTCCCAGCAGCACCTTATTCCAGAATCCTGCCTACAGTTCCCAGCAGCACCTTGTTCCAGTATTCAGCCTACAATTCCCAGCAGCACCTTGTTCCAGTATCCAGCCTACAATTCCCAGCAGCACCTTGTTCCAGTATCCAGCCTACAGTTGCCAGCAGCACCTTGTTCCAGATTCCAGCCTTCTGTTCCCAGCAGCCTCTGTGTCCTGCATTTTCCGGACTATCTGCCTCCTCCTAAAGCGTACTTGTAAGTATCCCGGCCATTTATTACAAAAAGCCGTTCTTTGAGACTCTCTCCTCTAAAATGAACACTATGGATCTGGGAAAACTAATTGTAGCAGGTGACTTTAACACAGTACAGAGACCGTTAGACATCTCACACCCCGCTACCTCACCCTCAGTCGCACTCCAACACCCTACTGTTGAAATTCTTTAAAGAACTAACAATTAAATGATACATGGAGAACACAACATCCAACAGACCTGGAATGCACATTCTATTCAAACCCACACAATTTTTTTTCTACCAGAATAGACCATATCTATATCACACCAACACTGCTCCCCTACGTACTATCTACATACATTTCTGAAATAGCTTGGTCAGACCATGCCCATGTTGACTTAACATTCTGGGGGTTATGGTCTTCTTCCCCTAGCTACAAATAGGGACTCAACAAGAGTCTACTATCAGACAAACAAACCGTAGAGTTACTATCAAAAGACATAAGGAACTATTTTCAGGATAATCTTACTCCAGAAACCTCATTAGCAGCAACCTGGGTGGCCCACAAAGCCGTACTAAGGGGTAGATTAATTTAATTAGCTTCCCAACAGAAAAAACTGCACCCAGATCACAGAACTCACAAAAAAACTGAGAATAGCGGAAACACTCACAAACAAATTCTCTAAAGAAGCTGAATTAGATTACTTAAATTTTAGGAACAAACTCAATACTTTATTGAAAGATAAGGCTGAAAAAGCTTTAAGACTAACAGGACGTACCTTCTACAAAAAATGCAATAAACCAGACACCCTGTTGGCCAGAAAGCTTTCACCAAGGTTGAAAGTGCAAAAGCTACTCCCCCTACGTAACACGCAAGGACTCTTAGAACAAAACCCCCAAAAAATAGCATAACTGTTCGGACACCTCTATGAAAAACTAAACAACGGCCAAACTACCCCCAAAAACTTGGACAACAATTCTTTGATAGAACAATTTAACACACAGACCTCCCCAAAATAACCTGACAACAATTAGAAAATTTAAAGGCACCCATCACGCCCAAAGAACTGTTAAAAACCATCCGTTCCTTCTCAGCCAGAAAATCCCCAGGACAAGACGGTTTTACTACACTATACTGCCAAAATTCTACATTCCCCTGCATCCACACATACTCAACTATGATAAAGCTATACTATGGGGAGAGGAAATCTTCAGCCCCAACCTATTAGAAACCTACATCACGGTCATCCGTAAAACAGACAAAGATACAACACAATGCTCCAACTACAGATCCAATAAACACTGACATTAAATTATTCTCAAAACTACTAGCTTTAAGAATCAAGACTCAGTGACTTTCTCCCCAACTTAATACACCAAGACCAAACAGGTTTTATCCCCCATAGACAAATGACGGACAATATAAGGCGCTCATTAGACCTTCTCTACATGTTTCTATCCCTCGATGTAGAGAAGGCCTTCGACCGAGTAGCCTGTCCTTACTTATTATTTATACTCAACAAATTTGGAATAACAGTGATGTTCACGACGGGAGTTAAAATGATCTAGCTACCCCATACACATTAAGCCTTCTATTATGGGTAAATAGAAAAGACCAGAGGAGAAATGGAAATCACATCTATGTATTACCCGAATGTTTAAAATTTGGGACCGGTATATCCGCTTACAAGGGTACCTAACTAACTATAGATATTCCCCCTTGTGGGGAAACCCAAACTTTCTCTCAGGTCTAAATGAAATAATATACAGAAAACCTTAGCAAAAAGCAGGAATCCAGAGTGGGAGACTTGCTGGAAGCCGGCCAACCAATGACCTGGGAGTCGGCAAGAACCAAATACAAACTTTACCCCAGATTGTGGTATCAATTTTTACAAACTATACACTTATGTACACCACAACCACCCGGCAATCTCTTTAGAAGACTGCCTCCAACTAGGTCCTCTATGTATAGGAAACCCATTGAGGTCAGGCATGATCATCATATGGTACATTCTGGGCTGATCTGAGTGAGCAGGACTAACCCACTGAAATCAAGAGGATTCTCTGTGTTACAGGGTACAGCTTTTGTTTTCCCAGGGCTATGTTATTTCGTCCAGCAGCATCCAATCACGGACGCGGCTGCCGGCAGTTCAGAACGCCGGGGGAAAGAGGTAAGGTAAGTAACTATCTGGGGAGTCTCTGGAAAATTTAATAATGCAGTTGGGGCTGGGGGAAGGCTAGCTACTAATGGGCAAAGGGTTTTAATGGTAGGGGAGGGCTTGCAAAACGGGAGGGGGGTAGGCCTGCAGTGCGCAGGACAAAATTCTCCCGGAGGAGAGACAGGAGGCAGAGTCCTATATGGACTCTGCTATCCTCCTGGTGGCCAGTTTTTCAGACTTTGGGGGGGGGGGGAAATCCAGGAGAACCATTGGAGCTGGGATGTAAGGTAAGGATTTTATTACACTACAGAGTGGGGCCAGTAGTGGGGGGGGGGGTTATAGTTTTGGGGGTGGACATGCCCTTTCATCTATATATCTCTGTTAGTTTTCCTTTAACTTTTTGTATTGGGGTATATTAATAAGTGTAATTTTATTATGTAGGTCTGGTATCTAGGTAACTGTTTAAGGTGAATCTTACCATATTTTCCAAATTTTATTGAATTTCCCTGGGCATGCTCTGTGAATACAGAATTTTCTCATACGGTAGTACATTATTTATTAGCCTAATCCAGTTTGTAATAATTGGTGGAGTTGGAGCTATCCAGTGCAAAATGATCTCTTTCCTTGCAAAGAAAAGAGCCTCTCTTAGGAATATTAATTGTAACTTGCTCCATTCCTCTAAATCAAGAAATCCCAAAATACATACTTCTCCTTTGAATTCTAGGGATGGATGGATAAGTTTGCATAATAATTTTACCACCTCAGTCAAAAATGTATTTATTATTGCACATTCCCATATGATATGCCAGAAGTTAGCATTAGAGGTTTTGCATATTGGGCATGTCTAATCTGTTTGCCTACCATGTGTCTAGTCCTGTTAGGGGACAGATATGCCTGATGCAAAATGTAGAATTGTATACATTTGTTGTTAGTCGCTGGGGAGGCTTTAATGTGGGTGTTTGCCAAGTCTTCCCAGTCAGCTTGTTCTAAATCCGGCCAAATTTTTTGCCATTTACACATAAGTACTTTTCTTTGCGTATCAACTTTAGTATTTATTAACTTAAAGTATACGCGAGAGGTTAGTCCCTGTGTCCCTTGCGTATGTAATATGCCTATCATTGGGTGCTCTGAAATGCTCACATTTTTCCCAGTAAATTCGGATCTTAGGCAGTGTCTAAGCTGGAGGTATTTATAAAAGAATGTTGAGGGAAGGTTGAATTTATCTTGGAGTTCATTGAATGGGAGTATAGTATAGTAACATAGTAATTAAGGTTGAATAAAGACATACGTCCATCAAGTCCAACCTATTCACCCTCTTTTTTTTTTTTAACCCTACCTAACAGTTGATCCAGAGGAAGGCAAAAACCCCAGCTAAAAAGGGGGGGAAAATTCCTGACTCCAAACGGCAATTGGAAAGTATCCCTGGATCAACCAGATCTATATGCATTAACACCAGTAATTCTCAATATTTTTTAGTTTTAGAAACTTATTTTAAAGCTATTTAATGAACTTGCCATTACCACATCTGCTGGAAGACCGTTCCACAGTTTCACAGTTCTCATTGTAAAGAAACCCTTCCTAACCTGAAGATGAAACTTTTCTTCCAACCTTAAAAGATGTCCACAAGTCCTCTGATATGACCTATTAGTAAACAATGCACCAGAGAGTTCATTGTATGGGCCATTAATATATTTGTATAAGGTTATCATGTCCCCACGCAAACGTCGCTTCTCCAATGTAAACAGCCCTAACTTGTCTAATCTGCCTGCATATTCAAGCCCCTCCATTCCCCATATTCAAGCCCCTCCATTTCCCTTAAAAATCTCAGAATTCCCTTTGCTTGCCCTTTGCTTCATTATATCGTGATTAACTAGCTAGATAATATAGGCTGAGATTGGGCAAAGCTAGTCCGGCTTGATCTTTGGGACATTCTAATGAGGTAAGTTTCACCCTCGCCCTACCCTCACCCCAGAGAAATGATACCAGCAAACTATTTATTCATCTGAAGAATATTTTAGGGATATATACCATTGTATGGGAGATTACATATAGTATTTTTCGGAATTAGCATAATCTTTATTAAATTAATTCAGTTCATAGAACCTAGCTGGGTGTTTTGTTATATATAACAAGGACAGGACTATATTGGCCTCAAAATATGAGTTTGCTAAGTAGCCATTTTTTGCTGCTTTATGATACACCTCTAAAAGGTAGACTACGATTCAGGTTTATTAAGATTATAAAATTTCTTGTGGATATTTATACTTAGGATTTGACAGTTAAGTGTTCAATGTGGGTAAACCGTTAAAAATGTTGCCTGTAGGTGGTTTGTAGGGTTGGTATTAAAGGCTTTGGTTTAGTAGGGGTTATGTTACCATCAGTATGGGTGAAATAAAGTTACCTGGGTCTGGTTGGGGATCTAGAGGATTCCAGCCAGGATAGTTCTTCCCCTGGTGTATCAAATATTTGAGCTTCACAACCGTTCAGGATTTTCAGTTTTGCTTGGAATAATATTGCATATTTTATGCCTCTTTAGCATAGTTGCCTTTTGACATCCAGGAAGGTAGCCCTCTTTTTTTGAGGTCAGCTGAGAAATCAGGAAAAATCATGATGGTAGTGTTTTCGTACCTTAATTCTCCTTTTAGTCGTGCCAGGTGTAGAATACTGTCTCTGTCCCTGCTATTAAGTAGTCTAGCTATTAGCGGTCTTGGTCTACCACCAGATGGCGGTGGAGTGGCTGGTATACGGTAAGCTTGCGCAATAACAAATGTGGGCGACAGTTCTGTATTAAATTGAGCTTTAATGGAGGATTCTTAAAATGTCTCTGGAGATCTCTGTTCAGTCCCCTCAGGGAAGCCAATAAATCTAAGGTTTTGGCACCTAGACCTATTTTCTAGGTCATTATTTTTTTGCTGTTGTAACTGTAGCTGTGCCTTTAATTGAGTTATTTCTGTAATTATGGGGTTAATCGTATCCACTAGGAATGAAATTCTATTTTCAGTTTCCCCAACTCTGTGTCTTAGATTTTGCACGCCCAGCATTTATTGCTACATTACCGAACAGTGGTGCGGGAGAAACCACTTTGACTACTTGTAACCTAATATTTCAGTACACTCGCTACAAAAAATAACACTGGCATTTCCCAATTATATATCTCTCTAAATCACAAAGACTAACCATATACTTAAGTGGCATCAAGAACTAAACCAAGTATTCCCACTAAAATAATGGGAAAAAACATCACTGCACCATAAAAACACAGCAAATGTGAACAACAGTGGGAACTGAGTAAAAAAATGTTGAATAGAATGTATATTACTCCTGCTTTGATATCCAAAATCTGTAACACACCAGAAGACAAATGTTGGAGAAATTGTGGTAATAGAAGTACATTAATACACATTATATGGCAATGCCTCAAAATTAACAATTATGGCAAAGAATATTTGTATGTATCTCCAGAATAATTGGATATACCATAAAAGCCACACCTGAACTGGCCTTACTATTTATGGGCCTGGATTCCCATGCTATCTCAGTCAGATTGACATTAATACATTAATATTCTGTATCATCCTGGCAACCAGAATTTCAATTTGTTGCAAATGGAAATCCAGGGCCATACCAGAGTGGAACTGAACAGGAAATATGAAAAAATGTTTAGTCTCACCAATGGAACGCCCCATAAATTTGTACAAAAATGGAACACTGACCCCCAATATACAATATAAACACCAACGGGAGATAAGTGTCCTCAACTAACAAAAAACAAAACATTTACAGAGCAGTACATGTCCTCTGTACCATTATTGTTGTTTAATGCTCTATGCTTTATGCACACAAATTGAAGATCTCAAAGTTTATATAACTTGTTATATACCAATAAAAATGTATTGATAAAAAAAAATTAAAGTGCTTTTCTATGACCCAATTAAAAACTGTACCTTTCAATACATATTTGATTTAGGCTTTAAATGGTGCATAAATGAGTCATCACTGTAAGAAGGTTATAATTTTTACAAATTCCTTTCTGAAGGTTCAGCAAACTGTACAAGAGCTGTTTGGTCGGGCACCAAGCAAGGCAGTAAATCCAGATGAAGCTGTTGCTATTGGAGCTGCTATTCAAGGTGGAGTGTTAGCAGGTGATGTTAAAGATGTCTTGCTGTTAGATGTTACACCTTTGTCCCTTGGTATTGAGACACTTGGAGGAGTCTTTACCAAGCTGATTGGAAGGAACACAACCATTCCAACTAAAAAAAGCCAGGTACAGTAACATTGTTTATGTAAAGTTTTAAAATTAACGTCCTATAGAACCAACAAAAATGAAATTGTTTATTTAATATGATAAAGGCTAGGATTGCTGTATGTTCTGCATTTAAAAAAAAAATGCAAATGCATAAAATAAATTTTTTTTTTTAACCTCGACCCCATCAGACTTTTTTTCTCTAAATTTACAAATTGCTTTTCTTTATTTAACCATGATTGCAGTATTCAAGAAGCTAAATCTAAGTGTTTTTTAAGGAATATATATTTTAATGAAAGTATAAGTATAAACAAAAGAATTAAAATATATTTTAACTTTATATTCACATTAATGCATTAAAGGGCATGTATCTTCTTTTGATGCATAAAAAGGTATCTGCCTCCTCCCTTTCAAACAAAAAAACTGGTGACTTGTCCGTTATCTGTCCGCAACCCAACTACAATTTTTACCAGTTTATTACATGCATTTGAAACCAGATATTTAATGAGACGTTCTATTCCTTTCTGGCAAAGGTGTCTGCCTCCTCCTTTTGCTCAATTAGATTTTTGGCAGCAGAGAAAACCAGCAGTCAATCATTGGCTTGTGATATCAGTTGTCACATCCTTGATTGCCTGCATGCAGGGCAGCTTTATCTGCCAGAATGAGGACAATAATTATTCTAAAATAACCTGGTTAGAAATGCAGGTAATAAAGTATAAATATATTGGTTGGGGGCAGGTAACCGACAATTGATCAGTTTTTTGTTTTAAGGGTGGACATGCCCTTAAACTAAAATCAGAGTCTTGCCTTGTCAAGCCTAAAGCTGAAACTTCTTCTTACCATCCGATGTTCCCGCGACATTCAGAAAACCTCCTTGCCCAATCATTTTGTGACCAATTTTTGTGTACAGCCATAATGTTGACCAATCCTTCCTGATTTCAAATTTCAATTGGAAAGTATCTCTTGATCAAAAAGGATTACAGTAAATGTATACCAGGAGGAAGGGCTGACGGTTGAGGCAATAGCGGCCGCGGCCAACGGTTTACAGTGACCGACCATACGATCCATAGAGGACTGTATGATCGGACATGGTTTTCCGCTGTGTCTGATCATCCTTTTGTCTGATTTGGACGATTGGTCATTCAGAAATGGACGAAAACCTATGCAATCATTTCGGCCCGATCGACCGTTACACTGAACTATCAGTCGATTGGAATATCAAACTTTTGGTCGATTCTGCCACAACACTTCACTAATCCATAGTGTGAAATACTGAAAATTATGAAGAAGTCATACTTATCCAGCCCTCTCTTGAAGTTATTCTGTGAGCCTGCCATTATCACATATGTTGGAAAAGTTTATCACAGCTATATACAGATCTCACTTACAAAAAAAACAAAAAACACTTTCTAACCTGAAAATGAAACAACTGTTCTTCTGATGTTAAAGGGACACTATATTGAAAAAATGAATTGGCCTCATCTTAATCTATAATTCAATACATGTAAGTAGCACTTCCTCTGAGGTGTGTGTGTGTTGCTGCATGCCTTCAATCCAGCACACATTTTGTTTAGGCGCAGTATCCTCCCTCTTTTAGCCACTTTCACTTCCATCCGACCTGAATTTTTCCCCACAAACCAACTGTCAAACCTGCACACAGCATATAGAATTCCAACTATCAAAACTCTGCCACCATTCCAGCTATAGCAAAACTGCTTACAGAACTTGATTGACAGCTGATATGTAAAATGTTTTAGATTGGATATCTAAATAAATAGGGGGAAGATCAACATAAAAATGATACAGTGGTGGTTGGGAAAAATTATAGTTTCCAGTAATGGGCAAATGTAACCTTTTTTTCGGTATAGATGCCCTTTAAAGGAAAACTATTGCGTGTGTATAAAGTGTATTTAAAAAGGTAAACTGAAAAGTACTTGGGTCAGGGATATAGGATTGGTAATTCCTAACTCCAAATATTGTTTCTGTGAGGAGCACCAGCCGAAACCTGGAGGAAGACTGGCAGAATCTATCTGTAGTACTGAAATAGTACAGAACCTATCCTGGCAAATGAAAACTGTTGGTGCTGCAGCTCCTCAACAAAATGATATTGTGAGATAGTAATAATCAATCCATCCTCCCTGCCCCAGGTAATTTCCATTATTAAACCGTTCATTTTTATATATCCTTTTTTTAGATATCCTTTAACCCTTTCAGTGCCAGCAAAATTTTAAAAAAATTATTTTTTTTTTGCCAGCAGAATTTTCCGGATTTTGCCCTTAATCGCTTTAGACTAATTTTACAGTAAGAATCCTTGCAGTAAATCAGTAATATTTTGCATTGTTTTTTTCAGTACAAAGTGTACTTTAACACGGTAACAGAATTTTGTAACTTTTCTGGAAATTTTACTGGAATTATGGGTAAAATATGTAAAAAAATTTAAAATTTGCACATTTTTATTTAGTTATTTTAAGGTTACACATAAAAATCTTACTGTTTCTAAAAGCTCGGATACTCCCGAGTACAACGATACCAGATATATGTAGGTACCCCACTTTTCCTGTACAGGAGACCCCCCAAACTAAAACTGCACCTTCAAGAATATTACACCAAATTAAAATGTATAACCACTTCTGACAGTTAACATAGAATATCTTCCAAATTAACTAAAATATCCCCACAAGTGAGATATTTTTAGAAACTACATACCCGCAGGATATTATGAGTGAGGTTAGTTTCAATCTAAATGCAGATACCCGGATGCAGCTCTTCGTCCAATTGTAAGTTATTTTCTCACGTTTTCCTTTTTTTCACCCAACTGTAAAATCAGAGACAAAATCAAATGCGAATTTCAGCTAAGAACTGTGGAGGAAAGTTCAAACGCATCTCAAATATAAAAGCCTAACACCTCCCGAATAAAATGGTATACCACATTCATGGTTGTACCCAGAGACATGGCTACCAACTAACCCAGAGTGGGACCAATGCCCAAATATCAGTAGCAGCGAAAAAAAAATTCTGCAGTTTTTCCACAAAACACCCCCCTAACTCAGAAATACCCCCAACAAACTATATATTCTACACATCTGAAATCTACACACCTTCAGCTATGTAACGCTGTAGTTCGTTCATTCATACCATCAATGGTGTGGGCTCAGTTCTTCATAGAAGTTTGCACTTTTACCAGATTTTCAAAAAAAGTTAACATCAAACAACATTCAAAAAGGTAGAAATCATGCCAAAACCTCATGGAATGTAAAAAAAAGTTACCAGATATCAATCTCACAAATGTCCTGAATCAAATGGTATGCCATATGTGTGGTTACACACGCAGACATTGAAGCGAATAGCCGCGAAGTGAGACAATGCACGATGGCTCAGAAACAGCGAAAATATTTAGCCAGCTCCAAATTTGGACAGTCTGCAGTTTTTTCCACAAAACACCCCGTAACTTATAAATAACCCCCACAAACTATATATTACAGAAATATACACACCTTCAGCTATATAACACTGTAGTATGTTCATTCATACCATCAATGGTGTGGGCACAGTTCTTTGTAGAAGTTCGCACTTTTCTGAAAAAATAATCAAAAATACATTTCAAAG
This sequence comes from Hymenochirus boettgeri, assembly GCA_019447015.1. Lineage (NCBI taxonomy): Eukaryota > Metazoa > Chordata > Amphibia > Anura > Pipidae > Hymenochirus > Hymenochirus boettgeri. The sequence continues at coordinate 58,845,064 of CM033471.1, read as the reverse complement.
TTAAAAATCATGGCAAATTCTAATGTAATGTAAAAAAAACTTGTCAAGTATCAATCTCCCAAATGTCCTGAATCAAACGGTATGCCATATGCATGGTTACACACGCTGACATGGAAGTGAAAAGCCACGAAGTGGCTCAGAAAAAGCAAAAATATTTAGCCAACTCTGAATTTGAACAGTGTGTGTATATATATATATATATATATATATATATATATATATATATATATATATATATATATATATATATATATATATACACATACAATCCAAGAATTGTGGAAGCACTCCAATTAGGCTCATTTACAACTACATTTAGTGGAAGTGCTACTGATCTGGTCAAACATTTATACAAACATAGAAAAGATAATCAATGCACATTCCTAGGCCCCATACAATATCATATTATCTGCTCACTGGCATACTTTATAAACAAAGGGGTTTTAGTATACATTACTGTGATCACATGAATGAAAAGCCTTCCAACCACGTCAAGGTAACCCCAGTCTGGAAGGTCCTAACGTCTAACCTTTTCAATTTCTTTTACTTCAATTACGATTAGCAAACTTTTGCATTTCTCATTCTTACACACTGGATCCATTTAACAGGCTCTCTCCCTTCCCCCTCAGCCCTTTGGCTTTTTAAAAATGAGGGAAGAGGCCATCCAGTGCTTTATATTAAAGGCAGAGGACCTCCCATTAAAGGGGCGTGTTGGGGGTGCTATTACCACATGGAGGCTTGACCAAGCCTCCCAATAAATACATACAATCCAAGAATTGTGGAAGCACTCCAATTAGGCTCATTTACAACTACATTTAGTGGAAGTGCTACTGATCTGGTCAAACATTTATACAAACATAGAAAAGATAATCAATGCACATTCCTAGGCCCCATACAATATCATATTATCTGCTCACTGGCATACTTATAAAAACAAGGGGTTTTAGTATACATTACTGTGCACATGAATGAAAAGCTTCCAACCACGTCAAGGTAACCCCAGTCTGGAAGGTCCTAACGTCTAACCTTTTCAATTTCTTTTACTTCAATTACGATTAGCAAACTTTTGCATTTCTCATTCTTACACACTGGATCCATTTAACAGGCTTCTCTCCTTCCCCCTCAGCCCTTTGGCTTTTTAAAAATGAGGGAAGAGGCCATCCAGTGCTTTAATTAAAGGCAGAGGACCTCCCATTAAAGGGGCGTGTTGGGGTGCTATTACCACATGGAGGCTTGACCAAGCCTCCCAATAAATACATACAATCCAAGAATTGTGGAAGCACTCCAATTAGGCTCATTTACAACTACATTTAGTGGAAGTGCTACTGATCTGGTCAAACATTTATACAAACATAGAAAAGATAATCAATGCACATTCCTAGGCCCCATACAATATCATATTATTAGGGCTGAGGGGGAAGGAGAGAGAGCCTGTTAAATGGATCCAGTGTGTAAGAATGAGAAATGCAAAAGTTTGCTAATCGTAATTGAAGTAAAAGAAATTGAAAAGGTTAGACGTTAGGACCTTCCAGACTGGGGTTACCTTGACGTGGTTGGAAGGCTTTTCATTCATGTGATCACAGTAATGTATACTAAAACCCCTTTGTTTATAAAGTAGCCAGTGAGCAGATAATATGATATTGTATGGGGCCTAGGAATGTGCATTGATTATCTTTTCTATGTTTGTATAAATGTTTGACCAGATCAGTAGCACTTCCACTAAATGTAGTTGTAAATGAGCCTAATTGGAGTGCTTCCACAATTCTTGGATTGTATGTATTTATTGGGAGGCTTGGTCAAGCCTCCATGTGGTAATAGCACCCCCAACACGCCCCTTTAATGGGAGGTCCTCTGCCTTTAATAAAGCACTGGATGGCCTCTTCCCTCTTTTTAAAAAGCCAAAGGGCTGAGGGGGAAGGGAGAGAGCCTGTTAAATGGATCCAGTTGTGAAGAATGAGAAATGCAAAAGTTTGCTAATCGTAATTGAAGAAAAGAAATTGAAAAGGTTAGACGTTAGGACCTTCCAGACTGGGGTTACCTTGACGTGGTTGGAAGGCTTTTCATTCATGTGATCACAGTAATGTATACTAAAACCCCTTTGTTTATAAAGTATGCCAGTGAGCAGTATAATAGATATGTATGGGGCCTAGGAATGTGCATTGATTATCTTTTCTATGTTTGTATGTATATATATATATATATATATATATATATAAAAAAAAAATCCCTAACATACATCTCTGCTTCTTATCCCAAAGTCCAGGAAACTGATTAGGAGCTGACCTCCTGCCAAAATGTTTCTGCCTCTTCTGTAGTCTCTGGGAGTTTGTATGACATGCACAGGGGAGCCCTCTCCCCCTCCCTCCCACCATCCAGATCCCTCCATTGCTGCCATTTCACCTCGCGTTAATTGCTTTGTATATGTTATAGATTTCCCCTGTCCCACCCCTAAACACGAAGTTATTTTTTTTAAAAAAAAAACAGAACTGTACTGTCAGCCCTTCGTTCCCTCTTCGCTCTCCATTGACGGCAGCCATGTCTGTGATTGGCTACCTCTCGGACATATGATCACTTAATCACTTATCACTGTACAACCCTTCCTCTGCTTAAATGTAATTTTACATGGTATCCCAATAAACAACCAGACTACACTAAGATAAGAAAGCAGTTGCATACTACCTTTTTTTTTAGCCTTTCTCAATGGTCCTCTGCACAGACACCTTTTGATGGGCATACACTTGATCTGGTCTTTAATAGTTTCAGCTTGATATCAAACTTTTCCAACTCCCTTTCCCCTATTGGATCACAACCTTCTCAAATTTAATCTTTTCTCTGTCCTGATCATAACCCCTAATATGCAGGAAGTTGCAAAATCTTGACCCCCCCCACCTGCTCTCTGGTCCTCTCGAACAACTCATTTCTGTGCCCTCCTTCTCTGACCCTGACCTAGCAGCCATTACCATAACATGGTTTCCAGCTCTTTGGATTTGTTGTTCCCTTATCTACCTGTCACACTAGTCGTAAGAACCCGCAACCATGCTGGCGTATCTGCAATAAGAATAAAGACTTTTATATAATAAAAAATTGAATTTACCAGAATAAGTGCTTTGTCCTTAGCCAAGCAAAATTACTTTTACTTTTCCTCCCTCATATCCACACAATTCCATAACCCCAAACAGCCCTTTATAGTTTTTAACTCAAAAATGGTTTTCCTAGCTCATCCCTACCTCCTTCTGCAAATGATCTTCCTTTCTCATCCACCCTTGTCATTATCTCATGCCTGCATTCAGTACTGCTTGTGCTGCCACTTTTCTCTGGACCCCCCTTTTCCCTCTGTTATTCACCATACCTTAATATCTGCAAACAACCTCAAAATCCGCCTCTTTTGGCAAGCATATAACCTGTATATAAGACACTACTATATACACTGACCCCCACATGATCATACCTGCTAATCAAACTCCACTGCCAAACTTGCAGCCTACTATTTGCTTTACCTTAAGTGTCACCCCCATTTCCTCTAGACTGTAAACTCCTTCCCTGTGTATTATGGTATTGCTGTAAATCAATTCATCACTCGGTGTACTTGTATTGTATGCCTTACCCTTATATGTAATTGTGTATGACTATGTAATTTTGAAGTACTACTGAAGATGTTGGGCGATGTATAAATCCATAATAATAATACCCCTCTCTATACAAGATATCATCTTTCTAGCTCTAGCCTTTGCTGCCAAATGTTTAATATGGAGTTCTAGCAGATAACAATTTGTTCCCTAATGGTATATACCTTTTTAGAAGTGTAATAATTTAATATGCTTTTAAAAACAGTTCACTTGTGTTCTCGTTCAATAGCATAAAATTTTATCTCCTAAAGTTGGAGCTGTATATATGCTCAGTATTTTCCCTATATCCCTTGATGCTTTCTTACTTTAGAAATCAGTACTTTACCAACATTTGTAAACTACATGGATTATGCTGACGGGCGTAGCTAGAAATCAGTGGGCCTCATAGCAAAATGTTGGATGGGGCCCTCCATCCCACAAAAAAGTAACTATCTTAGGTTAGGTTCAGACGAATGTCTGTTTTTTGGTTGGCTGTGTTACCAGCATTTTCTTAGCATTGCTGTTAGGAAAATTCTACATATAACATTTTTGCAGCAAAACATCTGGAACCGCTAGCAATACGTATGCAGAAATGATAAACAGACTGGACCTAGCCTTAATTTAGACATTGATCTGCATTGAGCTTATTGGCATACCAAGGCTGATCACCTAGTACTGATCTGTGCCTTAGTTTTTTTCTAAAGCTGGAAATACACCGTTTAGACATTAAACACAGCATACACACCTTTTTACACACAGCAACCAGCATACACACCCTCTATCTCACATACACATTCACAAATTGTCTTAAGCTGGGTACACACTCTGCAGATCATTGAAAGATGACAGACAGAATCTGCAAGATCCTGTCTGCCATCTTTCAAAGATCTGCATACACACAGTCCCGAGTGTTCTTCCTTTGAATATCATAGGGAGAACGCTCGGGACTGTGTTTCCATCGGCCGCGCTAGACTCCTCTATAGGGAGTCTAGCGCGGGCGATGGAAATTTTCGGCCTTTCCCGAACAAGGTTTATGGTTGTGTACGTTCGTTTCCCGAACGATCGTTCGGCGACCGCTCGCTCGTTCGGGAAACGAACGTACACACAACGATAAAGCCCCGATACCGTTGGATCCGACGGTATCGGGGCTTTATCGTTACTGTGTGTACCCAGCTTTACATACGAGCAAATGTACACTCAAACATAGGCACTCATACAGACAATTTTAACAGCTGTGTTCTGGAGTTTTGCTTACCTATGCTCCCCCCTTTACCCAGTGTTGGCAGTGGCAGCACCATGCACATGCCCATCCTAACTTCTGCACCATTGCCCTTCTGTTACCCAAGCTGCCTGGCAGTGTAAGGGTGAATTCATTCCACTTCCCTGAACCAAGCAGTCCAGCCAGTGTCACACTTTTATGAGCCCAACACAGGCTCAAAGCAGTTAGTGTAGCAGCCCTGCAGCAGTCAGTGCATTAACTCCCTCACAGTCTAAGCCAAGGGACAGACCCACTGTTCTATATCACAGTGAGCGAGCAGGGTAAACGTTACTTTAGTTGTGTTAGGCAGTGCAGCACTGTCTCTCTTCTTTACTCATAGTCACAATGCTGATGCTGGCCGGCTGTATGCTCCTCCTCCACTACACTTGACATGATGTCCCAGCTCCCAGGCAGACCAATGGGAATGTACTGTGGGCGGGATTATGGCATCTCGGTAGTTCTGCATGGTTAGGTCAGCTTTAGCTATGCGTGTCAGCTTAGCAGGTTTTTTTTGTTTTTTTTTTTTTAAAGAAAAGTAGGCAGCAGTGTACGGCCTGGCTGGATTTCTTGGGCTCGGGGCCCCATAGCAGCCGCTATGGTTGCAGTGGTGATCCCTACACCACTGAGTGCTGATCTAAATGAAACAACCCCCTGCCCCAAGCTGTTCCCTAGTTGAGGGCTTAAATCACTAGGTCCTAACCCCAAGTTGCAGAACACATTTCTTGCATAGTGTCTTCCTATTGTTTGAAATGTCTTGCTAGAGTGACCAGGTTAGCTGGAATCCGCAATGCTCTAGATTCTCATCCTGGGTACAGCATAGGAGAGGGGGTGTTGTTTTGTTCTCCACTTATTACTTATCCAATAGATTTTACCTTTAATTCTACAGGAACCACCTTTCTGGATGTTCTTCACGACTGACATACGATCACAAAATGATCGTTTGTCGGCCACAAAGAAGATCCTGCAGGATTGATTGAATGTTGCGGGATTGGTCATCAGGAAAGCTCTAATGTATCTTTCAGATTAACTTTTGTCTGGTGATTTGCCGCTCGATTAGAAACATCCAATGTAATACCAATATTCAAAAAAGGTAGTTGTTCACAGCCTGGTAATTATAGACCTGTATATGGTGCTGGAAACTTTATTACGGGATAATATTCTTGACTTTACTACTAACGAGATTATTTCTGGAGACAGCATGGTTTTATGAGAAATAGATTTGTGTCAGACAAATTGACTTGGTTTTTATGAAGAAGTGAGAGAGAATTTAGATTCTGGCATAGCAGTGAATCTAAAAAAGGTTTCTAGATAAACCTGGACTAAGCTCTGAGAATGTGTTTCATCCAGTCTTGGGGCTTTATTAATATTACCTTTATCTAATTGTTTCCGTACCATATCCTCTGTCCGCCATGGTGACATTTGTACTTTTTATATTATAGAATATGCTATAAGGACTATGATTTTCTATAGTGAATACAGAGGGGGGGGGGAAGCCATTTTTCTTTTCTTCCATTTTTATTTTTACATGAGCATAAAGCCTGGCAGAAGTGGACCTAATTTTTTCACACTTATTCCCTAAAGTTGTAAATTTAGAAATGTAATTGTTTAATTCCCCTTTAAAAGCAGTCTACTTCTGTACAATATCTTTACTTGGGAACAACCCCCTTCATCTATGTGATTCCTTAAACTCATAAAATTAAAGTTTTTTTAAAAAAATCGCTTTGTTTGCAATGATATTATATCATGATCACTATTCCTTAAACCTTTATCTCCAAAATGAGCTCAGGGTTATTAGGTATTGCCAGATACCGAGCCATCGTCAGGACATCTGAACTTACCTCATTTCTGGGTATTTAACAGCAAAAGGTAAGGAGCAGGCACTCCCATTCCCACACCCCCAACCCTTCCACGGCACATTAGGAGCTAAAATACCATAAAAAGCAGTACATTAAAACAATTTGTTACATTCGCACGGACATTGTATTATGTCGGTAAAACGATGGCTTCGATCCGTGAACGGATGGCTAATCATCGGTCGGCAATTAGACCTGCCCTCAGTGGGGATACGATGGAGAGTAGGAATAATGTGCAATAAGGTGAACAGTCAGTCGCCAAACACTTTAAAACCGCTTGCCACCAACTTAGAAATATGCGGTGGATGGCCATTGAAACAGTTCAAAATAGAGTGGGCTTAGACCGTAATAGGCTTCTCCTGCAACGGTAGGTCCGTTGGATTCGCCGACTGGACACTTTATCCCCCAGGGGTCTTAATGAACAAGTTGTATTGTCGTGTTTCCTAAAAAATGCTGGCAACTGTATTTATTAACATCCTGTATTTATTAACTTCTAGTATTTATTAACATCTAGTAACGTTTCTTTTTCCAAACATCTATTTATAAATATATATTTATACATCTAGCTACTTGTATTTGTGTATCGTGCCTACGGAGTGCTCCTACTACATGTTGGTTTAGTAACCTGTAACATTGTTTTTAAATGTTTTTTTAATGTATCGTTGTTTTAATGTACTGCTTTTTATGGTATTTTAGCTCCTAATGTGCCGTGGGAGGGTTGGGGGTGTGGGCAGGGGAGTGTCTGCTCCTTACCTTTTGCTGTTAAATACCCGGAAATGAGGTATGTTCAGATGTCCTGACGACGGCTCGGTAGCAGCCGAAATGCATTGACCCTTGAGTTTTACTATTGTCAAGTCCTGTGGAGTGCCCCGTTCGTTTGGTTTGCTGTATGTTATTGATTAAAATATGTGTAAGCTACCCGCCACTTACAAGGCCCTCCATATTAGGGTAGTCCTATCTAAGAATGACATACTTTAAGTAGAAATGCTGTTATTTTTGTAGTGTAATTATGTATTAGATACGTTTTTTTTCCTAATGATAACTTCCCGCGTCACTTGGAGCCTTTCCCGGTAGTTTCGTCTTCCAGGGGTAGTTCGCTCCGCGGGGCTTTCCCGCACTTGGCACTTGGAGCCCTTCCTGGTAGTTCTGTCTTTCAGGAGAGCGAGACAGACCAGGTGCTGTCAAGTTGTATACATACAATAATGTACACACATTAACTCCCTCCTCCAGCTAATCCCCAGGGCTCTCAAGCAGGAACAGGCAGCGTCCCAATACCTAGCAACAGCAGGGATCGCCCACCATTTCTATAGGCATTTCTCTCCCAGTTAACCGGAACACTATTGGCTTTTACCTGGATTCTGACCAATGTGGAAGGGGTGTGTTAGATGCTGTAGTTTACACACATGCGGCAGTAAGGAGGAACCTGGTGCTTGTTTAATATGGGGTATTCCTATTGGCTGCTAGAATACAGTCAGACACTATTACAGTAATGTGACAATTTATAATTGTACTAACCTGGAAGCTGATCATTGTGAGCACTGCTGCTAACAGGACAGGAGAAAGAGAGAGACGCGGGGAGAGAGACGCGGGGAGAGAGAGACAGAGAGACACACAGAGAGAGACAGAGAGACACACAGAGAGAGACTGTACACTAAAGCAAAAAATAACATTTAGACACTTACCAGCATAAGAAGTAAACTACCCTTCAGGGAAGCAGCCAAAACAAAGGGATCCTTTAGTAAAGCAGCCTGTAGGAGAAAGAAAAGTCTTCAGTAAAGCAGTGCCATTTGGCCACGCCCACCCGCTCCCACTACACATTGCATTTGGATGTGAAGCTCTCTCCCACAATGCAATACAGCAGGATGTCGGCTACACTGGGAAAGCAAACTTTTTTTTGATTGGCCATTAAAGGGTATGTCCACCCTTAAAACACATTTTTAATATGCTGTTCCCCCATGTCCCCCAGCCCCAACCGCATAAATTTGCAAGCAGAGGGGCGGGACCGGCAGTCACACCTGTGATTGGCTGAGCGGCAGCCAATCACGGATGCGGCTGCCGGTCATTCAGTGCAGCGGAGGAAAGAGGAGAGGTAAGTAAGAGTTTGGGGAGCTTTTTGAAAAAAAAAAAGTTGCGGTTGGGGCTGGGGGACATGGGGGAACAGCATATTAAGGGGGATTTGTGCTAGGGGGAGGGATAGTAGAACGGGAGGGAGGGGGAGGGAGGGGGGGAGAAGGGCTGCAGTACGCATGGCAAATATCTACCGGAGGCAAGGTAGCAGGCAGAGCCCTGCTATCCTCCTGGTGGTTAGTTTTGGGACTTTGGGGGGGCGGGGTCTACAGGAGAACCCTATGGAGCTGGGATGTGAGGTAAGGATTAAACTACACTACATGGTGGGGCCAGTAGTTGGGGGGATTATAGTTTTGGGGGTGGACATGCCCTTTAATTATTGGAAATATCAATTAATTTAAATCTTCTTTTCTATGCCCCAGTGGTCAGTATGGAGATGCCATTTTGGGTCCTAAAAAAGTCCTTCCCAGCTTAGTGTGTCAAGCATGCTCATAATTGTTCTGAGCATGCCCGAAAGAGAAGCCAAGAACAAAAGCAGACCGTACATCAAACATTTATGTACAGAAAAAACACTGGATGGGCAGATTAAGGTTATTTAAAAAAATGAAAATACTTCCGTACAAATGCATAAGCTTTAGAAATCTAAAGAACTTTCACTTTTGGACTTCCTCCCTTCATTATTAGGGGATGCAGTTTCCCTGGAACCATTTGCTTTGTCTGTTCCCCCATCAAATTTAATATCACTTTTGGAGAGTGGTGCATAGCTATATATTCACAACACTGACTCATCACGACGATAACGCGAGTAGGACTAGTAAGAGTATGGCTGTGGCAAACCTTCACATACGTAGAAAATCAGAGTCACACCGCACACAGGATTGTAAGCTTCAATGTTATTTTTTTTAGCACATATGCGAAGGTACTACAAAAATTATCATCACCTGCCAAAAGTGGAACCACAACCAATTTTCTGTAGTTTGTGTTACAGCAACTAGTGGTGACTTCTAACTTATATGCACACAAGCCCAACTGCTATTTTTACCAATTTATTACATGCATTTGTAACCAGATATTTATTGGGCCCCCCAACATATTTTTTGATGCTATCATTCACAGTAGTTTTCTGGAAGGAGGCTATATCTGCCATAGGAAAAATAAGATGAGGCCCCCATGGCTCCCAGAGCCCCCTGCAGTTTCTCCCCCTGCTCCCCTGGTAGTTAAGCCCCTGGCAACAGCCTTGATTGACTGAATGGAAGGCGGGGCCAGTATACTCTTCCAGAATATCCGGTAAGTTATGCAGGTAATAAAGTGCACGTTTATTTGTCCATGTCCTTTAAAGCTACAATTGCAGTTTAAAGGAATAGTTTACTCTCAAAGTGAACTATTCCTTTAATATATTGATTGTAGCCCGGGAGGTTAAGGAGCTATGCCTTACCTCCCTTTCTTCAATCAATAGCGCAGGGTCCGGAAGAAAGATAAGAAGAAACTTAACCTTTGTGTGATTCTCTGCAGCCACGGTGAAATCTCCGACCGCTTTCTTCTCCTGTACAGCTATAGCAAAAAAAAAAAAAAAAAACTCCCCCCCCACCCCCCTGAACTACCCCCCTCTAATATCTAAGTGGGCGGACAAATAATGGAAATGACACTTTTGTACAGTGCAACCCCGGGAGTTGGGATAAGTTCACTGCTACCCATGCAAAAGTGTACTATGATATGTATAAAAAAAAATATTGTGTTGATGTATGTTTAAACCACCTTTTTTTTTTTTTAAAGATTACAATGATATATGCAAAATGTCTTGCCTCCCGGTCTGGCCTGGCCCACCGGCTTGATAATGCGACCAACAAATTACGTTCAGGGTCTTAGAATGGAACGTTAGAGGCCTCCTAAATTGGATTAAACCGTCAACAATTTTACAATATTGTAAGAAACTAAAAGTGGACATAATAGTCCTCCTAGAGACTCACCAGGAAGGCCAACAACAAACTGCACTTAAAAGACCCTGGGTGGGTTGGGCATATCACGCCCAATTCACATCCTCCTCTAGAGGAATAGCGGTATTAGTAACCAAACTCACAGTTTGAGCTTGTGGAGCTAAGGCTTGACCGGTCAGGTACTTTATTGTTTTTGGATGTTAAAATACAAAAATGTCCCCCTACTTTCGCTTGCCTCTTACATCCCCCCACCGTTCACAACAGGTCCTCACTTAAAACAGGTCTACAGTTCCTAGCTGAATACCCAGGGAAACCAGCTATATGGTTAGGACATTTAAACACAACACTAAACATTTGCCAAGACAGACTGCATCCTACAAGCTGGCAACCCCCCAGGAAACCCCGAAACTAGATTTGCAAAACTTATGCAGAACATAAATATGACTGACGCCAGGCGTCACACCCCACAAAAACGGAATACTCCTGGCTTCTCAACCTCAACCACGATGTCCAGAATACACATGATACTTATACAAACACATCACTGATTCCTCACCTAACCCAGGCAGAATATGCCCCGAGAATACTCTCAGACGATGCCCTTTGCTGGGCTGAACTAATATGGGCAGAAAACCCTCCTCCACAACCATGGGGACTCAACCCTTTCTGGTTGACCTCGCTCTCAGTAGGACCTGATCTAGCAAAAGAATGGGACTTCTTTCATACCAATGGCCAATCAGCTAACCCGATTCAGGTATGGGAATCTTTAATAAAACTAAGCAAAACTCTGCAAGGATAGAAAGCACTACAAACAAAACATTTGTAAGAAACCCCAACGCACAAAATGCAGAATCCCTCAAAACTCCAATCTAGACTAACCAATAACATATGAGACCAAAACCAAGAAACAGCTGTTTTTTTAGAACACAAAAACTATATGAACATGGTGAAATATGTGGTAAATATTAGCATATCTGGCTAACAACAAACACAAACCCCCCACAATTATCCCTCTGAAGACACAGGCGGGACAACTTCTCACTAACCCAGGAGAGGTAGCAGAATATCTCCTCGAGTATTGCAAAAATTTGTATTCCACCCAAACAACACACACCTGAAGAGCTTAAGACTTATTTTTAACAAACCCCCTTACCATATCTCCCACAAGAAAGCCGTAACTTATTAGAAGAACCCATTAATGAAATGGAAATCAGAAACACGTTATCCCATTTACCACGGAACAAAACACCGGGTACGGACAGTCTCCCTATTGAATTTTACATACACTACATAGATATATTAGCCCCCAAACTGCTCGACCTTTACAATAACATGTTCACCTCACAAACCCTACCTGAGTCCATGTCTAGAGAGCTCTGATGGTATTCAATCCCAAATCGGGACCCACTACCTGAATCATACAGACCCATATCTACAAACAGACATTAAGATACTAGCCAAACTCCTCTCCCTAAGACTAAACAAAATCATTCACCATTTAATACACCCAGATCAGACAGGATTCATTCCAGGAAAAAACACTACTTTAAACACCTGCCGCCTATATATGAACATACAGGCCACCCATAGTAACACTGGCACAAGATGTATTGCGAGTCTCGATGCTGCTAAAGCATTTGACTCTGTTGAATGGCCTTTCCTCTGGCCATTAAAAAACTATGGCTTTGGAAACCGCTTTATACAATGGCTGCAGCTCCTGTATTCCCACCCCAAAACTCAGATTCAAGCCAACAGGAGGGTTACTGACACTTTCCCACTGGCAAGGGGTACCCGCCAGGGCTGCCCACTGTCCCCTCTCCTCTATGCCCTAGCAAATCGAGCCACACTACAGGGTCTGCAACTGGGTACATGCTCCAAAATCATTAGCCTCTAATAATAAAACTTTAACTATATGTTATAAAGAACTACAATCAATGAGCAGAAGACGGGACTTCACAAGATAGCAGTCAGCCATATAGCTTTAAGGGCATCTATAGTTAAAATAAGGGGGGGGAGTGTCCTGGACCTCGACCATCATGGCAGAATAGCTCGAGAGCTCCGGCCCGCGCCTCTCCCGGATCGCTCTATACAGACCCCCAGACACAGACCAATTTCCCCAAAACTCCTAAAATATCCACGAGAACGCTCCCCAATGCCACACCCGCGGAAAAAAACAGAAGGTCCGCTAAAACAAGGATACAAGCCTCTATACCCACAATCTCTCAACGGAAAACAGAGAAACAACCCTTCCCTATAAAAAAAATCAATGTACACGAGCAGAGGCTGCCTATCCAAGTACAACAAAGTATGGGCAGGGCTAGACTCTAGGAAGGACACAGTCCTAAAGACATAACGACAATATATACAGTAACATCTAATACCTTACAATGGAAATAAACTAAAAAAGTTAATGTAGTTAAACTGTAGTATTATACTAAATACATACCCCCCTTGAAACATTTGAATATGTTAAAATCAGTGAAGAAATGATAGCAAAAACCAGGCACTTTCAACGTAAAAGTTTATTGTATGATAAAGAAAAAAAAGTTAAATAATAACCTGTCACAGGTACAATTCAACACTCCAGACAACCTATTGTTACACAGTATATATATTTATACCGCTTTAAAACAAAATGAACAAGATTAGAACACAAGATGTATGAAGCCTTTGTTTCCTACGGTTATACAATGTTATTATATGCAAATTTGTATGTTGATAATGCTTTTATTGTTTTAATAAAACACCTCCACAAGGAGGGGATTAAAAAAAAATTTTTTTCCATATAAATAACAATCATAATATAATGGAGTAACTTCTATCAAATTGAAAATAGACTTGTAGTACAAAAGCTTTTAAAAGGAATATTAAAAGAAATGCATTCTAAATCACAACATTAAAAATAGGTCCCAGAATGGTTTTAGGGATAATAGATCTTTCCAAACAATCCGATTGCAACTCCTCTTTTCATAGAAGGTAATCTATATCTTCAAACGACAGAGGAGTTGGTGAAATTCGACAGATTACCTCACAGGTGGTTATTTGTTAAACTAGGTAACAGAGGTCTTTACCTTAATATTTGTACCTGGATTGAGAACTGGCTATAAAGATAAATTACAAGAAGTGGATCTACTGTAAATAAAACATTTTCTAGTTGGGCCTGTGCTCATAGTGGAGTTCTGCAGAAGCCGGTTTTAAGTGTGGCACAGTTTATCAATTACTTGAATTAGGCTTTGAGTGTATGATCTCATGTTTTTGCCGATGATACGGAATTGTACAGGACTATATGCTCTAGCAACACATGTTACAAAGTAATTTAAACAGACCTGGGGACAACACATTAGCTGTGGCAAACCTTCACATACGTAGAAAATCAGAGTCACACCGCACAGTCTCTACCACAATGCAAAGCTAAAGGATGTTACTGTAAAGCATACATTGCATCTGGATGTGATGTAAACACTGCAACTTTCTTTTCATTGGCTAATAGCGCTACAGCAGCTACCAGAAGCACACCTATTGGATAATAAGGACAATAAGGAAATTACAGCAAACTTCCTTTTATTTTCCCATGCAGAATTGAATAAATTTGAGAGGTGTGTCTATAGCTCCCATTTTGACCAGTCCATTCAAACATGGGGAGATTCTGTATGTTAGTACTTTTCATATGCCATTTACACACTGTTACACACTTATATATCTTTATTTAGAACAGATTAATAAACTAATGTTATACCTTTTACATTACAGAGTGCAAATATCTTAGGAGACATAACTTTACTAATGTTGACTGGTTCATTTCATTTTCATGTTAAAGAGGAGTTCTTAATTTAAACCTGCAGGTGTGAGGTTTAAATTAAGAACTATGTATATTTAGCTTTATATATTTGTATATTTAGCTATGTCGGATTGTTTAGCCTTCCCTTTGAAGGATTTTGCAGTCCCAAACCCCCCTTTTGGGGGTGGTGGGATTTTCTCTATACCCCAAACCTGCATGTCAGAACAATCAGAGTTATGGTGGTCCCGAAAATATCTGCCCACACTACTTTTCTCTTGGTTCCTAATGCTCCTAATATGCTCCAATATTATGACTCGTAGTTGTCTTTTTTTGTTTTGCCAACATAGATTTTTTGGCATGGGCATAAAATTGCGTAAACAACTCCGGTTGACTTACAGTTAATAAACTGTTTAATTTTGTTTCCCCTGCTACCGTAAAGTCATGTCTCTTAAACATCAAATTTTACAATTTCCACATTTATAGTTACCTTTCGGTAATTCCCTTCTTAGCCAACAATTATTGGTTTTTGAAGGATTTCAACCTAGACACATTGTTAGACCTACTGGGACAGGATTTGTACAATATGTATGTACTGAGCAACCAAGAATTACACCAGAATGAGGACAGGGATCAGGTAGTGGATGGTCTGGGCCTTAAGGCAAGGTTATCCTTCGACCCATCCTTCTCTATTCCCAACTATTAAAACTTTTGGCAATTTGGTAGAACAAGACATGATAAACTTTAAACCTGCTAAATGTGTCGAACGTTAGCAGGGAGGAATTGAGTGCTCTTAACGAACTTCAAAATAACACAGATATTGTGGTCAAACCTGCAGATAAAGGGGGGAAGGTAGTCATTCTTGATGTAGATAAATATCGTAGAGAAGCACATAGACAGCTGAATGATTCTAACCAATATAATAAGTTTAAGAGGAGTTCGATGGTCGAAGTGAATCTGAAAATTAGAGAATGTGTTAGCAAAGCACTGCATGAAAAAGTAATTACTAAAAATGATTTTACTTACCTTTATAATAAACATCCCATCAACCCATGTATGTATTGGTTAACTAAAATACACAAGAATGCTACCTTCCCCCCTCGATGCACTATTGTGTCTGGAAATGGAAGCCCCACAGAGGGAATCTCTAGATTCGTGGATAGACCATTTCTTGACACTTTGCCTTCGTATCTAAAGGATACAAGGGACGTAATCAGACGTCTTAACCAAATACAAGTGAACGAAACCACAATGTTGGCAAGTATAGATGAGGAGGCATTATACCCATTAATTCCCCACAAAAAGGGTATTAAAGTGGTGGAAGAATACCTACACACTAGGAAGAGAAAATATTCCAAACAGTCGGAATTGGTCCTCAAATTGTTGGAGCTCATTCTTACCAATAATTATTTTACATTTGAGGGTAGGTACTACCATCAAAGCCGAGAGACCGCGATGGGGATGGCATGTGCCCCGCCATATGCTGGTCTATACCTTGGAGCATGGGAAAGATACATATTCTCGAATGAAAAATTTGTAAGGGCTGCTGAGAAAATACAATTTTGGGGTCATTATTTTGATGATGTGATAATTTCAGTGATTAACTACTGAAATTAATTTTTGGAACCCTCCCACATTATTAACAGCAGATGGAACCTTAAGTTCACTAGTGAAATAGATCCCATCAAAATACCTTTTTTGGATCTCTGGATTATAAAGGTGGGGAACAAAATTCAAACGGAGGTATTTCGGAAACCCACAGCTGGAAATAGCTTATTGCATGCCCAGGGTATGCATCCAACAGCATTATTAAAGGGCATTCCTATGGGTAAATACCCCTGTTTACATAGAAATTGTTCCTCATTGAAAGATTTTGAGGTAGCTGCAAAGGATCTGAAATGTAGATTCATTAACGGGATATCCGGAGCAATGGCTCAAAAAAGCTTATAAGAGAGCTAAATACTCAAATAGAGATTCTCTGATTTTTGGCACAAGGAAAAATAGGAGTTCAGAAAAAACTGAATTTATCACCAATTTTAACAATGATTGGGGTAACTTAAAGCAGATATTGGCAAAATACTTGCCAATACTACTAAGCGATGAAACACTTAATGAGTCCAAAATTGGTACCAAAGAGAGCCCCTACCTTGGGCCAGATGTTGGTTCACAGCTATTTCGAATCAACTTCGAAAACAATAATTGTTGGCTAAGTAGGGAATTACCGTAAGGTAGCTATAAATGTGGAAAATGTAAAATTTGCCCTTTTATGTTTAAGAGACATGACATTACGGTAGCAGGTCAGAATATAATTATTTATTACTAGCAAAAGTGTGCCTGTTTGTGCACAATGGAAATTGTGAGTGTGTATGTTTTGCTATATGTGGATATGGTGGATATAGAATCTTTACACAGGTATACTGTTACTCAGACAGTCACCAGCTTCCAGAGGAACCAAATAGGATAATCCTGCAGGTCTGAGAGTAGACCCAGGCAATCCTGCCACACTGTGTGGTTGAAACTAAACATGCTAGGTTAATACTTATTAGTATTCACCACAGCAAGTGGTGATGGTACCTCATATATTCTAACAGAAGGTACCTCACAGCATCATGTTATTATAATAGCATTGCCCTAATAATCTTATGTATAAACAAATATTTCTCATTCCCAGTTTACCTAAAGAAATGGATTTATCCTTTATATACTCTTTTGTACAGATCTAATTGAAAAAAAGTTGCTTCAGAGCAATTTTTAATAACTGATAACTGCTTTTTATTTCAGTATTACAGTAAATCCTTGGTATACCTGCCTGGCTTTAACACTAAGCAAAAGGCTAAGGACTTGCCAGCGAGCACCTTTATCCCAAACATTAATAGTGGCTGCCAATTCAGATTCTTCTAGCCACTCAGGCCACTCCCTAGTTACCCCATCAAATGGATCAGGTTTAAAAATAGGTTTGGCAATTGGGCCTGGTAGAGCTACTGAGTCTAATTGGGGAATTTCATCTGCAGGTACCAGGACAGGAGGATTTAAATCAATACTATCAGTAGCAAACTCCATAGCTTAATACAGAGAACACATATACAAAGAAATCAGGGAGAATAAATGGTATTACAAGCATCACTGCCAACAATTTGTACCAGATCACTGCTTTATGGAAGGATTATGGGTAGCATGGCACACAGTGGTTTACTCTGGTGCTGCTTTATGGTAGGATTATGGGTAGCATGGCACACAGTGGGTTACTCTGGTGCTTTATGGAAGGATTATGGGTAGCATGGCACACAGTGGGTTACTCTGGTGGTCTGGCACAAAGCAGACAGTGCACATAAACAGGTTCCCCACATAACGTGCAGTAATCGGGTGTCCCTGTCTATGGTGCACCACTTTGAATATTGACCAGACCTGTATATTGTGTGTCCTTGTAAGTTGGTGTACACTTATCGGTTATCTCAGAGTTTGTATCCAATAAGGGAACTTGTCTGTCCAATAATCTGTTCTCCCAACAGGTGGTAACAGGGTCTTATACACAGGGTCTTATACACAGGGTCTTATACACAGGGTCTTATACACAGGGTCTTATACACAGGGTCTTATACACAGGGTCTTATACACAGGGTCTTAAACACACACCACAATCCACTTTCATTTTCTCTCCTCCTACCATAGAGAACAAGTTTCTCACTTTTGATTCTTTACTTCCCACTTGATTTTGTAACCTTTTTCTCTGCATTTGGATAGTTGGAGGGGCCAACCAATGCCTTGATTCCATTTTTTCCTTAGTGGGCAAATTCAATACTAAAGTCTTGGCTAGATAAACAAAGTTCATAAAATTATATATTAGATTTATTTAAATAAAATAAATCTTATTGGGCATAGTTATAAAGCAGCAATATTGGTAAGTATCAAAGCCTATTATGCTTGTGAAGGTTCTCATTCATCCAGGTCATGGTACATCTGTTGTATTCAATTAGATCAACTGGACTTGAAGTTTAGTTCTTGAAGAACTAAACTTCAAGTCCAGTTGATCTAATTGAATACAACAGATAAAGCCTCTTATTCTCTTATGGCACTGCTGTTTTTTGTTTCGAATAACTGATGTTATCCTTGCAAAGCATTGTATGTTGACAAATATAATTGTTATTGGTTTTAAAGTATAACCATTATTTTTAAGGTGTTCTCTACTGCTGCCGATGGACAGACTCAAGTGGAAATTAAAGTATTTCAAGGAGAGAGAGAAATGGCTAGTGACAACAAACTTCTTGGCCAGTTTACATTGGTAAGTACTTATTTTTTATTTTCACAAGTAAGGTACAGTCCTTTTCAACATTTTCTAATATCTAAACAGCTAAACTATGTAGGGTAAGACAGAGAACATTTTAAAAAGCATTTGAACTAAACACTTTTATTAACATTTTGAGAGTTTTATTTTTGACACATTTCTTAAAAAGTGGCAAATATGTTTTGTTTGCTTTTGTATTTTTATATTTAACATGTGTAACTGAAAGTACAAGAAATATGATGGGTAATATTTAAAAAGGGAGAAATAAAATAAAAAGGTGGCTTACCGTATCATGCTATGAAATGCAGAGTCAAAGTCTCTTCTAAAGGTCTAGACTTCTGATAGCCCATAATGGCCGCATGCATTTTTTTTTTAAATCTTCAACATAACTGGAATGGCTGGACACTCTGCCACACTAGCTACCCATTCACCACCTCTTCTTGGGAAATCACTCCCTACCAGATAAGTAAAAATAGGTTAATGGTACGTTATACACAACCTCTTACTGATCTAGACTGGAACAAAAATGCTGGAATGTAACCGCTTTCTACTTAATAACCCTAACTCTTCTTAGTCCTGGATGGGTTTTCTCTTTCAGCCTCAGGCGGAACCAGGCACAATGGGGTTAAGTCCCTACCCCAAGGAGTGGACACTTTAAATTCTTAAGAAATGAGGTTCTTGCCATGCCCCCTGGCTATAAATATCTGGGCACTGAAAGCCAAAACCAAGAAGGCAAAAACCCAGTAGGGCCTACAATCCAGCATTACAATTGTACTACATGCAATTCCAAGTTACCAGCCAGTCACCCTGATCCACTATGTGGTTCATGCAGCAAGGCCCATGACTCCTCTCATAAGCATGGTCCCATACAGTACCAGGAGCCCGAGTGGGCAAAATCCCTCAGAACCTCAATAGATTCCCTTAGGAATCAAAATACAGGGTCTGTGGCACAGGCAGCTCTTCCCCAGGAGACTGAACCTGCTTGGACAAAAATATGTATATTCTCTCTGCTTCCCTATGCCAAATGGCCCAACAGGGAGCAGATATTACGGCGAGTTCCAGAGCCCATACCTTACACCTCTCGGGCAGAAGCCATTCATTTATCAGAGGAGGATGGGGCTGGTAAGAGCACAAGAGCACTATATTGCCACAAAACAGGGAAAGGAGATCCCCTACTTTTTGTAGGTCTCAGTCCTTTCATTCTTTTTCTGACTGGCTGACTCAGCACCTCCTAGACAGCCCTCTAAACCTAGGGGCCTGATGGCATGGAAAGTGAATCCAAGATCCTGGGGCATCCCATCGGCAGTAATTCCAACCATGCTTGCCGCCAGAAAGTCCTCCTTAGCATGGATTTACTTTAAGGTCTGGCAGCGCTATGCATCTTGGTGTAGGGAACGCCAACTCCCGAGGTCATTTGTGCTCTCTAGAACTCTGTTTCCTGCAATCAGGGGTAGACTAATTGTCCTAAAGGGTCAAGTATCGGCTCTGATCAGAAAAAGGTACGTTCACACCTTTCTGCAAGTGGTGGTTCACATTCGCCTTCCCAGGAGGATGCCTATTTAACCCTGGGACCTAACATTGGTTCTCAGGGCCCTTAGATCTCCCCCCTTCAAGCCCCTAGAGTCAATTCCTTAGACTTTTATTGTGGAAAGCCATCTTTCTATTGGCTATCTCCTCGATACGCAGAGCCTCGGAGCTGTCAGCTCTCAGTAGACACGGACTGCTTAAGTTTTTTTTGCACACCTGAGCAATTCTTCGGCTGCATCCTGGGTTCTTACCAAAGGACATCATTTTATCCTCGTCCGTCCTCTTTCAAGGAAACACTGCTTCACTGTTTGGATGTGTTAGGGCTCTTCTTGTTAACTTTGCCTGTACTAAGGCTTTCAGTTCTTTTCAAAGCTCTTTGTTCTCCTTGCAGGAGTCGCATAATGGGTCCAGAGCCTCACCCCAGACTCTGGCAAGAGTTGGCCATCATGCGATGTTACGGTTTTGCTGGGGCTGCTCCTCCCAGGCTGGTTGCAGCCCACTTAACCAGAGCTATGGGAGCTTTGTGGGATTCTTGCAAAGGAACCTCTGTGGATCAGATATGTCGAGCAGCAACTTGGACGTCCATTACGACATTCATAAAATTTTATAGACTACACTAGCAAAGTACCCAGCTTTCCCCGGTTTTTTAAAGATCCGATCCGAACCTACATCCAAAATTCAACAAACCCACACCCTTTCTAATCAAACCTGGCCTATTCAAACTCACTGATCCGCCAAGATACACCCTTTCCTCTCTTGCTCCACTACTAAAATGCTCATGCATACTCTTATAATCTCCCATCTTGACTACTGTAACATTATGCTACTTGGACTCCCTACTTGGACTCCTGTTACCTTTCTCCTCTCCAGTCTATCTTTAACTCGACAGCTCAGATCATCTCTCTTCTAAAAGAGAACCCACAACCCCTATACTTCACTCCATAGGGTGGCTTCCAATTAAAGGATCATATTCAATCCCCTTCTTTTAACCTTTAAATCCCTTCACTCTACAGCACCTCCCTACATATCTTCTCTCTTGGTCCTTTATGCTCCTGGCCGTGCCCTTCATTCCTCGAAGGGAAATCTTCTCCACAAACCACCAACAAACACCTCTTCCTCCCTCCTTAAACCATTCTCTCTTGCTGCTCCCTACCTTTGGAAGTCTTTCCCTTTATAATGTACAATGCTGCGTACCCAAGTGGCATTTTATAGAAGGGATAATACGCTACCTACAGTGTAATATATAAGGGATAATACGCTACCTACAGTGTAATATAAGGAGATTACGCCACTGAGGAGTTCCCTGACCATATAGAAGCACGAGGCCGAAGTAATGTCCGTATATTATTCTGTATTATTCCATATAATACATAAGGCACATAATACCTGGAAGAAAAAAAAAAACAGCACAGGCAGCACACAAACAATCAACGGCACACTTGCTTATCTACCCCCTCCTGTTGATCTACCCCCGTCACCCCCCTCCTGTATCTACCCCCCCGTCACCCCCCTCCTGTATCTACCCCCCGTCACCCCCTTCCTGTATCTATTCCCCCTCTCTGTACTGACCAGGTTACACTCGGTTCTCCCGTCAGGTTCCTGTCACTGATTGAACTGCAGGGAAGATAAGCAGCAGTGTTCAGCCACCACTGCTTATCTTCCGTGACAGGAACCGGACAGGAGAACGGAGTGTAACCTGGTCAGTACATTTAAATACAAAACGGAATCTTAACCCTTTATATCCTGGAAATCCAATTCTCTTGTATGGAGGGGGGGAGAGGTGGGGAGGTGCAGTGGCAAGAATTCTTATTACAGTCACCTGAGTGACTGTAATATAGATTCTCGCCACTGCACCTCCCCATTGAAAGTATAGGAGACTTATGTATTATACAAGGGATAATACGCTACCTACAGTGTAATATAAGGATATTACTTCACCTCGGAGTTCCCTGACCATATAAAAACACAAGGCCACTAGGCCGCTATTTACAAAAAAGTTTGGGTGGACTGGACAGCCCACTGCTATTTTTATACCTGAGTATCTGTTTTGTTATATAGAAGATTAAAATAAAATCTGTTTATGTATACTGAAAAGGTGACTTTGTATCATCTTAATATATAAATAAATACATTTAAGTAGCACTTACTCTGAGGAGTGTGTGTTGCTGCATGCCTTCAATACAATATTTGTTTTGCTCAGGTTCTGACCACTGATCTGACTATTTTCACACATACCAACTGTCAAATCATTCCAGCTACAACAAAACTGCTTACAGAAATGCTAAAACGTAACATGTTTCAGATTGGATATCTAATGAAAAAGGGGGCAGATGAACAAAAAAATGGTACAGTTGATCGGATGAATTATAGTATCCACTAATGGGCAATTTTAATTTTCCAGTGTACAAACCCTTTTAAGGTACAAACCAACGGTCGGCGTAAATGTGTTCATTGCTCTTACAGCTAAAAATGCTTTATTTGTATTAGCAGGCATCTAAAATTTCTCCAAATTCAACCCCCACAATCTCTGTAGCTAATTTAAAAGGCAATGATATTTGGATTAACCCTTTCAGTGCCAGCAGAATTACATTTTTTTTTTTTTTGCGTTGTGCCAGCAGAATTTTCAGGATTTTGCCCTTAATCGCTTTAGACTAATTTTACAGTAGGAAACCTTGCAGTAAATCAGGAATATTATACATTGTTTTTTTCAGCACAAAGTGCAAATTTTCATGGATTTTTCCCATTTTTATTTATAGTTATTTTAAGGTTACACACAAAAATCTTACTGTTCCTAAAAGCTCTGATACTCCCGAGTACAATGATACCAGATATATGTAGGTACCCCACTTTTCCTGTACAGGAGACCCCCCCCCCAAACTAAAACTGCACCTTCAAGAATATTACACCAAATTAAAATGTATAACCACTTCTGACGGTTAACATAGAATATCTTCCAAATTAACTAAAATATGCCCACAAGTGAGAACAATGCACGATTGCTCAAAAACAGCAAAAATATTTAGCCAACTCTGAATTTGAACAGTCTGCAGTTGTGTCCACAAAACACCCCCCTAACTTAGAAATAACCCCCACAAACTATATATTCCTGAAATCTACAAACCTATGTAACGCTGTAGTTTGTTCATTCATACCATCAATGGTATGGGCGCAGTTCTTCATAGAAATTTGAACTATTCTGAAAAAATGAAGAAAAAACAACTTCAAGGGGTAGAAATCATGCCAAAACCTCATGGAATGTAAAAAAAAGTTACGAAATATCAATCCCCCAAATTTCCTGAGTCAAACGGTATGCCAAATGCATGGTTACACATGTGGACGTGGAAGCGAAAAGCCACAAAGTGAGACAATGCATGATTGCGTAAAAACAGCAAAAATATTCAGCCAACTCTGAATTTGAACAGTCTGCAGTTTTTCCCCACTAAACACCCTCCACAAACTATATATTCCTGAAATCTACACACCTACAGCTATGTAACGCTGTAGTTTGTTCACTCATACCACCAATGGTGTGGGCGCAGTTCTTCGTAGAAGTTTGCACTTTTCACACATTTTCTGAAAAATTTAACAAAAATCAAATTTCGAAGGAAGAAATCATGCCAAAATCCTATGGAATGTAAAAAAAAGTTACCAAATATCATTCTCCCAAATGTCCTGAATCAAATCGTATGCCGTATACGTGGTTACACACACGGACGAGGAAGTGAAAAGCCACAAAGTGAGACGATGCATGATTGCGTAAAAACAGCAAAAATATTCAGCCTACTCTGAATTTGAACAGTCTGCAGTTTTCCCCCACTAAATACCCGCCACAAACAAGATATTCCTTGAATCTACACACTTTCAGCTACTGAACGCTGTAGTTTGTTCATTCATACCATCAATGGTGTGGGTGCAGTTCTTCGTAGAAGTTTGCACTTTTCACAAATTTTCTGAAAAATTTAACAAAAATCAACTTTCGAAGGAAGAAATCATGCCAAAATCCTATGGAATGTAAAAAAAAGTTACCA
Organism: Hymenochirus boettgeri; assembly: GCA_019447015.1. NCBI lineage: Eukaryota > Metazoa > Chordata > Amphibia > Anura > Pipidae > Hymenochirus > Hymenochirus boettgeri. The sequence continues at coordinate 58,820,735 of CM033471.1, read as the reverse complement.
AATATCAATCCCTAAAATGCCCTGAATCAAACGGTATGCCATATGCATGGTTACACACGCGGACGTGGAATCGACTAGCCACAAAGTGACCCTTTTCACAGTGGCCCAATTACAGCAACTTTTCAGATTTGTCAAACTAAACACCCCTCTATATTAGAATTTCTCCCCAAAAATATATATTTTTGGAATCTAAATACCTTCAGCTATGCAACGGTGTTGTTCCTTTATGCATACCACTTATGGTGTGGGCACAGTTCTGTGTAGAATTTTGCACTTTTACCAGATAAGTTAAAAATCATGGCAAATTCTAATGTAATGTAAAAAAAACTTGTCAAGTATCAATCTCCCAAATGCCCTGAATCAAACGGTATGCCATATGCATGGTTACACACACGTGGAAGCCACTACTCACAAAGTGAGCCAATGTGCAATGGCCCAATAACTGCAACTTCCCAGATTTTTCAATCCAAACACCCCTCTAACTCAAAAATACCCCCCAAAACTATATAATCTCAAAATCTACACACCTTCAGCTAATCAATGGTGCAATTTTGTAATTCATTGGTGTGTGTGCAGATCTTCGTAGAATTTCACTTTTAGCAGATTTTCTGGGGAAAAAAAGTTTCAAAGTTAAAAATCCTATCAAACCCCCAAGTAATGAAAAGAAAAGTTACTAAATATCAATCTCCCACATGTCCTGAATCAAACAGTATATGCGTAGGTGCACACAGAGACATGGCCACTAACTAACGCAATTACAAGAAAAAAATCAAAGTGCTCTGTAATTTCAAGCTTTCTCTTATTCACAGTGAGACTGCCCCGAAACTTGGAAATGACCCCCACAAATAAAACCCCCCACTAAATATCAATCTCCCACATGTCCTGAATCAAACTGTATGCCATATGTAAGGGTGCACACAGACACATGTCCACCGACTAACTCAAATGGAAAGCATGCTCTGTAATTTGAACAGCCTACACTTTTTCAAAGGAAACAGTCCCGAAACTTGGAAATACCCCTCACAAACTATATTTTTTTGGAATCAACACACCTTCATCTACATTATGGTGCCAAGCTTTCATACATACATAAAGAATTCCAGATGCAGTAATCCTTAGAACTCTGTGTTTTTAGGAGATTTTATGAAAAATGAAATAAAATAATTCAAAGGTTGAAATCCTACCTAAACCCACTTGACAAGCAGAAAAACCCACTAAATGTCAATCTCCCCCATGTCCTGAATCAAACGGTATGCCATATGTGTGGGTGCACACAGAGACGTGTCACCAACTCGCTCAAATGGGACCCATGTACAAGTGCAATTACAAGAAGAAAAAAAAAGTGCTCTGTAATTTGAACAGCCTACGCTTTTTCAAAGGAAACAGCCCGGAAACTTGGAAATACCCCACGCGTTTCTACACACCTTCACCTACGAAACTTTGTAATGCTTTCATACACACATGAAGAATTCCAGACATAGTACTCCATAGAATACGGTGTTTTTAGGAGATTTTGTAAAAAATAAAATAAGGGGATTCAAAGGTTGAACCCACATGACAAGCAAAAAAACCCATTAAATTTCAATCTCCCACATGTCTTGAATCAAATGGTATGCCATATGCGTGGGTGCACACAGAGGCGTAGCCACTAACTAGCTCAAATGGGACGCATGCACAAGTGCAATTACAAGAAAAAAATCAAATTGTTCTGTAATTTGAACAGCCTACAAATTCACAAACTATATATTTTTGGAATCTACACACCTTCAGCTACGTAACAGTGTCATTCTTTCGTATATACATGAAGAATTCCAGACGTGCTTTTAGGAGGATTTGCGAAAAAATAAAATAACAGGACTCAAAGGTTGAAATCTTACCTAACCCCACTTGGCAAGTAAAAAAATGTCCATCTCCCACATGTCCTGAATCAAACGGTATGCCATATGGGTGGGTGCAAACAGTCGGGGCCACCAACTAGTTGAAATGGGACCCATGCCCAATTACAAAAAAATAAACAAAAACCGCCACAACCCACCCCCACTCCCCCTTTTAGTGGTATTTTAGTGAAAATCAGTTAGTACGTAGAGTCACAAGTTTTTGCACACTTTACTGATCCTAAAAATTCAATCTGGTCTTTTTTTGGGCAAATAATTATCTGCGTTTACTTTACCGATATCACCGGGGGCATTTGGAAGCTTGGAACATACAAAGTTTTTTGCTAATTTATAGTTTTAGGGTAAAAAAAAAAAGTGTGTGTATCACTTTAAGAATTTTTTTTGTGTGCATTTTCCCTTTTTTGGGGATCATTCCCAAAGATGATCATCAAATCATCTTGGGGAATGATAAGGAACTTGGAATACGGGCATAAATGCCAATTTTCCAATTTGAAATCCGATCGGAAAAATCACTTCCCGGAAATCATTTTCCAGGAAGTGATTTTTCATTCATTGGCAGAGATCAATAATTTGGTGATCAGAAGTGATCACCAAATTTTGAACTGTCTCCATTTTTTTTCTAAGTCCTTTTTGTGAATGGAATGAATGAATCCTATACCAGGTACTGCACTGTGATCTGAATGGAGATCGCAGTGCAGTACTTTCACTAGACCTCCAGGGGCAGCATCCTACCACTCTTAGGGAAGACCCTGGTGAAGGAGGAAATTCAGTGACATCACCGGTGTCTCCCTTATCGCAGATCTCTAATCCTGCTCTGCGCTCGGTTAGGACTTCAAACAGTGCTAGCTCCTGATCCCCCCATCGGATTTTCATGAAACCAGTGGGGGATCAAGGGGGCTAGGGGGGCACCTGAATACAGCCCCCTGATTGACCCTAGCACTTACAAAAAAAAAATTTAAAGGGGAAGCTACAGAGCGTGTATTCATGTTCTGTGGCAATTTGAGCCTTTCATGCACAGAACGTGAATATACGTTCTGTTGCACTGAAAGGGTTAAACTACCCAGGAGCCTGCGTTGTTGTTGGTGGTGGTTGTTGTTTATAAGCGACATCTTCCATGGCGCTTTACAGTTGCATTAATATACATGAGGAAAACATACATGTCACATTCAAGGGATAGAGCAAGTAATACAAAGTGCAAATAATTCCAGTGCTGGTCCAAAATTACAACATTAATGTGGTACAATAGGAAGGAGAGCCCTGTCCAAAAGAGCTTACAGTCAAGAGGAGATGATGTCAGTGGAGCATAACTAGTTGGTCAGTAAGAGGGGTGGGAGTGTTCAGGTTCATATTGTAACCTTGCCTGAGGAGGTGAGTTTTGAGGTGTTTCGAGATACAAAGCGATGGCGAGTGACATATAAAGCGAGGAAGGGAGTTCAGAGCAAAGAGGCAGCACGAGAAAAGTCCTGAATACAGGCATGGGAAGAGGTGATTAGAGTAGATGAGATCATTAGCAGATCAGAAATTACACCTTGTTTAGTATCTGTTTATCAGATCAGTGATGTATGGGGGGCTGTATTGGAGAGAGCCTTGTAGGATAAGGTTAGCAGCTTAAATTGGATCCTTTTGTGTAATGGGAAGCCAATGGAGAGTGACAGAAAGGGTCAATGTGTAAGAAGGGGGAAGAGAGGTGAGTAAGCCTGGCAGCAGAGTTAAGAATCGATTGAAGGGGTGCCAGTCGGTTGCTTGGTAGACTGCACGGGAGGCTGTTACAGTAGTCCAGCAGAGCGATAAGTAAATGAACTAAAAACGAGCTATAATTTAAGTAGCGTTCTGTGAAAGGAAGTTACGAATGCTGACAGAAGTTATATGGAAAGCAACATATGGTTAAGGAAGGTATATACTCACAGGTGCTCGACCCCTATGTTGCGTAGCGGCGCTCACACGCTCCCAATCCCTCACGGCCTCAGAGGTGTAGTGTCTGTACAGAGAATACAAAGCTAAATCCAGGAAGCAGGCTGCACGCTATCGATTGCTAAAAAGTAATCCTTTATTGTAACGATCCATAAAGAGACATGTTGCTAAGAACAAAACATAAGCGGCGTACTCGAGGAACACAGGTGTGCCTGACGTGTTTCGTGACGTCAGTCACTTCATCAGAGGCAAATCACAGGTGTATAGGAGTTCCTTTATAAAGGAAACTCGGATAGGGAGGGGAAAGGGTACACGTGGATAAAATCATCAGTAATGAAAACATCATAAATGAACAGAAATATACCAAAAGAACAACGCAAAAATGAGGAAACATGTCAAAAGTTACTATTAAAACTAGGATGACAATTATAGCTAGTCTGGAATCTCTCATGAATCCAACATATAGATAGATACCAGCAGAATGATACAGTGGTAATTGTAGAGCTATAATATAGATGGAATAGTGATCTCACTACTAGGTATCCGATCTTAATCTAGACAATACAATATAAGACCAAGGACCACCATATCAAAAAACATAACAACCAACATAGTATATATTAGCTAAAAATATAACACACAAATGTGTGAAACATGCATGTATACAAATATGCATAACAATAACTTAATGGAGTGCATAGATCCTCGATGATAATATTTACATATAATGCAGACAGTATATAGCTACGATCAATAACTACCAATGTTATAGATAATAAAAATGATTATATGCGAAAATTGGAGAGACAGTGTCAAAATTAGTCAACTATATCTTATAATAGATGTGTAAAAACTAACAATTATATATAAATGAATTAAGTAGTATGATGATGTCTGAAAATGAGGCTCCTAAATCTACAGATATGAGCAGGAGTAGATACATGACTATAGCATTAATAGCATAGTCATGTATCTACTCCTGCTCATATCTGAGATTTAGGAGCCTCATTTTCAGACATCATACTACTAGATAAGAAGTTTTAGATTGGATATCTAAAGAAATAGGGGGCAAATCAACAAAAAAATGATACAGTGGTGGTTGGGAAGAATTATAGTTTCTAGTTATGGTCAATTTAAAATAACCTATTCTTCTGAATAAAATTTTCAGATTTTCTTACTCAAAATTAAGAGTTTCAGATTGGATATCTAATGCAATAGGTAGATCGACAAAAAAAGGTATGGTGATAATTGGGATGAATTAGTTTCCACTAATGTTCAGTACATAATGATAGAAACCCATAAACAGTCAAACAATAAAGGGCCCAATTATACACTTCACATCAAAGTTTCCCACAGTAATTAATAGTACTGAAAATATATATATGAATTAGTCTCACTCCTGTGTTTAGTTGGGTCGACAGTTGGTCCCATCCAGTGAGAACAGACAGTAAAGGTCCCATCCAGTGAGAACAGACAGTAAAGGTCCCATACAGTGAGAACATAGTAAAAGGTCCCATCCAGTGAGAACAGACAGTTAAGGTCTCATACATTGAGAACAAACAGTAAAGGTTCCATACAGTGAGAGCAGACAGTAAAGGTCCCTTACAGTGAGAGCAAACAGTAATGGTCCCTTACAGTGAGAACAGACAGTAATGGTCCCATACAATGAGAACAGACAGTAATGGTCCCATACAATGAGAACAGACAGTAATGGTCCCATACAATGAGAGCAGACAGTAAAGGTCCCATACAGTGAGAGCAGACCGTAAAGGTCCCTTACAGTGAGAACAGACAGTAATGGTCCCATACAATGAGAGCAGATAGTAAAGGTCCCATACAGTGAGAACAGACCGTAAAGGTCCCATACAATAAGAGCAGACCGTAAAGGTCCCGTAAAGTGTTCTCACTGTATGGGATCTTTGTCTGTTATCAGACCCCCCCCCCTCTGTCTGAAGAAGATATCTAAAAGGTACCGAAACTTCACGTGTGTAATAAACACATTTGTATGAAAAGACCGGTGTGCGCAGTGAACTTTATACTTTGCTTAGGCACACAGATACTGGTAAAATAAGCACAAACTCTGATAAATAAAATGCCGCTTTTGAGCCACACAGACAAAGTGCCGTTGTGCTACTTTGTCTCAGTGTGGCTCATTAGCGAGATGGCCCTGACCAGGCCTATTAGACCCATGGAGGCTTAGCCACCCAAAACTGCAGCCATACATGGATAATGCGCTACAAAAATGGTCTTGATATATCCCTGCGCTGGAAGCAGATGAATGGGATGACTTGGAGGGAGCACGCCGCCTTGTATCCCCTGCCGCCAATAATACTCATAATAATAATAATTCCAGAGCGAACGACTGTCCCAAGTACGGAGGGGCAGGAGTTGTTCTGCCAGGCTGTAGTTGGTGTACTGACTACTTTACTTGGTATATCTATACCCTTTGATAGCAAGCTTTTATTATTCGGGATTCTTGAGGATGATCCCCTAGATAGATATAAATACACTTTGCTCAGGGAAGCCCTCTTCTATGCAAGAAAAGCTATAACTTTTGATGGATGGTTGCCAGATTTAACATAATGGCTAGCACTTATCAACACTGTACTCTCATATCAAAGAGTAATGTATGCCCGAAGCTGTTGCACTGGCAATTTTAAAATGTTTTGGTGTCTGTGGTTTGACTCGCCTGGTAAGATGTAACGTGTTGTCTTTGTTATACCACTGTTGACACATCCATGTTACTGATACATGGTGGAAGAATGAAAAAAAAAACAATGAAACTGGAACCAGGCTATAGTTTTAGTTAAAGGGCATGTCCACCCCCAAAACTATAATTCCCCCCACCACTGGTGGCCCCACTCTGTAGTAAATAAAAATCTTTACCTCACATCCCAGCTCCAAATGGTTATCCTGTAGTTATTTATTTTATTTACAGTAGTGTAGGGATTAGTCCCCCAGCCTCAACCACTATATATTTTTAATGTAAGAAACTTCCCCGATCTTAACTTACCTTCCCTCCACCGTTCAGATCTACCGGAAGCTTCGTCCATGATCACAGACGCGGCTGATGGTCCCGCCCCTCTGCTTGCATTTTTGCGCAAGCAGAGGGCCAGGCAGTGCGGCGGAGGAAAGAGGGAAGGTAAGTAATGTTTGGGGAAGTTTCTTGCATTAAAAATATAGCGGTTGAGGCTGGGGGACTAATCCCTACACTACTGTATATAAAATGGGTTTGTAGCTAGGGGGTGTAGCCATAAGTCTGTAGCTACACCACTGACACTACTGTAACAAAGGAAGGAGGAACTTGTGTGTTTTTGTATACTTTTGTGTTTCTAACTCTGAGATGGGGTGGGAGACATAAACAGATTTAGGAGGGTGTATTGGGAGAGAGAAAAGGGTAGTTCATTCAGTATTGCTTCGCGGGTGCGCGATGACGTCATCCCGCCAGCGTGCACGATGACATCATCGCGCACCCGTGAAGAACTACTGGGAACTGCCGGCTTTCCTTCCTGACTCGCAGCTGCATCTGGAATTTAAGGTAAGTTTTCTCTTGACTCGAGTATAAGCTGAGGCAAGGTTTTTAGGTCGATTTTTAAACCTAAAAACCTTGGCTTATACTCGAGTATATACGGTACATCCCCATCTAAAATTATACTACAGAACCATCTATATCCATATATATATTGTAATACCATATATATACTTTTAAAACCAAGGGCACTTATTTAAAGAAACAGATCAGCTGCCTTGCTGGCACTAACAATTTTTTCTCTTTTTCTATAAATCAAACTTACCAACATCTGAAACTCATCTGAGTCTAATTCTTGTATCCTACCACACATTATTCAACTATCTTTGATTATTCATTTCCAATCAAAATCGATAATTTATTTCTAATCCTGTCAAATCCAGGCTTATTAAAATAAAATTTCACTTATTAAAATTGTTACGGGGTAAATTAAAATAGAACCCACAGATAACACCTTCATCAGAAATATCATAATTTTACACTGCTAACTTAAAGGGCATGTCCACCCCCTAAACTATAATTTAACCCACTACTGGCCCCACTATGCAATGTGTAAAAATCTTTACCTCACATCTCCGCTCCATATAGTTCTCCTATATCCCCCCCCCCCAAAGTCCCAAAACAAGCCAGCAGGAGGTTAGCAGAGTCCGTATAGGACTCTGCCTCCTGTCTCCCCTCCGGGAGAAGTTTGTCATGCGCACTGCAGCCATTCTCCCCCTCTCTCCCCTCTCCCTCCCGATTTTGTCTCCCTCCCCCTAGTGTAAAATCCTTTTTATATTATGTACTGCTCCTTCCCCCAGCCCCAACCGCATAAAATTTATTTACAGAAAGCGCCCCGATCTTTACTTACCATGCCTCTCTCCTTCGCCGGTCTGAACTCCCGGCCAGCCAATCACGGACGCGGCTGCCGGTCCCACGCCTCTGCGTGCAAGCAGAGGGCCGGGGCAGTGCGGCAAAGGATAGAGGCATTGTAAGTAATGATTGTAAATAAAAGTTATGCGGTTGGGGCTGGGGGAAGGAGCAGTACATAATATAAAAAGGTTATTACAAGGGTGGACATGCCCTTTAACCCATATCTACTTTTCTTCACAAATGCATATTGATGCATATACTTTATAATTGTCATTCTTCCACTATTATTATTAATAGATACCTAATTTGAGGTCTTACACCTCACAAATACTTCAATGAACGTAGTCAAAATGTACCAATCAGGATTAACCCATTGGTTACCAAACAACCGTTGTCATTTCAACCGGACACAAACTCTATCCTCTGATCACTATTTCAGTGTCAGACTTCTTTTGATCTCTTTCAATCAAAAGATAAAGTTCCTCGTCAGGAACTACTACAATAGTTACTAAGTTCTCAAAACAATACAACTCTATATTACTGCATAACTCATAGTTGGATAACCATTAACAAACAAACAACTCCTTTTCAAAATAAGCATCTCTCACAAACTTTCTAGCTTTGATTTTCTAAGTAGATACAGAGAAAAGAGCATTTGAAACATTTTTAAAAAGTGAAAAAATTTTCATATAAACCATTCAAGTTGCAAAAATGTTAAATCATCAATTGATCCTTAATATGTAGGCAACCTATAAGATAAACTTTAAGATATTCAATTCACAGAAGCCAGAATAAAACAGTTTGTCAAAAATATCAAAGGTAAAACACAACTCATTACAATACAAAACAACATCAAGTCAGAACAATAGTGAAAAATGTTAATAGTACGAATTCACACAAACTTTCAAATCGGGATCTTCATGGTTAATTAACTCCTAATGTGTTACTGCCCCTAAATTATCCCCATTCTGTTCTTTGGAACTCTGAAAAGGCTCATTATACTACTCCTGAGCGAACTTGAAAATAGCAGGTGTAGAGAAATGCAATAGAGCTCCAATATATATACATACCAGACTGTGTTCAACGATTCTGTTGTCTTGTGGTGAATCCTCTGTAGTGGTGCCTTCTGCTTTTTACGGTTTTCCTATGAGACAGAGGTTGTGCTGTCTCATTCTATTCTTTAGGTCCTCTGTTTTTTGATAGTACACATCAATTTGTTCTTGGATGTGGGCAACGTCGGGGGCCAGCTGTGTCTTCTAGGGTGGAAACGCAGTCCTCAACATCCGTGCATCTCTGCCTCACAGTCTGCAGGTTGTGACGGAGTAGACTGATATCTGCCTTTACCTCCTCCATCATGACTGTAAGTGAGGATTTGCTGTCCTGTAAAACAGCTAGTAGTCGAGTCTGGACTATTTGGAGTTCAGGTGAGATGTCAGGTTGATCTGGGTTTCCTGCGGGTGCAGGTACTTTGCATGGAGGGGGGAAAGATGTGTGCTGTATCAGACCTACAATCTTTGTGTTCAAACTTTTTCTGTTTTGCTGCTGCTGCCGTGGCCTTTTTGTCCCGGTTTCGTGTCATTCGACTTGGAGGGATGTTAGGGCATAGGGGTATGGTCTCACTACCTTGAATGTGTCAAGGTAGCTCCTGTGTCTCACTGCATGCTTGTCCAAGCCACTTGGTAATATAGATACGGGGGAGGGTGATAAAGCAAATGTCTTAAACATTTTTTCCCCTCTGTATACACTATAGAAAATCCAAGTACTGATAGCATATGTAAAGTATAGTGGCAATAATAGTGTAAAAGATGCAGGTGCACTTTGTTAACCGTGCAGAAATGGTTATGGCGCAGAAACAACTAAATAAGGTTAATATTAATAAATCCCCTAGACCGGATAAATTACATCCTCGGGTCCTTAGGGAACTAAGTTCAGTTTTATCTAGGCCATTGTTTATTTTTGTAGATTCCCTTATGTCTGGAAGTGTGCCTCTGGATTGGAAAAAAGCTGATGTAATTCCAATATCCAAAAAGGTTAGTCGTCCACAGCCTGGTAATTACAGGCCTATAAGTTTAACTTAAGTGGTGGGGAAGATAGAGTATGTTTCAAGGACTGACCTTATAGGAAATAATCAACATGGATTTAGGAGGAATACAGTGGATCTTGTCAAACTAACTTTCCTGAGTAGGAATTTAGACTAACATAGCAGTAGATGCTATTTGGATTTTGCGAAGACTTTTGATACAGTCTCGCATAGGTGACTAATGTGTAAGCTAAGGTCTGTTGGGCTGGGGTGACACATTTGTACATGGATAGAAAGTTGGTTGAAGGATTGGAGGCAGAGAGCAGTTGTTGAATGGGGCTTCATCAATATAGACTTAAGTTCTAAGTGGGTTGCTTCAGGGTTCTGTGTTGGGGATACTTCTATTTAATCTGTTTATTAATGATTTGATATGTTGATAAATGTAAGGTTGTAAATGGCTGTGTTAACTTAAAGGTAGCAAGCAGTGCCAGGCAGCAACAGCTAGAGCCAGCAAGATATTGTCTTGTATGGATTCAAGGGAAGAAAATGTTATTCTCCCTCCTTAGAAAGCATTGGTAAGGCCTCATTTCGAATATGCAGTGCAATTTTGGAATCCTGTGTACAAAAAGGACATCTTGGAAATGGAGAGGTTTCAGAGAAAGGCAACTTAAAAAATAAAAGGAATGAGGGAACTTGACTATAAAGACAGATTGGATATGATATGATTATGTGTATAAATACATTTACGGGGCCGTACATATACTATCTGTGCCATTGTTCACCAATAGAACAGGTTATCCCTTAAAGGACAATTAAACTCACCTTTTCCCCGATCCACTGCAGCATAGTACCCAGGGTGAGGACCTAAAATCGCTAAGTCCTAACCCTTGGTACTTTCCCTAACTCCTCCTGCACTACTTACCGCAAAACTCACCTTTTCCCTGATCCACTGCAGCATAGTACCCAGGGTAGGACCTAAAATCGCTAAGTCCTAACCCTGGGTACTTTCCCTAACTCCTGCACTACTTACCGCAAATCTGCTTCGCCGATCCACACTGTTCCACCTCTCTTCTACTGTCAGTGACAGTCGCGAGGCAGCCAATTGGAAGACACGCCTCCTTGCAGAGCGTATCTTCCTATTGGCTGCCTCGCGATCTGTCACTGAAGCAGGAAGAGCGGAGGAATGGAGCGATCGGCGAAGCAGATTTGCGGTAAGTAGTGCAGGAGTTAGGGAAAGTACCCAGGGTGAGGACTTAGCGATTTTAGGTCCTCACCCTGGGTACTATGCAGCTATGGAGGAAGAGGAGCGAGGGTGAGGTGAGTATAGTTGTCCTTTAAGACTTGAAGAAAAGAAGTTCAGAAAGGCTTTTTCACTGTGATAAAGGTAAAACTATGGAACTGTCTTCCATTGGAAGTTGTGATGGCAGGTTCATTGGATAGTTCCAAAAAAAGCTGGATGCATTTCTGAAAACAAGGAATGTTGCAGGTTACAGATATTGATACATAAAGTAGAGTTGATCCAGGGGAAATTCTGGTGTTGTTTTGGCCACTCTCTGGATCAACAGTTAGGCTTGAACTGAATAGACATATGTCTTTATGAGATTGTGTGTTAGGTGTAATAGGTGATGTATTGGATGCAAAATTCATTGAGCAATTGTTGAATTTGTAATCAATTTTCACTTTTCTTCAGTAACTTAAATTCCCAGCTTCTCCTTAAAGCTACACATGTGGAGAAGAATCATACCATATGGCTAGCTTCCATAATTACTACCTTATGGTAACCATTGCCTCCAGGGCTGTAGAGGAAGAGTCCATGAAATGCACAATGGTCATTTTGACTGACATTGACAGGTTGACAGGTATCCCACAAGTGAAGGATGAATATAATTCTCCCCAGAATACATTGGGTCAATAGTGCCCAACACAGTAGTATACAAGGTGAAGGAAATATATTCTTAGATTCCAAGTCTATTTCCTAAAGCCTCAACCCATTGCAGCTTGCAGTGCAACTCCAACTGCTTTATAATACTGAAGCCTGTTTAAATCTTGAGTATAAGTAGTTTAATGCACTCTGTCCAACAATGGATGCTGACACCTCGAATTTCCACCCCACAGAAACATGAATACAAAACTAATTTGTGTTTGTGACCACACATCAGAACACGCACTGTTTCGGGGTTAAGGGGACCCTTAATCAGTCACTTCAAGTGTAATAGTATTCAAATAAATACCTTCACCCAATCAGAATACCTTGCCCCCTTTGGGAGGTTTTCATAATCAGAAAAAAGTCTTAATACGGTGCTTAGCAACATTCATAAAGTGGCCCTAGTGCCATTATGGATATACAAGAATGAATACAAAGATACAATCTTAAACATTAAATATCGAGTGTTTAAAATATTTTGGTGAGAATAACAAATTGTATTACTATCTTTTTGTAAAGAATTCTCTATATTAATAAAAATCTATACTATTAAACATATTGTCAAAGTGTCATATTTTATACTAAACCATAGATTCACATATTTACCATCCTGGATTAATCGTATCATATTGTCCCACTACCAGGGCTAGGCCCCATTAGCGCGTTTTTACCATACATCCTGACCATGGCCATTCACCCTTAGCCAGCACGAGTTACTGCACGTAATTGAGCTTAAACTTCTCACCCCCATACAGCAGTGAATCTCGGGTCAAGAAATTTTTTTTTCATAACTTGTTTTATTCTGGAATGGCAGTCTGTCTACCATTTTGTTTTAAGTTGGTTTCAATATCCCTCAGAATTAAAACCCTTTCTGTAAAGTGAGTGTAATTGGATAACTGGTAATAGCTACTGGGTAAAGATAATCTTTTACCTGGTAGCTGCCCAAAGGTGCTTAGATCAAAAAGGGCAGCACAATGGCTAGTGGATGCCTAGCAGTGCTGAAGTTCTAATTTTTGCAATTGATTTTCATTTTTTTTTTTCTACATAATTTTGAATATATTTACATTTTTATGTGATATCGTAGTAGCATCACCAGATTCCCTGCACTTCCTGCTTACTGTTCTGAAACCATGACAGTCCCTGTGAAGGAGGCAAAAAAAGACTCCCTGCTGTGGGCTGTGTTGTTCTTTCTCCCACCTCAATTTCAGTCCTCCTTCACTCACTGTAACTTGATCTCTTCCTGGTATCTTATGCTTTCTCCTGTATAGAAGAGGAACTACTATGTATATACTCGAGTAAAAGCTCATCCGAGTATAAGCCAAGGTACTTTTTTACCTGAAAAACTAGTAAAACAGACTTGCGAATAAGTTTCTCCCATAGACAGCCCTATAGATGGTTCCACATACAGTCCCATAGAAAGTCCAATACTCTGTCCCATACTTAGCCCCATACACAACCCCATACATAGATGAGCCCTGCATACCTTTCTGTGCAGCCTGTTTGTTGAATCCTGTTACTTCTATTATTTTTTCCCCTTAGCTTTCTGGTCTGATCTGAGTGAGCAGTACAAAAATTGCCTAACACACCAAAATTAAGAGGATTCTGTGTGTTATTGTGCAGCTTTTGTTTTCTCATGGCTATGTAATTTTGCCCAGCTGCTCCTTCAAGCCTCCAGATCAGCCCCGACCTCAATATAAGCCAAGGGGAGACTTTCAGGATGATTTTAAAGGTAAAATTTCTCGACTTATACTTGAGTGTATATATATAGTATTTGTGACCGCAGATTCAGATCCTCCCACCCCCTAACTTTCTGATCAGTGATTAATATAATAAAGAAGTGGTTGATGGGTCATTTTTAAAGGTAGGAAACTGGCCTTTCATTTAAAATCAACTTGTTTGGAGTCCACATTTGCCACTGACAGCAGGCCTTGTGTCTGCCATGGTAACCACTGTATTAACTGGAATAGCTGCAGGCTTAGCAACATTAACTATTGTAATGTATTAGTATAAAGGCATAATGTAGAGAAGTTTGGTCACATGGACTTTATCGTTGGTATATAAATGTAACTAAATATTCCCTGTATTATCTGTTGTCTGAAATCTCATCTCTCAAGTTATGCCAGTAATAAAATGGTACTCCACTTACTGCACATAGAAATACAGTAAGGGCAGAGAATTTCAAAGCGGGCCGAATCAATCTGCTGGAAATCTCATTCTGAATCGCAGTAAGGAATGATGGAAGGCTCCACCTAATTTTTAAGCACATTCAAAGAATGATTAGATGCCTTCTTGAACAGGCTTTTTTGATTGGTTGATTGATTGTTCAGGTTGGTGGTCTGTGTTGCATGGTGTGATTGATAGAGGAAGGAGTACTTTTTGTTGGGTTATGGATGCTGGGTTGTGCATGAAACCTGCTGCATTTTTCTTAAATATGAATTGAGAAAGCTAGTTGGATGACTAGCAAAACATCTTCAAGAACTATACTTAAATCTAACAAAATACCACAGATACGGTATACCATGTCCTGGGTAAATTAGAACCTTCACAAACAACTTTAAAAAGGGTTTGTCTGCAAATGGAAATACATTTTTATTTATGTTGATTTTCAATTTATTTTCTAGGTTGGAATCCCACCTGCACCTCGCGGAGTGCCTCAGGTAGAAGTTACTTTTGACATTGATGCTAATGGCATTGTCCATGTTTCTGCAAAAGATAAAGGAACAGGACGTGAACAACAAAGTAAGCATGCTTAGTAATGCGTTTTAGCAATGTTTGCGTATTTGTCAACACAAAAATAGCTTGTTTAACACTAAAAAGCAGTGGAACATATTTTAATAGTATTTGCAAGGACTAGGTTCACAGATTTGAATTTTAAAGGCCTAGTCCATCCTCTTTATCTTTACATACAGTTTAAGAAGCCCCCCAAACACATTTTTTGTTATACTTACCTTAACTGACGATGCTACTAAACTTACTTGGATAACTCAATCCCTCTCTGCAACTGTCTCTTCTGCATCTCTTCAGCCGTCAAAGCCAAGACAGGCATACCTGGATCTGCTACTGTAGACCATGCTACAAGGGTACTTCTTTGCATTTTTGCCTTACTGGCAATAATTTTTTGTTTGAAAATATCCTTTTTAAATGCACATTTTACTTGTGTCCATCTGAAAATCAGTGCTGACAAACTAAAACTAGGATGCTGAATGCATAAAAGTAACTGAAAAAAAATTTGCAATGATGTCTGTAGCACCTTAAAGGAATAGTTCACTCAAATAGTGAACTATTACTTTAATGTATTGATTGAAGACTGGGAGGTTAAGGAGCTATGCCAGTCAATTCCCAAGGAGCGACGGCGAACAAAGAAGAAACTGACCTACACACAATCCTACGCAGCAGTGGAATTTCCCAACTGCTTCCTGCTCAGAGTAAGTATAGCGTGCATTATGCGTACTATAGTTACTCTGAACCAGGAAGCGGTCGGGACTTGTCACTGCTGCTGCATAGGATGTAAGGTAAGTTTCTTCTTTCTTTGTCCGTCACTTTTGAGTGAATTATTCCTTTAAATAGAAGATTTTTCTAAATATGTTGTGTTAGAAAAATGAAAAGATGTAATATATATTTTAGTTGAACATGTGTAATACACCTTAACCCAGTGAAGGTGAACCTTTTAGAAATCGAGTGCCTAAACTGCTACACAAAACCAACTTATTTATTGCAAAGTGACCATTAACCTCCACATTACCACACAGGAGTTTGTGCTTTTAAGTTCAGCTCTGATTGTGTTTGTTTTGGATTTCAAATATAAAATCAATTTATTTTTCTTTTGGGTAAGAAATCTTGCACATGATTATTTGGACTGATTTATTCTCGTATACAAATCTGTAAGGAAGAAAAAATACTAAATTCTCCAGGCAACATTGTCCCAAATGACAGAGCAAATTCACAAACCTACAACAAGCAGTGGCTCATCTCTTCCTTTGCTGTGACTGCTGGGTGGTTTGAGAAATTAACCTATGGGTACTTGGGGTCAGCTCCCACAATCGGCCTTAGCTGGGTAAACCCAGCTAAATGCAATGCAGTACATGTGCATGCTTTGTAGTGCTCAACAGATTAAAACAAGGAAGCCGATCTCTGCTCAGGGATCCTCCATCTCCCTGACACAGAACTTTCAGCTTTTTTCCCCATCAAAGCATTCAAAGCTCCAGTCCTAACAATCACATAATCCTTTCATACAAAAAAGTAATCTTTGCAGTATATTTCTTAGCTACCATGGATGTAAGAAACAGAATATTAGCATATCAGTAAAAATTAAAAAGTCTGGGGAATTGAACTCGCAACTTCATGTAATCTGTCTTGCTAAAAGCAGAGCTCTTAAGATGTGTATACACATTAACGATAAATGGACAATACTGTTAGTAGTGTGTGTATCGCATTTCCGAGTGCTCCGGAGTCCGACAAACATTCAACGTCCTCAACGCGATTCTGTCGGTCGTGTTTTCAAGATCTTTAAAGTACCAGTACAAGTACCCAGCTTTACCCCTATCCAAACAGAGATTTCAAAAACATGCACTATTATCATTTCCCAGGAACAGAATAATAAAAATGTCCGTAAAATGAGCTGACTATTTTTCTATTTCCCGAGAATAACTATATTTGTTTCACACTTGCTTGTAAAAAAAACTGCCGGGTAACAAGCAGCTTTCTAAGTCTTATTATGGACTTCCATATTCATGTGTAGACATCTATATAGAGACAATTAGGGCAATTCACCGAGGAGCCCTTAAAGTCGAGCTAACCGATTTACGATTGGTTAGCGTGACATTAAGTCTCGCTTTGTGGCTTCTGTACGAGTGCTGGAAGAGCGACTTGTACAGCCATTGCAAAGCGACACGCAAAGCTATAGCTGGCGTTAAATACCTGTACGGGAGATTTGCCCAAAGCGCTTGCGGCTCTGGGTGAATCTCCCTGAAAGAATGCTGGTATTAGGAGTGGCTCTGACTACATGGGCTGTGGGTTATAATGGCATTAACACGAAAGTCTTTTTAGTTAGAATCTCTCAAATGATCTGAATTCAACTTACAATGAATAAGTGTTCTGGAGAGAAAAGCTTTCACATTAGGATTTTAAAAAAGTTCTCTTTTAACCAGCATAATCAACCGTTGAAAATGACTGATTAGGTAAATTTCTGCTGTTCCCTGACCGATCAAAAGCAAATTTATTTGACTGGATTACATTTGAGGTCTTTCACAATGAACCTTGTTTTTCAGTTGTGATCCAGTCTTCTGGTGGTCTTAGTAAAGATGATATTGAGAATATGGTTAAGAATGCAGAAAGATATGCTGAGGAAGATCGAAGAAGGAAGGTTAGTGGTGTGATGCATTTAATTTTTTTATTTTTTTTTTTAAATACAATTTTCCTGTAACACAATGTATTTTACATTTTATTTGTGTACTACAAAATTAACTAAAAAACTGTTCAGATGGTTTTAGATTGGGAGCATACATTGAAACAATAGTTAAAATGCCCTAGTCCGCATCAAGATTGACATCTCCCAGCCAAGGCTATTTTGAGTTTAAAAAAAAAAAGTCCATAAAGTTTAACCCCGTCATGCAAAACGCATCATCCCCAACCATAAAAGTATTATTTTTCTCCACAAACACAATGCATGCACCCCAATACTTCTAACTGAACAAGAAAACAATCAATGACACATGCATACAGATAGCTACAATAACCAGCTTTAACTGCCTATCCAAGAGGACATACAAGCCTCCTTTGTATGTGTGTAGATTCAGCCAACACAAAATTTGAGGCAGAGCATTGTTCACCCATCAAATAAAAAAATACATATGGTTACAGCACCCCTAAAAACTACAATTGTTAGAATGCTGACCGATATAAAAGTTTGTTTCCTCTTTAAGCTCTCCAAGCTATTTTACAAGCTTTTACATGCTCAGAGGAGGCAACTAGGCATTCAGTCATTAGCTGTGGTGATATCTGATACATACATTACTGACATTTGAGGGGTGAACTCCCTTGAAAGTACTTTTTCTCAAGTCTGTTTTCTGTTCATATCCTGTGTTTTGTTCATGTCATGAACATGGAAATTGCCCAGACATCTCTTCATATTCTCAAAGGGGAGCTTCAAAGCCTTATTTTCTCCCTATCCTATTTAATTTATTGGTGACGTCTGTCTATAGGTGCTTCACACTGCAAAACCAGAGGCCTACACTACACTGATGATGGCTCAGTATAGCCGAAACCAGTCTGTAGTTGCGCTCTGGTTTTGTATTTAGCTTGTGGAATGCTGTAAAAGTCTTTTTAAGATCTAGCTTTCCTGAAAGCTGCCATGGAAACATGGAAATTACCCAGAAGTGTTTGTTCCTTATTTTCATATTCTGAAAGGGGATCTTCAAAGCCGCCTTCTCTCCCTATTTAATTTATTGGTAACGTCCATTTAAATATTAAGGAATTCTTCTTAGCAGCCAACCTGATCAAGTATACATTCAGAATTACCCCTCACTTTTGAACTCCCTCAAACAATTACTACACTCATGAAAATCACAGAATATCTCACTGCTAGGTTGAATAGAGGTAGTTAAAATGGCTATATTGCTGAAGCTGCTTTACTTATTCAGAGTGCTTCCCATAAAGCCTAAAAAAAAACAAAAAACACCTAAACCATTTGCAAAAAAAATTCTGTCCTTTGTTTGGAATGGAAAAGCACATAGAATCAATAATACATTGTATATAGCAGAAGGTGGATTTGCCTTACCATTACTACTAGAATAATATTACAAAGCGGCATGATTAGCACTTTAAGCTGAACCTCTTGTCCCACAAGTGCTAGATGGGTATAAATTGAAACCGAACTCTACACTTACTCAACTAACAGTATTGTATAGTCCCACAAATTGGACAGATTAAAAGTACTGGGGCCCCAAACCCTTGGCCAATCTGTTCTCCAATTGGAAACTGCAAAAACTAAATAAACTTCATCCCAGAGATTGTCTACAATACCAGCAAATTATTTATTTTGCTAAAAAATAAAAGCCAAACAAAGAGACAACACTACAAAAGCAATGGAAAATCACTGAACGTTCTACATGATTAGTATAAGACTACCCTGTTCTACCATAGAATCACACAGACTTCTTTCACCCCTATTATTTTAAATAATGTGGGTTGCAAGCAGATGATCTACGATGCATGGTTGACATGCATGTGGCGTGTTTCTGGGCTGAATGTTCAAAGTGGTCATCTGATCTCTTCCATGTTACAATTTCCTTGTCTGTATGGAACACTTTATTCAACCAACCCTACTCCCATAAACATAAACAACAAAATATTCTATTGACCCCTATATGTGTGGCTGTTGGATGCTCTATGGAAAAGCCTACACATACCGTATATACTCGAGTATAAGTCAATCCGAATAAGTCGAGGTACCTATTTTTACCTGAAAAATTTGTAAAAACTGATTGACTCGGAGACACAGCTTGTTGTTGAGTTTGTTACATGTGCTCTGTCTATTGGGACATATTGTCTGGTGACCTTAGTTCTCCCTTTAAAGAATTTTATTACAACGACATTGCGAGAAACAAAACAAATTTTATGATTTTTGTTTAGTTGTTGTATGTGATAAACATATGTTGACAATCAGGAAATCTGCATATACGCTGTATCTATCTACAAGATTAGTTTTACTTTCATGGCAGCACAGTGGCTCCGGTTGGTTAGCACTGATACCTTGCAGCGCTGAGGTCCTGAGTTCACCCGTGGGGACACATCTGCAAGAATTTGTATGTTCTCCCCGTGCTTGCGTGGGTTTTCCTCCACAATCAAAGACCTCTGATAGGTTGTAGTGTACATAAAGTGATACTGCTCTCGGGGCAAGGACACACTTCAATGACTTGTCACTCAATAAAATGAATTAAAAGTGTACTACACACACCACACCTCTATATATATATAATATATCTATATATCTTAGCTATCATAATTATATATCTCTAGATATAGATCTCTCATATATATACCCCACACACTACATATGTTATACCACACCACAGGTAGCAGGATACAATGCACCAACCAAAACAACGCCCAAGTTATTCATTTCCTCCGCCCGGGTTGTCCTTCTACACCACGATGAATAGCCACAAGCAGAATTATCAGAGCACTGCCCATGGGTCTGGAAAGATAATAGTTTATTCAAACATACACACGCGCCAATCAACCGCGTTTCGGTTTTCGTCCGCCATAGGATTTGAGTGTAATCAATATCATAATTGCCATATAAAACCTCCCAGTGTCCCCCTCCCCCAACGAGACCCAATAGCAAATTAAGTCATTACATACCACCCCCAAGGTTTAATCAACATAAATGTGGGGCAAATGAACGTGTTGACAGTGGACAAAGGATAAATACAAATAAACGACTATATGCACTGTAATTCCAATAGTGAAAATATAAAACAGTACAATGTATAAATTAGATAAGATATTGGGAGCAAACAGTGAATCGGTGCCTAGTGATAATAGACAACTCAGTAGTAAAACTAATAAAATCAATTACATAAAAGGAGATGTTGCAACTGTGCAAGACATACTAAATAGGTACAATAATAAAAAGCTCGTCTAGGCAATAGTAATCAATGACACTAGAATAGAAAAGGCAGAATATTAAAACAACGTAACCAATTAGAAACGGCTGAGTAGAATAAATAGATATATAATAGGTAGAAAACGGTCTAATCACAGGTTTATTCAACGCGCAAAACAAAAAGTCAGTCCAATTTACCTACGCTTTTCAGTTCAGCCTACAATATCCGGTGCCGTCATCCAGGGTATAATCACATATAATTAACATATATTATATATACATCTATACATATACATATTAGTCCAGTGCACGCATGGGATTAGTGAACAAAAGCAGCCTTTAAGTGTTGCTTTTGTTGCTTGAGAAGGCCCAACACTAAGGGCCGAAACGTTGTCTGATTGTATTGCCAATAAAGGCTGCTTTTGTTCACTTAAATCCATGTTTGCCCGTGGACTAATATCTTTATTATTTGATTAACCCACTGGTAGCAACACCGGGGTCTTTAATATTGGAAAATTGAGAAACCCAGTTGGGTGAAGTCCCTCCGCCTTTGGATAAATAATAATAATAAATAATAAATCAATAATGCTAATACTGCTATTAAGCTAATCATGCGATTAATGCAACTACAATATGCTAAAATACAATAATGCTAAATACAGTGTAATGCTAAATACAATACTACTAAACAATACTACTAAATTACAATAATACTAAATACAATAATAACTAAATACCATAATACAAAATAATACAAGAAAATAATAATAATAACACAAGATAATCTAAAAAAAATAATAAAATAATAATAATACAATATTAAATAAGACTATAAATAAATAATAACCATTAATTAAGAAACTAAACTTCATTTTTCAGATCCTACTGTGAAATTTTTCTCCCCCGGAACACCTACACGTTGAAAGATTCTTCTCTAGTATTTGCATTTAGTAGATTTAGTATGATTTCTGTAAACAAAGGAGCTTCCATCTTGTTGCCATACAAACTCATACCCATGTTTGGCTTCCAAAGAGCACGCCCCCTGACCCCAGTCATTACTGTCTCCTATGTCAGAGTTTTCTAGCATCTCTTTCTAGTGAAGTAAAGCCTCTAAATGTACCCTTTGATCACAGCTGATTTGCTGTTGGCGCACCATTAAATGCTGCTTGTTTAGAAACAATCAGAACAAGAGTCGCAAGTTTCAAATCCCCTAGTTTTACTTAGAAACAATATAACAATCACCCTGTCTACTGCCTGAGTTTAGTGGCTTTTTTGTTTGTTTGTTTCCTGTTTCTTTAGAAAAATAATGAAGTTTCTACATATGTCATCTTTAATATATAGTCACTCTGTTTATTTATTTACCAACCATGTTGAATTGCTGACAGTCTTCCAGGAGCCATACAAAACAGTGACTGTTTTTACTTGCTTTACTTTACTTCTTTGAATTAAGATTCACCTGTGGGCTTCTCTGCTAAAGCGCTGGTTAGGAAAAAAAATCATACATTGGGACACAGGTTCGATTCTCCATGTTCCTTTTTTTGTTTTTTTATTAGGTGCCTAGCAAAAGATAAGACTCTACATGTCCTAGTCCATTACTTTATTAGCCCTTGTGGCCTAGTGGTAGAAAGCTTTTCTTTTAGCAAGACCAGAATTAAGAAGTCTGAGGTTCATTCCCCAGACCTTACTTTTATTTTTTACTGTGTTATGTCTTTTCTGTTTCTTTCTTACATCCATGCTCGAAAGACAATTACTGCAAAGATACTTCTTTTTTGTATGTAAAGCAGAATTTATCTTGTTTTAGGGACAGAGCATTTCTAAGGTGTTTTACACAAAACTCACTGGTATCCTTGTTCTGTTGTCAGAGGGAGGAAACTCTGAGCTGTAACATGATTTGGGCTGTCAGATCCAGTAAGCAAGACTGCAGTTTCCTGTTGAAGTGTCCGCGGACACTTAGATGGGTGTTCCCAGATAAGGTTAATATCTTAGTACACACAGGTGATTTTCAAATCCCCCAGCAGTCACAGCAAAGGAGAGATGAGCACAGCTTGTGTAGTGTTTGTGAATGTCTCTCTCTATTGGGACAATGTTTCCCCCTTGGGAACTTTAGTTCTCCTTTAAATTCAATAATGGGGGCGGAGTCCTGACAGGCTAGTTGACCGGTCGCACACTTTGGGCTCCCGCCAGCTGACCGAAAAAGCTACATTTAAGCTACAAGGGAACCGAATTTTACCCACTCAGACAAAGAACAGCTCCCCCGGCAACTCCATATGGTTCCGAGGAAGCCAAACCACAGGCAAAAGAAATAATACAGACTTCTTGCCATCGAAGTGAAACCCTCTAAGCTGGGCCAAGATTCGCCGGAGACCGCAGCGGGGAGACCTGCAGGGGATTCGCTATGCACCAAGGAAACTTAAAGAATGCTGTACCAAACATAGAGAAAGTAATTCAGACTTCAACAAACCAGGATATATTCAAGAGGTGAAACAAGAAATTATATAACTTGAGCGCGTGGGCCTCACTAAAAACCACAACGGAGTCAACTATCCACCTAGAGCCATCAGGTGGAGTATAGCTCCAAGAGAACGTCACGATATATCTATGATCAGAGATATCCGGAAGACATAGAAACCCCAGTACCAACAATATACGGCTGAAAGGGGTCCCGGAGGAGGAAACGGACCTTGAAGTCTTTCTAACAACAAAAACTATTCCGCCAGATCCTCCCAGCAAAACAACCTGGAACCTACTTCCGACAGTGCCCCACCCAGGCCCTGAGGGCTAAAACCAGCCCAAGAAGAACCGCCCAGGGACTAAATCTGTAAACTTTCACTACTACATAAAGACAAGGAATCCATAATGTGCATCGAGCTAGAAACGTGGAGTCTGTAAACTGCGATAGGTTCACACGGTCAAGTTATTTCAGACTTGTCGCCGGCAACCCTAGCCAGGCGTAGGGACACACCCCGGTCATAGCGCCCTTCTTTCGACAGCAAAATCCGTTACCGTGTGGGGCTTCCCTTTAAACTCTCTGTACTGCACTACTCAAGGAAGACAGATTTCCCCTGACCCCATTGGAACAGAAGAAGCTTTTCCCTAAACCGCTTGGGGATATCATCTTCTCCCAATACAGCGTAAAGCCACCGAACAACGGAGGATGGTGCCCCCATCTCCATCATGGACCCATGGTTCCACCACCAAAAAAAAAAAAAACGAAAAAAAAAAACGAACAACAGAGCGAAGAGAGCAAGCAATCTCCTAACATCCTCGTTTAACCACTCAAGCCAAAACCCACAAGTAGTAAATGGAATCGGTTTTCAATAGGCGTTTGGCCCTGAAACGACGCACACACACACCATAAGTACTATATTGTCTTACAGGACAAGCCCGGAGGCCCTCCACAGGCTATCGGCCCTCCCTAATATCCCGGCTCAATGTAGAGTCATTAAAGAGAGCCCCAAGATACTCTGAGAAAGCAAACATATATGTTGGGGGGTCTGGTAGAGGATCCAGTGGAAGGATTGGGAACCGCCAATTTTTAGCCATCCTTACAAGTTGTAAACCCTGCAGTGAAGACATAACCCAAAGAGTACCAAGGAGAAACCCGGGCTCCCCCAAACTGCAGGACCGCCCTACCCACCCCATGTCATACGCGGGAGAGGGCGGGTATGTTTCCGGCGCATGTCTGAAAGGCACCTTGAGGGAGCAGAAATGGATAACTTTCACAACTAACTAAGCACACCTATACAGAGCCCAAAGGACTTCGCAGCGGGTACATTTAAACCTCCGGTTATAAAATGACTATTAAGAACTGTAGCATTTGAGCGACAATTGCCAAGAGACTTCAGTGAGGCCAAATATACCGTTGCATCAGCACATATTGCACAGCTCGTGAATCAAGATAAGACTATTGAGAGATTCCGAATACTGCACATACATATTCCATCTCAACTGGGGTCTCAATTTTTTTTTTTTTTGGGGAGAGGTGAGGGGGATTGTTTACAGGTGACCGAGAAGCAGAAAAAGAGTAAAACTTCTAAAGAATACACGGCGCACAATGGGGGGGAAAATTGTATTTGTAAGGTTTACAGTTTTGTTAGAGGATGTCTATAATTATAGATACACATGTATGATAGGGATGAAGATTAAGGATAAAATTGTCTTAATGCAATAACATATAGCAAAATAAGGTCTATAAAGCGTTTTGTGAGACTGGGCCCCACCCCTTCCCCTGTAGCCGACACGGGAAGAAAAATTGTGATCCCGAGGATATTTCAAAATTTTCAAACGGGGACAGGTATAGGGTAAGTTGCTACATGTATTAATAATGGTAGACAGTATCATCCGGTACAAGAGGGAATCCTATAGAATAAAGGGGGATTGTACAACATTGAATAAGGTCAAATTTCCCCAGATTTTACATTTAAGTTCGTGCTTGGCGGTCCCATGGTTGAGGCCGTCCACAGGTTGGTGCTTAGGCACATGACGTACCCCGCTACAAAAACGGTACAACCGTAAGGAGTACATGGGAACAGTGAGGAGATATGTTTTCCTCATCGGCCTTGTCCTCACTTAAGGTGGACCGTGTTTTAGTTAATCTCGTTTCGAATGAGTAGAATAGTTATAAACGCAACAAGACCAATAACAAAAAATTTTGGGTAACTGATTTTCTATTATATGTTGGAACTGTTTACACAACCATATCTACAGGGTAATAAATATAATGGTAAGACTAAATGATTGTCTTATGTTTTATTTATAGTCGATATCAAAAACTACATATCGCTGGCGGAATGGCTCTGGGAACTCGGGAGGAATCCCGGCGCCTGATCAAAACCATACCAACTCACAAATTTCAAGTATTTAAAGCAGAAACAAGCCCCAACCATCCTTCAGACATGGGAGGCCCAAGAGCACTCAAGTTATCTCAAAACCACCGTGAGTACAAAAAACACAAATTCTTTCACACAATGTAAGGGTCTGAACGCCCCATGCAAAGAAATAGCCACACAATACTCTAAAAAGATCATCCGGACATCCTAAACAGCTGACAATAACTCATTTTCGCAGAGATAGGGAGCCTAAATAGTGGGGCAAAACTGGTCACACAGGCTCGCGTCAACACATAAAAAAAAAGGGGAGTGATATCCTGTTGGCAGTGGTCTTACAGTTTCCGGAGAGGAATCATGCCACAGGACTGTGCAGGGTATGTATATCATTCTCATGGATTATATAGACTCCTCTCGTATAACACTAATGCTGTATATACGTCTCCGAAGCACACCACAAGCAATTCTAAACCAGGAACTCAACAACAAAATTAAGATGTATGCCTTTGGTCCTCTTGTGATAGGGGGAATTTCCAATAAACATGAATAATGAATCCGTCATTATGACAGATCCAGAACATTGAGATCCTCACCAACAACCCAAACAAACAAACCTTATTTACTAAAAACCCAATACAGTAGACGCAAGGGAGATTGACTCATCCAAAACAGTAAAGAATTTACCTTCTTGCTTCTACCCTCCCCAAACCACTTCAACATTCACTAGAATAGATTATATATTCATATCCCCATATTTCCTGCCCCAGGTTTGTAAGACAACCAAGCATCTCAGAAGATTTCGCGTCAAATCAACGCTTATGTAAAGTGGACTCTAGCATATTTGGGACCACTAAACGCCCACCTTATGGCGATTAAATGAAATCCCTTATCACAAATCCTAACACAGCCAGGAAATAGAACATCAATAACAGAATATTTTGAAGATAATTCCCCTCATTTGCTTCTTCCACTGTAGCGTGGGCAGCCCACAACGCGTGATCAGGTTAAACTGTCCACAGCGTCAAAGGTTCAAAAAAAAGAGGGGAAAGGGAGACCAAAATACAAAACCTTTTGCGGGATATACAATCGTGGAAAGGGAAACTGAGTCCAAACGATACCGACCAATAGCACAGCCTATATTATCGTTAAAAACGAACTGTGGTAAAATGTTGACTGTTTAGAGCGTGAAAGCTCTAAGCCTAACTAATCAGAAATTTTAGCAAATTGCACAAGCCTGACACCATGCTGGCGATAAATTAAATCAACGTCTCACCCAGAACAAATTCCCTGCCCCTGAAGGGATGATAGGGCAAACTCATTACGACCCTATAAAATAACGACCACTTTTGCCCAGTATTACCACAACTCTACAACGGCGCGACAACCAGATAAAAACCAAAGGCACTCCCCACCCATAACCGCATACTACATAATCTTATCTACTCTCAACTGACGCCGGATCATCATTCATGCACTGCAAAATCCCTTTACGGAACTCAGAAACTAAAACCACTTTGAAAGACTGAAGGGAGAAAAGCACCAGGCCCGATGGCTTTACACCTCTATGTTTTAACCAAGTATTTCAAACCACTCTGGCAACACACTTTTTTTATCAATGAACGAATAAAAGCCTAGAGGGCAAAGAAACCTTCAACCCCGTTTGCAAGACACACGCTTCTCATTTAACGGCATGGCCGCTGATCTATTGCCTATCCGTACAGGACAATCTAGATCTTCGGATCTATGTCATGTTTTTAAGTTAAAAAACAATCCAAAACCGGTTTGCCTACCCGGTGCATCTCCCGAACAGGTGTGTGCAAACCTAAAATCACATTTTCATTTTACGTGGGCATTGTCCTCCTTTAGAATATCTGGGGGTAAATGTCAGCCATGATCCAAAAACACTCTTCTCAGAT
The DNA here is from genome assembly GCA_019447015.1 of Hymenochirus boettgeri. Taxonomy (NCBI): domain Eukaryota; kingdom Metazoa; phylum Chordata; class Amphibia; order Anura; family Pipidae; genus Hymenochirus; species Hymenochirus boettgeri. Next base: position 58,793,257 of record CM033471.1, on the reverse strand, counting down.
AACTACACTCCTTGATCAATAATTAGTTACTAATTTACAGTCATGGATTTCAATTCCCCTTCTCTCTGGACGCATCAACGCCCGTTAAAATGAACATCTTCCCAAAATACTCTCTTTTTCAGGGCCGTACCGCTGCTAACAAGAAAGCCCAATCTAACAAACTTCCGTCAGCACTAACGAAATTTCTATGGAAAAATAAAAGGCAACGAATTAGAGCAGAATACATGGCAAGGCCCTAAAAAGAAAGGTGGATTCGGTTTACAATTCTTTAACAAATACTATAAAGAGCGGCAGACTAGCTCAAACAGTACAATGGCGACAGGGGGCAAGAACTACTGTTGGGTAGACATAGAAACCAATTATACTCCCCTCTTCACAATACAAATATCCACACTATGGATACCAACATACATCAAAGAATACCGTACAATATTGTCAACATAACCTACCATTAACAACAATCGCTACAGATATGGGCTAGCTCCAACCTCAATATAAACTAACTACAAAAGTCTCCATTTGGCCCACCGTTTTCCACTTACTACCTCATTCCCTATGGTACTTGGACCTCAAATAAGGCTGGTTACTGAAGGATAGGGGTATCACTAGGCTGAGAGATCTATGCAAATTAAGATAACTCCATACTGTCCCTTGTCAGAAGCCCAAAACAAACTCCATCTCAAAGCACAAAGAACGGTTTCAATTCACCCAACTGTCACACTTTAGACCAAAACAAAGTACGGAACCTTTCCCCACCGACAAAATTTAGTTACTGATCTTAATATCGCCCTTCCCAAAAGGTAAATAACCATAATATCTAACATATGCAGACGAAACACAACCTTTTTAAAGTCAACTCAATGGTGCACTGGGAGTCAGACTGGACGGGAACAACACGATACCAAATGGCAATCTATCTTTGCTAATCAGCCCAAGCTCTGAATATCGAATAAAAATCATACAAAATTTCTATAGATTGGTATGTCAAGCCCCTGCCTATTAAACAAAATTAACCGCTCCGATACCAACACACTGCTGTTTTGAATCTGCGGAGCCCCTGCCTCACAAGATCAGCTACTCGTGCTGGTGTGTTGGTCGAGAAGCCCCAGACATGTGGGAGATACTGCGAGTCTTTAATCACAGAATTATTCGCCAAAGATTCACATGGTCACCATACCAGCACTTTAAACCTTCCTGGCAGAAAATCTGAACAATTTCACTCACTAAATTAATAATGCATCTATGTCACAGCGAGATCCTCCTCGCCTGATTGGAACAACCTTGCCGTCCCCCCCAAGGAAATATTAATAAAGAAAATATGGTGGATTCACTAATGAATATCTAACACACACGCTACAAAAACACACTAGGACCATTGTCCAAACTGGGATATTTATACTTAAAAATGGGACCCGTAACCAAGAGGGGCTGCAATCAGGAACTCAAGATGAACACACCAAGGCGCTCCGGTAGACCCTCCTGAGGACCCAGATGCCCTAAAGCCAAACGTGGACATAATAATATTAGGTGTAATATAAATTACCCTGTGAGATATCAACGAATTTAATAATATGGTCTTGGCTGTCCTTACATAGGTATGGGGGTTTTGTTATGGGATCTTTGTTTTATATATATTAAGCATAATCAAATTGGAAAAAAAATGCAAGTATCTACAATCCTACATGCTTGAAAACCAATAAAAATGTATTAACCCAAAAATTAAATAATTAATTCATAATAAAATAATAATAATTAAAATATATATATTTACACACACCACACACCACCCATATATAAAACACAACACACCATTTATATATATATATATCTATATATATACACACACACACCACACATATATAACCACATATATACATACACACACACACACACACAATCACACAACGTGAGTATGAGCTATTGGCATCCATCAACGGTAACATAATTTTTTTATAATAATACAAATTTATAAAATACATATCAAACCCTTGTAACAATTAAATAGTTCACGAACTGAGAGGATGGCAATAGATCATACCCAAAACAAACGAAGTCATTCTGGATTTTTTTTTTTTAAATGAGACTTTAAACTGAAAAAGGTCAAATAACAAGGCAGCTAAACGCTTAGAGAGGGGGGGGGGCAAAATGAGCAAAAAGCCCTCACGGAGCATAAAAATGGATAAAACCTCTTATAAACAGAAGCCATCCTTGCAGTCTCTTGCTTAATTTTGTGGGCAAATCTATTCATTAATAAACAAAAGTATTTCTTACTCCTAGTGCCCCAGAGTAAGGGGCGGCTCCTAAAACACTACTCTAGGATTAACATTTTTTTTTTAATTTTCTTATTACTATCACACATGGTTTTATGTATTTTTTACGAGATTAGATCATATATTCACATTAGATTTTTATTCTAGCTAGCCATTTCTCTATTTAGACTGACATGTGACTATGCTGCGACGTCATTAATGTTTTTTAAAAAAATCTGTTTTTCTTTCACTTTCAGCCACACCAGTATTTCATAACCCACCTTTTTAACCTTTTCAAAAACTTTTATACAGGTTTTACTACAAATACTTCTCCATTTCACTTCGTATGATATACTGTGTTTTAATAAGAAACATATTTCAACGCTGTGTTTCTTCGCAACACCACGTGCCCTTCTTAACTGGGTGCTGCGATCTAAGCAATAATAGATATGTGTTTAATTTAAGAAAAAATGTACTGTATATTTATTGTTGGTTTTGAGATTATGTTTTTATAAAAGTTGTTGGCAATTATGTACTACTAAAGGTGATAATCCCCCTCATTACTCAGATAAATTTAGATTGCTAACGATCCTTCTGTTTGAAGGAGCGTCCTGGTGACAAAATGGAAAAAACAGGTTTTTTTTGTTTTGCCGTTATAAGACTGGTGCGCGCTATGTTGATTACCTATGGTGAAATATTTGGTTTATGTGGATATTTCAGGTGGGGATCTTTTTTTTTCTTCATGAAGCAATAAAGTGTGAGCATTTGGGTTTAATCTGTAACTCCATAGTCTCTGGTATAGTTTATATTTTGGTTTGTAGTTGAGCATACGTCCGAACTTTCTTTGTCCCTGGAATGGGTCTATTTTTATTTTGTTTATCGCTCCTTTCCAATTTCCTCCAAGAGAAAATAGGATAGTTAATTCTAAGGTATCAAGATGGGGGGGAGTGTCTTTTGATTTGAGACTGGTTTTTGTTTTGTTTTTTTTTAATATTTTGGACCTATCTGAACTGAAAAGCTGTATAAATCTTTATTTATATGGGTATTTCGAGGCGTTTTTGATGTTGAATAGTGGTTTACCTAGTCGTTTCTTTCAGTGAGTGGTGTGGGGGTTAGGTTTGATTCCTCTAGGAGCCAAGGCCTTCCGTAGTGGTCTTGCCAACCGATATTTTTAGTGTTCCAGTACTACTACGGCCTCGTAGTACTCTGAGGTTTGGCCTGGCCCATTCCTCCCGCCTTTCTGCTTTTTTTGAGGTGTTGATTTTTAATTTATGAATTTTTATTGTTCCAGATGAATCTGTGAATTATTAACGTTGGGAGAAGAATCTGTTGGGGATATTGCCTTAGGAGTGCCCCTGGAATAATGTAATTTAACTTAACTGTTGGTAATATTTTTTATTGCTGATATTCTTCCTGATAGGTATTTTGGTGTTCCAAGCACTGAGTTCTATTGATGTGCCTGTAGTAGAGGTTTCCCAAAACAAAATTTTTTTTTGTTATGTGCATTAGGTTTGTTGAGGGATGATTTACGTATATCTCCAAGTTTTATTTTTTTTTTTTTAAAAACTTGTGTTTATTAATAGTAATAAACAATATACAATAGGTACATATTAAGTATTGCAACCTGCATTCTCAAATCTATAAAAATGTTTATTGTTTAAGTTTTTGCATATAATAGTTTGAAGTATAAATAAACAATAAACAATAATCAGTTCAATATTTTCAAGCACGGTACCTGTGATCATGTTAGCCCTTGTTGTGTTTGGGGGGGGGTAGAAAATGGGGGACACAGCCGTCTTATTTGTATTTAAATAGTGGAATTTTTGGTACCAGCCAATAGTTCCATATTTTAGCAATGTCTGTGGGCATTTTCCTTTCTTTCTGGTATAGGCAGTATAAAATAGGTTATTCTGGCATGATGGGCCTTTCATTGTATTAAAGGGCATGTCCACCCCCAAAACTTAATTCCCCCACTACTCTGGCCCCACATGTGTGTAGTATCTTTACCTCACATCCCAGCTCCTTCCTTCGTCCTATATCCCCCCCCCAAAGTCCCAAAAAACCCAGCAGGAGGTTAGCAGAGTCCTATAGGACTCTGCCTCCTGTCTCCCCTCCGGGAGAGTTTGTCATGCCGATCATCCCATTCTCCCCCTTCCCCCTCCCTCCCCTCCCTCTCCCTCCCGATTTTTCTCCCTCCCCCTAGTAAAAATCCTTTTTATATGTATTCCCATGCTCTCCCAGCCCCAACCGCATATAATTTTTAAGAAGCCCCCATCTTTACTTACCATCTCCGCTCTCCTACGCGGAATGAGACTCCTCAGGCCAGCGCATCACGTGGATGTGGCTGCCGCTCAGCCATCACAGACGGGCTGTCCGGTCCCGCGCCCTCTGCTTGCATTTCTCGCAAGCAGAGGGCCGGGCGGCGCGCAGGAAAGAGGAGTTAAGTAAGTTTGGGGGGCTTTCTAAAAAAAACAATGCTTTTGGGGCATGGGAGCCAGGGGGGTATCCTATATCAAAAGTATTCGTTTGGTAACCCTTGAAATTGCCCGGTAACCCTTGAATGTACTTTTGCAAAACCAGACAGAATTGCCACACGTGTTTAAAAAATGGTTTGGGATAGTAACATGCTCCCAGACCATTTCCCCAGGTCACACGCCATTCACGTAAGCTACCATTGTCAGTTTACTGTAAATCACTGGATTTTCAACTATCACTCCCAATGGGTCGAATTTGAACTTTTTCGAAGTTCGTCGGAAACGGACCGACTTTATGAAGTTTGGCCATCACTACTATTATATTTGTGCTACTGTTCTAATTGACATTGTGAATATTTTTATGGAACATGGCATCCCTGCCTTCTCCATTTGTGATGTCTGTTCTCGGAGAAATAGCCCCCAAAATTTGTTTCAAGCTTTTTATAGCTGTCGTTGTTTCTCTCCGCTCAGTAATGGTTGACTCAGTATCTCGTTGCTTTTTTGATATCAAGTAGATTTACTTTTCTAAAAAGTTTTGAGATGTTCTACCAGTGTGGGTTGGTTATCTTTTTGTAAATGTGTTATAGTGGTTACTAAGAATGTGCCACTTGTTTGGCTATTCTTGGGGGGTTTGTGATTATTGTTTTTTTTGTTTTTCATCTAGTAAAATATGGTATTTAAACCTTGATTTATACGGGTTTTTTTGTTGAGTTGATTGGCTTAAAAGAGGAAGTTTATGTAGTTTTGGGATATATGAGTTAGCTTTAAATTCCTAAGTAGCTGATTATGGTAGGTGTAATACAACTTGATTTCATGAAGCCAATTTACATTATGTGTAATGTTAATATTTAGTGTCTTTTTTGGTTGTAAATCGCAAGGTTAGGGTTTTGTCTTTAGTTTTTTTGTTCTATGATAGTTTCAGATTGTCAGGTGTTTGTATGTATTCTTTCTCTCATTGATACATTTGTATTGAATGCCTCAACTGCTTTATGGGCATTCCACAGAGTAACTGGTTAATCCTCGTTTACATCATAAGTAGAGAAATATTCTTCTATTTAGAATTTATCTTCTTTTTAAAAATGTTGGTTATTTTATGTATATACAGATAACAGGGGTATTCATAAAGTTCTTATTGTAAATGGTGCTAATTTTTGGCCCAACGATCGATGTAAGCGTTCAAATTAAATAAGCATCCTGATTGGTTGGGGGAAATAGAGCACGGCCATTTTAATTATACTTTTCATTGAATCTCCGTTGGTTCCCATGGTTCTTGTGAATTTACATGTTTGTGGGGTTCATCTAGTTCTAGGTAAGGGTACATGGAAAAATTCTGACCGTAATTATACTATTTTGTGGGCTTTTTAAATTTTTTGTATAACCATTTATCGGACATCCAAAATCAATCCTTGAGATTTACTTCATTAACTTTTGCGTATCACATGAGGGGGTCGTAAACATTTACTATAGTACAAGTTACACCAGTATATATGAAGCGGCTGCCACGCTACATGCTCTCTAAACAAACCATTCCTTATTCAAAAATTCATCAGACACAAAGCACTGGATCAGCACACATGACAAACCGACGGACACACAGGTGTGCCTCGAACCGTTTTGTGACGTCAGTCACTTCATAGAGGCTCACACCAGTGGATTAGGTTTTCCTATTTAAGGAAACACCCGGGGGAGGGGATAACAGTTTTAAAAACAAAACAAATGACGTGTATTAGGATAAACATCTATACAAAAATTTCTATAGAAACACATAGACAAAATATAGCAAATATACTTAATTGGGAAATTCGAATGAGAATCAATTTAACAAAACAATATATGCATGTTGGCCTTAAAGCACATTTTATGTACTTTCAATATTATTTATTATTGAATTACTGACTGGTCAATAATCAATTGTGAATCAATTAAATTTTATTGATTTGTTTATTCTTATTATTTTATTTGTTGATCACCCTTACTAGTGCACCATTATTAGCATAGAAATAGATGTAAACCACTGTCTATATAAACAGATCTATTGCAACAATGTTCATGACTTATCAATACTATATAAAATGGATCCAAACCAAGTGACTAATACTCAAAATATTAATATGTTATTAGTGTTGATATAACCCCAGATATCAAAGGACCTCATGTGGTATAATTATATAAGATCACTATGCAGTATCCACAATGCGATACATGCTATCAATGTAGTCATGATGCACTACAGAATGTACCATAATATCTAAAATGCATGTCCTATATCTTTCTAAGTACCCAGAATAATTATTTAATAGACTCTAATACATCCCAAGTGTATGAAAGATAATGGAACTGCAAAAACTTGGGATATATCAATCTACCTAATATGTGAAGACACATGTATATTCATATAAAGGCACTTGTATATTATGGATCAGTTCAATCTACAAATGCTGATACTCGTAGGCCCTGTTGAGACCCGCCTGGTATTACCGTTTTCATCGGTTAAATCCATTTGGCTTCTTTTTTTAATTAGTTCTTGTCAAATCTCCCTGTCTGTATCCTTCTGGCATTATCTATTACTTGAAAATAAGTTTCCTGTTTTACCAAAATGGTCTAATACTTACAATGTTTGGCTATTGCTGACGCAGTCACATTTGGGTATAGCATTGATATGTTTCCGCAATGCGTCGACTACGGGTCTATTGGCCTTCCCAATAATATTGTAGCCACAAAAACAGTGGCTAGGTAAACACTACCTCCTGTTTTAACATTAGCAAAAAACTATAATTAAGTTCCTCATTCTCGTGGTGGTACTCCCTGATGTTTTGGTATTTTTCCATATTTACTGTGTTGCATCGAGCATATTACTTTGGAAACAACCTTCGTGGATAACCACGTTCTAGTAGATGATGTAGAGACCTAATCAAACTGGGTGATATAATGGAAGACAATGCTCCCGTGCTTTTTTTTTTTTTACCAGCCACTGTTTTTGTGGCCTACCATATTGGAAGTACAATTAGGTAGAGCACCTGTGATATAACCTACCATTACCATATGTTTGGTATGATAGTATAAGTGTACATTATTATATCACACACACAATCAAATATCTTTATATTTTTCGCTCTTAACATTCTATATTTTAATGCTGCAAGTATTCCTTAGGGCAATCATACTGCCATTTTTCCTTTTTGGGTCCATTTCTCAAATATTTGTTAGTAATTTCTTTCTTGGAAGCTATGGATGATGTTTTCTTTAAAATGTGTTTCTTGTGCACCATATCTGTTTTATTTTTGATTAGCCTCTTTCCAGACAGAGTCTTTTTAACTGACTGACTGTTTAAACTTTACATTATGTAACACAATCCTTATCATTCTGTTGATAAATCCACTTAGATCAATGGACTTGAGTTTAGTTCTTGAAGACGTTTCGCCTTTGAAAGTAAAGTGTGTCCAAACACATAACATTGCAGAACAGTGTGGTGTTGAATAGAAAATGTCCGACTTCGCAAATGCCGGATCAGCTCGAGGATCCCGCTTTTCGAAAAAATCGAAAATTCAAAATCCGCGAGCGGACCCTTAAAATTAAAAATTACCCTTGAAATACGAGATTTACCCGTATTTTCGGAAATTTTTCGGAAATTGACGAGTTTTCACGTATTTTCGGAATTTTCGAAATTACGAGTTTCATTTATTTTCGAAAATATACTATTTTGTCAAAATACAATTATCCTCTTAATTTCAATATCTTTCGAATCGCTTGTGCTGTGGGGTCCATACGTGAATGCAGTTGCTGTTTGGGATCTCCCTCCACATACAAATTCGAGCATTCCCCTTCACTGCACTGGCTCTGCGCATATGATGTCGATTTTCTTGTTGTTTTCGGTATTTGGTCTTTCAGAAGATGTACCAATGCTGCCTCTCCTGTGTTGTTCAGATTAATAGCATACGGAAACAGTGTTTTTTTGAAAATTCTTCTTAATGTTCTCAGAGACCCCTGCTAACATATGGATGGACTAATCTTTCACCTGTTTTGCTTTCCTCCCCTTAACTGTTGGCTTCGTGTTCTTTTCTTTCCTTCTCTTACCTTTTTTTTGTTTTACAAAAGGCCCACGTCTTGGATATGCCACCAGTTTAGGGCTCCTCTGAGTATTTCACCTTTTCTTTAGGCCTTTATGAGGTGGGGGGTTCGACACCAACGGCTGGCCATTACAATGCGTTTGGACAGCCTTACTCTGGGCGTTCCTATAACACCTTCCTTTAGGCACTACTCCCAATCACGCCCCCTATAACATTGCTGTGATATGCTATTGGGATTTCCAGGGTCATAATTGCCCAGGAATTCTTGTACAGAGTTCATTCTGAAATTGAGAAAGCCAGTCGAAAGACCCAACTAAACTTTAAGTCCAGTTGATCTAATTAATACACAGATATACATGACCTGGCGAATGAGAACCTCACAAGCACAATCTTAATCGCCATAATTAGTTTCGGTTGTAAGATACAAAGCTTTCATATTGTCCCTTAATCACCTGATGGCTCATCTTTTAGGCATATGTAATGACAAAACCTTATTTACTTGTATTGCTGTTATTGTTGTATATAGTGACTCTACAGCAACACTCGCAGTACTAATCTTGCGTAAATCATATACACATATATATTTCCCTCTTGTTTCTAGGAGTTAAAACCAAAAGGTATTATCTTTTGCATAAAAAGTATCTCTCTGTTATAAAATTAATATTGCATTTGTACCGATCCTTGATAGTCTTAGCAGCTTTAGTAACATAACTAAGATCTTAAAACAATTCTAAATGATTAAAACATTTATAACAATTAGAGATTTAATAAAACTTTTAAAACTGAGGTGACATGGCAATGTTAGTTTCTCTCCATAAACTTTTGTAGACCCATGCTTGTTGGGGGGCATAATTGACACAGATTTATCGTTAAGTGGTATTATTTTTCTATATTAACAGTTAGATTGTAGCACATGGGGCAGGGACCGTCCTTCCCTCTGTGGCAAAACTGCTAGCACTTAATTTTATATATTTATTGTACTGAACTGATCAATGTATTTAAATCCCCCTTGTATGACAATTGTATTTTATTACTGTACAGGGCTGTGTCCCCCAAGTGGCGCTTTATAAACTATACATACATCATTGTAGGTTTTCCCATTCCTCGTTTTAAGTTTATGTTGGCGATGGTTTTTTTTAGGTGAGGTTGAACTGGTGGGGCTTGTTAAGTTCTATTTTTGGAGGATTTTTTTCCCCCTCTTCTGGTGAGGAAAATCGTGTGAATCTTCCCTTCTCTTAGTATGTGTATTTTCTGCTTTCTTAAAATAGTTGTGATTGGTTGAAATTATTTTCTTTGATCATAGTCCAGGGGGGATAAGTCATTGTATAGTTTTGCAGTCCATAATATCAAGTGGTAGTTGTGGATTTCTCCTCATTTACGCAATGATGTGGGTCTTTGATTTTAGAGTCTGATAGTTTGTTACAGATATTCTCTTTGGAGCTTGTTTGGGGGCTCTTTGTGATTTGGGTAGGCTGTTAGAAGTTGTTATTATTGGAGTCTAAATCTTGTATTGAGGGTGAAGAGTTGGCGATATAGTAGTGCATCTGTTTGGATTAGGATCTCTTTTATTCACCTTTAAAATTGTACAACGTTTTTAAAATTGTTTCTTGTGCTGTTTTCTAAGTTCCATTAGTAGTGTTGAACATAAGTCAAGTCCATTGTTTTATGGGCTTCACTAAATGCGCGTGAGACAATATTACATCAATTTTTTTGTTTCATTATGTGAAACTCTGCTAGCTAGGCTTTCTCTGGATTCTTTCATGTCTGTTACAGCTTTTTTGTAGTTTTTGCTTATAGCTTTGCGTTATTATTGGAATTGTTACTGGTGGATCCTGGTAGATATTGGTTGGGTCCATTTTTATATATTTCTTGGACTGGTTGGAAAATTAGGTAAATCCAATGGTATAAGTATCTTCTGTCATTGTATTTACAATTATTTGGTTTTTCAGTGCTTTGCAATGATTTGTTTCATATGTCTTTGATTGTTAAGTTTGGGTGTATACCTTTTTGGGTGAGATAGGGGTGGTAGGGTGTAGCAGATGTTTTGCCCCTATTTCCCCTGTTATATTTCCCCCGTCAGGGTGTCTCCCAGGGTTCTGGTTTCTCCTCTCAACAGTAGCCTAGTCTAAGTGTTTGTCCGTTTTTGGAGTGTCCTTTTTTAGGTGATCTAGGGGGTAAGCTGTTTTTTTTTTGGGGCCCCCTCACTGTCATCTTGTAGGATGGTGTTGGGATATTTCTGGTAGGTTAATGGTTATTTTTACACTCGCATTTCTTACTCTGTTTTTGAGGCCTAACATACCGGAACTCTGCAGTAGTGCGTCCTACCTCATTGGTGCCTGGCTTCTACCCCCGAACGCCAAAGCATTTTTTATTGCAATGTAGGACCCCTTCCTTTTTCTTAGGTCTGTTTCCGGAAAGTTGGATGAACGTATTCTTTTGAAATGAGTTTCCTTGTATAAATAGTATGTCTGTTTTTGCATCTCTCCACACGAAGATCTTTTGTTATAGTTATTTAACCCTTTACATTATGAGATAAATTTATAGCACCATTTGAAACACAAAAAAAAAAAAATGCAGTTTGCAGTTAGTTAAGGGCAGGTCTGATATAGCAAGGATCGCACACTTTTTGTATACATTTTTGGTACATACCAAACTTATAAAGTTATAGTTTTCTAATAACGGTAAAGCTAAAAAACTGTCTTCCAGTGGATGTTGTGATGGCAGGTTCATTGGTCAGTTTAAAAAAAAAAAGCTGGAGAGTTTGCTGCAACAAGGATGTTGCAAATAACTGGTATTGTATATAAAGTAGGTTGATCCAGGGATATTTCCGATTGCCACTTGAAGTCGGGAGGAATTTTTACCTTCATAAATTTGGTGGGGCTTTTTTTTTTGCCTTCCGCTGGATCAACAGTTAGGCAGGTAATAGGGTATTGCTAGATGGGTTTGGACTGGAATGACAATGTCTTTATTCAACCTCAAATACTATACTTTTGTAACCAGCAAAAACTGAATCACTAGTATAAAGTCGCAAATTATTTCCTTAGTCTTGGATTTTTATGGCCTTTTGTTGGGGGGGTATAGTTTTCCATGGTCAGAAGGCCTAAAGTTATGTCTTATCTGTGGATAGAAAAAGGGGGTTATTTCAACATTAAGAGTTTTTTTAAAGTTTACTTATAAGGTGTTTATAGGGACCAATTCACGAGAATTTTGGAGGTGATGTTTTCCCTTTTAAGCCGATGGAGTTGTTGGGGCCTTAGCAAATTTGAGGCTTTGTCCCTGCCTCTGGTGTAAGATTGTGCGTAGCAGTTCAAGGCCTTTCCAGGTTGGGGATTTTGGTTGTGGGAAGCCCTATCTATATTGATTTTGGGTTTTCTTAAGGGCATGTCCACCCCCAAAACTGTAATTTAACCCACCTACTGGACCCCACTCTGTAGTGTAATAAATCCTTACCTTACATCCCTGCTCCAAATGCTGCCCTTCAATGTCCCTCCAAGGCTGCCGCCCTGCAATGTCCTCCAAGTCCCAAAAACAGGCCACCAATAGCCTGGCAGCCATATAGGACTCTGCCTCCCTGTCTCTCCTCTGGGAAAATTTTTGCCATGCACACTGCGCCTCCCTCCCCCTCCCCTTTTTGCTCTCACTCCCCTCCAGCATAAATCCCCTTTTTCTGTAGTGGTAGGGCTCCCTCCACCTAGCCCAACGCTAAATTAATATTTTGCAGAAATCCCCCGATCATTACTTACCTTGCCTCGCTCCTCCAGCATTCGGATAGCTAGAAGCCACTTCCATGATTGGCCTACCGTCTCAGAAATCACGGACGTGGCTGCCTGTCCGACCGCCCTGCTTGCAGTTTCATGCAAGCAGAGGGCCATGACAAGAACGTCGGAGGAGAGAGGTAAGGTAGAATGATGGTAGAAGTTTCTGCACTAATATGCTGGTTTGGTGGGAGGGAGCCCTACACTACAAAAAGAAAAAAGATACCCTTTAATATTGTTGTTAATGGGGTAGCATTTTTCTTCTATCCCCACCCAGAGCTTATCTTATTGCTTCAACTTGCTGTGCTTCCTCCTCTGATAATTGGCATCTTCAGAACTGCCCCGATGAATCTCGTCTCCATGGCCTCCACAGGAAATTTCCATTTGCACCACACGTGCATTACGTCAGTGCACGAGACATGATGTCAATGCACGTGGCTGTCTGTGTAGCGTGCGTCTGAGTCTGATTAAGGCAGCCGCTGCTTCCCTGCATCACGGCTTTCTTCTAAATGCATCAAGCTCCGTCTGGTTTCTTTTAGTGCTGGGCAGCACTGGTTAGCGGGAGCGGGATCATGTTCCTCTGAGCCTCTTGGATCTTTTGCCGATCCATCTAAAAGTCCATGATTTTGCGGTTTCTTGGGCTTATTGGTAGTGTGACAACTGGTCGAGGGTCGGTAGTGATGGTCGTTGTATGTGGCCTTATGTAGGAGCTCTGCAGAAGCATGTCTACTCACATTGTGTGCCTTGCTCCGCCCGTCAAAAGCTCTTTAATTTAAGACGTGGTACGTGTGTTTTTTTTCCCCACTGTGTGTTGTTTAGCATTAGAAGCTATTTAAAGGGTAAGTCCATCGTATTTTCAGGGATGTTCCTAGGGTTTTTGACCCCCTGAAACAACTTTAAATGCCCCTATTAGCGAGATGGGGGTGCACCTGAAGCAGGCATGGCTTCATACGAACATAGGCGTCGCTTGTAGCGGGGGTATGGTAGGCTGACTAACTGACTGGAGAGGCTACTTAACACTGATTTGATGGACTGGTGCTGAAATGCAGTATTGCAGGAAGGAAGATTTTTTTTTTAAACTGCTGCCTTTTATGTCCCGTGGGGGGGGGGGGGGGCGGCTGAGCAAATGTTTCAATTTGCTTCATGGTAGGGCACCCTGCGTATTTTACAACTTTCTAAACCTCCTGTTCTTCAGTAAATCTTGCAGGAAAACTTACCCTGAATGTTTCCAGCTGGCAGAGCTCCTACGCGGCTGACAGCCTCTGATGCATCCCCAGTCCTTTACACTGAGCGCGTCATGCACACTGCATTGCAAAGGAGTGGTGGAAACGTCGAAGACTGTCAGAGAAACCGGTCACTGAAGCGATCCGCTGGTATGAGTTAGTGCATTTACCTCCTGTTTCAGTAAACAGATGTTTAGAAACTAGTAAAAATACGATGGACAATACCCTTTAAAAGGGTCCAAAATTTTAGGTAAATTGTCAAGAATTGCTTTCTCAGTGCATTTTTGCAATTATTATTATTATTTTTTTTTAACAGTTTTGAATTTACATTTTTTATGTTGATAGGTAGCAGCATCCCCCAGCTCACCTGCACTTCCTGCTCTGAAACCATGTGACAGTCCCTCTCCTCAAGGGCCCCCACTGGCTCCTCCCCTTTGCAGTCCCCATTAACCCCTTGGCCACTCTTCACTCCTCCTCCCACTCACTGTAACTCGATATCTTCCTGGTTTATTCTGCTTTCTCCTATTTTGTGACCGAAGATTTAGAACCTCCCACCCCTAACTTTCTGATTAGTGATTCTTTCATATCTTAGGCTGTGCACACAGTAAGAGGTCGGTTAATGGATCATTTTAAAGGCAGAAACCACAGTTCCTTTAAATTAGCTGCCTCGAGCAAAATTATTTAGCCATCTATAGCACCATTTACTAGTCTCCTAACACTTATCTGTAGGTTTTACCACCCACCTTGTAGATCTTGACTGTATCTCTTCAGACCGGACACTTACTTCCTAAAGGCATGTCAGACAACAAAACAATATTAAACAACCCCATCAGATTCAGACAAGATTGACGTATATCGGCATGGTGTGGGGCTAAAAACAAGACCACAATACAGATAACTGTTTTACTCTCTGCCTCACAGTCACTCAGATGGAAATTTTACTTAACTATAAGCAGAGGAGAGTTATGACTGACCTGCCTATTGCGCATGGCCAATACACCACGTATGGAATGTTGATCTGGTCATTTATAGGTTAGGTTGCTGACAGATTCCAATGTATTATATATAAAAAGCATGTGGTGGTGACCACCTTAACGGGTCCAAATGTCCCCCCTCTTATAATAACTCTTTATCCTTAATTTATAAATTAATTTTAAACCATATATGGCACTTTTTTCATTATTTTTTTTCAGAATAACTGCTTGCATTTATCCCCTTGTTTGTATACTCTATTGGGGAGAGAACATTTACCACCAGCTATAAAAAATTACCAATCAGTTTATAAAGGTGAACAGTAGGACAATTATCTTACCTTGAACACCAGCAACTACAAATGGTTTAATGACTTAACATATGTAATGCAAATCACAAGATAAAAAAATAAAAACTTACCTTGGGCATTCTTGACATTCCACCACTAAAAGAACTTCTCCAATGTCACTCTTCCCAACTTCTGCATCTTGCATTGCTTTTGGCATGGTGCAACAGTCCTTTTTATTAGATCCGCACAATTCCCTCAACTGAGAACGACTAATCTTCATATTTTAGATGTTTTGGTCCAGAAGCATCCATGGTCAATATGGCAAATTAATGTCAGTCTAAAATTCACAAATGTCATTAATTAATGGTTAATTGCTGCATTTTCACTGTAATTATGTAATTTTTATAGCAATGCATGTCTCTGTTGGTGCTCGGCATCAATTTGGGAATTTTTTGCAAGCATATTTTTACAGTATTGTGGGAACAAAAAAGGCGCTATTTATGCATGTTTAATGTGGCTCTTTATAAATATTTTTTTAACGAGTGATAAATGTAATGTGTGTTAGTTTAGAAATTTGGCAGTGACATGGGGCTTCATGGTAGTGGTGTATATGATTATTGCCACATGTTGCATCAAATTAACTACAAATACTATGTAATTAACCCAGAAGCCTTTCACTCATTTGTACATGGAACAGGAGCTCTAACCAAAAAAAAACGCTCCTTACACCCCGATTCTTTGGGTGATGTCTGTCTAATAGTGCTTTTGCTATATAGACCAGAGACCTACTGATTGCAGCTCAAAGCCAGAGCCAGTCTACACTAGTCAATCTGCTCCCAATCATGTAATTCTTTACAAACCTCATAGAAGATACATAATTTACTTAGTCTGGGATTCTCAACGGGTTGCTGGGATTGTAGTTTTTCAAACACCTGGGAGGAACACAGTTTGATCCACTCTGACTTAGGAGTATTTCCTTGATCCCAAGTCCTCTCCACAAAAAGAAATCATGATGGCCCTTATCAAAACTATATGCTTTGCAGCAAGAGCATTAAACCTCCTCCTATTAATTTTAGAAATTTTAATGGTGCTTCTGGACGGATGCATGTAAAATCCTACCTCCAATGACTCCACGAAAGGTTTCTATTAAGGACATTTTGTCCCCTTGCATTAGTTTAGTATTATCTTTTCTTCTCCAGCTAAGGAGAAGAAACTGACCCTTGGTATGGTGTTTTTCTCTCACCAGTTTCTCACAGAGAAAAAGAGTTGAAAAAGTAAAGCCAGCAAATCTGCCAGATCCCCGACACAAGGTTAGCAAACAAGAGCGGTCCATCACCTAATGCCGTGTGGTCCCAACTGACGCAGTACAGGTTCTTCTAGACAACCCGAGAAATGACCTCAACCGCTTCGACAAAGCCAGATGCAACAGTTGCTGGATTGCCACGTTATTTCAACCACCCTTCATAAAAATTTGTTCTCTTAACAAAAACACCTTATGAATGCTACCTGCACATAAGATGAAAGTTTCACATTTTGCTTTTTCAGCAGCTTCTCTGACTCGTTAAGAGCCATATTATCTTTGGTCATGTCCACACCAGACTTGATTTTAAATTACAAAGAAAATGTTATTTTGCAAATATCAAACAATTTAATTTATTGTTACAAAATGATTTATGTGTAAAATGAAGGTCAGATTTAATAAAAGGTCTGACAGTCCTGGATGAGAAAATATATACATTAAAATTCCTAGCTGATTTTACCTTTGCATCTTCTAAGCAGGCCATACACAGGTTGTTTTTTCCAATCAAAGTTTTTGCTCTTTTTAAAATTTGAAGAACAGGGGGCTTTAGCTGTGGGCATTAGAGTTGGGGGCACCAATTGTAGGTGAGGTTGGACTAAAAGGAAAGGGGGATTGGTTAGGATTAAGGGAGCTGCAAAAAGTAGTTGCCTGTCTATAAACTACAACTTGATGTTGCAGCTGTAAATTGCAGCTGTAAATTAAGGTGAATATGGTGAAGAGAATAGTATAGTGGTATATTGAAAATGTGAAGGTTGGAACAGTATGAGTTTAACGTGCTAAGCCAAGGAATTAATTACCGGCATGTTAATGGCAGGCCAGACTGGAAGCTGGGGTCAAGCAAACAATTTTCTGCCTCACCCATTCGGGCATTTATTTGATCAGCTGCTCTGTATTGGTAATTGATTGAAAATTCAACCCCATGTATGGCATGCTTTATGTTAATAAGGAAAATTTACTCTGACTGGAGGAGTTTGCACCTCAGGCATGCTTACTGTTTTACAGATTCCAGCTTTAGGTGAAAGTAAAGTTTTTATATGAAAGAAAATTTGGTCTCATACAGCAAAACCCACCCTGGCAAATTTTACATCTCCTTTCTACGTTTACTCCAAAAAAAAGTTTATTTAAAAAAAGGGAATTTTCTAGGGGGAAAATGTCTTTAAAGTCCAAACAAGCTACTAAAAGGGATTCTCTAAATACAATAAAAACTAAAATCCTAATATAGCATTTAAATGAACCTTTTTTACAGGCAAAAAAAAAAAAAAAAAAAAAAAAAAAATATTAAGTCCCCCTAAAAAAACCAACGTCCACTACCAACTTTTTAGCAATATGAAACCAATTAGCCCCAATTGGTAATTAAGATTATAATAGTTTATCATATATATATATTTATAGTATAGATCTAGTATATATATATATAAATATACTAATACTTAATATATATATGCTCACAAACATTGATCCTTAAGGAAACATCACCAGTAATGGCAGCATGGTTAAAGTTGTGACCGATTTGATGTATTGTTCTGATTACCATTTTGATCCATCCCATGTCAGCTAGTGTATACCAACATGACTGTAATATTATACAAATAAAATCTAAAAGTTTCCTTAATTAGCAGGTAACTGGAGGATAGCGCCTTTTATAAAACCTAGTCTTGATACCCACACCTGTTACCCAATAATGCTAACTGGGGTGTAAGTGCCTCACAGGAATTATAAGAGACATATATGTGCCCCGCTCAACATTTCATTCTCTGTTTTTCACTTATTTTTAGTATCTTTCATTCCTTCAACTTATTGTTAATAATATATTTACTGTCCCTTTGCTCCCTTGCCTAGTATCTAAAGTGACTTTTCCCCCTAGTTTTTATGGGTAATGAGCAAATCTGTGTGGGCCCACTGGGATTCCTGGTATCTCCCTGGTGTGGCCCGTTTGGCCCTGCTCCAATGGTAAAAAGCAAAGATGCAAGATTTCAAGCAAAGAGGTCAGCTTCACAACGGAAGATCATTTAATCCCATTTACAAGTCAATGTTTCCTCTGCAAAATAAATTAAAGGGCAATGTGCTCCGATAACAGAAGATCCCATCACAAAAGTAATGGCAATGCACGAAACTTGCCCGCACTGCCAACGCGCGTCATTTCAGACGGGTCCATGATTTTGATAGCAGGAGCTCTTGATCAACCAAATCATAACTTAATATTTTTACAGATTTTTAGTTTTAATTGCATTATTAAAAGTGCCCCCTTCTTTGAGAAATAGGATTTTTTGTTTTAGCAACCAACCTCTTTTTTAAACTGTTTTTCACAAATATGGCTGCAGCAATGCTTGATCAAAATCTTCCCCTCCAAGGAACGTGTCTCCATTTGTGGATTTCACTTCAAACACACCTTTCTGAATCTCTAGAATTGAAATATCAAACTTCCTCCTCCAAGATCATAAACAAGCATTCTAACAAAAACAAAAGAGCAATATGGGAGTTTAATGAGACCAACATTCACCAGCATTTTGTGAAAAGGAGAGGTATTTAGTGATGTTTATAGAATAAAATTGGCCATCTAAATACCACTGAACTATATGTAGAATAGTTTTTAAATGTTGAGAGACATTTCACATAGCCTTACGCCTTACAAAAATAACAAATGATCTGTTAAAATGTCAAAGAGAAAACAAAGAGCAGGTGGAGATAAAGAGAGACGCTATAAAGAAAATATATGTACTAACAATGTATAAATGACTCGTTTATTTGCTTTAAAACTTTTGTGGAGTCAAATAGTTTTTAAATACTTTCTTAAAATAGTTTTCCCTATTTTGGTATTTTTAAAATTTCCCTTTAAGTCCAAGAATCAAGCGGGTACACACACATCAACGATATAGGGCCAATCTCGTCTATGGATTGGCACTATAGCTTGCAAAGTGCATAAGGGTAAAAAAAAAATGGTTTCCAATTCCGACAAACGTTCTTAGGGAGTACAATCATGACTGTTTACTCCCATTTGTCAAAGATGACAGACAATATCCTGCAGATTCTGTCATTTTTAACAGATTTGGTACTGTAATATCATAATGAATATAAGATATACCTTTTTTACCAAATTTTCCCAGTCAATGAAACTTTCAAAACATCAATTATAACAGTATTCACACGGTCTATTCAGAGTATTTGTAACAATATCTCCATATCTGAAGAAGCTGTTGTGCAGTTATATTGTCCAGCAATTATTTTTAGGGAAGTTGTCGACAGCCTAACCAGAAGAATACAAATATTCAACTGCTTTTTATTGGTCTTATTAGAGATTTTCACGTTCTGGCAGTTGCATGAGGAAAGCGTTGCACCACAAAGAAATGGTTTTGCTACATTATATTTCATAATGTTTTTTTCTGCTCATTTCATATGAATTGAGTCCAAAGGTTTGTATGTGACGTCATACACGTCACCAAACCAACCACAATTGTATAATATCATATGAATCTCCTGTTTGTGTATGGACGATCGTCCTACGGAATTTTGCCCTATCGTATCAATGTGAAAACTTTTTAGCAGACCAATCCCAATGCATTACGATCTGGATTGATCAGTGCCATGGGCCCCTTTACATTGTACTAAATGAGAACCTACATTTTCCTCCAACCCACAATCTGAAAGCTTTCCTCCTCAAACACCTCAGCGGCGTAGGATCACTGCAGTATGTGGTATTTTTCTTACATAGAAAGTTTGGTTATTGTAACGAAGATAAATTTCCATTTACTGGCCAGTTATATCTCCCTGTCAATGAAGCTTTCCAAACAGCATTGTAAGCCCTGTCTAGTTCACAAGCTTTTGTAAACATATATCCATCAACTGAAGTTGGTTGTATTTTATTTCCACCAGTTAACAGCAGAAAAGAAAGAGTCTATTTTTAGGAAAGTTGCAGACTACCAGGAATATAAAAAAATATTCAGCTGCTTTTATTGATTTGTCTTAACTGTGTTCGCTAGCAAAAGAATAACTTTCTTAAATATAGCCATTCGTATACTGGCATCTCGATATCTCAGTAAGAACTAAGTTTTACTTTTATAAAAGCCAAATCCATTAAGTTCCTGGGTTCAAATCTCGCCAGACTTATTATAATATATTGAATTTTCGTCTGTCATACATTTTTGGCTTGAAAATTATTGCAATATTTGCTTTTCTTGACGAGAAAGGACTACCGGGAAAAAATCCCGTGTTGCTCGCTTTTAACAAGAATTACAGTTGTGTTCAAAATACGGTATATACTAGGTATAACTGACCCTTCAAAACCGAGGTACCCATTTTCACCTAAAAATCTCAATAACAGTGTTACTCGAGTATAAACCGAGTGTAGAAACTTGGATCATGTTTGGAACTACAACTCCCATCTAATTAAAGCATGCTGGGATTTGTAGTTTCCATACACCTTGAATGCGACCCCTCCCCTCCTCCCACCACATTCGTTTGGGTACCTGTGCATCCAGTAAATGTGCCAGCATGAAGCTCCAGCATTTTCAATGGAAATAATATTTTAAATATTTACTCACTTCATCAATTCTACATCTTCTCTTAAAGGCTTGTCCACCCTAAATTTTATTTTCATATAAGATCCCCCCTGGCTCCCAGCCCCAACGCTACATTTTTTTTTTAGAAGCCCCCAACTCTACTTCCCTCCCAACGCTCCCCTCGATCCTCCGCCGCCGCTCAGCCCCCCCGGCCCTCTGCTTGCAAGGAAATGCAAGCAGAGGGGCTGGCCGGCAGCCCGCGTCTGTGATTGGCTGAGCTGCAGCCAATCACAGACGCGGCTTCGCCGGCAGCCTCAACTTCGCCGTAGTAAAGAGAGAGGTAGTTAAGAGTTTGGGAGCTTTCTAAAAAAAAAACTATGCGTTTGGGGCTGGGAGACATGGGGGAAATCCGACTGTACGGGGTTTTATACTAGGTAGTTATGTAGTACGGGAGGGAGAGGGAGGTAGAAGGGGGTTAGGGAGGTGGGTAGAAAGGCTGCAGTACGCTGCAAAAACTGACTGATGCCAGCTGCATTCAGTGTCCTATCTGACTCTGCTATCCTCCTGGTATCATTTGTTTGGGACTTGGTGTTGGGGGGGACTACAGAGAACCCTATTGGAGCTGGGATGTGAGGTAAGGATTAAACTACACTACATGGTGGGGCCAGTGTAGTTTGGTGGGATTATACTTTTGGGGTGTGACATGCCCTTTAATTATTGGAATATAATTAAAATTATTTAAATCTTCTTTTCTATGCCCCAGTGGTCTGTATGGAGATGCCATTTTGGGTCCTAAAAAATCTTCCTCCAGCTTAGTGTGTCAAGCATGCTCATAATTGTCGGAGCATGCCCGAAAGAGAATCCAAGAACAAAAGCAGACCGTACATCCACATTTATGTACAGAAAAAACACTGGATGGTCAGATTAGGTTATTAAAAAAATGAAAATACTTCCGTACAATGCATAAGCTTTAGACAATCTAAAGACTTTCACTTGTTGGACTTCCTCCCTTCATTATTATGGGATGCAGTTTCCTGGAAACCATTTGCTTTGTCTGTTCCCCCCCATCAAATTTAATATCACCTTTGGAAGTGGGTGCATAGCTATATATTCACAACACTGTACTCATCACCGACGATAATCGCGAGTAGGACTAGTAAGAGTTGGGCTGTGGCAAACCTTCACATACGTAGAAAATCAAGGTCACAACAACCCCGCACAGGATTGTAAGCTTCAATGTTATTTTTTTTAGCCACATATGCGAGGTACTACAAAAATTATCATCATCACCTGCCAAAAGTTGAACCACACACAATTTTCTGTATTTTGTGTTACAGCAACTATGGTGACTTTCTAACTTATATGCACACAAGCCGACTGCTATTTTTTACCAATTTATTACATGCATTTGTACCCAGATATTTATTGGGCCCCCCAACATATTTTTTGATGCTATCATTCACAGTAGTTTTCTGGAAGGAGGCTATATCTGCCATAGGAAAAATAAGATGAGGCCCCAGGCTTCCCAGAGCCCCCTGCAGTTTTCTCCCCCTGCTCCCCTGTAGTTAAGCCCCTGGCACACGCGTTGATTGACTTGAAATGGAAGGCGGGGCCAGTATACTCTCCAGAATATCCGGTAAGTTATTGCAGGTAATTAAGTGCACGTTTATTGTGTCCATGTCCTTTAAAGCTCAATTGCAGTTTAACAGGAATAGTTTACTCTCAAAGTGAACTATTCCTTTAATATATTGATTTTATGCCCGGGAGGTTAAGGAGCTATGGCCTTACCTCCCTTTTCTTCAATCAATAGCGCATGGTCCCGAAGAAAGATAAGAAGAAACTTAACCTTTGTGTGATTCTCTGCAGCCACGGTGAAATCTCCGACCGCTTTCGTCTCCTGTACAGCTATAGCAAAAAAAAAAAAAAAAACTCCCCCCCCACCCCCCCTAACTATACCCCCCTCTAATATCTAGTTGGGCGGGACAAATACATGGAAATGACACTTTTGTACAGTGCAGCCCCTGGGAATTGGGATAAAGTTCACTGCTACCATGCAAAAGTGT
The DNA here is from genome assembly GCA_019447015.1 of Hymenochirus boettgeri. Lineage (NCBI taxonomy): Eukaryota > Metazoa > Chordata > Amphibia > Anura > Pipidae > Hymenochirus > Hymenochirus boettgeri. The sequence continues at coordinate 58,770,369 of CM033471.1, read as the reverse complement.
ACATGAATATGTAAAAAAAAAATATTGTGGTTGATGTAATGTTTAAACACCTTTTTTTTTTTTTAAAGATTCAATGATATAATGCAAAATGTCTTGCCTCCCGGTCTGGCCTGTCCACCGGGCTTGATATGCGACCAACAAATTACGTTCAGTCTTAGAATGGAACGTTAAGGCCTCCTAAATTGGATTAAACCGTCAACAATTTTACAATATTGTAAGAACTAAAAGTGGACATAATAGTCCTCCTAGAGACTCACCAGAAGGCCAACAACAAACTGCACTTAAAGACCCTGGGTGGGTTGGGCAATACACTCCTCACTACATCCTCCCTAGAGTAATAGCGGTATTAGTAACCAACTCACAGTTGTGAGCTTGTGAGCTAAGGCCTTGACCGGGGGTCAGGTACTTTAATTGTTTTTTGGATGTTAAAATACAAAAATTCCCCCTCCTTTCGCTTGCCTCTTACATCCCCCCCACCGTTCACAACAGTCCTCACTTAACAGGTCTACAGTTTCCTACTAATACCCAGGGAACCAGCTATATGGTTAGGACATTTAAACACACACTAACTTTGCCAAGACAGACTGCATCCTACAAGCTGGCACCCCCCAGGAAACCCCGAAACTAGATTTGCAAAAACTTATGCAAGAACATAAATATGACTGACGGCCAGGCGTCACACCCCACAAAAAACGGAATACTCCTGCTTCTCAACCTCAACCACGATGTCCAGAAACACATGATACTTATACAAACACATCACTGATTCCTCACCTAACCCGCAGAATATGCCCCGAGAATACTCTCAGACGATGGCCCTTTGCTGGGCTGAACTAATTGGGCAAAAACCCTCCTCCACAACCATGGGGACTCAACCCTTTCTGGTTGACCCGCTCTCAGTAGACCTGATCTAGCAAAGAATGGGACTTCTTTCATACCATGGCCAATCAGCTAACCCATCTCAGGTATGGGAATCTTTAATAAAACTAAAGCAAAACTCTGTCAAGGATAGAAGCCCACTACAGACAAACAAAACATTTGTAAGAAACCCAACGCGCAAATGCAGAATCCCTCAAAACTCCAATCTAGACTAACCATAACATTAGACAACAAAACCAAGAAACAGCTGTTTTTTTAGAACACAAAACTATATGAACATGGTGAATATTGTGGTAATATTAGCATATCTGCTACTACAACAAACACAAACCCCCCACAATTATCCCTCTGAAGACACAGGCCGGGACAACTTCTCACTAACCCAGAGAGGTTAGCAGAATATCGCCTCGAGTATTGCAAAAATTTGTATTCCCCCAAACAACACACACCTGAAGAGCTTAAGACTTATTTGTTATAACAAACCCCCTTACCATATCTCCCACAAAAAGCCGTAACTTATTAGAAGAACCCCATTAATGAATTGGAATCAGAACCACGTTATCCCATTTACCACGGAACAAAACCCGGGTACGACAGTCTCCCTATTGAATTTTACATACACTACACTAGATAGATCTAAGCCCCCCAAACTGGCTCGACCTTTACAATAACAGTTCACCTCACAACCCTACCTGAGTCCATGTCTAGAGACTCTGATGGTATTCAATCCAAATCGGGACCCACTAACCTGAATCATACAGACCCATATCTACACAACCAGCCATTAAGATACTTAGCCAAACTCCTCTCCCTAAGACTAACCAAATCATTCACCATTTAATACCCCAATCAGACAGGATTCATTCCAGAAAAAACACTACTTTAAACACCTTCCGCCTAATATAATCATACAGGCCACCCATAGTAACACTGGCCAAATGTATTCGAGTCTCGTGCTGCTAAAGCATTTTGACTCTGTGAATGGCCTTCCCTCTGGCCATTAAAAAACTTATAGGCTTTGGAAACCGCTGCTAAGATACATGGCTGCAGCTGCTCGCTGTTACTCCCACCCCCAAAACTCAGATTCAAGCAACAGGAGGGTTACTGACACTTTCCCACTGGCAAGGGTACCCGCCAGGCTCCCCACTGTCCCCTCTCCTCTATGCATGCCCTAGCAAATCGAGCCACACTAACAGGGTCTGCAACTGGGTACATGCTCCAAATCATTAGCCTCCTAATAATAAAACTTTAACTATATGTTATAAGAACTACAATCAATGAGCAAAGACGGGACTTCACAATATAGCATCACCATATAGCTTTAAGGCATCTTAGTTTTAAATAAGGGGGGGAGTGTTCCTGACCATCGACCATCATGGCAGAATACTCAGAGCTCCGCCCGCCCTCTCCCGGATCGCTCATCCATGAACCCCCCAGACACAGACCAATTCCCCCAAAACTCCTAAAATATCCACGAGAACGCTCCCCATGCCACACCGCCCGGAAAAAACAGAATGTCCGCTAAAACAAGGATACCTCCCTCTATCCCCACATCTCTCAACTGAAACAGAGAAACAACCCTTCCCTATAAAAAAAATCAATGTAACACGCTCAGAGGCTGCTCCTATCCAAGTACCAACAAAGTATGGGCAGGCTACGACTCGGAAGGACACAGTCCTAAGACATAACGACATATATACAGTACTCTAATACCTTACATTGAAATAAACTAAAAAGTTAATGTATTAAACTGTATGTATTATACTAAATACATCCCCCCTTGAACATTTGAATATTTAAAATCAGTGAAGAAATGATAGCAAAAACCAGGCCTTTCACTAAAAGTTTTATTGTATGATAAGAAAAAAAAAGTTAAATAATAACCTGTCCAGGTACAATTCAACACCCAGACAACCTATTGTTACAGCAGTATTATATTTATACCGCTTTAAAAAAAATGAACAAGATTAGAACACACAGATGTATGAAGCCTTGTTTCTACGGTTATACCAATGTTATTATATGCAAATTTGTATGTTGATAATGCTTTTTATTGTTTTAACTAAACACCTCCCCGAGGGGATTAAAAAAAATTTTTTTCCATATAAATAACCAATCTAATATAATGGAGTAACTTCTATCAAATGGAAAATAGACTTGTAGTACAAAAGCTTTTAAAAGGAATATTAAAAGAAATGCATTCTAAATCACAACATGTAAAAATAGGTCCCAGAATGGTTTTAGGATAATAGATCTTTCCAACACTCCGATTTGCAACTCTCTTTCATAGAAGTAATCTATATCTTCAAACGACAGAGGAGTTGGTGAAATTCGACAGATTACCTCACAGGTGGTTATTTGTTAAACTAGGTAACAGAGGTCCTTTACCTTAATATTTGGTACCTGGATTGAGAACTGGCTATAAAGATAAATTACAAGAAGTGGATCTACTGTAAAAAACATTTTCTTAGTTGGGCCCTGTTGCTCATAGTGGAGTTCTGCAGAAGCCGGTTTTAAGTGTGGCACAGTTTTATCACTTACTTAGATTAGGCTTTGAGTGTATGATCTCATGTTTTTTGCCGATGATACGGAATTGTACAGGACTATATGCTCTACAACACATGTTACAAAGTAATTTAAAAACAGACCTGGGACAACACATTAGGTTTAATGTAAAGAAAAAAAAAAAAAAAAAAAAAGATTTGCTGGTCATAGGAGATACAATTCCGCACAGAGTCATGTTCCGAGTATAAGTCGAGGGTAGAAATTATCACCACTACTGCCTTCTGATTCTGTGTTGTTTTTAGGCTTTAGTTGCCCTTTAAATGGATAGCAGAATTCCCATACATGAATCCCATCAGTAATAGCCAAATCCAGTACCAGTAACCTCCAATTCTTTGGCACTCCAGATGTTTGGAAACTACAACTCCCAGCATGCTTTGTTGCTGGAGTTTGTTTCTAAACATGTGGCTGGCAAGGTTCAGTTAAACTTTTAATTAAGCTTACCATCATTTACAATACTCCTGAACCCCATATAGTAAAGGATTATCTGACCCCAATAGTTAAAAATTTCACCTGAGAGTTGTAGTTTCAAGCTGTCATTTGACACTGAACTAGCAGCTGCTTTTTGCCCCAAACTGAGGAGACCCAACAGATCCAGTGACAGTGCTGAGTGAGTCCAGCAGCCAAAAACAGGAAGCAGGAAGTGTAAAGGCAGATCAGCTCCTGTAACTACTGGTTACTATCTGTAATTGCAGAATTTGGATCTAAATTAGGACTTGACCCGAGTATAAGTCGAGGTTAGGTTTTCAGGCTAATTTTAAAGCCTGAAAAATTCGACTTATACTTGAGTATATACAGTAACTTTGAACAGTTATATTTAAAACTATAGTGCATTTACCAAAACAAACTTATCAGATACACCTTAACAATAAAGTTGACCTATTTTACGCTTTTTGGGAACCATGGATCCCAAAATGAAAATAACTACCGTATATACTTGAGTATAAGTCGAGGTTTTTAGGCTTTAAAATAGCCTAAAAATCCAGCTTCAACTTTTACTCAAGTCTCTAAACTCTGATCCAGAATCCGGCTGCCACTTGCTCTGATCCACGCTTCTGCTGGCTGACGTCATTACTCGGCGCCGAGTAATGACATCAGGCGCCAGAGCAGTGATCAGAGTGAGGAGCAGCCGGCTCTCTGGATAACAGGTTAGTGATACGTGGCATACTATATCTTTATCATTTCTGCACTAATCCTACACTGTACCTTCTATCTGGGGCTCAGAGTTTCCAAACATCTGGAGTGGCAAGGAATTGGGGGGGTTACTGTGTGGAATTACAATTTAAAGAGCAACTAATACATTAAAACAACCCAGATCAGGAGGATGGTATATATTGTTTAAGATTGCCTTATGATTCTGTATTGTTTTGAGGCTTTAGTTGCCCTTTAAATGGACAGCAGAATTTGGCTTTTACTGTATGGGACTACTATATGTTAATTCTGCTGTCCATTTAAAGGGCAATTAAAGCCTCAAAACAACCCAGAATCAGAAGGCAGTAGTTGTTCATAATTTCTCCCCTCGACTTATACTCGGGTCAATCAGATTTTACTAATTTTTCAGTTAAAAATAGGTACCTCGACTTATACTCGATCGACTTGTATTCGGGTATATACAGTATATGAACAGGTACCCTGTCAGGAAAGTGTGTAGTGACTTGGCAAGAATGGTTTAACTATTGGTATTGGTTCTTGCAAAGGACCAATAAAAATACCATTCCACACTGGAACAGTCCTATTGTTTATATTACGATATTGAACATGGGACCAGATCTCCTTTTCCAGACATGTGGGGCCGAACTGTGTATCTGGATTCTCTTCAGCTAGGGTGGGTGGTACTAAGAGGTCATTTAAGACAGTCACATGCAAATAAATGTATTTTGGTATTGAATGTAAGATAGAAACAAATATTATTTTTATGAATGGAACAAAAGGCCCCTCAATATTATACCAAACATGGAGCCCTTATTCCCTTGCCAATATATTAATATCTAGGAATATGGATTACACACAGATCATGTTTGGTTATGGGAGGAATTGATAATTAATACTGGAGAGGAATAGTGGTCAATATTCCATACAAGGTACATATCTACATTTATATGGAATCTGCCTAACTGAGGGGGAATGAATGCTTTTGGCTAGTCGTAAATCTGGACATTCCTAGACACTCCCATCTCATGTATACCAGGAGGGGGTGGTTCATCAAATGGTTTAAAAACCATTGTAGCCCCTATAACTTTGTTCATACTGAGGGGACATGCTAAAACAGTGTGTATGGACCCGATGTTTCTTCCCGCCCTGGGATACAGGACTTTTTCTAGTGAGTAGGGTCTGTAAATATTTTTATACTTTTTATTTTATATAACTGTTGTACCTATTGTATGTCATTTTTATTGAACACCATTTTCTATTATTTTTGTATTATATGCACTGTCCACTTTTGTAATATTAAATCTAAAATTTAATAAGTTTTGTCTTTGATGCGTAAAAACTCAGTTAGCCTCTTATAAGTTTATATGTGTTAAATGGAGTGTGCAGTGTAAATGCTAATTAACTCTGTGACTGCTTGTGAAGGACTGATGCTAATTAACCTATTAGTTGCTGGAGTGAATGGTGTATTGTTAACCATTAGCTGCCAGGACAGGGGTGTGCATAGTCAGTGAGAGTCAAGAGTGTTTTGGGCACTCTTTAAGGCTGTAACTTAGTGGTGGCAGCGAGTACCGATTGATTGGTCAGATCACTTGCCCACGAACTGGCGTTCGTACATACCCCAAGCAACAATAGACCAAAATCCATCCCTTTTGTTTTTTTCCTCATTCCCCCTTCCATTAATATCCAAAAATTACACAGTGATCAGAAAATTGTTTTTTTATAGCATAATGTATGCTGTTAAATTGACAATGACAATAATATTACATTAATAAAAATGATTTAACAAATAAAAATGGTACCCCCATGCATGTACACAGACATGGCCAGCAAATAGCCTCAAAGGGTGCCAATACATACATTTTGACTGCTATTTAAGTGCACACATAAGGATAAACATGGATTCTCCTTTGAAATGGCCTGCACACGACTTTCAGATGTTTATCACTTCCATATTTGGATCCTTATGTGCAGAATTCCTAAGACAATCAATTGTATCGGGCAAAATTAAACTATTGCAGTACAGGGTGTAAAACAGTCTTATTAAAGGGTAACTGTGGTCCAATAATGACTTCACAAAATAACAGGAAGCAATTGCTGTCAATTTACCTAATTTACTTTCATTTTTTTTTTACATAGTTTTGAAGATATGTACATTTTTGTGTGACTGGTAGAAGCGTGGGGCGTGGGTGTTTTTTAGCATGTTACTGGCAGATTACATATATTGAAGGAAGGATAATGAGAAATGTACTTTAGGCATCCTTGATAAGAATCGCTCTGCTGCCATCTACCTGTATGCTGAAGATGAAACAAGGTGGATATTTCAGCAAGACAATGATCCTAAACCCACAGCCAAAGCTACACTTAATCAAATAAAGCTGTTTGAAATGTCTGAATTAATCAATCCCCATCTTCAATCCAACTGAAAATCTATGAAATAACTGAAGTTTATTGAAGAGGCCCCTGGAACCTTCAAGATTTGAAGACTGATTTGTGAGGGAGTAATGTCCAAAAATAACACCTAGACAATGCATGTTACAAGTTTCTCCATACAGGAGGCAACTTGAAGCTGCATTCCAACAAGGGTTTTCTACTAAGTATTAAATGCATTTATTAAATCCGAGGCTAATACTGGCATTCTAAAACTATAAAACCATTAAGGAGCCTCCCTTAAACTACTTATAAACATCTCCTTCACCTAAATGACGAAACCCAAAGGCAGAAGTCTGGAACAGGGGTGTGTCTAGGGTTTTTTCCACCTGAGCCAAACTTTGAGTGCCGCCAGCGAAATGGGGTGGGCGTGGCTGTGTGTGGGAGCGCGGCTAGCCATTTTGTAATTTTGAACTTGCCATCATTTAGACATTTATCATGGGGCGGAGCTTGGAGCCTGATGCTCAGGTACCATCTACTACCCTATTGGAGACTGAGACTGTTCTGTCTGGAACGAAATCTGCCTGATGGTAAACTGCCAACTGTTCACATAAGAGCAAAAGGCCCAATCACACAGGGTGACTTAAAGCACACCCAGAAATGCTCAAGGATAGCAACTAGTTAGCATGGTCTTATGCGAACTAGACCAAAATAGCCTCGGGTCATATGGCGATTACGTGTCGAAACGTAACTGTGTACTCTATTTTCCTGGAACTGGATTATAATATGAACATTTACCACCCCGAACTATAAGCGACAAGTACCTGGCACCGCTTAGCCTGCCCTACTTATCTCTCTCTTAGCATACCCCCACTGTTCACCTATAAGATGCATACCCAACCAAAGACAAGCGCAGCAGTATAGGCGGCAGACTAGTTGAGACCCAAGACCTGTGCGGGTGCCAGTAATTACCCCCTGGGACGGAGTCTATGGCTCCCTCTTGTCATAATCTGGTTTGAAAGGCCATAAGCCTATAAATATTGCACATAATTGTTTCCCCACTACTCTGCTACTAAAGTCTACTCTATTCCCTTCTCTTCCTCTCATCCTCCTTGCTACCCCTTTCAACAATGCATATTAATCTTTTTATAACTATTAAAGGTACAACTGTAATGTTTAACATGTATTCGTAAACCGCAAATACTGTGGTAGGTATGTAATAATTTAAGATGTTTATAGACTACCAACATTGAATATGACAGTTGAAGGTATAAAATGCAATACTCAATTAAAGGGAACTGTGGTCCAAAAATGACTTGAGGTAAATTCATAGGAATTGCTCCCCTGAGAATTTTTGCAATTTATTTCCATTGTTTATTTACGTAGTTTTGAAGATATTTACATTTTTGTGTGTGATTGGCAGCAGCATCACCAGGTCCCCTGCACTTCCTGCTGAATGCTCTGAAACTGTCGACAGTCTGTCCTGTGTCTTCTCCTCCCCTTTGCAGCCCCCCTGGTCCCTACCACTCTGGACCCCTTGTCCCTCCATTGAGCATAGGCCGCCTCGAGAGGCAAGGCCAATAGCCCGGATTCTGAAATAATAGGTCATACTACGGATTCCCGTAGGGAAGATAAAAGGAAAACCGGCGGTGCCACAGTAACAAGAGCAACTTAACAACAGGGGGGAGCAAAAATGATGGTGTGCATAGGTGTTCCCGGGGCTGAGTCCGGGAGGGTGGTGGCAAACGGGCCCAGCGTGCGAGGTATCTGAAGACAATCTGAGGTGAGACGCAAAAACAGCGTGGTTGACGCAGGCCCCGGTGCCGGCGAGCGCAACCCGTGGCAAAACGCGTGTACTCCAGTGGTCAGTGCAAGCGAAAGCCCGAAAACTGGTGTTGCACACTAGAGAGAAGGGCGAAATCCTCTAGCCGTTCGAGGTCAGGACGAAATTCACAACACGAGAGAGAAGATGCGGCGTCGGTAGCGGTATCCTCGACAGCCGGGAAGGCGGAGCACAAGTGCACTGATTGAGGGACAAGAGAAGCCTCGACTGGTACAAATCAGTCCTCCTACCCAGGGTAGGACTGTGGTCTCCCCTATCTTATAGCTGTGTCGTGGAGCACGAAAAGATGATGTGGACAAGTCGGTATGTCAAGAAAGAAAGAAGATAGGAACGTAGCCGTCTAGCAGATCCCCTTGAAGGACTGGTTAGGGTAGGCCATTGTCTGCCGCACACGACGAGAACTGAATAATGTATTTCTATAAAAAAAAACAAAAAGAAATAGGATAGATGGTAATGTAGTGAAAGGGGTGTGTCTCGTTGGGAACGGGCCACCTTTTTACTAAAGCGGGGGGGTAAACACGTAAGATCTGGCTGTTAGTAGAAATTGTTTATAGCCAGGAGCCCTATTAAATTAGGGATGGGGGGAGCAAGGAGGGGCGATGTGACGGGCAGATGGCAGCGGCTGGAAAACCTGCGAGGGAAAACAACGGCCCCGAAAGAGGAGGAGAGACAGTTGTTAGGCAATCCCTGGTTAAGGGGGATCTTCGCTAGAAATGATGTGGTTGCAAGAAAAAAAAAGCTTAAAGATTCCAGTAGAGTACACTACTAACGCCCTTACTCATGTTTCCATAGACACATGTTCTACAGTGTTGGTTTGCTACACGGTGACACGGAGGCTCGGCATGCCCAAAAGGAACAAAAGAAGGAGCAACCCAACACGACGGCAATAGACGCTAGAAGGGGCGAAGACTGACAACTAATAATAAAACAGTCAGGGGTCCGCAGATCCCTGGGAAGCGTTCCGTAGGGTAAGGTGTATGTAAGTCGGGAGAAATATTTGGCCAAAGAGCTGATTACCGCTTTGAGATTTGTTGCTCCAACAAACAGGCCAAAAAATGGGTCTGTTTGCCCAAAAGCGTGCCCCATATAACACACTCTAAATCAAAACATTGCATGAATTCCAAATTAAGACACGATTAGTTTTAAACATTTCCGCAAAGTTTTATATACATTTCTCTTTTTGCGTTTTGGGTTTTTTTTTCATCTTGCATTTACCTAAACCACAATAGCTTGTCATTAAGATAAATTTAAAAAACACAAGGCCGGAAGTACAAAACAAGATCATCCGTAATCAGAAATGAACAAGCATAAAAAAAAACCAAAACCAGATGGGCCACTATTGGCGCCCTGTGCCGAGCACAGGATAATTAAACATTTGACATTTAGAAAACACTGTTCATAGACTTGCTTAGCATGAAAAGGACATAACTAGTTTGGGAAAACCTGTGAAATCTAAAATGTATTGGTATAAGTCTAGAAAGTGAATGAAGAGCTGCTATTAACAGAAAATCTAGGACACAGTAATTATATTGAGACTGTGGTGGGACCGTTCTGAAAAACAGCCTAACAGTTTATACCAGGTAAGATTATTTTGAGACCCACCCCAGGACAAAAGGCTCAGTTTCAACCTTACAAACTGATTTAATTTGAGTTGAGGATTGGGATATAGCTAAAATATACAAAATTAAGTACCGTATATACTCGAGTATAAGTCGATCCGAATATAAGTTGAGGTACCTATTTTTACCTGAAAAATTTGTAAAAACTGATTGACTCGAGTATAAGTCGAGGGTAGAAATTATCACCACTACTGCCTTCTGATTCTGTGTTGTTTTTAGGCTTTAGTTGCCCTTTAAATGGATAGCAGAATTCCCATACATGAATCCCATACAGTAATAGCCAAATCCAGTACCAGTAACCTCCAATTCTTTGGCACTCCAGATGTTTGGAAACTACAACTCCCAGCATGCTTTGTTGCTGGGAGTTTGTTTCTAAACATGTGGCGTGGCAAGGTTCAGTAAACTTTTAATTAAGCTTACCATCATTTACAATACTCCTGAACCCCATATAGTAAAGGATTATCTGACCCCAATAGTTAAAAATTTCACCTGAGAGTTGTAGTTTCAAGCTGTCATTTGCACTGAACTAGCAGCTGCTTTTTGCCCCAAACTGAGGAGACCCAACAGATCCAGTGACAGTGCTGAGTGAGTCCAGCAGCCAGAAAACAGGAAGCAGGAAGTGTAAAGGCAGATCAGCTCCTGTAACTACTGGTTACTATCTGTAATTGCAGAATTTGGATCTAAATTAGGACTTGACCCGAGTATAAGTCGAGGTTAGGTTTTCAGGCTAATTTTAAAGCCTGAAAAATTCGACTTATACTTGAGTATATACAGTAACTTTGAACAGTATGATTTAAAACTATAGTGCATTTACCAAAACAAACTTATCAGATACACCTTAAACAATAAAGTTGACCTATTTTACGCTATTTGGGAACCATGGATCAGCAAAATGAAAATAACTACCGTATATACTTGAGTATAAGTCGAGGTTTTTAGGCTTTAAAATAGCCTAAAAATCCAGCTTCAACTTTTACTCAAGTCTCTAAACTCTGATCCAGAAATCCGGCTGCCACTTGCTCTGATCCACGCTTCTGCTGGCTGACGTCATTACTCGGCGCCGAGTAATGACATCAGGCGCCAGAGCAGTGGATCAGAGTGAGGAGCAGCCGGCTCTCTGGATAACAGGTTAGTGTATACGGTGCATACTATATCTTTATCATTTCTGCACTAATCCTACACTGTACCTTCTATCTGGGGCTCAGAGTTTCCAAACATCTGGAGTGGCAATGAATTGGGGGGGTTACTGTGTGGAATTACAATTTAAAGAGCAACTAATACATTAAAACAACACAGAATCAGGAGGATGGTATATATTGTTTAAGATTGCCTTATGATTCTGTATTGTTTTGAGGCTTTAGTTGCCCTTTAAATGGACAGCAGAATTTGGCTTTTACTGTATGGGACTACTATATGTTAATTCTGCTGTCCATTTAAAGGGCAATTAAAGCCTCAAAACAACCCAGAATCAGAAGGCAGTAGTGTTCATAATTTCTACCCTCGACTTATACTCGGGTCAATCAGATTTTACTAATTTTTCAGTTAAAAATAGGTACCTCGACTTATACTCGGATCGACTTGTATTCGGGTATATACAGTATATGAACAGGTACCCTGTCAGGAAAGTGTGTAGTGACTTGGCAAGAATGGGTTAACTATTGGTATTGGTTCTTGCAAAGGACCAATAAAAATACCATTCCACACTGGAACAGTCCTATTGTTTATATTACGATTAGTGAAGCATGGGACCAGATCTCCTTTTCCAGACAATGTGGGGCCGAACTGTGTATCTGGAATTCTCTTCAGCTAGGGGTCTGGTGGGTACTAAGAGGTCATTTTAAGGACAGTCATACATGCAAAATAAATGTATTTTGGTATTGGAATGTGTAAGATAGAAACAAATATTATTTTTATGAATGGAACAAAAGGCCCCTCAATATTATACCAAACATGGAGCCCTTATTCCCTTGCCAATATATTAATATCTTAGGAATATGGATTACACACAGATCATGTTTGGTATTGGAGGAATTGATAATTAATACTGGAGAGGAATATGTGGTCAATATTCCAATACAAGGTACATATCTACATTTATATGGAATCTGCCTAACTGAGGGGGAATGAATGCTTTTGGCTAGTCGTAAATCTGGACATTCCTAGACACTCCCATCTCATGTATACCAGGAGGGGGTGGTTCATCAAATGGTTTAAAAACCATTGTAGCCCCTATAACTTTGTTCATACTGAGGGGACATGCTAAAACAGTGTGTATGGACCCGATGTTTCTTCCCGCCCTGGGATACAGGACTTTTTCTAGTGAGTAGGGTCTGTAAATATTTTTATACTTTTTATTTTATATAACTGTTGTACCTATTGTATGTCATTTTATTGTAACACCATTTTCTATTATTTTTGTATTATATGCACTGTCCACCTTTTGTAATATTAAATCTAAAATTTAATAAGTTTTGTCTTTGATGCTGTAAAAACTCAGTTAGCCTCTTATAAGTTTATATGTGGTTGAATGGAGTGTGCAGTGTAAATGCTAATTAACTCTGTGACTGCTTGTGAAGGACTGATGCTAATTAACCAGTTAGTTGCTGGAGTGAATGGTGTATTGTTAACCATTTAGCTGCCAGGACAGGGGTGTGCATAGTCAGTGAGAGTCAAGAGTGTTTTGGGGCATCTTTAAGGCTGTAACTTAGTGGTGGCAGCGAGTACCGATTGATTGGTCAGATCACGTGCCCAGCGAACTGGCGTTCGTGACATACCCCAAGCAACAATAGACCAAAATCCATCCCTTTTGTTTTTTTCCTCATTCCCCCTTCCATTAATATCCAAAAAATTTGACACAAAGTGATCAGAAAATTGTTTTTTTATAGCATAATGTATGCTGTTAAATTGACAATGACAATAATATTACATTAATAAAAATGATTTAACAAATAAAAAATGGTACCCCAATTGCATTAGTACACAGACATGGCCAGCAAATAGCCTCAAAGGGTGCCAATACATACATTTTGGACTGCTATTTAAGTGCACACATAAGGATAAACATGGATTCTCCTTTGAAATGGCCTAGAACACAGACTTTCAGATGTTTATCACTTCCATATTTGGATCCTTATGTGCAGAATTCCTAAGACAATCAATTGTATCGGGCAAAATTAAACTATTGCAGTACAGGGTGTAAAACAGTCGTATTAAAGGGTAACTGTGGTCCAATAATGACTTCACAAAAATACACAGGAAAGCAATTGCTGTCAATTTACCTAATTTACTTTCATTTTTTTTTTACATAGTTTTGAAGATATGTACATTTTTGTGTGACATGGTAGAAGCGTGGGGCGTGGGGTTGTTTTTTAGCATGTTACTGGCAGATTACATATATTTGAAGGAAGGATGAATGGAGAAATGTACTTTAGGCATCCTTGATAAGAATCTGCTCTGCTGCCATCTACCTGTATGCTGAAGATGAAACAAGGGTGGATATTTCAGCAAGACAATGATCCTAAACCCACAGCCAAAGCTACACTTAATCAAATAAAGCTGTTTGAAATGTCTGAATTAATCAATCCCCCATCTTCAATCCAACTGAAAATCTATGGAAATAACTGAAGTTTATTGAAGAGGCCCCTGGAACCTTCAAGATTTGAAGACTGATTTGTGAGGGAGTAATGTCCAAAAATAACACCTGAGCAATGCATGTTACAAGTTTCTCCATACAGGAGGCAACTTGAAGCTGCATTACCAACAAAGGGTTTTCTACTAAGTATTAAATGCATTTATTAAATCCGAGGCTAATACTGGCATTCTAAAACTATAAAACCATTAAGGAGCCTCCCTTAAACTACTTATAAACATCTCCTTCACCTAAATGACGAAACCCAAAGGGCAGAAGTCTGGAACAGGGGTGTGTCTAGGGTTTTTTCCACCTGAGCCAAACTTTGAGTGCCGCCAGCGAAATGGGGTGGGCGTGGCTTGTGGGTGGGAGCGCGGCTAGCCATTTTGTAATTTTGAACTTGCCATCATTTAGACATTTATCATGGGGCGGAGCTTGGAGCCTGATGCTCAGGTACCATCTACTACCCTATTGGAGACTGAGACTGTTCTTGTCTGGAACGAAATCCTTGCTCTGATGGTAAACTGCCAACTGTTCACATAAGAGCAAAAGGCCCAATCAGCACAGGGTGACTTAAAGCAGCACCCCAGAAATGCTCAAGGATAGCAACTAGTTAGCATGGTCTTATGCTGAACTAGACCAAAATAGCCTCGGGTCATATGGCGATTACGTGTCGAAACAGTAACTGTGTACTCTATTTTCCTGGAACTGGATTATAATATGAACATTTACCACCCCGAACTATAAGCGACAAGTACCTGGCACCGCTTAGCCTGCCCTACTTACTCTCTCTCTTAGCATACCCCCACTGTTCAGCCTATAAGATGCATACCCAACCAAAGACAAGCGCAGCAGTATAGGCGGCAGACTAGTTGAGACCCAAGACCTGTGCGGGTGCCAGTAATTACCCACTGGGACGGAGTCTATGGCTCCCTCTATGTCATAATCTGGTTTGAAAGGCCATAAGGCCTATAAATATTGCACATAATTGTTTCCCCACTACTCTGCTACTAAAGTCTACTCTATTCCCTTCTCTTCCTCTCATCCTCCTTGCTACCCCTTTCAACAATGCATATTTAATCATTTTTATAACTATTAAAAGGTACAACTGTAATGTTTAACATGTATTCGTAAACCGCAAATACTGTGGTAAAGGTATGTAATAATTTAAGATGTTTATAGACTACCAACAATTGAATATGAGCAGTTGAAGGGTATAAAAATGCAATACTCAATTAAAGGGGAACTGTGGTCCAAAAATGACTTGAGGTAAATTCATAGGAATTGCTCCCCTGAGAATTTTTGCAATTTATTTCCATTGTTTATTTTACGTAGTTTTGAAGATATTTACATTTTTGTGTGTGATATGGCAGCAGCATCACCAGGTCCCCTGCACTTCCTGCTTGAATGCTCTGAAACTGTCAGACAGTCTGTCCTGTGTCTTCTCCTCCCCTTTGCAGCCCCCCTGGTCCCTACCACTCATGGACCCCTTGGTCCCTCCAGTTGCAGGCCCCCCATGGCCCATTATCTTACAGCCACATGTGGCCCTGCCCACTCGCGGCTGCCGTGGCACGCCCACTCGCAGATGCTGTGGGTTACTCAGACCCCCCCCCCTTCAGAAAACTCTGTGGAAACGGCCTTTTCAGGCAGAGTGAGAACTCTGCCTGAAAAGGCTGTTTTCACACAGTGAAAGAGAAGGGCTGTACCTTACCTTCTCTGTCAGGACTTCACACAGCAGAGAGGAGGAGGGACTGTCTGAGGCTGTGCTCGCCAGCGGCACTGTGCAAGAGAAGCCTCAGGAATGTCATAAGTCAGCCTCCTACCCATTAACTTTCTGGTCAGTCATTTCTGTATATCTTGGGCTGTGGAGCACGTAGAGAGATGGATGATGACTCGTTTTAAAGGTAGGAAACTGGCCTCACAGATCCCCTTTAATTACTGTTAGTTGTGCACATGGATCCGCTAATGTTTGTAAGATGATTATTTGGTTTGTAAGGTGTTTTTCTTTTAACTGTGCAGACCTTTTTACTAAATCTGTTTGTAACAATAGATCTTTGTTATAGAAATTTTATAGCAATAGCTATTTTGTATTTTTGATATTGTTGTATTTACTATGCAAAGCATGCTGGAAGACCTTGAGTATAAAAAAGCTGCTCCCACATTTTAGGCAATTCCTTGTGTAATGGGGATCTTCTCTATAATGTTTGGTTGCTAAAAAAAAAAAGTCTTAAAAATATTCCAGGTATAGATACTCCCTTACTTCATGTTTCCATAGTCCTTTGCTGTTGCTAACGTAATAGGCTGATGCCCAAAAGGAGAAGTAGCACCCACAAACTAATTACGCTAGAATTTCTAATGCTTACAACATATAAGTTCAGGTCCTCAATACATGGGGAATACCTTAAAGGGGATGTATTTGAGAAATATTTGCCAAAATCTGATTACCTTTTTTCTCCAAAACAGGCCAAAAAATGTCTTGATTGCCCAAGCTGCCCCATATAAACACATCTAAATCAAAACATTGCATGAATTCCAAATTAAGACACAGTAGTTAAACATTTCAGCAAAGTTTTATACATTTTTTTTGTTTTTTTTTTTTAATCTTTGCATTTACCTAAACCACACTTTCATAAATAAATTTAAAACAACAAGGAAGGAAGTACAAAAAAGATCTCCGATGAATCAAAAATGAACAGAGCAATGCACCAGGGGCCACTATTGGCTCCCTGGAGCAATCAATATAACTTTGTGTTACCTCTTAACCTCCATCACATGCTTTTCCTGTACTGGTCTGCAACAGGATTGGCTACTGACTACTAGTGGGTGTGACTTGCTGTAACAGGTTCCTGCAGTGGCTTAGGAATGACCATGAGCAAAGAAAATAATGGTCAGTGACCAACATTGTAAATTTTCCATCACCCATATCAATAAAGTGAGGCACATTCTCAGGAAATCACTTTCCTATTATAAATAGAACAAGGTACTAGTAATAAGAAGGCAATAGTTTGATAAGATCGTGTTTTTGATTGATGACATATCAAAGGAACTTTGGCAGTAAAACATCAGTTGTACGTTATATATATCACATTTTCTAAAATTAGCAACATAACATTGTTTTAAAAGGCTGTAAATTCTGTATCATTAAACAAAGTGGATAGGCAAGATCACATTTTCCGTAACAGTTTCTATCAATCCAAGTCAAGTAGAAACAAATGCGTTTCCATGTTTATTTAAATTGGTAAAACTGCAATTCCATTGAACATGCTTGTTCTGTGAGTGAGGAGTGGGTCAGACCTGTCCCCATGTTTTTTAAAGGATAACTATATTGCCTCAATGCATTTTTTTAAAATAATATCTTTAGAAAGAGTAAAGGTATGCAGCCCTCCCCATACATTTTTTCCTCTGATTTTGAGCCTCTCTCTGCCTTCAATTAGCCATGCTGTGAAGGGGATGTAACAATTCTGTCTGCCTCTAACTGTCATTCAAAGCTAGCATGCTAGAAAACACTCCTCCATCCACCCTTGATCAGCTTGTTTATGTAGGCTGTATCCTAGCAACAGGGCATTTCAAGTTTGTTTAACTGGCAGTGGAGGAGGAGAGAGGTTGTAACAGACATTCCCACCAGCCAATGACAAGTGTTATGTTAATCATGGCCCTGGGCCATCTAGGAGACTTTTAGCACTCATCTTTGCTGTGTGATATCTAAGAGAGGGCAGCACAGCTGTAAATGTGAGTAAGTGATTTCAGCTGCTGGAAGTGTGGACATGTAATGGGGGTGATGTTTTTTTTATATTGTTATCCTTTAAGTATGGTACCTAATAGTATCTTAGTATTTAAAATACCAAAATACCCTTTATACTTTTTATGAGCAATAATATCTAACTGGCGAGACAGATATATTCACAAAATACATGTATAATGCAAGTTCAGAGAATAGGTGCGAAACACCAGAGATATATGCTAAACCACACTCTGGAAGTTGAATGTTCCAGGGTTGAGATGTGTACCTGGATACATGGTCTCCCGAGCACTTGGATCTCTGACACTTTTGAGAAGCCCCCTACACTTATGAGAAGGTTGGGCCATATACATTATATAATTAATACAATGGATATAGTAAACTGTAGCATGTATGCGCTAGACCACAGGTTCTGAAAACCAAAGACCCCACTTTTGCAATAAACATCCAGACATACCACTGCTAAATAAAGGTGTTCCGATATGGTTAATTCATACCTGCGCACTGTTAAATTCTTTCTCATAAAATTACATAAAGATGGCTGAACCACTAAAAGTTCTATCCTGGAACATACGTGGCCTAAATGACCCTCAAAAACGAATGGCAGTCACAACCCAAATTCGCAATACACAAGCAAATCTAGTCTGTCTACAGGAGACACATCTCCAACCTACCACCCCACATTATTTACAAAAACCATGGGTCCAGTGGGCTGCCCATAGCACACACTCAACATATTCAAGAGGGGTGTCTTTAATGATAAACAAAAACACACACTTTAAGATACATGAAGTCAAAACAGACACAAAAGGGAAATATGTATGCACAGCACTAGATAAAGATTCCACTCTATACGTATTGATTGGTATATACGATCCACCACCAGCAACCCAACAACCCATTCAGGCAATTCTCCCGTTCATACTAAAATACCCACAAGCCAGATTAATCTGTATGGGGGATTTTAACGCTGTGATGGAGATGACCAGATAAATTTCCACCCCACCCACACAAGGGTAAAACCCCAATGATAACAGAATTACAGTGGATAGATATATGGAGACTACATAACCCACTGACGAAAGGATACACATGCCGCTCATCTACACCTAGCACAGTATCACGTATAGACTACTTTTTCCTAGACAAAACAAGTCTACAAGTTAATTGTAATTTCACATTTACCTAGAGGGGTTTCAGATCATTCCCCGGCCCAACTGACAGTGAAGGAAGGCTCGGGTGTCTCCAATTCGGACAACAAGAGTACATTCATTCTGGTTAAGACTCTCTCAAGCCAGACCCTATACCTGAACTGATTGAATTATACTTCTCACTGGATCACACTCCTGTACCATTTACAACCCAATGGGATGCCTTTAAGGCCTTCCTCAGAGGACACTTGAACAGCACCATTAAATACATCAAAACACAAGCCTCCCAAAAAGAGATGGACCTGATACATAGACTCCAAAAGGCCAAAAATAATCGGCCAAATTATTGGCATATTTGGCACATGGCCCACGAGACTCCAACAATATATTGACAATCAAGGACCCAGACAAAGGCATAGTAACAAGTACTCCTGAGATTCTACAAACATTCACACGCTTCTACCAACATCTATACCAATCACAACTCAGTAACACAAACACAAATCCATAAATACCTTGCAAACATAGCCTTTACTAAACTTACTTCTCAGGAACAATCCCAACTAGAGATGGACATATCCATGGTAGAAATTGTGGAAGCAATTGGAGAATTGAATAATAGTAAATCCCCGGGCCCAAACAGCCTACCGATAGAAATAAATATAAAAAAATATAGTGAATGACTAACCCCACAGGTGCTACAACTATTCCAACAAATATCTGAACACCAATCCCTCATGCCAACCATTTATGAAGCCCACATGATACTGATCCCCAAGTCAGGAAAAGATGCACTAGAATGTGGATCATATAGACCTATTTCACTGCTAAATACGGACTACAAGAAACTAAACAAGATATTAGCCAATAGATTAAAGAAAGTCATCACAACACTCATACACCCAGACCAAACAGGTTTCATGCCTGGGAAATCCACATCCATAAATATTAAAAAAACATTAATACATTTCAAGGTTGGGGGGCGGAGCCTGGAGCTGAATGGAATAGGACGCGCGTCTTAAAAGCTCCCATGCCATCTAATCATTAGAGGCTAAAATCCTGAGTCCAAGTGCGAGAGAACTTACCAATTAAGGAACCCTGGACACCCGATACCCTAATGACCAAGCCTAAAAACAACAAAGCATCCGGGTCAGCAAAAAAGCTTGAAAAATACGCGTGGAAAGGCAACACCCGAACACAGGCCGCCATGACACCCTCACCCTCAAAAGGTAAACTGTGCGCCAGCACTGAAATATGCCCAGAGGAAACCCAGAGAGACCCTAATACTGCACCCACGACCGCGGAGCCCACCCTGACGGACCTGAGACAACAGCTACTAGGTGCCATCCAAGACTCGCAGCACTCTCTTGCCACTATGATAGAGGAAACCAGGTCGGATATCTCCCTCCTGAGACATGACTTACAAAAAATAAGACACAGAGTCGGAGAGGTAGAAGCCAGAACTTCAAGCCTGGAAGATACGGTACAGCCGATCCCCGACACAATTTCCCGCCTTCAACAGGAACTGCAGGCCACGAGGGCCAAGATGGACGACCAGGAAAATAGAGCCCGTCGCCAGAACCTCCGCTTTCTGGGCTTTCCGGAGGGCGCTGAGGGTCAAACCCCTGCACAATTTCTAGAAAACTGGATAGCTTCCAAATTTGGCAAAGAGGGTCTCTCAGCACAATTTGCCATAGAGCGGGCACACCGGATCCCAGCTAAGGCCCCTATCCCCGGGGCACCCCCGAGACCCCTTATTGCCCGGCTCTTAAATTCTCGAGATAGAGACTGGATCCTCGGTCAGGCCCGGACTGCCAAGGACCTGGCACACGAAAACTCAACTGTACGCATCTTTCCCGACTACTCCTTGGACCTGCAGAAGCGCAGGGCAACCTTTCAGGAAGTCAAAAGGAAATTGGCAGCAGTGGGCCTACCGTATTCTATGGCCTACCCGGCCAGACTAAGGGTGGTGACGGATGGTCGGGTCAGGTTCTTTGACTCCCCGGGCGACGCAACCGCATGGCTGGACACCAGATGAGTGGCCCACCTTCCCTGGTGGGGGCTTATACCCCCCCTACCACTAAGCCCAGCAATGG
This sequence comes from Hymenochirus boettgeri, assembly GCA_019447015.1. NCBI lineage: Eukaryota > Metazoa > Chordata > Amphibia > Anura > Pipidae > Hymenochirus > Hymenochirus boettgeri. Next base: position 58,749,333 of record CM033471.1, on the reverse strand, counting down.
TTGATATCACCCCCCCCCCCCCCGTAAAGGCCGACTCCCCCGATACACAAAATGTACTCAACTCTATATTATCTCACCAACTAGGGCACTGTGTAAGCACATTACCTAGTGCCTTATAAATAACACTATGAACGCAGACACTTGCCCATACTTGCACCATTGTCACATCGAACCCCATAGGCCCCAATTGACAATATTTAAGACACTCTGAATATGGAATGAAACGGGCCCGCATGATCCATAAATCGGCCAAACTATACCCAGCTAATGCCCGAACTTTAAACTAATGCCAACTCACTGGGTAGGGAGACTTTTGCCTTAGCAGGTTCTGTGACCTAAATACTTACCGGATACCGGATTAACTTTTGCTGCAATTCATCAAGACTAAAAAAACAAATCATCCAGAAACAATACCATTCCCCCCCCCTCTTTTTTTTTTTTTTTTTTTCATTATTTAGGTAGAAATGTATATATATTGTTTTTGGGTTGGACGGGTGGGAAGGGGAATGTTCAAATGGAATGTAAAATGTGCAGAGACAGCCCCTGTCTGTCACAACACACTTCTCTCTCTGATCCTACCCCACAGCACAGCGCCACCCAGAATAACCTGGAACTGTGTATCACTCCGGGGACTAAACCTAGAGATGTGGCAACTAGGATGGAGGGAGAGTGTAAAACTAACAAAGGCAAACCAATATGAGAGGTATAATGTCTACTGTATTGGATAATAAGCTAGGATGTATATGATAGACCCCTGACTGGAGCGCAGAAGGCACACAAGCCTGAAGCACTGTCCTATCTTATACTGCCCCCGGGTGGTGAACCCATGCCAGGACGTTGTCCGAGACTTGAACTGGGCTTCCCCCCCACACAGCCACATCTCTGTCACTGTCCCTTCTGCCCCAGGCCCTAAACCACAACTGAATAAAAATAAAATAAAACCCACCGTACTACAAAAATTGAACCACCAAAATGTACTATTCATTTTTGAATATAAGTGGGGGTGCGGGAGCCACACACCAGTACTGAACCCGCATCTGGGGTCCTTATAACACCCCGGATGGGACATGGAAGACCCTAGCACTGCAAGTTACTAACAATTTCAATAACCGAGACAATCATGAGACGCTCAGGTTGCCTTGAATCAAAACAGTAACCCCATCAGCCAACCAAGCTGACTCCCATTTGGCGTCTAAACATAAATAAAACAGCACCAGAAGAACGAATAGCGTGACTGTCGCACCGGCACCCCCACTTCGATAGGATAACTATCCCACGATATAACTAACATAAAATTCTTCCCCCACTACTATGTAGAAATGTATATAGACTGCTTTAATTTTATTGGGGTTATGTGGGTGGGGGAGGCTGCTCAGAATGTTCAGACTGAAAGGAATTTATAGAAACTGCCTCGGAGAGATAAATAACCAACAAACGCAACTAATATGAGAAGTATAATGTCCACTGCGCTGGATAATAATGTATGTTATATGTGATAGGTTTTTTTGGTTTTTTTTCCCTCTCCCTCCTTACCTTAATGGGTTAATGTCCACGACAAAAATCAACTTGGACGAGTTTATCTACTCGGATGGCGCGAAGGAAAATAGCTGTTCCTCCTCGCCCTGGCAGAAAATGCACACTGTGCACCCCCATAATATACCAGCAACGGCTGGTGGTTTTTCCCCAGTTTCTTCCTATGTAACAGACCAGTCTGGTCCCGCTAGGAAACCATGGTTTACATGTTTGTTGATGTTCAATATGTTTATGCCAAACCCCAGGTTGGGGTCTTGGCCCTGTTTGCTACATTTCTTTAATATATCCTGTGTTGGGAACTTGAGATTTGCTTTCCTTCTTATCTTTCCTTTTACTTTAGGGGAGAGAGCGTGTCCGAGAAACCTAGAATACACACATGAATAAACAACTCAAACTAGTATCATGGAATGTGAGAGGATTAAATGACCCAAAAAAGCGCCTCGCAGTATTCACACAGTTAAAATCCCTCCAAACAGACATCATATGCTTACAAGAGACACACCTCACGCAAACAACCTTACACTATGTACAGAGACCATGGATCGGTTGGACAGCCCACAGCACACACTCCTCATACTCTAAAGGAGTATCGATACTCCTAAGTAAACAACTTCAATACTCCATACTAGAAGTTAAGTCGGACAGACGGGGACAGTACCTCTGTGTAGCACTAACCATATGGGCGACACAGTATGTTATTATTGGAATATATGATGCCCCCCCGGCCTCCTTGAGACCCATCAGGGAGTCCCTTCCATTCGTGTCCAGGTACCCCAATGCTCAATTAATCTGTATGGGAGACTTCAATGCACTGATGTGCCCAAACCTCGATAGACTCACCCAGCGGGGGGCCCAGGGCGCCTCTCCCCAGCACCGCACTGCACTAAATAAAATGATCGTGGAGCTGGGATGGATTGACGCCTGGAGACATAAATTTACACATACTAAAGAATACACTTGCTACTCTAAAACCCATGACTCACTGTCAAGAATAGATTATATTTTCGTTAATAAATACGCTAGTCTCCAGATACGCAATATTACCCATATACCAAGAGGCATCTCGGATCACTCCCCTATCCTTACCACTCTACATATACCAAATCAAACAAATCTGCTAAGACCCTGGAAATTCCACCCCTTCTGGCTGACCTTATTCCCCGAACAAGATCAATTAACTGAACACATCACTCTGTATATCTCCCAGGACCACGGTGCAGTGCCCCTAGCTACCCAATGGGACGCCCTCAAAGCAGTCCTCAGAGGACACCTCCAATCCACAATTTCCCATATCAAGCGCAGGACAATACAAGATGAAAACAAGCTAATTCAATCCCTACAAGAAGCCGAAGCTTCATACATACAATCCCCCACCCCACAAACCAAAAATATATGGCAAGCGGCACAATCACTATATGATACACATCTAACCGAAAAGCACTCTAGGAAACTATTCTTCCACAAACAGAAATATTTTGAAAATGGCCACCAATCAGCTAAACTGCTAGCAAGACTAGCCCATGGACCCACAGATCAAAATGTAATACTGCAACTAACCGACCCCGACAAGGGCCTTATAACAAACACAGTAGATATACTGGCCTGTCTAACAAAATACTACACAACCACATATCAATCACAATCCACAGCAGACCAACCCACAATTAACAAATACCTGGATACCATCCCCTTCCCCAAACTCTCTATATCAGATGCCCTGGCACTCGAGACAGATATCTCCCTGGAGGAAATCCAAACAGCCCTGAGGGAAATGGCCACAAACAAAACACCAGGGCCTGACGGTATCCCAGCAGAGGTATACCGGAGATACTCCGAGCGGATTCTCCCATTTCTACTTGAAACACTGAACCGAGCCTTCTGTGATGGCTAACTCCCTAAATCAATGTATGAAGCCCATGTCACCCTTATCCTAAAGTCCGGAAAGGACCCAAAGGAGTGCGAGTCATACTCACTCCTAAACCTAGACTATAAACTGTTAGCCAAAATCCTAGCCAATAGACTGAAACGAATAATTACAACCATAATCCATCCAGACCAAACCGGCTTCATCCCTGGGAAATCTACGTCTGTAAATATTAGGAAAACCCTCATAAACACCCAAATAGACCACGATAATTCAGGCACAAGAGTTATGCTGTCACTTGATGCGCAGAGGGCCTTTGACTCGGTGGAGTGGGTATATCTGTGGTCCTGCCTTACATGCTTCGGCTCAAAATTCAAAAAATGGGTCCAAATGTTATACGCCCAACCACTAGCGGCAGTTAGAGTAAACGGGACGACCTCCCAGCAATTCCCTCTGGAGAGAGGAACCAGACAGGGATGCCCCTTGTCCCCCTACCTATTTGCCTTGGCACTAGAGCCCTTGGCCATTAAGCTCCGCTCCTCACCGTACATCGAGGGACTCAAACTGGGGGCCCACACCTCACTACTGAGCTTATATGCGGATGATATGATACTATATCTAGCTGACCCAGATCTATCGCTCCAAACCGCACATAACTTGATCTCCGAATTCAGCCCCCTTTCGGGACTATATATAAACTGGGGAAAATCTGCACTCTTCCCTATAGACACAAACGTGAATATCCCCCCATCAGTTAGAACATTGGTACCAGTAGTCAACAATTTTAAATATCTAGGTATCCAGATAACCAAAACACCCACTGACTTCTACTCACTCAATCTAGCACCCGTACTGGAGATGACACAAACTAAGACAGGAATATGGAGAAAACTCCCTATCAATCTAATGGGCAGGATTACTTTAATTAAAATTATCCTGCTACCCAAAATATTATATATACTCCAACATAGTCTACTACATATCCCAAAAACATTCTTCAACAAACTTCAAAGTGAATTACTAACTTTTCTATGGGGCTCGGGACGATCCAGGGTCAGATTGAAGATTCTACAAAGACCCAAGAACAGTGCTGGCCTTGCTATGCCGGATTTCTACCTATATTATTTAGCCGGACAATTAAAATACTATAAACTATGGTGTAACCCAGTCAGTGAAGAGACCCCAGACACTGTAGACTCATCCCTATATGAAACTGAGAAACTATTACATGCCTACCTACCAGCCCATCCCCTGATATTTCTCGACTCCAGGTCAGGAGACCTCCCGGCAGGAGGAACAACCTTACATACACAACAGTTTAAAATATGGAAAGCAGCCAATAAAATTCTAGAAGTCGGAAGGCCACTAGCACAAACACCCCTCTGGCATAATCCCACTTACCCATCTCTAGCCAACTTAACTGCAGCCACCTTCTGGATAAATAAAGGAGTCACACTATTCGGCCATATAATACAAAACAATAAATTAATTTCTTTCGAAGAACTGAAAAAACTATTCCCTATCACAAACACAGCCTGGTTTCAGTACCTTCAGCTCCGACACTCCCTGCTGTCTGAGTTCCAGAGCGACACCATACCTCTACACATACATCCAGTAGTCCAGATGCTGGCGGGTGGGGGGGAGAGGCGCCTGGTTTCTAGACTATACGCTTGCCTGCTCAACTCTACCCTAAACATGGACACCCAGAGGATCCGAGACAGATGGGGGGCATTAATACCCTCCCTTTCTCAGGAGGACTGGGGGGACTTAGCGGAAACTCATCTTCATGTGTCCCCGTCTGCCCCAAATAAATTAATACAATTCTTCATATTACATCAGGCATATCTTTCGCCCCACAGACTTGCCCATATCTCGCCTTCCTATTCACCAGAATGCCCCAAATGCCACCAGACCCCTGCAAACTTTTGGCATCTCCTGTGGGAATGCCCGAGGATTGCCAGGTTTTGGTCCAGGGTTGTGAGCTATCTCGCATCCATCCTCCCTTATCCAATACCACAAGACCCTAAGATGTGTATACTAGGAATCCCAGATACAGACATCTGGAATAAGAACGAGCTGGATCTCCTGAGAGGAGCCTTGTTCTATGCCAGAAGGGCTATTATACTGACCTGGATGGCCCCCACAGCCCCAAAACAGAGGATGTGGATAAATATGATAAATCAAATGCTCCCATATCATAGTCATAGTCATTCATATCAACAGAGGATCACTGAACAAATTTGATAGTGTTGTCTGCTTGGAAATAGACCAATCTAAGTTATAAACCAATTTAAGTTACACCTCGACATATCCCCTCTCTCAAATTGATATCCTACAACAAGGATACGCAGATGACCCTGAACTAAGTACAGATCAACATGGTTTCTCTCAGCGCACTCTCCCTATCATGATATCATAATACGCTACAAGATGTCTCACTGGATCTACAACACAGGAAATCCCTCCCCCTCCTCCTCCACTCTCCCACTACCCCTCCCTATCCCCAGGTTATGTTAAAAGTTACAAATAAATTACTACAATTTACAGAATGATAAACGTCCAGTATTAAACTGCCAACGAGATATACGGTGGAACCAATTGAAAGACACTAACTGTGAGAGATATACACAGCTGTATACAATATAAGAAATTGAAATGTAAATGTTGTTTACTATAACTGGATGTTGCTCTTAAATAAAAAAACAGTTTAAAAAAAAAAAATACATTTCAAGGTTGACCACGACAACGCAAGTAGTCGTATTATGTCTTTAGACGGCTAAAAGGCATTTGATTCAATGGCAATGTATGCAACAGAATGGATTTGGCCCCAAATACATCCACTGGATCAAATTACTATATGCCCATCCCAAAGCCGCAATATCACTAAACGGTGCATGCTCTGAACCATTTGAATTACACGGGAACAAGACAGGGCTGCCCGCTTTCCCCATACCACTTCGCACTAGCTATAGAATCCCTTGCTACAGCAAGCCGGACTATCAATGGCTTTACACTAGAAGCCCGAACATCACTTTGTCTATACGCTGACGACTTGATAATCTATTTAGCAGACCCACACCAATCTCACAACAGCCCATAATATAATCACCAACTTTAGTCCTATATCCAGTCTCTATTTAAATTGGAACAAGTCTGCACTATTTACCCTAGACGCCAATATTGATCTGCCCCCAAGAGAAAGAGGCCTGGTGCCGGTAGTTGAAGCATTCAACTACCGGCAAAACACCAGAAGAATTCTTAAAGCACTACATACTCCCGCTATTAGACTGGGTAAAAGACAAAGCTAAAGCATGGAAACTACCTATACATCTTCTCGGGCATATAAATCTAATTAAAATAATCATACTCCCCAAAATTCTCTACATTCTTCAACACTCTGCAATAATGGTGCCCAAGACCTTCTTCGTATCCCTACAAAGTACACTGCTATCATTAATATGGGGCTCAGGTCATGCAAGAACCAAGCTCACAACCCTTCAGATGCCCAAGACCTCAGCTGGATTGGCACTACCAAATTTTTACCTCTACTACCTAGCGGGACAATTAAAATATTTCACGGAATGGGTGATCCCAGCCCCACCCGACCCTCAAGACACCACCCACATTATATGATATGGAGGGTATGCTCCATGCGTATCTACCAACCTTATCTATCATCTTCCTAGAAAATAAAAAAAATACACTACCTAACAAAGGCACTGCTCTACACGTTGTGGGATCGTCGTGTCTGTGGTGTCACGATTCCTTAAGAAAGAGACAGCAGACTTTGTAACCATAAACAGTTGCAGGCTCCTGCCTGTAGTTTATTAAATGGTAAACTAAAGAAACTGAACAGAAATCCCAGCTCTTCTGAGCGTCAAGCACACAGTTTCTTTACTGGTAAAATAACAGTCTTTTCCAGTATAAATCAGACAGTCTTTGCATTACCAAAACAAAAAAACCCTATTTGACTGCTTGTCTTAAATCAATAGAACCAGAGCCTGCTAGCAGAGCTGCACTCCCTCCAGGATTTTCTCCAGAGCAAAAACCACCCACAACCACACCCAGGCTGTCTGCTAAATAGTCCACCTGTGGACTTAACTGGCTAAGAATCCCACCCACTCTTCCTAGCCAGACTCCAGGGCCCTGCTAACTGGGTAAATTAAACACCTCACTACAGAACTCCATTTTAACTTCCCCTGGAGCCTCAGCGAAGCCATAACTGCAGCCTGGGTGGTATATACACTCCATCTACAACTACTCCTTTAGCAAGACAGTTTCCCTTGTCACAACGTACTAATGCACAAAATTTGGCAAGAAACGACCAAGTGGCTAGATGTTTGGGGAATACTAGGCGACCACCCTCTGTGGCATAATAATAGATACCAGAGCCTGGCTACATTTGGTGCAGCAGAACTTTGAGGGAAAAAAGGTATAAACTATTTTAATCTAATCATCCACAACCACACGCTACTACCCTTCACCGACATACAACAACACCTCTCACTACCAAATCCACCATTATTTAGATATATACAATTACGCCACTGTCTGATCTCTGAATTTCAGACACTAAATATCCCATTGACTTCTCACCCTATTATAGAGATTCTAAAAAACCGAATGGAGAGACAACTGATTTCACGATTATACACTTGTCTACAAACAAAGAGCCAAGATTAAATTCAAACTACTTTAATGCAAAAATGGAAAAGATATATTCCAACACTTAACGAAACAGATTGGGAAGAAGTTACTCAGTCACATATCCAAGTAACCCCATCAGCTAAAGTAACACAATTTTATATACTACATCAAGTATATCTCTCCACATACATGCTAACAGGTATGTCCCCCACCAACACATCAGAATGCCCAAAATGGTGCAAACCACAGGCAGACTTTTGGCACCTCATGTGGACTTGCCCAAAGATATCGGGCTTCTGGCACAAAATAACTAAAATATTGTCCCAGGTGATACAGATACCAGTAATAACAGAGCCAGGATTATGTGTATTAGGAACTGTAGGTGATGATGAAGGGTCACATGCACATCTGAAACTACTCCGGAACACTTCTCTTCTACGCTAGACGCACCATTGTACTTACATGGATGTCCCCCCAAACCCCCAGATGCAAGACCTGGAAAAATATGATTAAATCTGATCTCCCCATACTCAGGCTCATATATCAAGATAGAGGGATACTTGATAAATTTGTCGAAATCTGGACACATTGGTATGAATATATGGGTATAGATATATCTCAGATCCCAAATCAAGATATATAAATTGTCGAAGTACCCTAATTATAAAGATAACGAGTGCTAAACATATCCACCGGAACCAAGAAGACTTCCCTATCTCCCCACTTTTTTTTTTTTTCCCCCAGGTTATTAACCCTCACTTTTTTTTTTGCTATTTTGAAATGCAGGTACATAAATATATTTCAAAATGACAGTCATTTTTTTTATACTTTTCACCTTTGTATTATGATGAAACTGTCTGATGTATGCCGTTTACCTGTAAATAAAACATATTTTAAAAAAAGACATTTATCCACGCCATAATTCCAAAAGAATAAAGAATTTCGCCCAAAAGATCCTGCCACCACGTCAACCACTTTCACAATCAGATCCACTTCCCTCGCTCTGCTCCAGGCTCCACCCACAGACAGCTCCTTCCTTACACAGGAGCCTAAACAAGGCAGTTGCGTCCTACATGATTGACAGCAGCTTAAAGGAATCGGACACACTTATTTCCCCCAGGGAGAGTTCCAGCTGCGGTTTTAAAGTAACAGGCTACACTTTCTTACCAAACATAGGCAGACAAAATCTTCTATTAAAATCTGCCTCTCCCTGCAACCCTGGTGCTAGTAAGCTTTAAAAAAAATTAACAATGTCCCTTCAACTGCCAATTCTCTGGTAGCCAGCAGGGGCGCAGCCCTGCAATTTTTTTTCTCAGGTTGCCTCATTAAAGGGGGTGGGGCTAGCATAGGGGATAGGGAGGCATGTGTATTAAAGTGTATGAATAAATTACAGGATCATAATCTAAAATGTATGTTTGCAAATGCGAGAAGCTTGGCTGACAAAATGGGTGAATTGGAAATTATAGCATTGAATGAAAAGTATGATGTAATAGGTATAGTAATAGGTATAGCAGAAACGTGGTTGAACAGTTCTCACGACTGGGCTGTAAATTTAGAAGGATATGCCTTGTTTAGGCAGGACAGAGAAAAAAGTAAAGGGGGGGAGTATTTTGTTTATGTTGAATTGAAGCCAAATTTAAAAGAAGTGATAACTGGTCGATATGGATGTTAAAGTGGAGGCAATATGAGTGGAATTAGGCAATAGCAAAGGGGTTAATGTCATTGTTGGTGTCTGCTATAAGCCACTAAATGCTAGCAGAGAGGAGGTGAGTCAGCTTCATATGCAATTGGCAAGGGTTGCAAGTTTGGGGAGTGTGCTCATTATGGGGGACTTTAATTACCCTGACATTGATTGGTGTAGTAGTACTGCCATCACAGAAAAAGGCGATTAGTTCCTGAATTTCCTGCAGGATAATTTTCTCTCACAGGTGGTTGAAGTTCCTACTAGAAAAGGAGTAGATCTGGTAATATCTAACATCGTGGAGCACATTATAGATATAAAGGTAACTGGAGGCTTAGGGAATAGTGACCATGAAATAGTGTTGTTTGGTTATGTTATCGAAAGGAAAAGTGTGCTCGGTTAACAAAGACTCTTAATTTCGGGAAGGCAAATTTTCCCAGGTTAAAAGTAGCTCTTCAGAATGTCAACTGGGATAATGTATTATCAGGTAAAGGTACTGAACAGAAGTGGAATGTGTTCAAGGGTTAAGCCAGTTCACATCTAAATTTATACCCTGAGAAATAAATGGAAAAATAATAAATCCGCGCCCATGTGGCTGAATTCTGATGTAAAGAGGCAAATGGAAAGGAAGAAAAAGGCATTTAAAACCTTTAAGGCAGAGGGAACAGAAAGGGCCTTAAGAAATTATAAAAACTGTAACAAGGAGTGTAAGAAAGCAATCAAACTAGCTAAAATTAATAATGAAGTTAGGATAGCTGAACAAAGCATCACAAAGCCGAAAAAATTAAGTATATTAATAGTAAGAAGATGAGGACTGAGAATGTGGCACCATTAATTAATGGGGATAAGTTAGTTACGGAGGATGGCGATGAAGCAAATGTCTTGAATATTTTTTTTTTTCTCTGTATACACTATAGAAGATAGTACAGATGTACAGATATCATAGAGTATAGTAGCAATAATGGTATAAAAGATTCAAGTGCAATTTGGTTAACCGAGGATATGGTACAGAAAGAACTAAATAAGGTTAATATTAATAAATCTCCTGGACCGGATAAAATACATCCTCTGGTACTTAGGGAGCTACGTTCAGTTTTATCTAGGCCATTGTTTCTTTTGCAGATTCCCTCATGTCCGGAGGTGTGCCTCTGGACTGGAAAAAGGCTGATGTTATTCCAATTTTTAAAAAGGGTAGTCGTTCACAGCCGGGTAATTACAGGCCTGTAAGTTTAACTTCAGTGGTGGGGAAGATCCTGGAAAGTTTAATAAGGGAACATGTTCTAGAGTATGTTTCAAGGACTGACATAAGTAGTAACCAGCATGGATTTAGGAGAAATAGATCTTGTCAAACTAACTTGCTTGGCTTTTATGAGGAATTAAGTAGAAATTTAGACTCTGGCATAGCAATAGATGCCGTTTACTTGGATTTTGCAAAGGCTTTTGATACAGTCCCCCATAGGCAACTAATGGATAAGCTAAGGTCTGTTGGTCTGGGGAGTCACATTTGTACATGGATAGAAAATTGGTTGATGAATAGGATGCAGAGAGTAGTTGTTAATGGGGCTTCATCATAATGGACTAAAGTGCTAAGGGGGGTGCCACAGGGTTCTGTGTTGGGGCCGCTTCTATTTAATCTTTTTATTAAGGATTTGGAAGTGGGTATTGTCAGCAAGGTTTCTGTGTTTGCTGATGACAGAAAACTTTGTCGACCATTAAAAACTTCAGAGGATGTGCAATCCGTTGCAGGGGGATCTAGGTAGATTGTCACATTGGGCTGCTAAGTGGGCAGCCCAATGATAAGATGAGATTCAATGTTGATAAATGTAAGGTGATGCATTTTGGACTTAAAAATCCTTGTGCTGCTTATACTATAAATATTATGTAGAGTGTTATTGGCATAAAACCCTTGAAGTCAAAAAAACAGTAAATAGGTGGTGAATTGTAATAATGACTAGAAACAAAGTGGTTGGGAAAGTTCACAAACCGAAATGATACCCACAATGCTCTCCAGAAAAAAAAAATGCAGTGGCACTCAAATGGCATGCCTTAGGGAAATAACCACTGATATATCCAGGGATAAGATAATATAGGTAGAGTGGTGCTGTAATGAACTGTACAACCAATAATAGATAGATAAAACTTCACTCTTATTATGCAAAGAAATACAAAAAATTCTACATACTATAAGAACATACTTGTGTTATAATGATATATATACCCCTTAAAATAATCAATATATCAATAAGCTGCATGCATCCTAGGCATCCCTAGGTGCCCATAAACATCCAATGTCTCGGACAGATGGTGGTGCATAAATGGTAAAAATAGCCAAAAGATATAGGATGGCAAATGAGCAAATGCTAAAGCAGAGTTAAATTGTTAGTACATGCCACATGTAGGGCCTTCCGCGCAACCACCGTGCCTCCACGGGGGTAACCCTTTCCTAGGAAGCAAACAAGCTAAGCACAGCACAACAGACAAGTAAATATAAGTATCGGTAAATAATATAATAGATACTCAAGTGTCCCATCCGCGATCATCATCCCAAGAGCCGGGATGATGCCAATGCCTGGAAGGTGAGCGGTGCTAGCGCTAGCAGTATCACGACGCCGCATATTGGAACAAAGATGCCGTTTGCGGGATTGGATTAATGGACTCTAATGGAGCTCGCACAAGACGGGAGAACATCGGCTATCGGGATGATGATCGCGGATGGGACACTTAAGTATGTATTATTAGGTTCTCCCGCTTTACTGATACTTATATTTACTTGTCTGTTGTGCTGTTCTTAGCTTGCTTCCTAGGAAAGGGTTACCCCGACCCCGTGGAGGCACGGTGGTTGCGCGGAAGGCCCTACACGCGGAATGTACTATCAATTTAACTCTGCTTTAGATTTTGTTTATTTGCCATCCTATCTATCTGTCTTTTGGCTGCTTTTACCATTTATGCACCACCATCTGTCCTGGACATTGGATGTTTATGGGCACCTAGGGACGCCTAGGATGCATGCAGCTTATTGATATATTGATTATTTTAGGGGTATATACATCATTATAACACAAGTATGTTTTTATAGTATGTAGAATTTTTAGTATTTCTTTGCATAATAAAAGTGAAGTTTTATCTATCTATTATTGGTTGGACGGTTCATTACAGCACCATTCTACCTATATTATCTTATCCCCGGATATATCAGGAGTTATTTATAATATTGACCAGGCCTGTATATTGTGTGTCCTTGTAAGTTGGTGTACACTTATCTGTTGTCTCAGAGTTTGTATCCAATAAGGTAAATTGTCCAATAATCTGTCCTCCCACCGGGTGGTAACAGGATCTTATACACACATACACCACAATCTACTTTCACTTTCTCTCCTCCTAGCCATAGAGTGCAGGGATGTCTTGTCTCTTATTACTCACTGATACCACCTGCAGGCTGGAGGTGGTATATAGCCTTGGTATATATGTCCATTACAATACACATCACATCCTGTGTAGCAGACAGAAACTTTTGTGTATACAATTCCTTTCACATGGAGCAGACACAGGGGTGTTGTTTAAGCTGCCATTTGACCAAACCATGTTCGGATCTCAGCTGTGTAAGTAAGTTTATGTATTTTGTATATTTTGTCTTGTGCCTAATATAAGTTAGTGCTATACTTTATATACATTTACCGATAGTCATTTAAATGGTTATATTGAGATAGTACACACATACATATACACCTTTCCTATATGTAATATCCTATACCCCCCACCACATTGGTAGCTCCTAAAAACTCAATGCAATCTCCTATGGAGATATAAATATATTTATATAATATAAGGGATGTTTTAGTATAGTATTTAAGGTTGAATAAAGACATTCATCTATTCAGTACAACCCATCTAGCAATATCCTCACATAAAATAATACCACATTTGTTATTGTTATATTATTTGTTTCAATAAACGTCCTTTTTATGGGGGAATTTAAAAGAAAAATAGATAAAACAATGTAACTATAACGGCGCAGCAGACTTTACTTACCTGATCACGAATCCATGTGGGGAAATGGATGTCCGTCTCCTCCCCCCCCCCCCCATTCACGCCAATTTGACGGTTGTTTCAGTGCTGCCAATTTTTGAAAATCGCATGTTGGAACTTTGCTAAAATTCGAAAATCAAAATATTCTGAAATTGCATTAAAAAATAGAGATTGAAAAGTTAAAAATCACGCTAAAAGCCATGGAACTGTTGGGAAAACAAACCTCAAACTTTTATATAAAATTTTCCTTGATTTAATATTTTGGAAGTGTGACTAATTTTTAAAGCATTTTTCCCCCAACAGGAACGTGTGGAGGCTGTAAATAATGCAGAAGGAATTATTCATGATACAGAGGCAAAAATGGAAGAATTTAAGGATCAGCTGCCTGCAGATGAGGTTTGAAAATAAATATAATCCAAACATTTTAAATGTTTATATATATTCAGCATCCGTGCCCTGTAGGCACTGGGCAGAAAAGTGTTAAAAAGTATGAAGTATATTATTATATATTTCTCCCAGGAAAAGCAATTAAGGTGTAAAAGTTAAGACCTTCAAGACTGGGGCTACCTTTGCATGGTTGGTAGGCTTATGCTTTTAATAATGTAACTTAACCCCTCCGTTAAGTGTACATATTTGTATGGGGCCTAGGAATGTGTATTGTGTATGGTTTCTTTTTTTTGTTTTAGATTTTATTTTTAAAATAAATCATTAAAACTATTGGTTTTTCATCATGCCTTTTGATAATGTACGAGTTTAAAGGGTTTGTGAATTGGGTTAAAGATTTTAAAACCTCTGATGTACAAAATAGCAGTGTTTAGCAGAATTTTCATGAATTTGCCCTCAATCGGTTTAGACTAATCTTACAGTAGGAAACCCTTGCAGTAAATCAGTAATATTATACATTGTTTTTTTCAGCACAAAGTGTACTTTAACACAGTAACAGACTATTGTAACTTTTCTGGAAATATTACTGGAATTATGGGTAAAATGTAAAAAAAATTTTAAATTTTGCAAATTTTCATGGATTTTTCCAATTTTACTTAGTTATCCTAAGGTTACACACAAAAGTCTTACTATTTCTAAAAGCTCTGATACTCCTGAGTAGAACGATACCAGATATATGTAGGTACCCCACTGTTACTGTACAGAAAACCCACCAAACTAAAACTTCACCTTCAAGAATATTAAACCAAACTAAAATTTGTAACCACTTCTGACGGTTAACACAGAATATCTACCAAATTAACTAAAATATCCCCACAAGTGAGATATTTTTAGAAACCACATACCCACAGGATATTATGAGTGTTAAGTTTCGATAAAAATGCAGATACTTGGGCGCAGCTTACGATTGTAAGTTGTTTTCTCCTTTTTAATTTTTTTCCTCAACTGTAAAATCAGAGACAAAATCAAATGCGAATTTCAGCTAAAAACTGTAGAGTAAAGTTTAAACGCATCTCAAATATGAAAGCCTAGCCCCTCCTGAATAAAACGGCATGCCACATTCATGGGTGTACCCAGAGACATGGCTACCAACTAACCCAGATGGGGAGCAATGCCAAATGTCAGTAGCAGCAAAAAAAAAAATTAGCCAGCTCTGTATTTGAACAGTCTGCAGTTTTTCCCACAATACATCCCACTCACTCAGAAATACCCCCACAAACTATATATTCTTGAAATCTGAAACACACCTTCAGCTATGTAACACTGTAGTTCATTTATTCATGCCATCAATGGTGTGGGCACAGTTCTTCGTAGAAGTTTGCACTTTTTGCAAATTTTCTAAAAAACATCAAACAACATTCCAATGTCCTCATTGAAACGGTATGCCATTTGCGTGGTTACACACGCGGATGTGGAAGCGAATAGCCACGAAGTGAGACAATGCGCACGATGGCTCAGAAACAGTGAAAATATTAACCCCACCCCAAATTTGAACTGTCTGCTGATTTATCCACAACCCCCCCCGTAACTCAGAAATACCCCCCACAAACTATATATTCCTGAAGTCTAAACACCTTCAGCTATGTAACGCTGTAGGTCATTCATTCGTACCATCAATGGTGTGGGTGCAGTTCTTTGTAGAAGTTCGAACTTTTCTGAAAAAATTAACAAAAAACTTCAAAAGGTAGAAATCATGGAATGTAAAAAAAAAATTACCAAATATCAATCTCCCAAATGTCCTGAGTCAAACAGTATGCGTGGTTACACATGCGGATGTGGAAGTGAATAGCCACGAAGTGAGACAATGCACAATGGCTCAGAAACATCGAAAATATGTAGCGAACTCTGAATTTCATTTGTCTGCAGTTTTTTCCCACAAAGCACCACCCACAAACTATCAGGGAGATTCAATAAAAGTTCTTATTGCTTAAAATGGTGCTAATTTTGCCCCAACCAATCAGATCTTATTTAACATTTGAAAGCTAACATCTGATTGGTTGGGGCAAAATTAGCACCATTTTAAACGATAAGAACTTTTATTGAATAAACCCTGTATATATTCCTCGAATCTACACACTTTCACTATGGAACGCTGTAGTTTACCATCAAACCATCATACAATCGTGTGGGCGCAGTTCTTCGTAGAAGTTCGCACTTTTCGCAAATTTTCTGAAAAAATTAACAAAAATCATGCCAAAACCCCATGAAATGTAAAAAAAATGGTTACCAAATATCAATCCCCCAAATGTCCTAAATCAAACGGTATGCCATGGTTACACATGCGGATGTGGGAGCGAAAAGCCACAAAGTAAGACAATGCAATGGTTGCTCAAAAACAGAAAAAAAATTCAGCCAACTCTGTATTTGAACATTCTGCAGTTTTTCCCACAAAACATGCCTCTAACTTAGAAATAACTCCCACAAACTATTTAACGCTGTAGATTGTTCATTCATACCATCAATGGTGTGGGCGCAGTTCTTCGTAGAAGTTTGCACTTTTCTGAAAAAATTAACAAAAGACCACTTCAAAGGGTAAAAATCGTGCTAAAACCTCATAGAATGTTAAAAAAATTACAAAATATCAATTCCCAAAATGTCCTAAATCAAACGGTATGCCATATGTATGGTTACACACGCGAACGTGGATGCGAATAGCCACAAAGTGAGACCATGCATGATGGCTCAAAAGCGACAATATTCAGCCAACTCTGAATTTGAACAGTCTGCAGTTTTTCCATACAAAACACCCCCCACAAACTATATATTCCTTGAATCTACACACTTTCAGCTACGGGAACGCTAAACGTTTGTTCATTCATTTCATCAATGGTGTGGGCGTAGTTCTTCGTAGAAGTTTGCACTTTTCGCAGATTTTCTGAAACAAATCAACAAAAGTAGAAGGTAGAAATCATGCAAAAATCCCATGAAATCTAAAAAAAAGTTTCCAAATATCAATCTCCCAAATGTCCTGAACTAAACGGTATGCCATATACAGTGATGTGAAAAACTATTTGCCCCCTTCCTGATTTCTTATTCTTTTGCATGTTTGTCACACTTAAATGTTTCTACTCATCAAAAACCGTTAACTATTAGTCAAAGATAACATAAAATGCAGTTTAAAATGGTTTTTATTATTTAGTGAGAAAAAAAACTCCAAATCTACATGGCCCTGTGTGAAAAAGTGATTGCCCCCCTTGTTAAAAAATAACAAATGTGGTTTATCACACCTGAGTTCAATTTCTGTAGTCACCCCCAGGCCTGATTACTGCCACACCTGTTTCAATCAAGAAATCACTTAAATAGGAGCTATCTGACACAGAGAAGTAGACCAAAAGCACCTCAAAAGCTAGACATCATGCCAAGATCCAAAGAAATTCAGGAACAAATGAGAACAAAAGTAATTGAGATCTATTAGTCTGGTAAATGTTATAAAGCCATTTCTAATGCTTTGGGACTCCAGCGAACCACAGTGAGAGCCATTATCCACAAATGGCAAAAACATGGAACAGTGATGAACCTTCCCAGGAGTGGTCGGCCGACCAAAATTACCCCAAGAGCGCAGAGAAAACTCATCCGAGAGGCCACAAAAGACCCCAGGACAACATCTAAAGAACTGCAGGCCTCACTTGCCTCAATTAAGTCGTGTTCACGACTCCATCATAAGAGACTGGGCAAAAATGGCCTGCATGGCAGATATGCAAGGCGCAAACCACTTTTAAGCAAAAAGAACATTAAGGCTCGTCTCTATTTTGCTAAAAAAACATCTCAATGATTGCCAAGACTTTTGGGAAAATACCTTGTGGACCGACGAGACAAAAGTTGTCATATCAACAGTAAAATATGGTGGTGGTAGTGTGATGGTCTGGGGTTGTTTTGTTGCTTCAGGACCTGGAAGGCATGCTGTGATAGATGGAACCATGAATTCTACTGTCTACCAAAAAATCCTGAAGGAGAATGTCTGGCCATATGTTCGTCAACACAAGCTGAAGCGATCTTGGGTGCTGCAGCAGGACAATGACCCAAAACAAACACCAGCAAATCCACCTCTGAATGGCTGAAGAAAAACAAAATGAAGACTTTGGAGTGGCCTAGTCAAAGTCCTGACCTGAATCCTATTGAGATGTTGGGGCATGACCTTAAAAAGGTTGTTCATGCTAGAAAACCCTCAAATAAAGCTGAATTACAACAATTCTGCAGAGATGAGTGGGCCAAAATTCCTCCAGAGCGCTGTAAAAGACTCGTTGCACGTTATCGCAAAAGCTTGATTGCAGTTATTGCTGCTAAGGGTGGCCCAACCAGTTATTAGGTTCAGGGGGCAAGGTTTGGAGTTTTTTTTCTCACTAAATAATAAAAACCATAATTTAAAACTATTTTGTGTTCAGTTATGTTATCTTTGACTAATAGTTAACGGTTTTTGATGAGCAGAAACATTTAAGTGTGACAAACATGCAAAAGAATAAGAAATCAGGAAGGGGGCAAATAGTTTTTCACATCACTGTACATGGTTACACACGCGGACGTGGAATCAACTACCCACAAAGTGAGCTAATTCACAGTGGCCCAATTACAGCAACTTTTCAGATTTGTCAGACTAAACACCCCTCTATATTAGAAATACCCCTCAAAACTATATATTCTTGGAATCTACACATTTTCAGCTACGCAACTGTGCCATTCTTTTATGCATACCACAATTGGTGTTGGCGCAGTACTGTGTAGAATTTCGCACTTTTACCAGATGTAATAAAACGCATTTCAAAGTTAAAAATCATGGCAAATGTAATGTAAAAAAAAAAAAAAACACCCCTCTAACTCAAATACCCCCCAAGACTATATATTCTCAGAATTTACACACCTTCAGCTAATTAACAGTGCCATTTTTTCATTCAAACCATAATTGGTGTGCGCAGATCTTTGTAGAATTTCGCACTTTTAGCAGATTTTCTAAAAAATTAAAGAAAAATCAAATTTCAAAGTTAAAAATACTGTGATCGGAACCGATCGCAGAGTACTACTACACTGGACCACCAGAGAGGAAGTGGGGAAGACTAAGTCCAATGACGTCACAGGGTTTCCTCTTCCACTGTGCCTCTTCCAGAATGTAAGTGCCGGGAAGGGGGAGGGAATCATTATACGGTCACGCATTTTGCCAGTGTTTTACACCCGATTTCCCCCCCCCCCCCCATCAGTTTTGTTCCGATGGTGGGGTGGGCTAGGGGGGCACTTGAATGGTTATGTAAAGCAAATAAATTGTTTCCATTATAGCAAGGAGCTCTTGTAAGGGGTTAAAGTGTGAGTCAGCCAATAACAGACGCGGCCTTCAGGCTATTGATTTAGCTGAAGGCATCTGGTCTCATAAGTAAGCTTCTGCTGACTTTTTTAGAATAAAAGTCATGCGGTTACGGTTGGGAGGGGGGAGGCTACACTTTAAAAAAAAAGTGATTATATTTAACTAAAATAACAAAGGTATCCGGAGGGAGGGGTGGGAAAGGCAGGGTCGACAGGGAGGAGGCAGAAACTTTTCACACACAGGAAGGCTCCTACTCTTCAGTTTCCTGGACTGTGACTAGGAACTTCAGGACAACCATTTGGATCAGATGGGGCCAGCATGGGGTTAAATTGTAGTTTTGGGATGGACTTGCCCTTTAAAGGACATTTAAACTGTGCCAAATCATTTTTCAACTAATCACAAAGATTACCACCAATCTTAATTTTTTTCTTCTCTGACTTTCCAATCCCTTTTTTGTTAGCTTGGGGAATTCTTACTTCTAAAGGGGGCGGGGCACAGCTAGTCAATCATCCAGACCCTGGAAAACTACATGTAGAAACTAGACATTTTATAAAAGTGTCAAGACAGAATGTTTAATCCTTATAGTGAGGCAGGGAAGGGTCAACAGTTGGGAAACTTTATGGTCATAAGTAGTAGTGGCTACTCTTTTACAACTTTTAACAGAAACTTAGGAGTCAAGCTAATTAAGCCATTTTAAGACAAAAGTGATGATCTTTCCTTAAACCAGACCCTAGGACTGGTAAACATCAAAGAGAATGGGCTCTGGAGGGAAGTCAAAGTTCCAGAAAGGTCCTAAGATATTCCAACATTATATTTATCATTTATCATATCACACTTGATAAAGGGTCTGTGTACCCGAAACATGTCGTGGGAGAAATAAACCCAGCCTTATTTGCAGCATATCCTGCGTTTACTTTGGTTCCTTCTTCTACTAACTATTATTTTTTTAATTGTTTATCGGCATTTTGGATGGATGCTTAAAGAGGATTGTGGGACATATTTGCCATTTTGTGTCAGGTATTCTATATTTGTTTTGTATACTAAAGTCCCATTGTAGCACTGTACCCAAAGAATTCGACTACAAATTTCCCCCATCCCACACACACACCACTTTAAACAACAAGTACAAAATACCCTTGCTTGACTCAGTTATTAGAGGTGCCAGTGCTGCTTACTTTTACTATAAGCAGTTTCACTTTCACTATAACACAAAATCACAGGTTGAATGCTTTTGGTTGTATGAGGGCACAGATCATCTCCACTGCACATGCTCCGTGCTCTAGCTGTGCCTCGGTTTTGAAAGGGGGTAGATACATAGCGGGGAGACATGCATACTAACTAGGTGTGAGCAGAACAGGACATGAGATCGAGTGACGGGGAGCACCGAGAGCCAAAAGGGCTGTCCTGCCAGCGCTAAAAATATAGAAAAGAATAAAGGCAAGTTATTTTTTTCACTTTAGTCCTTTATTTACATTGTAATCGTAATAATACACTGCCTTTATTGAAATTTACATTTTTAAGACCACTTACAAATTCATATACAATGTACAGTATATTTCAAACATTCTGAGTATCAAAATAAAGTAATCTGTACATTTTGAAAAGGTTTGTGGCTGTATAAAATTTATTACAGAGTGCAGTATTCATCAGTTCTTACTAGTAAATATACATTTCTGTCAATCTCTCCACTGGCTTCCCATTACCCAAAGGATCCAATTTAAAGGGCATGTCCACCCCTTTTTTCATAGTTTGCTGTAGTGTAGGGCTCCCTCCCCCAGCCCCAATCACTATAATACTTTTTGCAGAAACTCCCCCGAATTGTTCTTACATTACCTCTCTCCTCCAACGTTCTGTCATGTCCTTCTGCTTGCATGAAACTGCAAGCAGGGGGCCGGAACGGCGCGTCCATGGTTGTCAGAGGCAGCCAACCATGGACATGGCTTTTGGCTATCCAGAACGCTGGGGGAAAGAGGTAATGTAAGTAGAGTTCGGGGGAGTTTCTGTACTATAGCGGTTGGGGCTGGGGAAGGGAGCAAAGGGGTTTTGTGCTAGGGCGCATTGTAAAATTCTCCCGGAGGCAGAATCCTATATGGTGGACAGTTTTGGGGATTTTACAGGGACATTACTGGAGAACCATTCCTATATACATGTATACAAAGTAAAAATATGTATGGAACACTTCCTCTGAGGTTTGTGTTTTGCTGCATGCCTCCAATCCAGTTTTGCACACTGCAAAACTGGATTGGAGGCAGTTGGTTTTTTTTAAACCGCCTTTTTCTGTCTGACATGAAGAGTTTATGATAATAAGGCACTTGAATATAAATTAAAAAGAAGCAAAAGGCTCTAATAAGACATACTGTTGCCTTAAAAAGCCTTGTGTGTCGAAGCATACCCGGAGCCATCTTTACTTTGCATCATCCCTTGTTGAATTCTTGGCCAGACCTACAGGCATTGGCCAGACCTAATGCCTGTAGTGCTCAGTTTCCAGTGCTCAGACTGGTAGTTGGGGTAGAACATAGGAGAAACTTGCAATGATCGATAAGTGTTACATTGACACTTTGTTTCCACATGGTTTTAAGTGTTTATAACTAATTTACAATTATTTCACCTACTAAATGTAATACTGAATAAATGATATTGTATATGTTTTCACATAATTTACAGTGCGATTGTCGTTTTAGAGCCTTTTGCTTCTTCTTGATTTATATGCTCTTTTATTTTTCTTTCTCTAAGTAGTACCTCCCCTGTTATGTTTTGGGTGTTATTAGGCACTTGAATGACACCTGAAATGTAAGATGCTTCAGATTGGATGTCTTAGGGGGGACATATTGACAAAAAATGTAAAAATTATAGTTTCCTGTAAAAAGCAGTAACAGAATCACTCCAGTCACTAACCTAGGAAATGGCACAATATGCTCAATACACTAGATCAGTTTGTAATTTGAAAAAATTATTTTTCTAACAACATAAAAAATGTTTTTATAGTGTGACAAGCTTAAAGAAGAGATAGTCAAAATGAAAGCTCTCTTGGCTCGGAAAGACACTGAAACAGGGGACAGTATCAGACAAGCTTCATCAACTCTGCAACAGGCTTCATTAAAATTATTTGAAATGGCATACAAAAAGGTAATTGTATCATAATAATGTAAAATGTTTCCTGGAATTAAAATTAAAACATTATATAACATTGGAGAAATTTTTTTAAATACACCTCAGTGCTGTGCATGTATTACAAACTTTTTAATGTACTTAAAGGGTATGTTCCACCCCTAATACTTTTTTTAAATGTATTCAGGATCCCCCAAACTCCCAGTTACTCCCAGAGTAAGAAAGTTATGCTTACAACCTCCACAGCCGCTGCTCCCTGCTAGTTCTGGTAAGTTCGCCAGTCATGACCATGACGGTGACTTACTGTGACAGCCATTACCGGATAAGCCTCCGCTGCTGCTTGTGAACAAAATAGGCACATAGCAGCAGCAGTGGAGAGGGAGCAAGAGATAGTGGATCATGGTGTTGTAAGTATAATTTCTCACTCTGGTTGCATTATTAAAACTTTTAAGCAAAGTGGAGGATCCTGAATACCATATTTAAAATTTTTATTAGGGGTGGACAACTTTAAAAAAGTTTGTCACTAAAGGAAGATTAGATATTTTAAATAAAATAAAGCAAAATAAATAAACATTTATTTTTGGGTTGTAGCAGAGAAAATGGCAGTCTTAAACATTCCAAAAGATATTTTGTTACTTTTCTTCACTGCCTATATTGTACTTTGGTTGGAAGTGTGGCAAAAAGATTATTGGGGAGATTCACCAGCAGCTGTGTGACTCACAGAAGTGATTTCCCCTTACGTTACTATTTAATGCAGCTATTAGAATGCATTGCAGCGGCAAATAATCTAGCAGAATTTGTTGGTTTTCCTTTATTATCTGTAAACCAGCACTAAATTTTGTTTTTAAATAAAATGTCCACCCCATATTTAAAATCTATACTTTACTTGCATCTCTTGATGCAAGTTAAAGGGACACTATACTGAAAAAAATACTTTTTAATCTTAATTCATAATTGAATACATGTAAGTAGCACTTACTCTGATTTTTTTGTGTTGCTGCATGCCTTCAATCCAGCACACATTTTATTTAGGAGCAGTATACCCCCTCCCCATTTTAACCACTCCCACTTCCATCCGACCTGACTTTTTACCCATAAACCAACTGACAAGCCTGCATACAGCATTCCAACTGTCAAAACTCTGTCACCATTCCAGCTACAGTAAAACCGCTCACAGAAGAATAGTTTTTGAGAGCAAGGAACTTGATTGACAGCTGAAATATAAGCAGTTTTAGATTGGATATCTAAAGAAATAGGGGGCAGATCAACAAAAAAATTATACAGTGGTGGTTGGGAAGAATTATAAGTTTCCTGTTATGGTCAGTTTAAAATAACCTATTTTTTGGTATAGATGTCCTTTTAAGTTTCCCTGAAGCTTCTTTTACTTACCCCTCACCACAGTTAAGCCCTCAAAGAGTTCATTCAGCTTGCATAGAAGGTAAGGACAGGGATAACCAGTGCTAGAGGGAAATAAAAGTAAATTCAGTGACCATGGGGAAGTAAGCAAATATGATTTCTGGGGGTTGGGGAAGGAAAGTATAGATTTTTAGATACAAAAAAATTAAATAAACGCAATTTAATTTAGTCATGTGTTTGTTCTTGCTGATTAATGAATATTCTTGCAGCACTGCAAATGCTTTTATTATTATTTTATTAAATTATCATAGTTTGGTCTAATTAGTGTATGCTTAGCTGGTAGATGGGGGTCTTGTGAATTTAAAAAGCATGGTTAGTCCAATGGAAGTCTTATTTTTCAATAAGGCAGTAGTGTACATTACCAATAGAACTTTAGAGTTTTCAGTCCTACAATAAATGGGTTCCAGATCATCGTTACCCACACATTTGTAGTTTCTGTAATTGAAAATGTAAATTTCCCAAGGCACGAACCAGGAACATGCTTTATATTTGATGGCTGCAAATCATGCTGCTGGCTTAGCATGATTACACTTTTACGGAAACTTTGTTCATACAAAGGGTTGTTGTTTTATTTTAAAGTGCAAGAAGAGACCAAAAATAGAATACATACAAACAATAGAATTCTAGTGGATAAACAATTTCTTATTGCATATTGGCTTTATCTCCATAAGGTTGCTGCTTCAAAGATCCTGTAATAAACCCTGGATAAATAAAAGCAATTACTTCAATAAGTTGGCCAAATTATTTTAAGCCCAGCCACCACTACAAGGTTGCTTTCTATAGCCAGTGGTGTAGGGATCACCATAGCAGCTGTTATGGGGCCTGCAGCCAAGAGGGGCCCTATGAACTTTTCCCACAATAAAAATGTCTTTCGATAATATTTTCTCTTGATCCCTTTTCAGAACTACATTGAACTTCCTACCAATCGGAACACCATTTATGTTCTGATTCTGTAATGTAATCAGGGAGTCAGGGATCAAGAGAGATTATTTTTTTTTATTTTTTGCTCAAGATATGAACCTTTACTTTGCAAGATGGTCTAAAAATAATTATGATAGAAGACATGTTTGTGTGTTTAAAAAAAAAAAAGTGTTTGTGTTTGCTGCATTAGCTACCATAAGGTTTTTTTTTGTTTTTATTTCATTCTTGTGGGTTAGGGAAAGGGCACCTTGAAAAAATTTGATATGGCATCCTAGTGATTTCTAGCTACGCCACTGTCTATAGCTAGTTCCTAACCTACTTGTTACTTGCCTTATTGGCTGTGTGAGCTGACCGCTTCAAGCAGACACACCACACAAGAAGCGGACTCTCTTGTTTTAAGTACTTTGCTCAAACAAGGCATGACCTAACTTTGGGTGGAGTACAAGTTCCCAAAAGGCCAATATGCAATTAGATCTGTTTGTTTATATACGGCATAGTATGTAAATACAACAATAGGAAGGGTTGCTTAAAATGTGAAGGACATTTTAGATTTTTTTTTTGACTGCATTAAACATTTTTTTTAAACAGATGGCAACAGAAAGATCTGGAAGTGGAGAACAAAAAAATGATCAGAAGGAAGAAAAACAATGAAATACTACGAGAGGAGACTCTTAAGAGTAAATTCTTCAGGAGTGTCCTGTGCAAAAATAGGACTATAAATTTCACTGTGTTTTTGCAGTATTTATTCTCTTATTGCTGTTGATTTAGTTGAATGTTAAAATGTTTTTCTACCATTAATAATTAAAGTATTGATAAATGCTGACATGTAGCATTTTTTTTATTTTTATCCTTTAACAAATTCTTCATATCACAAATTAGTTCTTAAAACGAATAAGCTTGGCTTTGAAATACACATTTTTTTTTACAGGCAAACATAGGTAATGTTTATAATTTTGTTCCCAGTCTTTGGGCAACTAAAAGTAAAAAATGACAAGATAGAAACTACTTACTTACTGTATGGTTCTGTAAGTATATTCTTATGTATGTGTATTGTCGAAGTAGAGGTGATAACACTAAAGTATATGTTGTCCTTCAAACATTGTAAAGCCTTTAAATTGTTTTTTCTGCATAACTCTTAACATTTCATGCAAGTCTTTCAGTAATGAAGGGAATCAGAATAAATGTTAGAGATTAATGGAAAAATGTTAGAATTTTTATAAAAAAAGTGTGTGTGTTTTATTTTTCAGTCTGTGGTGTATAACGGAGTCTTATCAGTTATACACCCCTTTTTGTCAAAGACGTGACACACAAGCTTTTTAATTTTTTTATGAAAACAAAAACAAAATGGAAAAATAGATGGGAATACAGAAAAATGATTTATAAATGCTGGAGGATTTGAAGTTAATGTAAAAGTAGTATGAAAGCCAACAATCGAACAAGTGTGGTGGCTCACATTTGCTTCATTAAACATTGGATTTACATTATCTAATTGTTTTTGCCTAGACAGATTTTAGATTTACTAAAGTTTTTTAAACATGCTCACTATTAAAAACCTATGTTCTCATATCTTTAAATTGCTTAATGGATTTCCTTTTTTTATTTTGCTCTGATCTGATGCAATCATGTTATGTGCACTGATTGATTTAACACTGACTTGTACAAGGGAGTAGAAGATAGCTGCTTCAACTTGCTATGCATTGTAGCTACTCTGAATTGCCTGTGTCAAGAAACAGATGAAAAAAACCTTTGAGTTAGCCATACATGAGCAGGAGTTCTTCTGATCGGATTTTCCATTGAGTGCAAAGGAACAACCAATCAAAGTTCCTCAAGCTGCCGATCTTTCCCTTTTGAAATCTGTGGAAAAGTTTTCCAGCTGGCCCTATCTTCAATGTTCCAATAAACAGCTTGATGGTGTAACAGTAGTCCAGCTTAAACAAGTGTTCTGGATCTTCTAGAGATATGAGGTTTTATTCTTCCAATTGTACTTTGGTAAAACTAAGATGATTTCACAACAGCAGAGATGTGAGTTCTGAAGTTAAATCACCATCAATTATAGATACCAGACTGCACACATACCGAGAGCTATACAAATCTTTACCCCCTATCCTTAATGATGATGGTTGCAGGTGGAGCGTTTAGGGACTTTAAAGGGCTTTGTCGGCATTTAGTTTTTGCCAATTTTCACTCAACCACTCTTGTATCTCAGCTTAGCAGCCCCTCATTGCCTAGAAGAGTTGGGTTTGCTATGCCAGATTTGAAGGAGATAGTTGGCCTGTCATATATTGTGACCAGGTTAATATACTTGCAAAGATTTGTAATTATGGGGCCCTGACAGGAAATGATCAGAGATCAGGTTATTGAAAAGTGCAGCTCTCAGCAACTCAGACGGAGATTGCTTAGAGAACCAAATTTAACGCTTACCAGTTTACAAGAGATTGCAAGGACTATGGAACTGTCTGAAATCCAAGATTTGCATATTGAGAGTAAAGACACTATCGGTAAATACAATCTCTAAATTGGCCTGGCATGATGGTTAGATGGAAGGACAGACAAGTATTCTAAAAGTCCTGTGCATGGAAACTGCAGTAAATGTCAGAAAGGGCCACATGAGTCAGAACCGTGTTGTTACATTAAATTAAACCGGTTACGCTTGTGCGTAGGGGGTAATAATGTTTTGGACTCTGCATCATGGGATATGGTGCAAAGCAAAGAAAAACACCTTAAATTATACACCACCAATAAGATTATCGTATATACTTGTCTATAAGCCAAGGTACTTATTTTTACCTGAAAAAGGAGTAAAATTGATTGACTTGAGTTTAAGCCGAGGGTAGAAATTTTGACCCCTACTGCAAACCTGTAATTAGTAAAGCACAGTGTTGGTGCCAATATAATAGCCCAATCCAGTAACCCCCACCATCTCTCCTAACTACTCCAGTCTCCTTACAATTTGCGTTACTTATACTCTAGTATATACAGTACACATATGGGGCCATATTTGTAAATGCTCAAGTTAGCGATACTGCAACCAGGTTAATCAGCTTTACACATTCACCCTCCTTTACCAGCAGTCAACAGAATTAGTTAGCTATTTATAGAATTAAAAGACCATCCAAACACATATAACTTTCAGAGGCTAAGTTCCTTTAGAGTATAAAAGACAAAACTTATTAAATTTTAGATTTAATATTCGAAAGGATGGACAGTGCATAAACATACAAGGAAATGGTGTTACAATAAAATGACATACAATAATGAAGTTAGGATAGCTGAACAAAGCATCACTAAGCCTAAAAGCTAAGGACTGTTGGTCTGGGGAGGCACATTTGTACATGGATAGAAAATTTGTTAATGAATAGGATGCAGAGAGTAGTTGTAAATGGGGCTTCATCATTATGGACTAAAGTACTAAGTGGGGTGCCACAGGGTTCTGTGTTGGGGCTGCTTCTATTTAATCTATTTATTAATGATTTGGAAGTGGGTATTGTCAGCAAGGTTTCTGTGTTTGCTGACGACACAACTTTGTTGACTTCAGAGGATGTGCAATCGTTGCAGGGGGGATATAGATAGTCACATTGGGCTGCTTAGTGGCAGATAAGATTCAATGTTGATAAATGTAAGGTGATGCATTTTGGACTTAAAAATCCTTGTGCTGCTTATACTATAAATGGCTCTGTGTTAAGTGAATCCCTGTTGGAAAGGGATCTTGGAGTTTTGGTAGATAACAAACTTAAAGGAGGCAAGCAGTGCCGGGCGGCAACAGCCAGAACCAGCATGGTATTGTCTTGTATAAAGAGAGGTATGGATTCAAGGGAGGAAAATGTAATTCTCCCTCTTTACAAAGCATTGGTAAGGCCTCATTTGAAATATGCAGTGCAAATTTGGAATCCTGTGTACAAAAAGGACATCTTTGAAATTGAAAGGGTTCAAAGAAGGGCAACTTAATTAATAAGGGGATTGGGGGAGCTTGAATATGAAGAGAGACTGGAAAAGTTACAATTATGTACGCTGGAGAAAAGGAGCTTGTGTGGGGATATGATTACTGTGTATAAATACATTATCGGGCCATACAATAAACTATCTGGGGCATCCTGTGTGGGTTGACTGTTATCATGAGAAAATTTTAAACACACTGATGGTTCATATGCCTGTCCGGCTATCTGTAAAGCAGTACCTTCTGTAGAAATTAGTGTCCTTATGAAATGTTTGTCTAATTTGACGGTGGAGATATGTACATAGTCTATTGTA
This sequence comes from Hymenochirus boettgeri, assembly GCA_019447015.1. Taxonomy (NCBI): domain Eukaryota; kingdom Metazoa; phylum Chordata; class Amphibia; order Anura; family Pipidae; genus Hymenochirus; species Hymenochirus boettgeri. The sequence continues at coordinate 58,720,155 of CM033471.1, read as the reverse complement.
TTTAAGCTTCCATGTTCCTGTATGTATCCCCCCCCCCCCCAGAAGATCCTTTTCCCATTATAGTGGGTGTGAAAAGTCTGTACTGAACAGTTAGCATGGTGATATTTGAGACATGTATTTTTCCCTTATAGTGTTGCCTGATCTATTACTTTTGGAAGGACAAAAGCTTCTGACGGTGATGTATACAGCTTTATGTTAGTGATGTACAGGCTGGATTCACTGCCTTGTGCACGACTAACTAGACAAACAAACAAGATAAACAAGAAAAAGCATAAACTTGGCATTAAAATGGTAGCTTGTTCACAGATGGTGCTGGAGTCTAGGCTGGTGTTGGGTCGCCTACCATCCCCCAGTCGCCTGGTTCGATAGGGTGTTTTTGATGGTCCTCTGTATCTGGTTCTGACGATGCACTGTCGTAAGCTCCTTCTGAAGTGTGTACACATGCCTTAACCAATGGGACCAGTTCCGCCTGCTGCGCTGAGTAGGAAGATGGCAATCGGCCAGTATCTAATGTAGCGAAACCCTCGGCTGTTAACGATATGATGGCATAGGAGGTGCGTGGAGATCCATCTACATATAACCTAGAACCATCTACAAATAAAGTAAGGTATGGGGCTTGCAGCGGCTCCTCACTTACCGGAGACTATTGGCTAGTCTCTTCCTCCATCAGTTGTAGGCAATCGTGATCCTCTGCCACCGTCTCTGAATCACCGTCCTCTGGCGGGAGGAAGGTGGCTGGATTGAGGACAGTGCAGCGTTTAACCTCTAACCTCTATTTCCCCGGACTCTTAATAGGATAGACTCATACTTGCCTAGGCGCGCCGAGGAGAGGTGCCATGTCTGCGCACGTTGGATGATTTCTGCTGCTGCATGTGAAGTATATACAGTTAGTGGTTGCCCTAAGCGAATGATTGCTACCTTTTCAGTGAGGAGTGCTGCTGCCGCTACCGCTCTAACACAGGTGGGAGCTCCTTGAATATGGATCCAGTTGTATGCTCTCGTATGCCACCACTCGTCATCCAGATGGGGTCTCTTGGCAAAGAACGCCGTTCCCTGTATTTCCTGAAACAGCTCAAAACAATTGGAAAGGTTTAGTTGAGTCAGGTAGTTTTTTAAATTGCATATTCTGCTTTATTCTATAAGTCCATTACAGTCTATCCACAAACCAAACCTAGAATGCATTTTCTACTCCCTATGTGGGAAAAAGGGAGGAGGGAGAAGAACACCCCCTCCACCCAAAAAAATGAAACACATCAGTTTTCTAACGTATCTGTCACCACACAAATCCTTTACTTTCTATGTACAAAATACTTTTCTTCCTACTTGGATTCTTTTCAAACTTTCCTTATTCCTATTTATGACTGTCTTTCTTTTCATGTTTTCTCCTTCTATATAAATTAGATACACATTACTTTCTGTAAACTTTTCATTTTCATATACATTTTCCAACTCCTACATTAACACAGATTCCATCTAAAACCATTTACATCCCATTCTAAAATTATACTACCGAACCATCTATATCCATGTAGAAAAGAAAATAATTCTGTATTCACTTGTAAAACCAAGGGCACTTGGTTAAAGAAACAGAGCAGCTGCTGGCACTAACAATTTTCTCTTTTGCTATAAATCAAACATACCAACATCTGGAACTCATCTGAGTCTAATTCCTGTATCCTACCACACTATTCAACTATCTTAGATTATTTAATTTCCAATCAAAATCAATAATTTATTTCTAATCCTGTCAAATCCAGGGGTAAATAAAAATAGAACCCACAGATAAGTCAAATACCTTCATCAGAAATATTATAATCTTACATTGCTAACTTAACCCATATCTACTTTTTTCCACAAAGAGTTGATGCATATACTTTATAATTATTATTCCAGCCTCATAGTCTGCTTCTGTAAATGGGTGAGCTTGTAACCCCCTGGGACACAGGCTAAGTTGACCGTACCCTGCAGTCTGTTGTGCTATCACTTCCACGTCAGCTGCACCTATCACACGCTTGATTATCGTCACCATATCTGCCCAAGTTATCTGTTGGGTATCTTTAATCTTTGTGACCTCTCTAAGGAAAAGCACTTTATTTTCCCTTGGTCTTTGATCTAAACATGTACCGGCTGCTGTCTAAACCATCTGGCTCCCTCATCCCAAACCTTGTTTCTTCTTAAGGGGGGTCACCTTATCGTAATGTGGTTTCTTATCATAGGGAAGAATTGTGCACTCATTGTCCCCTGTAATAATGGTATGATCCCACTGAAATTTTAACTGTTTTATTAAATCATTCATGTTGCAAGCAGTAATAGTGCTGTTTAAGTAACAATTGTGTATTGCAGCAATGGCCTCGTCAATTTGACGTGGTGTAGGATTTTGTTCTAGTTTAGCAAAACATATGGCAATGTGTTTTTTATTTTGAAGGGAGGGAGTGCGCTGTGTACTCTCTAATGTCCAGAGGTGAACAACGTCTCTATCCTTTGCTGTGAGCTGTTGTGCATATTTATTTTCTAAGTGTATCCATCTGAACAAATCAAATTTTCCCTGTAATGGTATGGAATATAGGGTTTCACCTGCCAACCTGGTCATCTCAATCCACTTTGGTATGGGACGGACAGTCCATTCCCCATACTTTTGGACCATTATTTCAACAGGGGTTGCATATTTATTATGACTACTAACTATATTCCCCATCTTAAATTGTGACTGAAAGAATTATTCTCTCTATCACTCACGTGCAAGTTCTCCTACCCGACAACCTCTTATGTATAAGACCCCCAAAATTGGGTGCTGGCCAGCACACCTTTTAAATCCTTGGGTGGAAAAGACCCTATGCACGTCTGCCAACATAAATTTTTCCCTCGCAGTCACAATATAAAAGTTATTAGAATAGTGGAGTGGTTGAAATTAGGTTTTAGGTCATTAGTGAAATAAACCCTAAGGTAACAGGCAATTTCACTTGTTTGATTTGATTCTATTCACATGGGTGTAGTGTGTTCTGATGTAGGTGGGGGTGTCTGAGGGTGATTGTGTTATTTCCCTGCATATTTTAATGTTTAGCAGCTTTACACAGACACAATATACACTTTCCACACAGAATTATGGTGCATGCAATTGGCTTTCCACAGCAAACTATTAGAGTGTTTGAATAATATGTAATGTTGTTAAATTAAAAATGGAACTATTTTCCTCATTCATCTGTAGATGAAGTTACTATTACATTTGGATACAATTAGGTTGTGTTTAGTTCTGTTTATACAGTTGTAACTAAGTATAGTTTGTGCTCTGACTTTAGACGGTTAGAGACAACCCCCCCCCCCCTCCTTAAACAGCAACTGCAATACCTACACAAACACTGATATAACTTCCCTGCTGCCTTACAAATAATACACAGTTCTAGTTAGACAATTACAATTGAATCTCTAAGAGGATTATCCTCACTATTAACTATTGCATGAGACCTAAAAAAATTAGTATTACTAAACAAACAAGAAAAATAGTAACTTTTGTGTCGAATCTTTTTCAACTCATACTTTTACAACTACCACACCTTTTTTGGACAAATTTGTTAGTATTATGACAGACAAAATGACAACATAAACTCCAAAGTGATATTCACCTATCTGAAGGGTCGAGTCTCCAACAGAGGCTCTCAGGCTGACGGAGATAGACATTCAGACAGGCAAAGTCAGGAAATAAGACACACAAAGAAGGTCTTACCAATGCATTGTGAGAGTTTGCCTACCAGCCATTCCTCCGTCTCCTTGCTCAGAACCTCTGTTGGACTGTACCCTTTGAAAAAAAAAATATCCCAGCGGTGCCTCCAAGAACTGGGGTACAAAGGGGTACCCTAGTTTATTACCCCTCAGAATATCACTTGTAGACCAAATTGATGGAGACAGGTTCCTTTATAAGAAAACACACGTGCGGAAACAAGCAATACACAACAATGAGTGTGTAACAAGTCTAAATTACAGAGGTTTGCTCACTGGGTTATAATAAGGCAAAATGACATCACAGTATGGCATGTTACATAATGCATAACATATGGTGGGCATACATACATGGAAAGACCAATCAAGAAGGGATATTGGGCCTCTACATAGCATATTGTATATGCATTAAAAGGAAACATGATTGTGTGCGAACATATACACATGTGGATCCCAGAGTTTTTCCTTAAATGTTCCATCCCAACCTTGTGGTCCTGGATTCCAGAGTTTTTCCTTAGATAATCCATCCAAACCTTGTGGTCCTATACAAAAGCTTTAGAGCCTTGTAGCCCAGACATTTTAACTCCTTGGCTACTATCTGCATACATTTAATTAGGGCATTATTATTAATTATATTAGGGACTGACTACCTGTCAGCTTCCACCATAGCACATTAATGTTAACCCGATTTTTGTGTGACTGTATACGTGCAAAAGCGAAACCCAAACGTGTAACATCCAAAGGGATAATAAGGAGGCGGGCAGCTGGTCTTCAATAAAACTCTTCAATAGATTATTTAGGAATCTTTAAAACCATAAAGCCATCACTATACGAAGTTGCAAACTAACGGACAAAGACATGTGAACACTCCAGGCTCCGCCCAACACGTTCCGTGGCCGATAGCCACTTCCTCAGGGGCATGGAGGAGTGTCCTCTCCACCTGTCTATTTAAAACCCAAATCATTAACCCCTTGTGATGTAAAATATATATCCAAGTAAGGAAAGACACCCTATTACAGACATTAGTGCAAACATTAAAAATGGTACAAACATTAAAACCAGATACTATTCTCATATAATAAATACTGAAAATACAGTAAAATAAAGAAAATACAGTGAAATAAAGAACCAAAATAGGAGCTTGTATAATAGGCAGGGATCAATTAATATAAATAAACGTATATACATATCAATATTAATGTGTAAGATAAGTATATGGTCTTATATGTATAAGAAAATATGATTAGTTTAGTCACAGAAACAGCTTAACTCAAATTCCCTGTTCATGCCCATAGGGGCTAAAGTTTCAAGCATATAGATCCAAAAAGCCTCCTTACGCAAAAGGATAGACTCTGTCTCCCTTACGCACATTAATTTCTGCACCGTCTATAATTTGGAATTTAATATTTAAAACACCCCCATGTTGTTCAATAATATGGGTTGATATTGCAGTCATATTTCCCATTTATAGTAGTGTAGTACAAGTAATAGTCCGTACTCAAGTTGAAAACATCAATTAGTCGGCATGACAGAAACATATGCCCATTATATTGCTTGTCTGCACTGCAGGAAGAGGAGTGATGCCTAAAGGTCATCTTTTCAAGCTTTGCAGTATGTGACCATAACCTCCTAAAACATATGGTTAGAGGAATGATTTTAGGAATCAAAGTTCTGTGGAAATCACTTTGTCTTCCCAGTGCGATTACCCATTGGAACAAATAGTATATATATTTCTAAAGAAAATATATTTTTCTCTAGAGATTTAATTTGAAATGGACCATCAAGAAGCAAGTGGAACCTCACAAGATGATCAAGAGGTTGAAAGCCAAAGAAGGGTGATTATGCTTAAAACCTCTAAACTTTAATATTTCACCATACATTTAAAAATGAATATGTACTTAATTATTGTGTTATAATCCAAAAATGAATATTTTTGTCTTTTGTAATGTAGTGGGATGAACTGATCCATAATTTAAAGAATCGTCCTGAGGTACTAAATCCCGGTTCCTCATTTCCTAACGAGCCACGAAACTGGGGAATGAATGAAACTGATAGTAGCTCAGAAGTGGAAATAGCTAATCCCAGAGAAGAATCCTCAAGTGAAATTGAAGAGTAGAGATGTCCGAACTTCGCAAAATCCGGTCCGCTCGAGGATCCGCGAATTTTCGAAAAAATTAAAAAATTCGAAAATCCACGAGCGGACCCATTAAAATGGAAAATACCCTCAAAATTACGAGATTTTTCGTATTTTCGAAAATTTTCAAAATTACGGGTTTTCGCGTATTTTAGAAAATTTTCAAAAATACGAGAACTATTTTCGAAAATACGAGTAATCCTCGGAATTTTGAAAATTTTCAAAAATACGTATTTATGGAAATAAGAGAAATCCTTGTATTTTCTAAAATTGTCAAAATTACGTGTTTTCTCGTATTTTCTAAATACTAAATACTAAAAAATCCGCGAATCGGCAGTTCGGAAGGCGGAAAATCCGAAAAATCCGCCGTTCGCGAACGGGATAAATCCGCAGTGGATCCGGGTTCGGATCTGCGAACCGGCCATCCCTATTGAAGAGGACCCTAACAGTAGAATTGGAAAAATCAGTTGGTTTCTCTGTGGAAACTGTAAAGAAATGCCCACTGAAAAAGAAAGTATATGCTGCTAGGAGGTAGAGGAAATAAAACCGCAAATACGAGAAGAATCCGTGTGCATTACTTACAATGATGAGATAAAAACTGAGTGCACTGATAATCAAAGAGTTGATCTAAATTTCAGATTCGCAGACACAACTTTAAGAAATTATCCGAATGATGCTGATTTAATGAGGTAATATTAAAGTAACAAAAAAAGTAAGCATTTTTAAAGGGTAACTGTGGTCTCCAAACAAGTTTAAATGAAAGGCCAGTTTCCTACCTTTAAAACGAGCCATCAACCACCTCTCTACGTGCTCCACAGCCCAAGATATAAAGAAATGACTGACCAGAAAGTAAATGGGTGGGAAGCGGACATGTGACATTCCTAAGGCTTCTCCTGCACAGTGCCGCCGGCAAGCACAGCCTCCGACTCCCTCAGTGTGTGAGGGAGACAGGTAGTCCCTCCTCCTCTCTGCTGTGTGAAGGACCTGCAGCTGCAGAGAAGATAAGGGAATCTACAGCCCTTCTCTCTCACTATGTGAAAACAGCCTTTTCAGGCAGAGTTCTCACTCTGCCTGAAAAGGCTGTTTCCACAGAGTTTTCGGGGGGAGGAGGTGACAGAGTGGCCCACAGCACCTGTGAGCGGGTGGGGCTTAGGCACCCATGAGTGGGCGGGGCCACATGGGGCTGTAAGGGAATGGGCCAAGGGGGGCCTGCAACTGGAGGGTCCATGAGTAGGAGGGACCAGGGGGCTGCAAAGGGGAGGAGACACAGGGCAGACTGACTGACAAGTTTCAAAGCAGGAAGTGCATGGGACCTGGTGATGTAAATATTTTATTTACATAATATAAATATCACACAAAAATGTAAATATTTTCAAAACTATGTAAAATAAACTATGGAAATAAACTGCAAAAACTCTCAGGAGAGCAATTCCTATCAATTTACCTAAAGTCATTTTTGGACCACAGTTCCTCTTTAAGCTTATTTAATGAAAAATTTGACGTTGCCTTACCCTCTTGTACCTCGCATCGCTGACTGACCATCTGTGTTTCGACCGTTGACTCCGTCACTGACTCCGACTTTGCTTCTGTTTTGGTATCTCGTTGTTGTCCAGTTCTGAGATTGTTGTACCTTGTCCACCTACTGCGTTCCTGTCTTTCTCATGTATTCCAGGCCCTCAGCTCAGATACCCCTCACCCTAAGTCCAGGGGGCAACTGATCCTGGGTAGGCTCTACAAACCTCCCGGCCAGCAAGGTTTTGTCTATTGATGAAGCGGGTGTGTCAATTCAGGGTATCTGGGCTGAAGGAATAAACGGGAATCCGGAGAGTCACATTAAGATTATCAATTTTAAACTTCTCTCTTTCTAGTTACCAATGCTGCTGACAAGCTGGCCTGTTTACCCATGGTCTCACTTTGTTAAAGAGAACTTTTAATTTTATGTAGCTTGCACATTCATCTGTTACTCGATATTATCGATTATTCCCACTTCCCTGTGTCTAATAGAAAGCCTTGATTACACTTACCTGCTAGAGCTCTGCTCGCAGCTTCTCAATAATTTATAAGTGTGTTAATCTATTATTCACAGGGAGGTGGAAATAAGCAATCTCTGCTCTGTGTGAATCACTGATGATGGTGCAAGCTACATTAAATTATCGGTATACTGTGACTTATAATGCATAAATTATATTTGCCTTTTTATGTCTGGTCATACTCCAGTACTCGGCTAATTACAGATTTATCAGAAAAATGCATTGAAAATTAAACAATGCTTTATTACAGGTTCAAACGAAAAACCGCATATAGATCTTTTACTGTTATGGTTTACTACTTTTTGGGGGAAAAGAATCGTATACCAATACCATCATGCATGGTGAACGCTATATGGTCTGCCTTTCTGGACCCCAATGGATTTTACACAGGCTTCATTGAAGCCTACGACTATTTTGCAGAGGAGATGACCTTGGACTGAAGTACATATTAGTCATCTTTATTTTAGGTTATGCAGTATTTGAATTCATAATAGTTCATTCATGTTAGAAAATATGTTGACAGTTTACCAGATATGTTGTCTGGTATATGTATATATCTATATATGTGAAAATAAATGTATTTTTCACACAAGAATTTGGTAGTAATTGTTTTTATTAAAGACATTAATTACTATTAAACACAAATAGAATAATGTTCTTTTTAAATTCAATAAAAAAAATTATAATTAGAGAATGTGTAGAAATGTATACGTCAATTATTTACATGTTGTAAACCTTGATAAATGCCTTTCAACAACAGTTTGTGGGTCAGGTTTTTCTACTGTAGCAATGTTTCTGGGATGCAGGTAGGTCCTGGAAGACCAGTTGGAAGACTCTTCTTTCAATAATTTTGATGTCAAACACATGTTCATCTTTGACTTCCTCAAAAATGGGCTTGGGATTCCATTGTTTTGTTTTGTTTAGGAAAAACAGTTTTAAAACGCCTTTTCTCCTTTCCTAGAGTGTTTTGCTTTCACTTTGAATTTCTATTTTGTGATAGAGCAGAAAGTGCTGTTCTTGCATACATTGAGTCTATGAGGTAAGACAACCGTTTACTTCTGTACTTAAGCATTTTGTTGTGGAACACCTCTAATGCTCCCGTATGGCAAAACTTTTCAATATGTCTGAGGTCCTTTAGTAAATTTGGAGCGGGCACACATGGAGTGTTCTCTATTTTATTTTTGGTAAGTTTCTTATGTTCACACTCTATAAATATGGAATTTAGTAGGAAATTGTGCTTTTTTTCCATTTTGCAATTAATAAATTTGGATCATGATTGCAAGTCTTGGCACAATACCAAGACTTGGTTGGTTATTGAACCAATCCATCTAGCAAGAATACCACAACCTGGTTTTCTACTTGCAGTGACAATCTTTTTGGTTAAGCCTTTGCAAATATGCCAGACATCAAACTGATGGTATATTTCTGAGTAATTTGTACGCATAAGTTTGCGTATTGCAACATGCCTGTCGGTGCCCACAATTTTCACATCAACATTGCTTTGTAAAACCTCTTCTAAACAAGTTTGAAAGGTAGACTTTTCCAATCCAACAGACATCTTTCCAGGACCAAGTTGGTCGATGGTAAAGTTCACAATTGTATTGGTCACCAAGTTCAGTAAACTGTAAGTGCAAAATTTTGCACAGTAACCTGGGCTATCATACTGGCCATCTTCAGCCAGTATGACTGCCTTTGCCGTCATGTCCTTTAACATTTCTTTCTTTTCTACTTCCCATTCATAGTGAATAGCTGGAAACAGGTATTTTTTTTGATAGCTATAAAACAATGCAGAAGATATTGTAGCTACTCCAAAAATATCAAACAGTTCTTTGACTTTTTTGAAACTTGAACCACTATACAGAATGCTTGCTGCCAATTGAATATTACCAACTGAAATGCCGCCTTCGGTCGGTTGACTGCTCCACTGAAGAGAGTGGTGTCCATCTTGGCATATCAATGAAACTGAAAGCATGCTGCCAAATATTTTTTTCCTTCTTTAACGCAGCATTTTCGCCTAATGCCTAATTTCGCCTTTTCCCTATTTATAAAGCCGTAATAACCAGTGGCGAAAGGTCATTCCCGCTACATTTTGCTTTTCGCTATACATCGCTGCGGTAACAGCTCAAGCATATTTATAAAATGGTGAAAAGTGTATTTTTGCGTTAAGTTCAGCCATTCCAATTCGCCAAGTCTTAGGTGGCAAAAACGCATAAGTGGCCATTTATTTATCCTGCCAATGGGTCCATGGTGGTGTCAGTACATTTTGGAGTGTTTCTCAATACTAATAAGTACTCAGGGGGGGTGTTAGACTATTTTCCAGCATTTACTGTAATATAGTCTGCGATTTCGCTTTTTTAAGGTTAACTTTTCGCTTTTTAAAGAATTTTTTTTTTTTATGTTCCGATTTTCTTTATTTACCAATAAATCAAATGGGGGTTTGAGAGACATGTTTATAAAGGGGCATTATTTTTGCTTTTTTTCCCCACCAGCCTTTACCATAATTTTTTAAACTTTAATCTTTTCCTTTCATCCGTTATTTAAAAGGCTAATTTTCATCAAAAGCAAAAATTATGTAGCAAAAAGTAGCACTAATAATGCTGAAAAAGCTCAGCACATATGATGGTGAATAGGTAATACTCCCTGGTGGTTTTTCAAAGTAGTATTAACTTGGTTAATACACAGAACACCTATCTTTATTTAAAATAAAAATTTGGTGTTTTTTTTCAGCCAAAGATATTAATAGTATAAAACTCAAAATTTTCTCTATTTTATTGATAGGATGAGTGTAAAACTCAAAAGGCGAATTTTCTCTATTTCATTAATAGGATGATAGTGCAAAACTCAAAAGGCGAATTTTCTCTATTTTATTAATAAGATATGATACATAGTGTAAAACTCAAAAGGCGAATTTTCTCTATTTTATTAATAGGAGACATTTTTTAGCATTGCTTATTTTTAGCAAAGTGCAGCTAAATATCAAACCAGTTCCATTAATATGGCAACATACCATAGTGGTGTGTAAGAAATAGTCATGTTAATGGAACACTCCAGTAAGTAATGATGTTTGGCGAAAATCCTGTTAAAACTGAAAAAAATGCAACAAAAGGGAGAAAAGGGGCAAAAAGGCGAAAATAGAGGGGGCGTGGCCTGGACCTCTGCATGGACGGACGTACCTGAAGGGAGCTCCGAGACAACGACCCCAAACCACGTTGCAATAAGCCCACAACCTTCCTGTAGCTCATAACCATGGAGAGAAGGAACACCCCCAAACCCCAATCCACCCACCAAAACCCGCCAAACACAGACCTGGACCGCTACTTCGGTAAAACACCAAGAGACACAGCACACAGGACACCACGCGGCTCTCCCGAGCAGGAAGTGCAGGGCCTTGCAGGCGAGCCTCACAGCAACTCTCCGATCGAATCGGACGCAGAGGAACTGGCTCCAGATCTGAGATCCTACCTCCAATCCCTACCCACCAAAAGGGACTTCGAGAAACTAATCACCAAGGTGGAACACACATGCAAGGCCAAAATATCAACCCTCCGCCAAGACTTCAGGGAAGTCGCAGACCGCGTCTCCGACTTGGAACACAGGTATGAGGAGCCATTAACACTCTCCATACCACACAGACCTCCCAAGCACATACAATAAGAGCCCTTCTAAATCACATCGACGATCTCGAAAACCGAGGCCGCCGGAATAACATCAGAGTGAGAGGCCTACCAGAGACAGTCCCTACATCAGACCTCCCCATAACACTTCAAAAAATATTCAATAATATACTGGGCCAACCGGAGGACACCCATATTGAATTAGACAGAGTACATAGGGCCCTCAGACCCAGACAACCTGATGGCGCCCCCCCAAGGGATGTAATCTGTTGCCTACACCACTTCCATACCAAGGAACAAATTCTCATCAATGCAAGAGATTGCTCAAATATAGAGCTTCAAGGGACCCAAATTACCCTGTTCTCTGATTTATCCCAACGAACGCTCCAACAAAGAAAGGCCATGAAGCCACTACTCAAAATACTAAAAGACTCAGGCATCACCTACAAGTGGCTTTTTCCCTTTGCTCTGCAAGCCAAAAAAGAACAAGTCATAGCCACCCTAAGAGACCCCGAAAATCTACCAGCATTCCTCGCCAAGCTAAACCTCCCAAAAATAGAATTACCAGATTGGGACATACCCATACCAAACATTCCACTTATGCCACAAGAATCCTGGCAAACAATCACTCACAAAAAACAAAGATCAACCAGACGACCACCTCAAAATGAGAAATTAACCCCCCAAGAGAACTAAAAGCCAACACAGGACAAAAGTCCTATCCAACATAATCCTTCCCCATACAGCTTACTGGATAAAACAAGGTTGAAATAATATACCCAGCAAACATATCTAACCAACGTGGAGGGGGTGTAATTGGACATTCCATCCCGGGATCCAACAATGACGGATCGAAAGGACCACCACCCCAAGGGACATAAACGCCCCCCAGGGAATTATGGGGGCACCACCACAAAATGGTACCAAATACATAGTTTAAAGTTAAAAATGTTAATAATAATGTTTTCTCTACTGTATCTATATTCTTTCCCCCCTCTACCCTCTCCCCCTCCCCATCTTCCCTACCCACCAAAAGGCTGGACACTAACATAAGCTTGCCTAAAATTGTTGAAGATGTCTGCGGGGAGTGAGCTACGGATCTGCTCATTTAACGCAAAAGGATTAAACATACCGCAATGCAGAACACAAATATTACACCATATGCATAAGGAACACATAGATATAATTTTCTTTCAGGAAACACACTTTAAGACAGATGCAGCACCTAAAATCTACAATAAACATTACCAAAAATGGTTCTTCAGCAATAATCCAGAAGCCAAGTCAAAGGGAGTAGCCATAGTAATACACAAGAGGGTCCTCTTCCAACTAATTGAATCAAAACGAGACACAAAAGGCAGATTCATCTTTCTCAAGATACAAATGAATGGCACACCCCTAACACTAGCTAACATATATCTACCTAATACCCACCAGACCACAACATGCACTTCCTACCTAACGCAACTACAAAACTTCAGAGAGGGACCCATCATACTGGGAGGAGACCTCAACATAGCTCTAGAACCACAAATAGACACATCCTCAGGATTCACACATACATCACACAAACTAATTAACTCACTAAAAAAGACACTACATAGCAATCAACTGGTAGATGTCTGGAGAACACTCAATCCCACACAAAAGGACTACTCCTTCTACTCGTCTGTACACAATTCCTACAGCCGCATAGATTACTTTCTAATCTCACACACACTTCTATCCTGGAACCCAAAATGCCACTACGGCAACATTCTCTGGTCAGACCACGCTCCAATTCACTTAAACATAACCATTCCTAGGCAAGGAAAAACCAACTGGACGTGGAAACTAAATGACCAACTATTAAAAAAACAAGAATGTATAGATTCGATCAAATCAGCCATATCCACTTTCCAAGAGACTCATAAGCATGACGACACTTCCTCACCACTACAATGGGAAGCCTTGAAATGTACACTTAGAGGCCACTTTATACAACAAGGCTCAAAAATTAAAAAAGCCTTTAAACAGCAAATCACACAACTACAATCAAATATCGCAACACTAGAATCTACACACAAGAAAAACAGGAACCAAAACATATACAAAGATTTGCTTAAAGCTAGACAAGACCTCCTGTTATTATTAGACTCAATATCCAAATCAAACCAAAGCTACTACAATAGACAACTGTACGAGTTTAAAGACAAATGTGGCAGGTCCCTGTCTGACTCCTTGCGCTGTAAATATACAAGCAACTACATAAACAAAATCAAACAGGAAGGGGGAAACATGGTGCACAGATCGGAGGAAATTGCTAAAACATTTCAAGACTTCTATGATAAACTCTATAACATAAAACCACATGATGACTCCAACCCAAGGACTATCAATTCATATATAATCCCCACATCTCTCCCCAAAATAGACATAGATAACTTAGCTACACTTAATGTACCCTTGACGGAACAAGAAATTAAGGAAACTATCAAATCTCTCAAAATAGGCAAAAGCCCAGGACCAGACGGCTACACAGCCAAATTCTATAAATTGTTCAGAACAGAAATAACCCCATTCCTACTAATAGCTTTTAACTCAATCTCAGCCGAATGTCACTTTCCACCCCAAGCCTTAGAAACGCATATCACAGTCATACCCAAGCCAGGAAAAGACCCGGCATCACCTGGAAGCTACAGACCCATCTCCTTAATCAACCTAGACATAAAAATTTACGCCAAGATCCTAGCCTCACGACTAAAAAACTTCATACCAACCTGGATAAATACAGAACAAGCTGGATTCGTCCCCAACAGAGAAGCAAAGGACAACACTATAAAAAAAATCACCCTCATCTCTTACGCACAAAAAAATAAAATCCCCCTCAGCCTCCTCTCTCTAGACGCCGAAAAGGCCTTCGATAGGGTCAACTGTCTCTTCCTCAAATCCACACTGATAAACCTTGGCATAGGAGAAATATGTGTAAACAGAATCATGGCACTATACCAACAAAATACAGCCAGAATTAAAATAAACGGAACCTTATCAAACCCCTGCAGAATACGCAATGGAACCAGACAGGGATGTCCCCTGTCACCATTGTTATACATATTAACAATGGAACATCTTCTAAATGCGATCAGAACCAACCCCAACACAGGAGGTATCCAGATCGGCACAAGAACCCACAAAATAGCAGCCTTTGCAGACGATCTCTTACCTAATATATTGAAAGAAATAGATACGTTTACTAAACTAAGCAATTTTAAAATTAACTACCAAAAATCTGAATGCTTAAATATTACCCTCCCAAAAGAAACCATCGACCTCCTGAAATCAAATTTCCCATTTAGATGGCAAACTCAGTCAATTACTAGAGATGGCCGGTTCGCGGACTCGAACCCGGATCCGCCGCAAATTTCTCCCGTCCGCGAACGGCGGATTATTCTGGACTTTCCGGACTTCCGAACTTCCGAACTGCGGATTTTTTTTTTTACGAAAATTTTCGAAAATACGAGTATCTCCGTAATTACGAGGATCTACGATACGTGCAGGATACGGAAAAACCGAAGATCCTAGTAATTATGAGGGTTCACGTAATTACGAGGATTCACGTAATTACGAGAATACTCGTAAAAACGAGTAATTCGTGTAAATTTTCAAGACGGAGCAAGCCACATGATCCAAATTAGCCAATGGCAGCTATCATAGTTACAGAAAGCCTCGTTTTTTTACGGAAATCTTCGTTTTTACGTGAATCCTCGTATTTTCGAAAAATACCGTTTTTTTAAAGTCACGCTAGCGGACTGTACTTTTTAGGTATTGTTGGTATTTATACGTGCTTCTAAGGCCATTACCCAGGTCCCTGAGTGGTTAAGTGTACGTTACCAAGGCTATTTAGACCACTTTTAATGCGGATTTTGCCGAACTTTCATTTTAATACGTTTTAACGGGTCCGCTCAAGGATTTTCGAATTTTCGGATTTTTTCAAATATTCACGGATCCTCGCGCGGACCGGATTTTTCGAAGTTCGGACATCTCTATCAATTACCTACCTGGGAACCAAAATATCAAATGATCATGCCAGACTATATGATCTCAACTACCAACCCCTGCTAACGAGACTCTCCTCCGATCTGTGCACATGGAATAAAAAATGCTATTCGTGGTTTGCAAAAATCAATATAATAAAAATGGATATTCTGCCGAGGTTCTTATATATATACCAAACCATTTCTCTCCTCCCTCCGAAGATCATCTTCGACAAAACCAAACAGCTCCTACTTAAATTTATATGGGCAGGCGCATCCCACCAATTAAAGTACTCTACAATGACCAGACACAAAAACATGGGCGGATTGGGCCTACCAGATCTAAACCTGTACCACAAAGCCGCTATCCTAACCCAAATTATAAACTGGACACATCATACCCAAGACAAACTATGGGTAGAAATCATAAGTGATATGCTCCAAATAGCTAGAAAATATCACGGTAGACTTGCACTCCAAACGGTGAATAGTTTATTAACAGCCAAACATCAGCAAATCAAACAACGTTTCGGGGTAACAACCCCTTCATCAGGTTGTTACCCCGAAACGTTGTTTGATTTGCTGATTAACCAAGATAGATTTCTCACAACCTGGACGATATGGATCGCATTTATGGAAACTGATACCTACAAAATATTATTCACCTGATGAAGGGGTTGTTACCCCGAAACGTTGTTTGATTTGCTGATGTTTGGCTGTTAATAAACTATTCACCGTTTGGAGTGCAAGTCTACCGTGATATTTTCTAGCTATTCGTTCCCTTTGAAGTAGGGATTTTGGACTGTTTGCACCCGCCTGGGGTTAGTGTGCATATGGACTTTGTTCTTATCTGATATGCTCCAAATGCCTACTCAAAATCTGCCATGGCTCGCCCCCACGGACCGCCCGAAATCCACCCAGGAAATAAATCTTTTAAACAATACCCTGAGAAAATGGGAAATGACAAGAACAAGATACAAACTTTCAAACAGACCTGGACCACTATCACCCATATTCTTCAACCCTTCTTTCCCCCCGGGACTAACAGCCCAAAAATTTCTCAACTGGAACAAAACAGACAATCCAAAATTAATACAAATTACAAAGAAAGGCTCCATCATTCCAATACATCAACTGATGCAAGAAGAAACCCCCTCCACCATACAATATATGGAATACAACCAAATCTCCCACTACATAAGCTCAATCAAACTGAAAGAAATCACACCTTTTGAAAAACTCTGCAAACAAACCTCAACTCCAGAACACACAATCTCAAAAATATACTCAATACTCAGAGACTCTCTCTCACCAGACCTACCATCATTCACCCAAAAATGGGAAAAAGAACTCCAAACTACATTCACTAACCAACAATGGGAGAAATGCTTTAAAATGACACATAAAATGTCAATGACAAGCAAAGCTCAAGAAAAAAATTACAAAATAATCTCCAGATGGTATCACTACCCGACACTACTACATAAAATTTACCCTTATACCACAGCAATATGCTGGAGATGTCAAAAGGAGGAAGGAACAATGTCCCATATCTGGTCATCCTGCCCACTAATCCAACCCTTCTGGACCTCAATCATAAAAATATACAACCAAATCACAGCACAATCCCTAACACCTCTCATCCAGTATACCCTATTATTCATGCTACCAGAAAGTATAGCACAATCAAAAAAACAATTACTAAGACACTTCTTAACAGCTGGAAGGATGGTCATACCCCATTTCTGGAAAACCACAACATGTCCCACAAATAACCACTGGGTCCAGGAACTATTACACATAATGCGAATGGAAGATCTAACAGCAACACTATACGACAACCAAGATAGATTTCTCACAACCTGGACGATATGGATCGCATTTATGGAAACTGATACCTACAAAATATTACTAACCACCTAAACACAACCACATCCCCCCAAGTCAAAACTACAAAAAAGTGATGCTTTTATTGACAAGAAGCGATAGACTATCTAACAATTGAATGAACAACTGTGTTAGACCATTATAAATCTAATTACCTAAAGTGTCCACCACAGAAATCTCTTCCCTCCCCCCTCTCTCCCACCCCCTTTTTCCCCTTTCTTATATAACGCTAATAGAAAGAATGCAAAGAAATACCAAATTTTGAGAGTCTGCGCACTCTCCGATGTTATTATACTCTTCTTATTCTGCGCATCTACCTCTATCTATAAATATACAAAATATTATAAATAAAGAATTTAAAAAAAAAATTTAAAAAAAGGCGAAAATCCCACTATTTATAAATGGCTGTAAATAAAAGTGACAAAGATAACTCTGAAATTACACTAGAGAGCATCTCTTTTCGCAGTGATACCACACTTAACGCAATGAATAGGGTGAAAACTATCGCCACACATCGACACAGCGATACTTTTCTGCAAAGGCGAAAGCGAAAATGAGCGAGTTTATAAATAAGGCGAAAATAGCGCTTTTTGTCATTGCAATGTCATGCGATAGCGATAGTCAATGTCCCCAAAATCTTGGCCTGTTTGCTGTAGCTATCTTTTAATACTTTCAATGTCTTTCAATTATTGTATCGGAGGAAGAGAAACATTTGTTTCATTAAAGACATATATATGTATATATATATATATATATATATATATATATATATATATATATATATTTTTTTTTTTTTTTTTTTTAATTCTTTTTTATTGACATTGAACCGTTCGCATGTACACAAACATTGTAGGTATAGGATGGATTAGTTATGGTTCATCCATATTTGTTCAGTACAGACATAACAATGTCAAGTTTTTTTAGCAGTATAAGTAAAATATAAGTATATAAGTAACGAACGAATATTAGGGGGGGTAGGGTATAGGAAAAAGTAGGGGTAATAGGGAGGTGGGGGTAGGTGAGGGGAAGAGAGTTTTTAATAAACCTTATTGTGCATTATTGTAATGTATACTTTGTAAATACACAGTGTATAACAATTAGGTTGTGATTAGGAATTTGTAGTGGTGGGGACCAGGTTTGGGTGAAATTCCTTTCTGTGTTCTGGATTGTTGCTGTTAATTCCTCCATTCTCTTTAAATGGTTAAGTTCTTGTATCTAGATGTGGATTGGGGTGGTGGTGGTTTTTTTCTAGTATCTTGGGATTGTTGTTCGGCATGCGATTAGAAAGAAACGGATAAGGTTCCTCCGTGCTGATTCTATTGGCATTGGTAGCATAGATAGTAGTATGATAGGCAGTGTACATGGGAATATGTTGAGAGTTATTTGCTCGTAAATTGTAACGATAGTTTTCCAGTATGGTTGAATTAGTGGGCAGTTAAACCAGATGTGGGCGTGAGTTCCAATGTCCAGGTCACATCTCCAGCATGTGTTGGGTATTGATGAGGATATTTTATGTAGTGCCGAGGGGCATCTATACCATCTTGCGAGTATTTTGTAGTTTTTTTCCTGTGAGTAGCTTGATATTGATAATTTATGGGTAAGTATGAAGCTTTGGGACCATTGTTCAGGTGAGAAAGTTGTCTTTAGTTCTTGTTCCCATTTTAAGGCGTATGGTGGTAGGTTCTGTGATGAATTGAGTTGTAGAATTTTGTAGATCCTGGAAATTGTGTGGGTAGGGGGGGTAGAGGTTGAGCATAGCTGTTCGAACGTGGTTGAATTGTCTCCATGGTGTGTGTTTTTCAGTATATTATTGGTAAAATGGGTAAGTTGGGTATATTGGAACCAGAATTGGAGTTGGAGTTTGTCTCCTATTATTTCTTGTAGGGGTATTAGGCTTGCTGCTGATGTTATTCGACCCATTGTAGGGTTGTCTTGGTTGGTCCAAGGTAGAAAGGTAGGGTTAAGTCCAGGTGGGAAGGCTGGGTTATGTTTAATTGGTGTCATCTTTCCCCGGTATAGTAGCGATGTTAAAGGTTTTGAATGCGTAGTCCCAGGATTTCAAGATCATTGGTGCGAAATAGTTTGTCGTGGGTAATTTTGGTCTGTCTTTTGGTGTTAGCCAAGGAATTGCTGAAATGTTAGCGGGAGATAGTCTTGTATTTATTTCCACCCATGCTTTGTTTTGTTTATTTTATTGCCAGTCCATGATGTGGGTTAACATTGTTGCCAAATGGTATTTCTTAAAGTCTGGAAGATTTATGCCGCCCATTTCTTTGCTGCGGGTTAGGGTTATATAGCTGATTCTATGAGGTCCTTTATTCCATATGAAATGTAGGATTTTTTTCCGTATGGTTGTAAAGTAGGAGTTGGCTAGAGCAATGGGGATTGTTTGGAATAGATAGAGGAAACGAGGTAAGGCGTCCATTTGGATGATATTGGCTTTGCCAAACCATGAATGCATACCTTGGTATCGTAGTTCCAGATCAGAGGACAGTTTCTGCAGTGCTGGTAAATAATTGATAGAATATAGATCTAGAGGGTTGGGGGTTATTTGTATGCCAAGGTAATTTAGAGAGGTAGTTTTCCATTTGAAGGGGAAGTTGGATTTCATTAGATTCACCGTTGTCTCCTGGAGTGTGATATTAAGACATTCTGATTTTTGTGTGTTAATTTTGAACTTGCTAAGTTTGCCATATGTGTTTATTTCTTGTAGAATGTTAGGGAGGGATATGTGTGGGTTAGTGATATATAATAGTAAGTCGTCTGCGTAGAGAGCTAGTTTATGTGGTTTATGTGATATATTTTATGCCTGTGATATTGGGGTTGTTTCTTAATGCAATTGCTAGGTGTTCCATGGTGAGTATGTATAAGAATGGGGACAGCGGACAGCCTTGGCGCTCTGTGGAAAAAACTGCAGAATGTTCAAATTCAGGTTGAGTGGCTAAATATTTTCGCTTATTGTGAGCCATCATGCATGTCTCACTTCGTGGCTATTTGCTTCACGTCTGGTGTGTAACACACATATGGCATACCGTTTGATTCGGACATTTGGAATTGATATTAGTAACTTTTTTTTACATTAAATGAGGTTTTTGGCATATTTTCTACGTTTTGAAGTTCTAGTGGTTGTTATTTTTTAGACAAATGTGAAACTTCTACGAAGGAGAACTGCGCCCTCACAATGATGGTATGAATGAACAAACTACAGCGTTCATAGCTGAAGGGTGTAAGATTTCAGGAATAATAGTTGGGGGGGATGTAGTTCTGAGTTACGGGGTGCTGCGCTGTGAAAAAACGCCGACTGGTCAAATTCAGAGTGGCTAAATATTTCGCTTATTGTGAGCCCATCATGCTTGACTCAATTCGTGGCTATTCGCTTCCAGTCTGCGTGGTAACACACACAATGATGGCATACCGTTGATTCAGGAACTTTGGGAGATTAATATTTGGTAACTTTTTTTACATTCCATGGAGTAGTTTTGGCATGATTTCTACCTTTTTTGAATGTGTTTGATGTTAATGTTTTTGAAAAACGTGCAAACTTATACGAAGAATGCGCCCACACCATGATTGGTATGAATTAAACGAACTACAGTGTTACATAGTGAAAGTGTGTAGATTTCAGCTATATATAGTTTGTGTTGGGGTATTTCTGTGTTGGGGGGGTGTTTTGTGGGAAAAACTTGCCCGACTGTTCAAATACAAACTTTTTTTTGCTGCTACTGACATTGGCACTGGTCACACTCTGGGTTAGTTGGTAGCCATGTCTCTGGGCCACACCATGAATGTGCATTTACCGTTTTATTGGGAGGGGTTAGGCTTTACTATGTTGGAAGATGCGTTTGAACTTTCCTTGCGCATTGATTTGTCTCTGATTTTACAGGTTGAGGAAAAAAGGAAAATGTGAGCAAATAACTGGGCGAGATCTGCGGTATCTGCATGTTGATCGAAATACCTCACTCGTAAAATCCTTGCGGGGTGTAGTATTATATAAAATATCTCACTTGTGGGGATTTTTAGTTAATTTGGAAGAGATTCTATGTTAACGTGAGAAGTGTTATAATTTTGCTGGTGTGTATAAATTCTTGAAGGTGCAGTTTTAGTTTGGGGGGTCTCCTGTAACAGAACAAGTGGGCACCTCCAATAGTCTGGTATCGTGTGTCTCGGGATTATCGAGCTTTTAGAACACAGTACACATTTTGTGATTACTTAAGAGTAACTATAAGTAAAAATGGGGAAAAATCCAGTTTTTGCCATTTTTAATTTTTTTTACATATTTTACCCAGTATTCCAGTAAAATCCTTTCCAGAAATGTTACAAATTAAATTCTTTGACACACATGTTAAAGTACAGCTAATTGTGCTGAAAAAAACAATCGTTAATAGTCCTGATTTACTGCAAGGTTTCCTAAGGTAAAATAGTTAAAGCGGAATTAGGCAAAACTCTCCTGAAAATTCTTCATCTGGAGTTAACGCAAAAAAAATAATGAAATTCTCTCTGGCATGAAGGTTAGTTAAGGGATGTCCACGAGTCCTCTGATATGACCTATTAGTAACCAATGCACCAAAGAGTTCATGTATGTCCCCATCAATATTTATTATAAGTTATCATGTCCCCACGCAAAACTCGTTCTCCAATGAAAACAGCCCTAACCTGTCTAATCTGCCTGGCATAGTCAAGCCCCCCTCCCATTCCCTTATTAATTTAGTTGCCCTTCTCTGAACTGCCTCAATTTCCAAGATGTCCCTTTTGTATGGGTCGGTCCAAAACTGGCCCGCATATACCAAATGAGGCCTTAACCAGTGCCCTTGTAAAGAGGGGGGAGATAATATTTTTCTCTCTTGGAATCTATCCTCTCTTTATACAGACATATCTGCTAGCTCTAGCGTCTTCTTCTTTACCTTCACCTGGCATTGTTTGCTAAGCTATCTGTATCTCAACCAGAACCCCCAAATCTTTTTTTTCATTACAGATGCACCAGAAGAGTTCATTGTAGGCCCCCATTTATATATTTGGTAATAAGGGTATCAAATGGCGCTTCCTCAAATGTAAAACAGCCCTCTAACTTGTCTACTCTGCCTGGATATTCAAGCCCTCCCTTCCATTATTATTTGTAGTTGCCCTTCTCTGAACTGGCTTCCATTTCCAGATGTTCCCTTTTGTATATGGGATCCAAAACTACTGCACTGCATATTCCAAATGAGGCCTTTACCAGTGCCGGTAAAGGGAGAATTAACAGCTTTTCTCTTCATCTATTCATCTCTTTTACTAAGACCAATATCTTGCTAGCTATAGCCGTTGCTACCGGAGCATTGTTTGTATAGTAAGAGTCTTTATCAACAAACCCACAAATCTTTTCCATTACAGATGCACTTATACACAAAGTTATTTAGTGGTGTAGGTGCCCACAGGGATGTATTAAACCCAAATGCATCACCTGACATTATCAACTAATCTCATTCTGCCATTCTGCATGTCCATTTGATAATCTATCTAGGTCTTCTTCAGACTTGCACATCCCTTGAAGTCCAAAGCTCTGCATATTTATGTCACTAGTCAAACACTGAGACCTGCTCTCAATGCCCCCTTGTAAGTCATTTTAAACAATTAAACAGAAGCAGCCCCAGTACAGAACCCCTGAGGCACTCCGCTGAGAAACTTTAGCCCACATAGATGTAGCTCCATTTAACCACCCTCTTATTGTGATCCAATAAACCATTCTATCCATGAACACATGTTTTCTTCTAGGCCAACAGTCCCATTTATACATTGGTCCCTTGTGGCACATATCAAAAAGCTTTTCGCAAAATCCAATATACCACTCCACGCTGTGCCTGAGGATCTAACTTCTTACTCGCTTCTGTATAAAAACCAATTAACATTTGTCTGCATTGATTATTTCTCATAATCCGCTGACACTACTACTAGATGATCTCTGGAGACCAATCAAGGATTGATCCCTAAACAAGTTTCCAGCACCTTCCCTACGATGATGGTAGGCTTACAGGTACATAGTTACCAGGCCTGTGTAACGACTACTTTTTTTTTTCCAATCCAGCGGCACCCCCAGACCAAAGCGAAATCTAGAAAAGATGAGAAACAGTGGTCAGTATAGAACTGACATAAGCTTCTTTAAAATCCGAGGAGCAATCCATCTGGTCCGGGGCTTTAATTGATATACTTATGTCTATTGTTTCCGTAACATACTTCTCTGTTAGCCAATGTGTGAATACTCTCTTTCCTTCTTCCCTGCTACTAAGATGATATTCTGGAGACCAAGGTCAAGGATTGATCCTAACAAAGGTTTCCAGCGAACCTTCCCTCAAGACGGAATGTTAGGCCTTACGGATCTCATAGTACCAGGTGTGACGACTACCTTTTTTTTTTCCAATCAGCGGACAATCCCCAGTACCAAGCGAATCTAAAAAGATGCAGACAACCAAGTTGTTAGTAAAATGAACTAACCTCTTTTAAAATTCTGAGGGATGCAATCCAATCCTGGTCCTGGGGCTTTATTGATATTACTATTGTCTAATTGTTTCCCGTACACCATAGTCCTCGTAGCCATGTGAATAATCTTTCATTTCTCCCTGATATATTTACAACCCTACTGTAAGGACAAGGATTTCAAAAAGTATAAACCGATTGTAAAAAAACGGTTAAGCAATGAAGCCTTTCGGCTATCCTACCCACCAACCACCTCAGCCCCATTTTAATGGTCCCACCCAATTCGCAGTCTCACTACTTTTACCATTTAATTGTACTTAAAAACATTTTGGGGTTGGACTGCTTTGTTCGTCAATCCGTATTCATCTTTCCTATTTTAAGACTAATTTATATTCTTTCTTACATACTCTTATAACAGCTTTTGTCCTCCTGTACAGCCAAGTTTCTTGTTCCCAGTCTGTTTTAAAAATTTAAAAGCCTTTTTCTTTTTGTTCCTTTCCCTTTTTTAACCTGAGATTAGCCAAGCAGGAGAGAACCTAATTTTTTTTAACACTGTTCCCTGAAGGTACCGATTTGAATGTATAGTTTAATGTCCCTTAAAAGTGGTTCACCAGATGTCTGTATATTTACCTAGAAACAATTCCCCCAGTCTATGAGCGAGTCGGATTTCATTAAGAGCATAAAATTAGCTTTCCAAGTTAAAAGTTTTTGTTAACCCAGTGCACTTTAGATTTTTTGCAACCTATTAAAGACACTATATCATGGTACTATTCCCTAAGCTTTCCAATTAACACTTCATCTCCAAAATGAGGCTCAGGGTATGTTAGATATCACCAAAGTCTACCACGCATTCTGTTCTAGTTAGGAACTTCTACACCATGTTGAGAGAAAATGTCATATAGGAAATTGAGAACTTAACCTTTTGAGTGCTTGGCAGTTCCCTTAACTCCAATCTTGTCCGGGTATAGTTAAAACTCCCCCATAACCAGACAGTGCCCGATAACCACAGCCTTCGCCAACTCGCTATGGAGATTCATTCACCCTCTCCCACAGCATTGCAGCTTATAAAACTCACAATTAATTTCCCTACCTCCTCTGCTTCTCGTACCACGATTCCACCACTATTTTTCGTCGTAATCGTTACTTACCCTCCCCCATCTCTAATCCATCTTTTAAATTTGGCTTCAATTCCTGTTTTCATACATACATTACTCCTCCTCCTTTCTTATTAACTAGGTCATGTCTAAATAAGGAGTATCCTTCATATTAATGTCCAGTCATGGTGAATCATTAAGCATGATTTGCTATACCAATCACATCATACCTTTTTTTTCAAAGCTATATTTCATGTTCCCCGGTTTTTTCCAGCCAGACTTCTTGCATTTGTAAACATACATTTTAGATTATCAATTGATTACTTCCATACATGGTCGACATGCCTCCTCTATCCTCTATGCTCCCCCCTCCCCATCCCCGTTGTGTTAATAGCCCCCTGATCCCTAAACTTTTCTATCACCCCTGTGTGTTCAACATACCCTCCCCCCATACCTAGTTTAAAATCTCCTCCAACCCCCTAGCCATTTCTCCCCCAAAACAGCGGCCCATCACATTGAGGTGCAATCCGTCTCTACTAAAGAGCCTGTAGCCAACAGAAAAGTCAGCCCAGTCTCTAAAAACCCAAACCCCCAGTCTCCTTACACCACTCCTTAGCCAAGCATTTATACTCCGAGCTCCCGTTGCCTCCTAGCGTAGCACGTGTGCGTGGTAGTATATTTCTAAATCACTACCATTGAGGTCTAACTTGGCCCCTAATTCTCGGAAATCATTTTTAAAGGACCTCACCTCCACCTCTAACTTTGTCATTGACACCAATGTGAACCAAGACCGCCGGGTAATCTGTCTACACGAACCACCACATGTCGAACCTAGCACCAGGCAGACAACACACTGCTCGGAATGCAGGGTCTTGCGACAGATTACCCTATCTAACCCTTCTAATAATGGAGTCCCCTACCACTCACCACACCTGCCTATCCTTCCTAGCCCCCCGTTCTCCCTCCCTTGTATTGGAGATGGCCGTCTGCTGGATAACAAACATCTTAAACAAGGGATGAGCCTCCTGGAAAACAACTAAAAGACCTGGTTCTTAACAGGCCCCCTGGGACTCAAACCCCACACAGCTCACATACCACATAGCCCAGGCGAGAAAAAACCCATCAAAAAGACATCATACTATCAAACCGTCTAACCCAAATGTGATGCCACATCGATGGCAGGAATGGAGGAAACCAAACAGAACAACCGAAGCAGTGACATGATACAGACATTAAGAACATGCTGATCACCTTATTAACAAAATAGCATAAATGACCAGAATGTCCTAAATAGTCAGCTCATTACAAGGTATAGACTCACAAAATGACATCTCTTGTTTTTTAGTAGCTGTGGGTAGCAGGGTCTGAATGATTCAGCTTTTGAACAAAACAATGACCCAGATTGTCAAAGAAAGTCTGAGCAAAGTGGACATCCAGATCCTTTTGAGACATGGACCCAATCAGAGGATAGCTCAGTCTCGGTTCCTATTGGTATAGGAAAGAACAAACATACCAAGCATGGGCACTGTTCAGGAGGGATAGATAATTTGATAAATAAAGAAAACCTCCATGAACACATACAACCAATCAAGAGAGGAGAAGAGCCATATCTGGCTGAAGTAAGCAGCTCCATCACCTCCACTCAAACTGATATATACTTATGCACAGTATACTTTGCACCATCCCCATACTTAATCCTGAGGGCTATGAGATACTGCAAAAGGAGGCAGCACACTTCATAGGAAAAGTACTAATCTATGGGGACATGAATGCCAGAAACAGGAGAGAGAAGGATTACCTCACCTCAGATGACAATTGTTTTATTTGGAGCAGAAAACTCACTGCCATGAAATACAAAGTGACAGAGTAACAGCAAATAACAGCTATGACAGCAAAATAAATAAAAGTTGGAAACTACTGCTGAACCTATGTAGAAGCCTAGGACTTCACATACTAAATGAAGAATCAAAGGAGAGATACACCCTAAATTCCCACGTAGGCAGTAGTGTGGTAGACTACACCATTACAGACATGGACATTTCAAATATAAGTGCCTTCATAGTCGCTCTCCAATCACACCGTCAGATGACAACCAAATTCTAATATATATCAACTCTTCAAATAAATCACTCAACACAACAGTTCATTTGGTCTTCATAACTTGCCATCCTCCTACAAATGGACTACACAGTCAACCACAACCTATAAGGTGGTCATCAACAGAAATGCTTCTAAACTACAATAGAAAGGCTTATGAATTCAGCGAACAAGGAGTGCAGCAAGCAGCAAAAGATCACAACAAAATCTTATTCACCATTACAGAAATGTCAGGAGTGAAAAGGACCAATCACAAAAAGACCAAACAAACAATCTAATAAATGGTTTGACAGTGAATGCAAAAAACTTAGAAAAAAACTACGGTTGATCTCAAATAAAAAACACAGTTCCCCAGTGACGATGAACTAAAATTAGCGATGACATCACTCAACGTCAATATAAATTTACCCTCAGAAAGAAGAAACAAAACTACATTCAAAGTGAACTTATCGGGAGACTTGGCATCATATTGGCATAAAATCCAAACAAAACAAAAACACATCCAAAATAGCAAAGTCTGGTTTCACTACTTTAAAGATCTGTACAAAGGAATCCCTACATGAGATCTTACTCCAGAACAAAATCAGATCATCAACAAACAAAGAATATGGAGGAGAAGATCAAGGACTTCCAAAACCCCTTAGATATACTATAACACTGCAGGAAGGCTGACAAAATTAAGCTATTATAAAGTAAAAAGAACAGTGGTAAGATGGAATTCTACCCGAAATGATCAAATACAGCTCCCCTGAAATATATACTGCAATATCCAAACTATTTAACCTAGTCCTATATGTTGGGCACTTTCCGGAAGTCTGGAACCAGGTCTGATAACACCAATCACAAAAGTGGAGACCGTTATGATCCAGCCAACTACAAGGCATCTGTGTGAGCAGTGTACTGGGAAAACTGTATAACAGCATTCTAAAAGAGAATCATTACTTTCCTCACACAACATAACATTCTCAGTAAAAGCCAAGCTGGGTTCTTACCAAACCATCGTACCACTGATCACATCTATACTTTGCACAGCCTCATAAATCATCATGTCCACAACACAAGTAATGGGAAAATATTTGCTGCTTTGTGGATTTATAAAAAGGCATTTGACGCAGTGTGGCACCCAGGCCTATTCCCAAAACTTCTGGAGAGTGGAATAGGTGGAAAAACATATGATGTCATCAAGAGCCTTTATATTGGTAATAAATGCAGTGTAAAAGTAAATGGGAAAAGAACTTTTATACTTCCTGCAAGGTCGGGGAGTCAGACAAGGATGTAGTCTGAGTCCAACTCTCTTTAACATCTACATCAACCAACTGGCAGCAGCTCTAGAAATCTCATCAGCACCAGGACTTACTCTACATGACACCAATGTAAAATTCCTGCTCTACGCAGATGACTTCTTATTGCTGTCACCAATAGAGAGTGACCTACAAGACAGTCTAGCCATCCTGGAGAATTCAGTGCAACCTGGGCGCTTCAACCTGGGCGATTCCAATAAATCCAAATAAAACAAAAATTATGATGTTCCAGAAGAAAAACAAAATCAACAGACGGCCCTTCATTCACATTGAATAACAAGATACCCAGCAGAACAGAAATATACTTATCTCGGCCTGGAGATCAACCATTCTGGGAACTTTAGGGCAGCTATAGGACTTTGAAAGAAAAGCCATCCAAACCTTCTATGCAATAAGAAAACAACTGTATCACCTCAAACCACCGGTAAAAGTCTGGCTTAAAATCTTTGACAGTGTCATCTCCCCAATCCTACTCTATGGCAGTGAAGTATGGGGCCCTGTCTCCTATTCGACCAATAAATGGGAATCTGGCCCACCAGAAATACTCCATCGAATTCTGTAGGCACCCTCCTCAGGTCCATCGCAGTACATCAAACAGCGCTCGTCAGGCTGAGCTTGCGCAGTTTCCCATTATGCTTGAGAAATTCTGGGTTCACCTACAGAACAGTAGCCCAACTCTTACCATCATAAAGCCTCAATACACAACAAAGATCACGAAAAGCCATGTGACTAAAACAACTCATTAGCTCCCTACTAACATCAAACCACATTCACAGATCTGTCTAAACCTCAAATCAGAGCAGGCCATAACCAAGAACCAATTGGACTACGTGGATGAATGGAAGAAAAAAAAAAGTTCCAGAAACTAACTATATACCAGGCACTGGAAAGAGACTACAAACTGGCCCCTACCTGGAGAATATCACAAACCCTAAAGAGAGACAAGTCCTGAGTCTCTACAGATTGAGTTCCCACAGACTAGAAAAGAATCTGGCTGACACAGACAGACATATAACCAACAGACTGTGCCAGCACTGTGCCCAGGGAACCTTAGAAGATGAGACCACTTCCTTCTACACTGCCCCAAATACAAAGCAATAGGGGACCCCATTTCAAGATGCTGTCGGACTTTATCCTAGACTTCAACTGCTTAGAGTGGAGAGAGAAAACTCTATATTGCTGGGAGAGGAAGTAGTCACAGTAATATTGGAGCACACTATGTAACGGCATGTCACAGACTGAGAGGAGCATAATGAACTCAATGTCCAAGGACTACTTGCCCAATTATCCCTTTATCCTTCCCAATCGACTTAAAGACTAAAACCCAACATACCCTATTAAGTACTGTCCATATATTAATTATCCATTGATACCCATGTCCTTGAACCTCTAATACTAACATGTTTTATTATTTTATTATTTGTTGTTTGCTTTGGCAATGTCAAAATGTAAATTGATCCTGCCAATAAAGCTCTTTTTGATTTGATTGATAGATAGATATAGATAGAAAGATAGATAGCCAGACATACAGATAGATAGATAGATAGCCAGATAATAGACAGACTATAGATATATAGATAGACAATAGATAGATATTAGATAGATAGACAGACCGACAGACAGATGGACATATAGATAGACAGGCAGACAGATACCGTATATACTCGAGTATAAGCCGACTCGAGTATAAGCCGAGGCACCCATTTTTGCCTCAAAAATTAGAAAAGATGATTGACCAGTAGTATAAGCCGAGGGTATACAGTAACCCTAATACCTTTCCACTGTAGATGTTTGGAAACTACAACTCCCAGCATGCTTGGTTGCTGGGAGTTGTAGTTTCCAACCACCTATAGTAGAAAGGTATTGGGGGGCTGCATGGCATACTGTCCCCCCAGCCCTCCCCCCAGTACCCCCAGCCCTCCCCCCAGTCCCCCCCCAGCTCACTTACCCATACCTGGTCTTCAGTCTTCCTCTCTCTGCAATCCAGAGCAGCCGCGAGTCCGCCGGAAGTTCCCATAACTGCTTCGCAGCTGCGCGATGACGTCATCCCGCCAGCGTGCGTGATGACGTCATCGCGCAACCGCGAAGAACTACTGGGAACTGCCGGCCAGACTCGCGGCTGCCTCTGGATTGCAGATAGAGTTCCTGTGACTCGAGTATAAGCCGAGTCAAGGTTTTTAGGTTAATTTTTAACACTAAAAACCTCGGCTTATACTCGAGTATATACGGTAGATAGACATATAGATAGTCAGACAGACAGATATATTATAGATAGACAGATAAAATATAGATAGACAGATAGATAGACAGACGGATACACATATAGACAGACAGACTGATAGATAGACATATAGAGAGATAGTAGACAGACAGATATATAGATAGATGGACGGATAGACATATAGATAGATATTAGATAGATAGACAAACAGACATATAGATAGACAGACAGATAGACATATAAGTTGTATGTGTCAAATAAATGTGCTGGATTGTAAGCTCTTCAGGGCAAGGACTGATGTGAATGTTTACATGTAATTGTAAAGCACTACGGAAGATTTTGGCGCTATATAAATCCACAATAATAATAAAGAATAATATTAAATGCAGGTTATCGATCATTTCTTGTTTGCATTCTCCTTTTTGATGTCTGACTCACGTTGATTTCTGTCTCCTGACCAATCGCTCTGGCTCACGTTGATTTCTGTCTCCCGACCAATCGCTCTGGCATACGTTGATTTCTGGCTCCTGACCCCTGGCTCTGGCATACGTTGATTTCTGGCTCCCGACCCTCTGCTCTGGCATACGTTGATTCTGGCTCCCGACCCTGGCTCTGGCATATGTTGATTTCTGGCTCCCGACCCCTTGCTCTGGCATAGTGTTTTCTGGCTCCTGATCATGGCTCTGTTTGTGATCAACCACTCTACTGGAGAGTATACAATTTTGACACTAAATGTCAAATGTAGTAGCCATCATCACTACCATATTTTCTTTTCCTCGCAATAAAACTTAAAGGCGAGTGAAAAGTTAGTGAACTGTATATATATATTATAATATATATATATATATAATATATATAGATAGATAGTAGATAGATAGATAGATAGATAGATAGATATACACACACTTCAAATTTTGAGTTTACATACAATTTAAAGGGCATGTCCACCCCCAACTATATTTTAACCAACTAACTGGCCCCACTGGTAGTACTGAAAAATCCTTACCTTACATCCCTGCTCCAAAAGGCTGCCCTGCCCTCCCTACAGTCAAAAAAGTTAACAGAAGGAGTCTGTCTGTGTCCCATTCTGTGTCTGCACTTGTCTCTCCTCTGGGAGAATTTGGATATGCTTAGTGCAGCTATCATGCTCCCTCTCTCCCTCCCCTTTTCTGTAGTGGAGGGCCTCCCCAACTCCAACTGCTATAGTTATTTGCAGCAAAACTCTCCGATCTCTTACTTACTTTGCCTGTTTCCCCTGGCATTCTGTACAGCCGTAAGCCACGTCCGTGATGGCTGTCTCTCAGCCAATCATGGATGCGGCTGCTGGCCCGGCCCATGCCTTGCAGTTTCATGCAAGCAATGTTATTGCTTATAGTGAGTGAGCTGGATCTCAGGGTGGGGAGATGAGGGGAAGGGGAAGGTAGGGTTGGAGAGAGTGTTGGAGGGGTGGGGGTGGGGTGATAAACATTTGTTTGCATAAACAATAAAAATAATATTTTGAACTGTATAAACCTTATATATAACATTTTGGTAAACAAACAGGTATGGAAAAAAAGAAGAAAGTAAAGGAACCTGGTGGGGATCAGGTTCTGTTGATACATTACTTATAAGGTTGCCTCCACATAGGTTTGGGAGGGTAGTCAGTAACGGGGGTCCGTGTTCCTGGAAGGGTCTCATGGTGGGGTATCAGTCTCCCATTTTGCTTGTGGGATGTGCACCTCGTAGGCAGGTGTATGAGCAAGAAATTAGGTATTTGTATTTTGTTCAGTGTGGGTAGTTGGATGGTTTCTAGGTGAAGGAGGTTTTGGACGTTTGGTACACTTTGTTATTGTAGTCCATTTTTCTTTGGATTGGCGGATTGTTGTTGTAGTGGATGGTTCCCAATTGGTAGGGTTATTGGTGGAAGTTGAAATTGTGTGTAGAAAGGTTGGTAAGTCTTCTGGTTGGCGTAGGTTAGCTATTATGTTGTTTTTCCGGGGTTGAGAAAAAAGGGGAACCCCAATATTTGTGATGGCTCTTTCTTTTAGCATTTCAAGTAGAGGTCTAAGGGCTCTACGTTGCTGCAGGGTTCTGTTGAGATATCCGTGAACAGGTGGATATGTGTATTGTTGAATTCGATATCTGTGCAGTCTCGGGCTTTGGTCATTATCTGGTCTTTGAGATCAAAATAGTGGATACAACATATAACGTTTCGTGGTCTGGGGTCTCCAGTGTCCTAGGGCGGAGGGCCCTGTGTATGCGATCAATTTGTATGTCTGTATCCTCTGTACGGCCTAGTAAGGTGTTGAAGATTTTTGTAACTGTTGATTTCAGATCTGGTTGGGGTATTGACTCCGGGAGTCCCCTTTCTTATATTATTACGCCTTCCTCTATATCTGTTGTATTCAATTAGATCAACTGGACTTGAAATGTAGTTCTTGAAGACGTTTCGCTAGTCATCCGACTGGCTTTCTCAATTCAGAGACTTGTACAAGAATCTGTGGCAAATGTACCCTGGAAAATCCCAATTAGCATTCACAGCCAGGTACATAATTGCCACAGTTCTTGTACAAGTCATTCTGAATTGAGAAAGCCAGTCGGATGACTAGGAAACGTCTTCAAGAACTACATTTCAAGTCCAGTTGATCTAATTGATACAACAGATATACCATGACCTGGATGAATGAGAACCTTCACAAGCATACGCCTTCCTCTATTTTCTATATCGTCAATTTGGTTTAGCAGGGAGCGGATGGTTGTTTTTGTTGGATGTGATAGTAGAGTGTACCTCTTGTATTGCTAGTTCATGGTTTCTAAGCTAGTTTCCAGGTCGTCCATGCGACCTCCCATATCTCTTATATCTGAGCGGAGACCCGCCACTTTTCTTTAAATGTGTTCTCCATTCTGGAGATTAGAGTGGCGAAATCTGTTTTGGTGGGAGAAGAGATTGGGGGTAATTTCTGATGGAATTTGTGTCTGTGGGTTCCCGGTCTGAGTCACGTCAGAGTCGGGTTCCATTTGGTTGTACCTGGGATGATGGTGCTGAGGCCTGGTCCGCGCATTTTGGGTTCGTTGGTTCCAGTTGATTTCTGGAAAAACTGTTTAAGATCGGCGGGTGTGCTGTCGCATTGGTGGTGTCGGGGTCTTGGGGCATTTCTTTTGCCCATTTTGGGTGGGTTTGGTTCCTTTGCTGTGCTTAAGTGCTAATTATGCGGGGAGGACACAGAGAGCTCTATCTACATGCTCCGTCTCGAGGCCCGCCAAGCCACGTCCCCTCATATATGTCTATAATAATATGGAGCATCGGCTAAGGATTGCTCACTAAACGCTAAGGGACTGAACATCCAAAGCGAAGGAACCAAATTCTACTCCCTACACAAAGAACAAATAGATATAGCCTTCTTCCAAGAACTCATTTCAAATCAAACTCCACACCAGGTATTAGAGATAGACACTTCCCACACTGGCATTATAGCCACAACCCCATAGCTAAAACCAAAGGAGTAGAATTACACTTCATAAAAAAATTCCCTACCAAATATTAGACACAACAAAAGACAAAGAAGGAAGATTCCTGCAATCAAAATCTCTCTCTATAACAGACCTTCACTCCGCCACAGTATACTTACCAACACGGGCCAACTCCCGCTGATTACAATACAAACTAGAAAATTTTGCAGAGAAGGATATATAATCCTTGGAGGCGACTTTGACCTCTCACTCGACCCCTCCATAGACTCAACCTCAACACAATCACACCTCTCACAAAAGCCTTACGAAAACTGAAACAAAAACTGACATCATTACACTTAAAGATACATGGAAAGTGTTACATCCCACCACGAAAGACTATTTTTTTACTCCACCACACCCAGCACATACAGCCGTATCGACCTATTTTTCACTTCTCACTCTTATTATCATGGTCATGCCAAACCTCTATTGGCCCCATAACGCTCTCGACCCTGCCCCAATATATCTAACCTTAACAATCCCCTCATATAGAAAACAGACATGGTCATGGAGACTAAACAACAAATTACTTAAAAGATGATATTGCCTAAAAGCAATTGAAACACAATAAACAATTTCATACAGGACCATAGAGAAGACACAACCTCTCCACCTATCAAATGGAAAGCTCTTAAAAGGTCCTAAGAGGGCTATTCATACAACACGGATCAAGAATCAAAAAATCACCTGAACAACACATCAAGACCCTTATCCAAGAGATACAAAATCTAGAATTATCTCATAACACTACAAAACACCAAACATCCTACAAGAGCTTACAATAGCCCGACAAAAACTAACCAAAGCACTAGACGAAACATTAACTATAGACCCAACTAAGAAACCGATCAATATATGAATATAAGCAACAAAAGTGGCAGGTCAAATCGCTCAAAAAAGTACCAAATCAACGTATTGCAAGAATTAAAACCCCACAAGGGAAAACCGTGTCCAGATCGGAAGAAACATTCCACAAATTCTATACCAAATTATACTCAGTCTCCCCCCAAATACATAATCCACAAGAGCCTAACCAGAACATTATACAGACTACCAAAATCTACCTCAATACCCCAAATCCCCATAACCAACTAGCATAATTGGATTCACCGTTCACTCAATTGGAACTATAACAGCCATACAACAATCACCCACAGGCAAAAGCCAGGTCCAGATGGATTTACCCCCCTTTTTACAAAACATTAAAACAAGAATCCTACCTCCCCTCCTAACATCTTTTAACGCAATCTCACCAACACACCCATTCCATGCAAACAGTTACAACCACCTAATAGTTATCCCTAAACAAAACAAATATCCACTACAATGCAGTACTATAGACCAATTTCATTGCTTAACATAGACGTCAAGCTATACGCTAAAATGATAGCCACACGCCTTCAAGATCTAATACCAGTCTGGATCCATACAGACCAGACCGGATTTATATCCAAAAAGAGAAGCCAGAGACAAAATCCATAAGAACTATTCTCTTATCACTATGCGAAACAATCAGATTCCCCTATGCCTACTCGGAATCGATGCAGAGAAGGCATTGACAGTTAACTGCCAATTCCTATACCAAACACTAATACACCTGGGAATCAACACAGCCTTCGTAGATAAAATAATGGCTCTCCACAAAACAAACTCTGCCAGAATAAAATCAATGACACCTTTTCAAACCCAATCAAAATCACAAAAATGGCACCCGCCGCAGTCTGTTGTGCTACACTTCCACGTCAGCTGCACCTATCACACGCTTTGATTACGTCACCATATCTGCCCAAGTTATCTGTTGGGTTATCTTTAATCTTTGTGACCCTCTTAAGGAAAAGCACTTTATTTTCCCTTGGTCTTGATCTACATGTACCGGCTGCTGTCTAAACCATCTGGTCCCTCATCCCAAACTTGTCTTTCTTAAGGGGGGTCACCTTATCGTAATGTGTTTCTTATCATAGGGAAGAATTGTGCACTCATTGTCCCCGTAATAATGGTATGATCCACTGAAATTTTAAACTGTTTATTAAATCATTCATGTTGCAAGCAGTAATAGTGCCTGTTAAGTAACAATTGTGTATTGCAGCAATGGCCTCGTCAATTGACGTGGTGTAGGATTTTGTTCTAGTTTAGCAAAACATATGGCAAGTGTTTTTTTATTTTGAAGGGAGGAGGGAGTGCGCTGTGTACTCTCTAATGGCCAGAGGTGAACAACGTCTCTATCCTTTGCTGTGAGCTGTTGTGCATATTTATTTCTAAGTGTATCCATCTGAACAATCAAATTTTCCCTGTATGGTAGGAATATAGGGTTTCACCTGCCAACCTGGTCATCTCAATCCACTTTGGTATGGGACGGACACATTCCCATACTTTTGGACCATTATTTCAACAGGGGTTGCATATTTATTATGACTACTAACTATATTCCCCATCTAAATTGTGACTGAAAGAATTATTTCTCTTATCACTCACGTGCAAATTCTCCTACCCGACAACCTCTTATGTATAAGACCCCAAATGGGTGCTGGCCAGCACACCTTTTAAATCCTTGGGTGGAAAAGACCCTATGCACGTCTGCCAACATAAATTTTTCCCTCGCAGTCACCAATATAAAAGTTATTAGAATAGTGGAGTGGTTGTTGAAATTAGGTTTAGGTCATTAGTGAAATAAACCCTAAGGTAAGGCAATTTCACTTGTTTGATTTGATTCTATTCACATGGGGTGTAGGTGTTCTGATGTAGGTGGGGTGTGTCTGAGGGTGATTGTGTTATTTCCCTGCATATTTTAATGTTTAGCAGCTTTACACAGACACATATACACTTTCCACACAGAATTATGGTGCATGCAATGGCTTTCCACAGCAAACTATTAGAGTGTTTGAATAATATGTAATGTTGTTAAATTAAAAATGGAACTATTTTCCTCATTATCTGTAGATGAAGTTACTATTACATTTGGATACAATTAGGTTGTGTTTAGTTCTGTTTATACAGTTGTAACTAAGTATAGTTTGTGCTCTGACTTTAGACGGTTAGAGACAACCCCCCCCCCCCCCTCCTTAAACAGCAACTGCAATACCTACACAAACATGATATAACTTCCTGCTGCCTTACAAATTATACAAGTTCTAGTTAGACAATTACAATGAATCCTAAGAGATTATCCTCACTATTAACTATGCATGAGACCTAAAAAAAATAGTATTACTAAACAAACAAGAAAAATAGTAACTTTTTGTGTGAATCTTTCAACTCATACTTTTAAACTACCACACCTTTTTTGGACAAATTTGTTAGTATTATGACAGACAAAATGAAACATAAACTCCAAAGTGATATTCACCTATCTGAAGGGTCGAGTCTCCAACAGGGCTCTCAGGCTGACGGAGATAGACATTCAGACAGGCAAAGTCAGGAAATAAGACCACAAAGAAGGTCTTACCAATGCATTGTGAGAGTTTGCCTACCAGCCATTCCTCCGTCTCCTTGCTCAGAACCTCGTTGGACTGTACCCTTTGAAAAAAAAAATACCAGCGGTGCCTCCAAGAACTGGGGTACAAAGGGGTACCCTAGTTTATTACCCTCAGAATATCACTTGTAGACCAAATTGATGGAGACAGGTTCCTTTATAAGAAAAACAACGTGCGGAAACAAGCAATACACAACAATGAGTGTGGAAAAGTCTAAATTACAGAGGTTTGCTACATGGGTTATAATAAGGCAAAATGACATCACAGTATGGCATGTTACATAATGCATAACATAGGTGGGCATACCTACATGGAAAGACCAATCAAGAAGGGATATTGGGCCTCTACATAGCATATTGTATAGCATTAAAGGAAACCATGATTGTGTGCGAACATATACACAGTGGATCCCAGAGTTTTTCCTTAAATGTTCCACCCAACCTTGTGTCCTGGATTCCAGAGTTTTCCTTAGATAATCCATCCAAACCTTGTGGTCCTATACAAAAGCTTTAGAGCCTTGTGCCCAGACATTTTAACTCCTTGGCTACTATCTGCATACATTTAATTAGGGCATTATTATTAATTATTAGGGACTGACTACCTGTCAGCTTCCACCATAGCACATTAATGTTAACCCGATTTTTGTGTGACTGTATACGTGCAAAAGCGAAACCCAAACGTGTAACATCCAAAGGGATAATAAGGAGCGGGCAGCTGGTCTTCAATAAAACTCTTCAATAGATTATTTAGGAATCTTTAAAACCATAAAGCCATCACTATACGAAGTTGCAAACTAAGGACAAAGACATGTGAACACTCCAGGCTCCGCCCAACACGTTCCGTGGCCGATAGCCACTTCCTCAGGGATGGAGGAGTGTCTCTCCACCTGTCTATTTAAAACCCAAATCATTAACCCCTTGTGATGTAAAATATATATCCAAGTAAGGAAAGACACCCTATACAGACATTAGTTCAAACATTAAAAATGGTACAAACATTAAAACCAGACTATTCTCATATAATAAATACTGAAAATACAGTAAAAAAAAAAATACAGTGAAATAAAGAACCAAAATAGGAGCTTGTATAATAGGCAGGGGCATCAATTAATATAATAAACGTATATCATATCAATATTAATGTGTAAGATAAGTATATGGTCTTATATGTATAAGAAAATATGATTAGTTAGTCACAGAAACAGTTAACTCAAATTCCCTGTTCATGCCATAGGGCTAAAGTTTCAAGCATATAGATCACAAAAGCCTCCTTACGCAAAGGATAGACTCTGTTCCCTTACGCACATTTTTCTGCACCGTCTATAATTTGGAATTTAATTTAAAACACCCCCATGTTGTTCATAATATTGGGTTGATATTGCAGTCATATTTCCCATTTATAGTAGTGTAGTACAAGTAATAGTCCGTACTCAAGTTGAAAAACATCAATAATTGTCGGCATGACAGAAAACATATGCCCATTATATTGCTTGTCTGCCACTGCAGGAAGAGGAGTGATGCCTAAAGGTCATCTTTTCAAGCTTTGCAGTATGTGACCATACCTCCTAAAACATAGGTTAGAGGAATGATTTTAGGAATCAAAGTTCTGTGGGAAATCACTTTGTCTTCCAGTGCGATTACCCATTGGAACAAATAGTATATATATTTCTAAAGAAATATATTTTCTCTAGAGATTTAATTTGAATGGACCATCAAGAAGCAAGTGAACCTCACAAGAGATCAAGAGGTGAAAGCCAAAGAAGGGTGATTATGCTTAAAACCTCTAAACTTTAATATTTCACCATACATTAAAAATGAATATGTACTTAATTATTGTGTTATAATCCAAAATGATATTTTTGTCTTTTGTAATGTAGTGGTGAAACTGATCCATAATTTAAAGAATCGTTGAGGTACTAAATCCCGGTTCCTCATTTCCTAACGAGCCACGAAAACTGGGGAATGAATGAAACTGATAGTAGCTCAGAAGTGGAAATAGCTAATCCAGAGAAGAATCCTCAAGTGAAATGAAGTAGAGTAGAGATGTCCGAACTTCGCAAAATCCGGTCGCTCGAGGATCCGCGAATTTTCGAAAAAATTAAAAAATTCGAAAATCCACGAGGCGGACCCATTAAAATGAAAATACCCTCAAAATACGAGATTTTTTCGTATTTTCGAAAATTTTCAAATTACGGGTTTCGCGTATTTTAGAAAATTTTCAAAAATACGAGAACTATTTTCGAAAATACGAGTAATCCTCGGAATTTTGAAAATTCAAAAAATACGTATTTATGGAAATAAGAGAAATCCTTGTATTTTCTAAAATTGTCAAAATACGTGTTTTCTCGTATTTTCTAAATACTAAATACTAAAAAAATCGCGAATCGGCAGTTCGGAAGGCGGAAAATCCGAAAAAATCCGCCGTTCGCGAACGGGATAAATCCGCAGTGGATCGGGTTCGGATCTGCGAACGGCCATCTATTGAAGAGGACCCTAACAGTAGAATTGGAAAAATCAGTTGGTTTCTCTGTGGAAAACTGTAAAAAATGCCCACTGAAAAAGAAGTATATGCTGCTAGGAGGTAGAGGAAATAAAACCGCAAAACGAGAAGAATCCGTTGGCATTACTTACAAGATGAGAGTAAAAAACTGAGTGCACTGATAATCAAAGAGTTTGATCTAAATTTCAGATCGCAGAACAACTAAGAAATATCCGAATGATGCTGATTTACATGAAGGTAATATTAAAGTAACAAAAAAAGTAAGCATTTTTAAAGGGTAACTGTGGTCTCCAACACGTTTAAATGAAAGGCCAGTTTCCTACCTTTATAAAACGAGCCATCACCACCTCTCTATGCTCCACAGCCCAAGATATAAAGAAATGACTGACCAGAAAGTAAATGGGTGGGAAGCGGACATGTGACATCCTAAGGCTTCTCGCACAGTGCCGCCGGCAAGCACAGCCTCCGACTCCCTCAGTGTGTGAGGGAGACAGGTAGTCCCTCCTCCTCTCTGCTGTGTGTGAAGGACCTGCAGCTGCAGAGAAGATAAGGGAATCTACAGCCTTCCTCTCACTATGTGAAAACAGCCTTTCAGGCAGAGTTCTCACTCTGCCTGAAAGGCTGTTTCCACAGAGTTTTCGGGGGGAGGAGGTGACAGAGTGGCCCGACCACCTGTGAGCGGGTGGGGCTTAGGCACCCCTGAGTGGGCGGGGCCACATGGGCTGTAAGGGAATGGGCCAAGGGGGGCCTGCAACTGGAGGGTCCATGAGTAGGAGGGACCAGGGGCTGCAAAGGGGAGGAGACACAGGGCAGACTGAACTGACAAGTTTCAAAGCGAAGTGCATGGGACTGGTGATGTAAATATTTTATTTACATAAATATAAATATCACACAAAAAGTAAATATTTTCAAAACTATGTAAAATAAACTATGGAAATAAACTGCAAAAATCTCAGGAGAGCAATTCCTATCAATTTACCTAAAGTCATTTTTGGACCACAGTTCCTCTTTAAGCTTATTTAATGAAAAATTTGACGTTGCCTTACCCTCTGTGACCTCGCATCGCTGACTGACCATCTGTGTTTCGACCGTTGACTCCGTCACTGACTCCGACTTTGCTTCTGTTTTGGTATCTCGTTGTTTCCAGTTCTGAGATTGTTGTACCTTGTCCACCTACTGCGTTCCTGTCTTTCTCATGTATTCCAGGCCCTCAGCTCAGATACCCCTACCCCTAAGTCCAGGGGGCAACTGATCTGGTAGGCTCTACAAACCTCCCGGCCAGCAAGGTTTGTCTATTGATGAAGCGGGTGTGTCAATTCAGGGTATCTGGGCTGAGAATAATAAACGGGAATCCGGAGAGTCACATTAAGATATCAATTTTAAACTTCTCTCTTTCTAGTTACCAAGGCTGCTGACAAGCTGGCCTGTTTACCCATGGTCTCATTTGTAAAGAGAACTTTTAATTTATGTAGCTTGCACATCATCTGTTACTCGATATTATCGATTATTCCCACTTCCCTGTGTCTAATAGAAAGCCTTGATTACACTACCTGCTAGAGCTCTGCTCGCAGCTTCTCAATAATTTATAAGTGTGTTAATCTATTATTCACAGGGAGGTGGAAATAAGCAATCTCTGCTCTGTGTGAATCACTGATGATGGTGCAAGCTACATTAATATATCGGTATACTGTGACTATAATGCATAAATTATATTGCTTTTTATGTCTGGTCATACTCCAGTACTCGGCTAATTACAGATTTATCAGAAAAATGCATTGAAAATAAACAATGCTTTATTACAGGTTCAACGAAAAAACCGCATAGAGTCTTTTACTGTTATGGTTACTACTTTTTGGGGGAAAAGAATCGTATACCAATACCATCATGCATGGTGAACGCTATATGGTCTGCCTTTCTGGACCCCAATGGATTTTACACAGGCTTCATTGAAGCCTACGACTATTTTGCAGAGGAGAGACCTTGGACTGAAGTCATATTAGTCATCTTTATTTTAGGTTATGCAGTATTTGAATTCATAATAGTATTCATGTTAGAAAAATGTTGACAGTTTACCAGATATGTTGTCTGGTATATGTATATATCTATATATGTGAAAATAAATGATTTTTCACACAAGAATTTGGGTAGTAATTGTTTTTATTAAAGACATTAATTACTATTAAACACAAATAGAATAATGTTCTTTTTAAATTCAATAAAAAAAATTATAATTAGAGAATGTGTGTAGAAATGTATACGTCAATTATTTACATGTTGTAAACCTTGATAAATGCCTTTCAACAACAGTTTGGGGTCAG
This sequence comes from Hymenochirus boettgeri, assembly GCA_019447015.1. Taxonomy (NCBI): domain Eukaryota; kingdom Metazoa; phylum Chordata; class Amphibia; order Anura; family Pipidae; genus Hymenochirus; species Hymenochirus boettgeri. Next base: position 58,677,824 of record CM033471.1, on the reverse strand, counting down.
GTTTTTCTACTGTAGCAATGTTTCTGGGATGCAGGTAGGTCCTGGAAGACCAGTTGGAAGACTCTTCTTTCAATAATTTTGATGTCAAACACATGTTCATCTTGACTTCCTCAAAAATGGGCTGGGATTCCTTGTTTTTTTTGTTTAGGAAAAACAGTTTTAAAAACGCCTTTTCTCCTTTCTAGAGTGTTTTGCTTTCACTTTGAATTTCTATTTTGTGATAGAGCAGAAAGTGCTGTTCTTGCATACATTGAGTCTATGAGGTAAGACAACCGTTTACTTCTGTACTTAAGCATTTGTTGTGGAACACCTCTAATGCTCCCGTAGGCAAAACTTTTCAATATGTCTGAGGTCCTTTAGTAAATTTGGAGCGGGCACACATGGAGTGTTCTCTATTTTATTTTTGGTAAGTTTCTTATGTTCACACTCTATAAATAGGAATTTAGTAGGAAATTGTGCTTTTTTTTCATTTTGCAATTAATAAATTTGGATCATGATTGCAAGTCTTGGCACCAATACCAAGACTTGGTTGGTTATTGAACCAATCCATCTAGCAAGAATACCACAACCTGGTTTTCTACTTGCAGTGACAATCTTTTTGGTTAAGCCTTTGCAAATATGCCAGACATCAAACTGATGGTATATTTCTGAGTAATTTGTACGCATAAGTTTGCGTTATGGCAACATGCCTGTCGGTGCCCACAATTTTCACATCAACATTGCTTTGTAAAACCTCTTCTAAACAAGTTTGAAAGGTAGACTTTTCCAATCCAACAGACATCTTTCCAGGACCAAGTTGGTCGATGGTAAAGTTCACAATTGTATTGGTCACCAAGTTCAGTAAACTGTAAGTGCAAAATTGCACAAGTAACCTGGGCTATCATACTGGCCATCTTCAGCCAGTATGACTGCTTTGCGTCATGTCCTTTAACATTTCTTTCTTTTCTACTCCCATTCATAGTGAATAGCTGGAAACAGGTATTTTTTTGATAGCTATAAAACAATGCAGAAGATATTGTAGCTACTCCAAAAATATCAAACAGTTCTTTTGACTTTTTGAAACTTGAACCACTATACAGAATGCTTGCTGCCAATTGAATATTACCAACTGAAATGCCGCCTTCGGTCGGTTGACTGCTCCACTGAAGAGAGTGGTGTCCATCTTGGCATATCAATGAAACTGAAAGCATGCTGCCAAATATTTTTTTCCTTCTTTAACGCAGCATTTTCGCCTAATGCCTAATTTCGCCTTTTCCCTATTTATAAAGCCGTAAAACCGTGGCGAAAGGTCATTCCCGCTACATTTTGCTTTTCGCTATACATCATGCGTGCGGTAACAGCTCAAAGCATATTTATAAAATGGTGAAAAGGTATTTTTGCGTTAAGTTCAGCATTCCAATTCGCCAAGTCTTAGGTGGCAAAAACGCATAGTGGCCATTTATTTATCCTGCCAATGTGGGTCCATGGTGTGGTGTCAGTACATTTTGGAGTGTTTCTCAATAACTAATAAGTACTCAGGTGGGTGGGGTGTTAGACTATTTTCCAGCATTTACTGTAATATAGTCTGCGATTTCGCTTTTTAAGGTTAACTTTTCGCTTTTTAAAGAATTTTTTTTTTTTTTTTTGTTCCGATTTTCTTTATTTACCAATAAATCAAATGGGGTTTGAGAGACATGTTTATAAAGGGGCATTATTTTTGCTTTTTTTCCCCACCAGCCTTTACCATAATTTTTTAAATTTAATCTTTTCTTTCATCCGTTATTTAAAGGCTAATTTTCATCAAAAGCAAAAATTATGTAGCAAAAATAGCACTAAAATGCTGAAAAAGCTCAGCACAATGATGGTGAATAGGTAATACTCCCTGGTGGTTTTTCAAGTGTATTAACTTGGTTAATACACAGAACACCTATCTTTATTTTTAAATAAAAAATTTGGTGTTTTTTTTCAGCCAAAGATATTAATAGTATAAAACTCAAAATTTTCTCTATTTATTGATAGGATGAGTGTAAAACTCAAAAGGGCGAATTTTCTCTATTTCATTAATAGGATGATAGTGCAAAACTCAAAAGGCGAATTTTCTCTTTTATTAATAAGATATGGACATAGTGTAAAACTCAAAAGGCGAATTTTCTCTATTTATTAATAGGAGACATTTTTTAGCATTGCTTATTTTAGCAAAGTGCAGCTAAATATAAACCAGTTCCATTAATATGGCAACATACCATAGTGGTGTGTAAGAAATAGTCATGTTAATGGAACACTCCAGTAAGTAATGATGTTTGGCGAAAATCCTGTTAAAACTGAAAAAAATGCAACAAAAGGGAGAAAAGGGGCAAAAAGGCGAAAATAGAGGGGGCGTGGCCTGGACCTCTGCATGGACGGACGTACCGAAGGGAGCTCCGAGACAACGACCCCAAACCACGTTGCAATAGCCCACAACCTTCCTGTAGCTCATAACCATGGAGAGAAGGAACACCCCCAAACCCCAATCCACCCCCAAAACCCGCCAAACACAGACCTGGACCGCTACTTCGGTAAAACACCAAGAGACACCAGCACACAGGACACCACGCGGCTCCCGAGCAGGAGTGCAGGGCCTTGCGGCGAGCCTCACAGCAACTCTCGATCGAATCGGACGCAGAGGAACTGGCTCCAGATCTGAGATCCTACTCCATCCCTACCCACCAAAAGGGACTTCGAGAAACTAATCACCAAGGTGGAAACACATGCAAGGCCAAAATATCAACCCTCCGCCAAGACTTCAGGGAAGGTCGCAGACCGCGTCTCGACTTGGAACACAGGTATGAGGAGCCATTAACACTCTCCATACCACACAGACCCCCAAGCACATACAATAAGAGCCCTTCTAAATCACATCGACGATCTCGAAAACCGAGGCCGCCGGAATAACATCAGAGTGAGAGGCCTACCAGAGACAGTCCCTACATCAGACCTCCCCATAACACTTCAAAAAAATTCAATAATATATCGGGCCAACCGGAGGACACCCATATTGATTAGACAGAGTACATAGGGCCCTCAGACCCAGACAACCTGATGGCGCCCCCCAAGGGATGTAATCTGTGCCTACACCACTTCCATACCAAGGAACAAATTCTCATCAATGCAAGAGATTGCTCAAATAGAGCTTCAGGGACCCAAATTACCCTGTTCTCTGATTTATCCCAACGAACGCTCCAACAAAGAAAGGCCATGAAGCCACTACTCAAAAATACTAAAAGACTCAGGCATCACCTACAAGTGGCTTTTTCCTTGCTCTGCAAGCCAAAAAAGAACAGTCATAGCCACCCTAAGAGACCCCGAAAATCTACCAGCATTCCTCGCCAAGCTAAACCTCCCAAAAATAGAATACCAGATTGGGACATACCCATACCAAACATTCCACTTATGCCACAAAGATCCTGGCAAACAATCACTCACAAAAAAAAAAAGATCAACCAGACGACCACCTCAAAATGAGAATAACAACCCCCCAAGAGACTAAAGCCAACACAGGACAAAAGTCCTATCCAACATAATCCTCCCCATACAGCTTACTGGATAAAACAAGGTTGAAATAATATACCCAGCAAAATATCTAACCAACGTGGAGGGGGTGTAATTGGAATTCCATCCGGGATCCAACCGGGATCGAAGGACCACCACCCCAAGGGACATAAACGCCCCCAGGGAATTATGGGGCACCACCACAAAATGGTACAAATACATAGTTTAAAGTTAAAAATGTTAATAATAATGTTTTTCTTATGTATCTAATCTTTTCCCCCTCTACCCTCCACCTCTCCCCCTCCCCATCTTCCCTACCCACCAAAAAGGCTGGACACTACATAAGCTGTCCTAAAATTGTTGAAGATGTCTGCGGGGAGTGAGCTACGGATCTGCTCATTTAACGCAAAAGGATTAAACATACCGCAATGCAAAGAACAACAAATTACACCATATGCATAAGGAACACATAGATATAATTTTCTTTCAGGAAACACACTTTAAGACAGATGCAGCACCTAAAATCTACATAAACATTACCAAAAATGGTTCTTCAGCAATAATCCAGAAGCCAAGTCGAAGGGAGTAGCCATAGCAATACACAAGAGGGTCCTCTTCCAACTAGTTGAATCAAAACGAGACACAAAGGCAGATTCATCTTCTCTCAGATACAATGAATGGCACACCCCTAACACTAGCTAACATATATCTAATAACCCACCAGACCACAACATGCACTTCCTACCTAACGCAACTACAAAACTTCAGAGAGGGACCCATCATATTGGGAGGAGACCTCAACATGCTCTAGAACACAAATAGACACATCCTCAGGATTCACACATACATCACACAAACTAATTAACTCACTAAAAAAGACACTACATAGCAATCAACTGGTAGATGTCTGGAGAAACACTCAATCCCACACAAAAGGACTACTCCTTCTATCGTCTGTACACAATTCCTACAGCCGCATAGATTACTTTCTAATCTCACACACACTTCTATCCTGGAACCCAAAATGCCACTACGGCAACATTCTCTGGTCAGACCACGCTCCAATTCACTTAAACATAACCATTCCTAGGCAAGGAAACACAACTGGACGTGGAAACTAAATGACCAACATTAAAAAAAACAAGAAGTATAGATTCGATCAAATCAGCCATATCACTTTCCAAGAGACTCATAAGCATGACGACACTTCCTCACCACTACAATGGGAAGCCTTGAAAGTTACACTTAGAGGCCACTTATACAACAAGGCTCAAAAATTAAAAAAGCCTTTAACAGCAAATCACACAACTACATCAAATATCGCAACACTAGAATCTACACACAAGAAAAACAGGAACCAAACATATACAAAGACTTGCTTAAAGCTAGACAAGACCTCCGTTATATAGACTCAATATCCAAATCAAACCAAAGCTACTACAATAGACAACTGTAAGAGTTTAAAGAATGTAGCAGGTCCCTGGCTGACTCCTTGGCGCTGTAAATATACAAGCAACTACATAAACAAAATCAAACGGAGGGGGAAACATGGTGCACAGATCGGAGGAAATTGCTAAAACATTTCAAGACTTCTATGATAAACTCTATAACATAAAACCACATGATGACTCCCACCCAAGGACTATCAATTCATATATAATCCCCACATCTCTCCCAAAATGACATAGATAACTTAGCTACACTTAATGTACCCTTGACGGAACAGAAATTAAAGGAAACTATCAAATCTCTCAAAATAGGCAAAAGCCCAGGACCAGACGGCTACAAGCCAAATTCTATAAATTGTTCAGAACAGAAATAACCCCATTCCTACTAATAGCTTTTAACTCAATCTCAGCCGAATGTCACTTCCACCCCAAGCCTTAGAAACGCATATCACAGTCATACCCAAGCCAGGAAAAGACCCGGCATCACCTGGAAGCTACAGACCCATTCCTTAATCAACCTAGACATAAAAATTTACGCCAAGATCCTAGCCTCACGACTAAAAAACTTCATACCAACCTGGATAATACAAGAACAAGCTGGATTCGTCCCAACAGAGAAGCAAAGGACAACACTATAAAAAAAATCACCCTCATCTCTTACGCACAAAAAAATAAAATCCCCCTGCCTCCTCTCTCTAGACGCCGAAAAGGCCTTCGATAGGGTCAACTGTCTCTTCCTCAAATCCACACTGATAAACCTTGGCTAGGAGAAATATGTGTAAACAGAATCATGGCACTATACCAACAAAATACAGCCAGAATTAAAATAAACGGAACCTTATCAAACCCTGCAGAATACGCAATGGAACCAGACAGGGATGTCCCCTGTCACCATTGTATACATATTAACAATGGAACATCTTCTAAATGCGATCAGAACCAACCCAACACAGGGGTATCCAGATCGGCACAAGAACCACAAAAAGACAGCCTTTGCAGACGATCTCTTACCTAATATATTGAAAGAAATAGATAAGTTTACTAAACTAAGCAATTTTAAAATTAACTACCAAAAATCTGAATGCTTAAATATTACCCTCCCAAAAAAAACCATCGACCTCCTGAAATCAAATTTCCCATTTAGATGGCAAACTCAGTCAATTACCTACCTGGGAACCAAAATATCAAATGACCATGCCAGACTATATGATCTCAACTACCAACCCCTGCTAACGAGACTCTCCTCCGATCTGTGCACTGTGCAGGAATAAAAAATGCTATTCGTGGTTTGCAAAAATCAATATAATAAAAATGGATATTCTGCCGAGGTTCTTATAATATACCAAACCATTTCTCTCCTCCCTCCGAAGATCATCTTCGACAAAACAAACAGCTCCTACTTAAATTTATATGGGCAGGCGCATCCCACCAATTAAAGTACTCTACAATGACCAGACACAAAAACATGGGCGGATTGGGCCTACCAGATCTAAACCTGTACCACAAAGCCGCTATCCTAACCCAAATTATAACTGGACACATCATACCCAAGACAAACTATGGGTAGAAATCATAAGTGATATGCTCCAAAAGCTAGAAAATATCACGGTAGACTTGCACTCCAAACGGTGAATAGTTTATTAACAGCCAAACATCAGCAAATCAAAAACGTTCGGGGTAACAACCCTTCATCAGGTTGTTACCCGAAACGTTGTTTGATTTGCTGATTAACCAAGATAGATTTCTCACAACCTGGACGATATGGATCGCATTTATGGAAACTGATACCTACAAAATATTATTCACCTGATGAAGGTTGTTACCCCGAAACGTTGTTTGATTTGCTGATGTTTGGCTTGTAATAACTATTCACCGTTTGGAGTGCAAGTTACCGTGATATTTCTAGTATTCGTTCCTTTGAAGTAGGGATTTTGGACTGTTTGCACCCGCCTGGGGTTAGTTGGCATATGGACTTTGTTCTTATCTGTATGCTCCAAATGCCTACTCAAAATCTGCCATGGCTCGCCCCCACGGACCGCCCGAAATCCACCCAGGATAAATCTTTTAAACAATACCCTGAGAAAATGGGAAATGACAAGAACAAGATACAAACTTCAAACAGACCTGGACCACTATCACCCAATTCTTCAACCCTTCTTTCCCCGGGACTAACAGCCCCAAAATTTCTCAACTGGAACAAAACAGACAATCCAAAATTAATACAAATTACAAAGAAAGGCTCCATCATTCCAATACATCAACTGATGCAAGAAGAAACCCCTCCACCATACAATATATGGAATACAACAAATCTCCCACACAAAGCTCAATCAAACTGAAAGAAATCACACCTTTTGAAAAACTCTGCAAACAAACCTCAACTCCAGAACACACAATCTCAAAAATATACTCAATACTCAGAGGCTCTCTCTCACCAGACCACCATCATTCACCCAAAAATGGGAAAAAGAACTCCAAACTACATTCACTAACCAAAAATGGGAGAATGCTTTAAAATGACACATAAAATGTCAATGACAAGCAAAGCTCAAGAAAAAAATTACAAATAATCTCCAGATGGTATCACTACCCGACACTACTACATAAAATTTACCCTTAACCACAGCAATATGCTGAGATGTCAAAAGGAGGAAGGAACAATGTCCCATATCTGGTCATCCTGCCCACTAATCCAACCCTTCTGGACCTCAATCATAAAAATATACAACCAAATCACAGCACAATCCCTAACACCTCTCATCCAGTATACCCTATATTCATGCTACCAGAAAGTATAGCCCAATCAAAAAAAACATTACTAAGACACTCTTAACAGTGAAGGATGGTCATACCCCATTTCTGGAAAACCACAACATGTCCCACAATAACACTGGGTCCAGGAACTATTACACATAATGCGAATGGAAGATCTAACAGCAACACTATACGACAACCAAGATAGATTTCTCACAACCTGGACGAATGGATCGCATTTATGGAAACTGATACCTACAAAATATTACTAACCACCTAAACACAAACCACATCCCCCAAGTCAAAACTACAAAAAAGTGATGCTTTATTGACAAGAAGCGATAGACTATCTAACAATTGAAGAACAACTGTGTTAGACCATTATAAATCTAATTACCTAAAGTGTCCACCACAGAAATCTCTCCCTCCCCCCTCTCTCCCACCCCCTTTTCCCCTTTCTTATATAACGCTAATAGAAAGATGCAAAGAAATACCAAATTTTGAGAGTCTGCGCACTCTCCGATGTTATTACTCTTCTTATCTGCGCATCTACCTCATAATAAATATACAAAATATTATAAATAAAGAATTTAAAAAAAAAATTTAAAAAAAGCGAAAATCCCACTTTTATAAATGGCTGTAAATAAAAGTGACAAAGATAACTCTGAATACACTAGAGAGCATCTCTTTTCGCATAGTGATACCACACTTAACGCAAGAATAATAGGGTGGAAAACTATCGCCACACATCGACACAGCGATACTTTTCTGCAAAGGCGAAAGCGAAATGAGAGTTTATAAATAAGGCGAAAAAGCGCTTTTGTCATTGCAATGTCATGCGATAGCGATAGTCAATGTCCCCAAAATCTTGGCCTGTTTGCTGTAGCTATCTTTTAATACTTTCAATGTCTTTCAATTATTGTATCGGAGGAAGAGAAACATTTGTTTCATTAAAGACATATATATGTATATATATAATATATATATATATTATATAATTATATATATATATAATATATTATATATATTTTTTTTTTTTTTTTTTAATTCTTTATTGACATTGAACCGTTCGCATGTACACAAACATTGTAGGTATAGGATGGATTAGTTATGGTTCATCCATATTTGTTCAGTACAGACATAACAATGTCAAGTTTTTTTAGCATTAAGTAAATATAGTATATAAGTAACGAACGAATATTAGGGGGGGTAGGGTATAGGAAAAGTAGGGGAATAGGGAGGTGGGGTAGGTGGAGGGAGGGAAGAGTTTTTAATAAACTTATTGTGCATTATTGTAAGTTATACTTTGTAAATACACAGTGTATAACATTAGGTTGTGATTAGGAATTTGTAGTGGTGGGGACCAGGTTTGGGTGAAATTCCTTTCTGTGTTGGATTGTTGCTGTTAATTCCTCCATTCTCTTTAAATGGTTAAGTTCTTGTATCTAGATGTGGATTGGGGTGGTGGTGGTTTTTTTCTAGTATTGGGATTGTTGTTCGGCATGCGATTAGAAAGAAACGGATAAGGTTCCTCCGTGCTGATCTATGGCATTGGTAGCAAGATAGTAGTATGATAGGCAGTGTACATGGGAAATGTTGAGAGTATTTTGCTCGTAAATTGTAACGATAGTTTTCCAGTATGGTTGAATTAGTGGGCAGTTAAACCAGATGTGGGCTGAGTTCCAATGTCCAGGTCACATTCCAGCATGTGTTGGGTATTGATGAGGATATTTTATGTAGTGCCGAGGGGCATCTATACCATCTTGCGAGTATTTTGTAGTTTTTTCTGTGAGTAGCTTGAATTGATAATTTATGGGTAAGTATGAAGCTTTGGGACCATTGTTCAGGTGAGAAAGTTGTCTTTAGTTCTTGTTCCCATTTAAGGCGTATGGTGGTAGGTTCTGTGATGAATTGAGTTGTAGATAGAATTTTGTAGATCCTGGAAATTGTGTGGGTAGGGGGGGTAGAGGTGAGATAGCTGCTGTTCGAACGTGGTTGAATTGTCTCCATGGTGTGTTGTTTTTCAGTATATATTGGTAAAATGGGTAAGTTGGGTATATTGGAACCAGAATTGGAGTTGGAGTTTGTCTCCTATTATTTCTTGTAGGGGTATTAGGCTTGCTGCTGATGTTATTCGACCCATTGTAGGGTTGTCTGGTTGGTCCCAGGTAGAAAGGTAGGGTTAAGTCCAGGTGGGAGGCTGGGTTATGTTTAATTGGTGTCATCTTTCGGTATAGTAGCGATGTTAAAGGTTTTGAATGCGTAGTCCCAGGATTTCAGATCATTGGTGCGAAATAGTTTGTCGTGGGTAATTTTGGTCTGTCTTTGGTGTTAGCAAAGAGGCTGAAATGTTAGCGGGAGATAGTCTGTATTATTCCACCATGCTTGTTTTGTTTATTATTGCCAGTCCATGATGTGGGTTAACATTGTTGCCAAATGGTATTTCTAAAGTCTGGAAGATTTATGCCGCCCATTTCTTTGCTGGGGTTAGGGTTATATAGCTGATTCTATGAGGTCCTTTATTCCATATGAAATGTAGGATTTTTTTCCGTATGGTTGTAAAGTAGGAGTTGCTAGGCAATGGGGATTGTTTGGAATAGATAAGAGGAAACGAGGTAAGGCGTCCATTTGGATGATATTGGCTTTGCCAAACCATGAATGCATACCTTGGTATCGTAGTTCCAGATCAGAGGACAGTTTCTGCAGTGCTGGTAAATAATTGATAAATATAGATCTAGAGGGTTGGGGGTTATTTGTATGCCAAGGTAATTTAGAGAGGTAGTTTTCCATTTGAAGGAAGGAAGTTGGATTTCATTAGATTCACCGTTGTCTCCTGGAGTGTGATATTAAGACATTCTGATTTTTGTGTGTTAATTTTGAACTTGCTAAGTTTGCCATATGGGGTATTCTTGTAGAATGTTAGGGAGGGATATGTGTGGGTTAGTGATATATAATAGTAAGTCGTCTGCGTAGAGAGCTAGTTTATGTGGTTTATGTGTGATATATTTTATGCCTGTGATATTGGGGTTGTTTCTAATGCAATTGTAGGTGTTCCATGGTGGTATGTATAGAATGGGGACAGCGGACAGCCTTGGCGGGTGGCCATTTGTGATTGATTGGGTTTGAAAAGGTGTCATTGATTTTAATTCTGGCAGAGTTGTTTTGGTAGAGAGCCATTATTTTATCTACGAAGGCTGTGTTGATTCCCAGGTGTATTAGTGTTTGGTATAGGAATTGGCAGTTAACTGTCAAATGCCTTCTCTGCATCGATTCCGAGTAGGCATAGGGGAATCTGATTGTTTCGCATAGTGGATAAGAGAAATAGTTCGTATGGTATTGTCTCTGGCTTCTCTTTTTGGTATAAATCCGGTCTGGTCTGTATGGATCCAGACTGGTATTAGATCTTGAGGCGTGTGGCTATCATTTTAGCGCGATAGCTTGACGTCTGTTAAGCAATGAAATTGGTCTATAGTTACTGCATTGTAGTGGATATTTGTTTTGTTTAGGGATAACTATTATGTGTGTTGTAACTGTTTGCATGGGGAATGGGTGTGTTGGTGAGATTGCGTTAAAAGATGTTAGGAGGGGAGGTAGGATTACTTGTTTTAATGTTTTGTAAAAAAGGGGGGTAAATCCATCTGGACCTGGGCTTTTGCCTGTGGGTGATTGTTGTATGGCTGTTAGTAGTTCCAATTGAGTGAACGGTGAATCCAATTATGCTAGTTGGTTATGGGGGATTTGGGGTATTGAGGTAGATTTTAGGTAGTCTGCTATAATGTTCTGGTTAGGCTCTTGTGGATTATGTAGATTTGGGGGGGAGACTGAGTATAATTTGGTATAGAATTTGTGGAATGTTTCTGCTCCGATCTGGACACGGTTTTCCCTTGTGGGGTTTTAATTCTTGCAATATACGTTGATTTGGTACATTTTTTGAGCGATTTGACCTGCCACTTTTGTTGCTATATTCATATATTGATCGGTTTCTTAGTTGGGTTCTATAGTTAATGTTTCGTCTAGTGCTTTGGTTAGTTTTTGTCTGGCTATTGTAAGCTCTTGTAGGATGTTTGGTGTTTTGTAGTGTTTATGAGATAATTCTAGATTTTGTATCTCTTGGATAAGGGTCTTGATGTGTTGTTCATGTGATTTTTTGATTCTTGATCCGTGTTGTATGAATAGCCCTCTTAGGACGCTTTTAAGAGCTTTCCATTTGATAGGTGGAGAGGTTGTGTCTTCTCTATGGTCCTGTATGAAATTGTTTATTGCTGTTTCAATTGCTTTTAGGCATATATCATCTTTTAGTAATTTGTTGTTTAGTCTCCATGACCATGTCTGTTTTCTATATGAGGGGATTGTTAAGGTTAGATATATTGGGGCATGGTCGGAGAGCGTTATGGGGCCAATAGAGGTTTGGCATGACCATGATAATAAAGAGTGAGAAGTGAAAAATAGGTCGATACGGCTGTATGTGCTGTGTGGGGTGGAGTAAAAAGAATAGTCTTTCGTGGTGGGATGTAACACTTTCCATGTATCTATTAAGTGTAATGATGTCAGTTTTTGTTTCAGTTTTCGTAAGGCTTTTTGTGAGAGGTGTGAGTGTGTTGAGGTTGAGTCTATGGAGGGGTCGAGTGAGAGGTCAAAGTCGCCTCCAAGGATTATATATCCTTCTGCAAAATTTTCTAGTTTGTATTGTAATGCAGCGGGGATTTGGCCCGTGTTGGGTAAGTATACTGTGGCGAGAGTGAAGGTCTTGTTATAGAGAGAGATTTTGATTGCTAGGAATCTTCCTTCTTTGTCTTTTGTTGTGTCTAATATTTGGTAGGGAATTTTTTTATGAAGTGTAATTGCTACTCCTTTGGTTTTAGCTATGGGGTTGTGGCTATAATGCCAGTGTGGGAAGTGTCTATCTCTAATACCTGGTGTGGAGTTTGATTTGAAATGAGTTTCTTGGAAGAAGGCTATATCTATTTGTTCTTTGTGTAGGGAGTGAAGAATTTGGTTCCTTCGCTTTGGGATGTTCAGTCCCTTAGCGTTTAGTGAGCAGATCCTTAGCCGATGCTCCATATTATTATAGACATATATGAGGGGACGTGGCTTGGCGGGCCTCAGAGACGGACGCATGTAGATAGAGCTCTGTGTCCTCCCCCGCATAATTAGCACTTTAAGCACCAGCAAAGGAACCAAACCCACCCAAAATGGGCAAAAGAAATGCCCCAAAGACCCCGACACCACATGCGGACAGCACACCCGCCGATCTTAAACAGTTTTTCCAGAAATCAACTGGAACCAACGAACCCAAAATGGCGCGGACCCAGGCCTCAGCACCATCATCCCAGGTACAACTACAAATGGAACCCGACTCTGACAGTGACTCAGACCGGGAACCCACAGACACAAATTCCATCAGAAATTACCCCCAATCTCTTCCCACCAAAACAGATTTCGCCACTCTAATCTCCAGAATGGAGAACACATTTAAAGAAGAAGTGGCGGGTCTCCGCTCAGATATAAGAGATATGGGAGGTCGCATGGACGACCTGGAAACTAGCTTAGAAAACCATGAACTAGCAATACAAGAGGTACACTCTACTATCACATCCCAACAAACAACCATCCGCTCCCTGCTAAACCAAATTGACGATATAGAAAATAGAGGAAGGCGTATGCTTGTGAAGGTTCTCATTCATCCAGGTCATGGTATATCTGTTGTATTCAATTAGATCAACTGGACTTGAAATGTAGTTCTTGAAGACGTTTCGCTAGTCATCCGACTGGCTTTCTCAATTCAGAATGACTTGTACAAGAATCTGTGGCAATTATGTACCTGGCTGTGATATGCTAATTGGGATTTTCCAGGGTACATAATTGCCACAGATCGTGTACAAGTCATTCTGAATTGAGAAAGCCAGTCGGATGACTAGCGAAACGTCTTCAAGAACTACATTTCAAGTCCAGTTGATCTAATTGAATACAACAGTATAGAGGAAGGCGTAATATATAAGAATAAGGGGAATCCCGGAGTCAATACCCCAACCAGATCTGAAATCAACAGTTACAAAATCTTCAACACCTTACTAGGCCGTACAGAGGATACAGACATACAAATTGATCGCATACACAGGGCCCTCCGCCCTAGGGACAATGGAGACCCCAGACCACGAAACGTTATATGTTGTATCCACTATTTGATCTCAAAGACCAGATAATGACCAAAGCCCGAGACTGCAGATATCGAATTCAACAATCACATATCCACCTGTTCACGGAATCTCAACAAGAACCCTGCAGCAACGTAGAGCCCTTAGACCTCTACTTGAAATGCTAAAAGAAGAGCCATCACAAATAGATTGGGGTTCCCTTTTTTCTCAACGCCCGGAAAAACAACTAATAGCTAACCTACGCCAACCAGAAGACTTACCAACCTTCTACACAAATTTCAACTTCCACCAATAACCCTACCAGATTGGGAACCATCCAAACAACAACAATCCGCCAATCCAAAGAAAAATGGACTACAATAACAAAGTGTACCAAACGTCCAAAACCTCCTTCACCTAGAAACCATCAACTACCCAACCTGAACAAAATAAAATACCTAATTTCTTGCTCATACACCTGCCTACGAGGCACATCCCACAAGCAAAATGGGAACTGATACCCCACCATGAGACCCTTCCAGGAACACGGACCCCCGTTACTGACTACCCTCCCAAACCTAGTGTAGGCAACCTTATAAGTAATGTTCAACAGAACCTGATCCCCACCAGGTTCCTTTACTTTCTTCTTTTTCCCTACTGTTTGTTTACCAAAATGTATATATAAGGTTTTATACAGTTCAAAATATTATGTTATGTTATGCAAACAAATGTTTATCACCCCACCCCCACCCCTCAACACTCTCTCCCAACCCTACCTCCCCTTCCCTATCTCCCCACCTGAGATCCAGCTCATCACTATAAGCAATAAACATTGCTTGCATGAAACTGCAGGCATGGGCCGGGCCAGCAGCCGCATCCATGATTGGCGAGAGAGACAGCCAATCACGGACGTGGTTACGGCTGTACAGAATGCCAGGGGAAACAGGCAAAGTAAGTAGAGATCGGGAGAGTTTTGCTGCAAAAACTATAGCAGTTGGAGTTGGGGGAGGCCCTCCACTACAGAAAAGGGGGGAGGGAGAGGGAGGCATGGATAGCTGCACAAGCATATCCAAATTCTCCCAGAGGAGAGACAAGATGCAGACACAGAATGGGACACAGACAGACCCTTCTGTTAACTTTTTTGGACTGTAGGGAGGGCAGGGCAGCCGTTTGGAGCAGGGATGTAAGGTAAGGATTTTTCAGTACTACACAGTGGGGCCAGGTAGTAGTTGGTTAAAATATAGTTTGGGGGTGGACAGCCTTTTAAATTGTATGTGAAACTCAAAATTTGAAGTGTGTGTATATCTATCTATCTATCTATCTATCTATCTACTATCTATCATATATATATATATTATATATAATATAATATATATATATACACACTAACTATTTCACTGCCCTTTAAGTTTTATGCGGGAAAAGAAAATATGGTAGTGATGATGGCTACTACATTTGACATTTAGTGTCAAAATTGTATACTCGCCCGTAGAGTGGTTGATCACAAACAGAGCAGTGATCAGGAGCCAGAAAACACTATGCCAGACAGAGCAGGGGTCGGGAGCCAGAAATCAACATATGCCAGAGCCAGGGGTGGAGCCAGAAATCAACGTATGCCAGAGCCAGGGGTCGGGAGCCAGAATCAAGTATCGATCAGCCAGCCAGGGGTCAGGAGCCAGAAATAAAGTATGCCAGAGCGATTGGTCGGGAGACAGAAATCAACGTGAGCCAGAGCGATGGTCAGGAGACAGAAAATCAACGTGAGTCAGACATCAAAAAGGAGAATGCAAACAAGAAATGATCGATAACCTGCATTTAAATATTATTCTTTATTATATTGTGGATTATATAGCGCCAAAATCTTCCGTAGTGCTTTACAATTACATGTAAACATTCACATCAGTCCTTGCCCTGAAGAGCTTACAATCCAAGCACATTTATTTGACACATACAAATTATATGTCTATCTGTCTGTCTATCTATATGTCTGTTTGTCATCATCTAATATCTATCTATAGTCTATCCGTCCATCTATCTATAATCTGTCTGTCTGACTATCTCTCTATATGTCTATCTATCAGTCTGTCTGTCTATAGTGGATCCGTCTGTCTATCTATCTGTCTATCTATAATTTATCTGTCTATCTATATATATATCTGTCTGTCTGACTATCTATATGTCTATCTACCGTATATCTCGAGTATAAGCCGAGGTTTTTAGGTTTAAAATTAACCTAAAAACCTTGACTCGGTTATACTCGAGTCACAAGGAATACCTGAATCCAGAGGCAGCCGCGAGTCTGGCCGGCAGTTTCCAGTAGTTCTTCGCGGTTGCGCGATGACGTCATCACGCACGCTGGCGGGATGACGTCATCGCGCAGCTGCGAAGCAGTTATGGGAAATTCCGGCCGGACTCGCGGCTGCTTCTGGATTGCAGAGAGAGGAAGACTGAAGACCAGGTATGGGTAAGTGAGCGGGGGGGGACTGGGGGGAGGTGGGGTACTGGGGGAGGGCTGGGGGGACAGATGCCATGCAGCCCCCCAATACCTTTCTACTATAGGTGGTTGGAAACTACAACTCCAGCAACCAAGATGCTGGGAGTTGTAGTTTCCAAACATCTACAGTGGAAAGGTATTAGGGTTACTGTATACCCTCGGCTTATACTCGGGTCAATCATCTTTTCTAATTTTTGAGGCAAAAATGGGTGCCTCGGCTTAACTCGAGTCGGCTTATACTCGAGTATATACGGTATCTGTCTGCCTGTCTATCTATATGTCATCTGTTGTCTGTCTGTCATCATCTATATCTATCATTTGTCTATCTATATATCTATAATGTCCGTCTATATCTGGCTATCTATCTATCTATCGTATGTCTGGCTATCTATCTTTCTATCTATATCTATCTATCAATCAAATCAAAAAGAGCTTATTGGCAGGATCAATTTACATTTTGACATTGCCCAAGCAAACAAAAATAATAAAATAATAAAAACATGTTAGTATAGAGGTTCAAGGACAGGGATCAATGGATAATTAATATATGGACAGTACTATAAAGGGTAGTTGGGTTTAGTCTTTAAGTCGATTGGGGAAGGATAAAGGGATAATTGGGCAAGTAGTCCTTGGACATTGAGTTCATTTTGCTCCTCTCAGTTGTGACATGCCGTTACATAGTGTGCTCCAATATTTACTGTGAATTCTCTCCCAGCAGGATATAGAGTTTTCTCTCTCCATTCATGCAGTTGAAGTCTAGGTAAAGTCCGACAGCATCTTGAAATGGGGGTCCCCTATTGCTTGTTATTGGGGCAGTGTAGAAGGAAGTGGTCTCATTTCTAAGGTTCCCTGGGCACAGTGCTGGCACAGTCGTTGGTTTATATGTCTGTCTGTGTCAGCCAGATTCGATTTCTAGTCTGTGGGAACTCAATCTTGTAGAGAATCAGGACTTGTTCTCTTTAGGGTTTGTGATATTCTCAGGGAGGGGGCCAGTTGTAGTCTCTTTCCAGTGCCTGGTATATAGTTAGTTTCTGGAACTTTTTATTTTTCTTCATTCATCCACGTAGTCAATTGGTTCTTGGTTATGGCTGCTCTGATTTGAGGTTTAGACAGGATCTGTGAAGTGGGTTTGATGTTAGTAGGGAGCTAATGAGTTGTTTTAGGGACATGGCTTTCGTGATCTTTGTGGTATTGAGGCTTATGATGGTAAGAGTTGGGGCTACTGTCTGTAGGTGAACCCAGAATTCTCAAGCAGTAATGGGAAACTGCCAAGCTCAGCCTGACGAGCGCTGTTTGATGTACTGCGATGGACCTGGAGGAGGTGCCTAGAATCGAGATGGAGTATTTCTGGTGGGCCAGATTCCCATTTGATGGTCTGAATAGGGACAGGGCCCCATACTTCACTGCCATAGAGTAGGATTGGGGAGATGACACTGTCAAAGATTTTAAGCCAGACTTTTACCGTGGTGGTTTGAGTGATACAGTTGTTTTCTTATTGCATAGAAGGTTTGGATGCTTTTGCTTTCAAAGTCTCTATAGCTGCCCTAAAGTTCCCAGAATGGTTGATCTCCAGGCGAGATAAGTATATTTCTCTGTTCGCTGGGTATCTTGTTATTCAATGTGAATGAAGGGCCGTCTGTTGATTTTGTTTCTTCTGGAACATCATAATTTTGTTTTATTTGGATTTATTGGAATCGCCCAGGTTGAAGCGCCCAGGTTGCACTGAATTTCTCCAGGATGGCTAGAATGTCTTGTAGGTCACTCTCTATTGGTGACAGCAATAAGAAGTCATCTGCGTAGAGCAGGAATTTTACATTGGTGTCATGTAGAGTAAGTCCTGGTGTGATGAGATTTTAGAGCTGCTGCCAGTTGGTTGATGTAGATGTTAAAGAGAGTTGGACCAGATACATCCTTGTCTGACTCCCCGACCTTGCAGGAAGTATAAAGTTCTTTTCCCATTTACTTTTACACTGCATTATTACCAATATAAAGGCTCTTGATGACATCATATGTTTTTCACCTATTCCACTCTCAGAAGTTTTGGGGATAGGCCTGGGTGCCACACTGCGTCAATGCCTTTTTTAAATCCACAAAGCAGGCAAAATATTTCCCATTACTGTGTTGTGGACATGATGATTATGAGGGCTGTGCAAAGTATAGGTGATCAGTGGTACGATGGTTTGGTAAGAACCCAGCTTGGTTTTACTGAGAATGTTATGTTGTGTGAGGAAAGTAATGATTCTCTTATTTAGAATGCTGTATACAGTTTTCCCAGTACACTGCTCACACAGATGCCTCTTGTAGTTTGCGGATCATAACGGTCTACTTTGTGTGATTGGTGTTATCAGACCTGGTTCCAGACTTCCGGAAAGTGCCCACACATATGGACTAGGTTAAATAGTTGGATATGCAGTATATATTTCAGGGGAGTGTATGATCATTTCGGGTAGAATTCCATCTGTACCACTGTCTTTTTTATTTATATAGCTTAATTTTGTCAGACTTCCTGCAGTGTTATAGGTATATCTAATGGGTTTTGGAAGTCCTTGATCTTCTCCTCCATATTCTTAGTTTGTTGATGATCTGATTTTGTTCTGGAGTAAGATTCATGTAGGGATTCCTTTGTACAGATCTTTAAAGTAGTGAAACCAGACTTTGCTATTTTGGATGTGTTTTTGTTTTGTTTGGATTTTATGCCAATATGTGCCAAGTCTCCCAGATAAGTTCACTTTGAATGTAGTTTTGTTTTTCTTTCTGAGGGTAAATTTATATGTGACGTTGAGTGATGTCATCCAGTAATTTTAGTTCATCGTCACTGGGGCAACTGTGTTTTTATTGAGATCAACCGTAGTTTTTTTCTAAGTTTTTTGCATTCACTGTCAAACCATTTATTAGATGTGTTGTTTGGTGGCTTTTTGTGATTGGGCCTTTTCACCTGACATTTCTGTAATGGTGAATAGATTTTGTTGTGATCTTTGCTGCTTGCTGCATCCTTGTTCGCGTGAATTCATAAGCCTTTCTATTGTAGTTTAGAAGCATTTCTGGTATGACCACCTTATGGTTGTGGTTGACTGTGTAGTCCATGTTAGGAGGATGGCAAGTTATGAAGACCAATGAACTGTTGTGTTGAGTGATTTTTTGAAGAGTTGAGATATATTAGAATTTGGTTGTCATCTGACAGGTGTGATTGAGGAGACGACTATGAAGGCACTTATATTTGAATGGTCCATGTCTGTAAGGTGTAGTCTACCACACTACTGCCTACGTGGGAATTTAGGGTGTATCTCTCCTTTGATTCTTCCATTTAGTATGTGAATCCTAGGCTTCTACAATAGGTTCAGCAGTAGTTTCCACTTTTATTTATTTTGCTGTCATAGCTGTTACTTTGCTGTACTCTGTTACTTTGTATTTCAGGCAGTGAGTTTCTGTCTCCAAAAATAAAACAATTGTCTCTGAGGTGAGGTAATCCTTCTTTCCTGTTCTGGCATTATGTCCCCATAGATTAGTACTTTTCCTATGAAGTGTGCTGCCTCTTTTGCAGGATCTCATAGCCCTCGGATATAGTATGGGGATGGTGCAAAGTATACTGTGCATAAGTTATATCAGTTTGAGTGGAGGTGATGGAGCTGCTTATCTTCAGCCAGATATGGCTTCTCCCTCTCTTGATGGTTGTATGTGTTCATGGAGGTTTCTTTATTTCAAATTACTATCCCTCCTGAACGTGCCCATGCTTGGTATGTTTGTTCTTTCCTAAACCAATAGGAACCGAGACTGAGCTATCCTCTGATTGGGTATGTCTCTAAAAGGATCTGGATGTCCACTTTGCTCAGACTTTCTTTGAAATCTGGGTCATTGTTTTGTTCCAAAAGCTGAATCATTCAGACCCTGCTACCCAGACTATAAAACAAAAGAGATGTCATTTGTGAGTCTATACCGTTGTAATGAGCTGACTATTAGGACCTGGTCATTTGCTATTTTGTTAAATAAGGTGATCAGCATGTTCTTAATGTCTGTAATGTCACGCTTTCGGTTGTTCTGTTTGGTTTCCTCCATTCCTGCCATCGATGTGGCATCACATGGGTTAGACGGTTTGTATAGTATGATGTCTTTTTGATGGGTTTTTCTGGCCTGGGCTATGTGGTATGTGGCCGTGTGGGGTTTGAGTCCCAGGGGGCCTGTTAAGAACCAGGTCTTTTAGTTGTTTGCCAGGAGGCTCATCCCTGTTTAAGATGTTTGTTATCCAGCAGACGGCCATCTCCAATACAGGGAGGGAGAACTGGGGGCTAGGAAGGATAGGCAGGTGGGTAGTGGTAGGGGACTCCATTATTAGAAGGGTAGATAGGGTAATCTGTGCAAGACCCTGCATTCCGAGCAGTGTGTTGTCTGCCTGGTGCTAGGTTCGACATGTGGTGGTTCGTGTAGACAGATTACCGGCGGCTGGTCTTGGTTCACATTGGTGTCAAAGACAAAGTTAGAGGTGGAGGTGAGGTCCTTAAAAATGATTTCCGAGAATTAGGGGCCAAGGTAGACCTCAATGGTAGTGATTTCAGAAATACTACCGCAGCCACGTGCTACGCTAGGGAGGCAACGGGACTCAGAGTATAAACTTGGTCTAAGGAGGTAAGAGGATGGTGTAAGGAGATGGGTTTGGGTTTTTAGAGAACTGGCTGAATTTCTGTGGCTACAGGCTCTTTAGTAGAGACGGATTGCACCTCAATGGTGATGGTGTGCAGCGTTGTTTTGGGGGAGAAGATGGCTAGGGGGTTGGAGGAGATTTTAAACTAGGTATGGAGGGGGAGGGTATGTTGAACTACACAGGGGTAGATAGAAAAGTTAGGGATCAGGGGGCTATACACAACGGAGGATGGGGAGGGGGGAGCATAAGAGATAAGGAGGCATGTACGACCATGTATGGAGTGTAAGTAATCAATTGATAATCTAAAATGTATGTTTACAAATGCAAGAAGTCTGGTGGAAAAACCGGGGGGGGGGGGGGAAACATGAATGTATGTGGGGGAGACCAAACAGCAACTGCATCAACGTATGGCCCAGCACAGAAGAGCCAATTCCTCGGGTCAGGACTCAGCCGTGTATCTGCATCTTAAGGATAAAGGACATACCTTTGAAGATTGTAATGTTAACATACTGGCGAAGGAACGTGACTGGTTCAAGAGAGGTGTTAAGGAGGCCATTTATGTGAAAATAAAGAAACCAAGCCTAAATAGAGGTGGGGGGGTTCGACACCAACTGTCTGCCATGTACAATGCTGTTTTAACACCTTACTCTGGGCGTTCCTATAACACCTCTTAGCCACTATCTAATCACACCCTTAACACCTGGCTGTGATATGCTAATTGGGATTTTCCAGGGTACATAATTGCCACAGATTCTTGTACAAGTCATTCTGAATTGAGAAAGCCAGTCGGATGACTAGCGAAACGTCTTCAAGAACTACATTTCAAGTCCAGTTGATCTAATTGAATACAACAGATATAGAGGAAGGCGTAATAATATAAGAATAAGGGGACTCCCGGAGTCAATACCCCAACCAGATCTGAAATCAACAGTTACAAAAATCTTCAACACCTTACTAGGCCGTACAGAGGATACAGACATACAAATTGATCGCATACACAGGGCCCTCCGCCCTAGGGACACTGGAGACCCCAGACCACGAAACGTTATATGTTGTATCCACTATTTTGATCTCAAAGACCAGATAATGACCAAAGCCCGAGACTGCACAGATATCGAATTCAACAATACACATATCCACCTGTTCACGGATATCTCAACAAGAACCCTGCAGCAACGTAGAGCCCTTAGACCTCTACTTGAAATGCTAAAAGAAAGAGCCATCACAAATAGATTGGGGTTCCCCTTTTTTCTCAACGCCCGGAAAAACAACATAATAGCTAACCTACGCCAACCAGAAGACTTACCAACCTTTCTACACAAATTTCAACTTCCACCAATAACCCTACCAGATTGGGAACCATCCACTACAACAACAATCCGCCAATCCAAAGAAAAATGGACTACAATAACAAAGTGTACCAAACGTCCAAAACCTCCTTCACCTAGAAACCATCCAACTACCCCAACCTGAACAAAATACAAATACCTAATTTCTTGCTCATACACCTGCCTACGAGGTGCACATCCCACAAGCAAAATGGGAGACTGATACCCCACCATGAGACCCTTCCAGGAACACGGACCCCCGTTACTGACTACCCTCCCAAACCTATGTGGAGGCAACCTTATAAGTAATGTATCAACAGAACCTGATCCCCACCAGGTTCCTTTACTTTCTTCTTTTTTTCCATACCTGTTTGTTTACCAAAATGTTATATATAAGGTTTATACAGTTCAAAATATTATGTTTATTGTTTATGCAAACAAATGTTTATCACCCCACCCCCACCCCTCCAACACTCTCTCCAACCCTACCTTCCCCTTCCCCTCATCTCCCCACCCTGAGATCCAGCTCACTCACTATAAGCAATAAACATTGCTTGCATGAAACTGCAAGGCATGGGCCGGGCCAGCAGCCGCATCCATGATTGGCTGAGAGACAGCCAATCACGGACGTGGCTTACGGCTGTACAGAATGCCAGGGGAAACAGGCAAAGTAAGTAGAGATCGGGAGAGTTTTGCTGCAAATAACTATAGCAGTTGGAGTTGGGGGAGGCCCTCCACTACAGAAAAGGGGGAGGGAGAGGGAGGCATGGATAGCTGCACTAAGCATATCCAAATTCTCCCAGAGGAGAGACAAGATGCAGACACAGAATGGGACACAGACAGACTCCTTCTGTTAACTTTTTTGGACTGTAGGGAGGGCAGGGCAGCCGTTTGGAGCAGGGATGTAAGGTAAGGATTTTTCAGTACTACACAGTGGGGCCAGTAGTTGGTTAAAATATAGTTTTGGGGGTGGACATGCCCTTTTAAATTGTATGTGAAACTCAAAATTTGAAGTGTGTGTATATCTATCTATCTATCTATCTATCTATCTATCTATCTCTATATATATATATATATAGATAGCTATAGAGATATATATGACAGGTCACTAACGATTTCACTGCCCTTTAAGTTTTATGCGAGGAAAAGAAAATATGGTAGTGATGATGGCTACTACATTTGACATTTAGTGTCAAAATTGTATACTCGCCAGTAGAGTGGTTGATCACAAACAGAGCCAGTGATCAGGAGCCAGAAAACACTATGCCAGAGCAAGGGGTCGGGAGCCAGAAATCAACATATGCCAGAGCCAGGGGTCGGGAGCCAGAAATCAACGTATGCCAGAGCCAGGGGTCGGGAGCCAGAAATCAACGTATGCCAGAGCCAGGGGTCAGGAGCCAGAAATCAACGTATGCCAGAGCGATTGGTCGGGAGACAGAAATCAACGTGAGCCAGAGCGATTGGTCAGGAGACAGAAATCAACGTGAGTCAGACATCAAAAAGGAGAATGCAAACAAGAAATGATCGATAACCTGCATTTAAATATTATTCTTTATTATTATTGTGGATTTATATAGCGCCAAAATCTTCCGTAGTGCTTTACAATTACATGTAAACATTCACATCAGTCCTTGCCCTGAAGAGCTTACAATCCAAGCACATTTATTTGACACATACAACTTATATGTCTATCTGTCTGTCTATCTATATGTCTGTTTGTCTATCTATCTAATATCTATCTATATGTCTATCCGTCCATCTATCTATATATCTGTCTGTCTGACTATCTCTCTATATGTCTATCTATCAGTCTGTCTGTCTATATGTGTATCCGTCTGTCTATCTATCTGTCTATCTATATATTTATCTGTCTATCTATATATATATCTGTCTGTCTGACTATCTATATGTCTATCTACCGTATATACTCGAGTATAAGCCGAGGTTTTTAGGTTTAAAAATTAACCTAAAAACCTTGACTCGGCTTATACTCGAGTCACAAAGGAACTTAACCCTGACCTGCAATCCAGAGGCAGCCGCGAGTCTGGCCGGCAGTTCCCAGTAGTTCTTCGCGGTTGCGCGATGACGTCATCACGCACGCTGGCGGGATGACGTCATCGCGCAGCGGCGAAGCAGTTATGGGAACTCCGGCCGGACTCGCGGCTGCTTCTGGATTGCAGAGAGAGGAAGACTGAAGACCAGGTATGGGTAAGTGAGCTGGGGGGGACTGGGGGAGGGCTGGGGTACTGGGGGGAGGGCTGGGGGGACAGTATGCCATGCAGCCCCCAATACCTTTCTACTATAGGTGTTGTTGAAACTACAACTCCCAGCAACCAAGCATGCTGGGAGTTGTAGTTTCCAAACATCTACAGTGGAAAGGTATTAGGGTTACTGTATACCCTCGGCTTATACTCGGGTCAATCATCTTTCTAATTTTTGAGGCAAAAATGGGTGCCTCGGCTTATACTCGAGTCGGCTTATACTCGAGTATATACGGTATCTGTCTGCCTGTCTATCTATATGTCCATCTGTCTGTCTGTCTGTCTATCTATCTATATCTATCTATTTGTCTATCTATATATCTATATGTCTGTCTATTATCTGGCTATCTATCTATCTATCTGTATGTCTGGCTATCTATCTTTCTATCTATTATCTATCTATCAATCAAATCAAAAAGAGCTTTATTGGCAGGATCAATTTACATTTTGACATTGCCAAAGCAAACAAAAAATAATAAAATAATAAAACATGTTAGTATTAGAGGTTCAAGGACATGGGTATCAATGGATAATTAATATATGGACAGTACTATAAAGGGTATGTTGGGTTTTAGTCTTTAAGTCGATTGGGGAAGGATAAAGGGATAATTGGGCAAGTAGTCCTTGGACATTGAGTTCATTTATGCTCCTCTCAGTCTGTGACATGCCGTTACATAGTGTGCTCCAATATTTACTGTGACTTCCTCTCCCAGCAGGATATAGAGTTTTCTCTCTCCATCTAAGCAGTTGAAGTCTAGGATAAAGTCCGACAGCATCTTGAAATGGGGGTCCCCTATTGCTTTGTATTTGGGGCAGTGTAGAAGGAAGTGGGTCTCATCTTCTAAGGTTCCCCTGGGCACAGTGCTGGCACAGTCTGTTGGTTTATATGTCTGTCTGTGTCAGCCAGATTCGATTTCTAGTCTGTGGGAACTCAATCTGTAGAGACTCAGGACTTGTCTCTCTTTAGGGTTTGTGATATTCTCCAGGTAGGGGGCCAGTTTGTAGTCTCTTTCCAGTGCCTGGTATATAGTTAGTTTCTGGAACTTTTTTATTTTTCTTCCATTCATCCACGTAGTCCAATTGGTTCTTGGTTATGGCTGCTCTGATTTGAGGTTTAGACAGGATCTGTGAATGTGGGTTTGATGTTAGTAGGGAGCTAATGAGTTGTTTTAGTGCACATGGCTTTTCGTGATCTTTGTTGTGTATTGAGGCTTTATGATGGTAAGAGTTGGGGCTACTGTTCTGTAGGTGAACCCAGAATTTCTCAAGCAGTAATGGGAAACTGCCAAGCTCAGCCTGACGAGCGCTGTTTGATGTACTGCGATGGACCTGGAGGAGGTGCCTACAGAATTCGAGATGGAGTATTTCTGGTGGGCCAGATTCCCATTTTGATTGGTCTGAATAGGAGACAGGGCCCCATACTTCACTGCCATAGAGTAGGATTGGGGAGATGACACTGTCAAAGATTTTAAGCCAGACTTTTACCGGTGGTTTGAGGTGATACAGTTGTTTTCTTATTGCATAGAAGGTTTGGATGGCTTTTGCTTTCAAAGTCTCTATAGCTGCCCTAAAGTTCCCAGAATGGTTGATCTCCAGGCCGAGATAAGTATATTTCTCTGTTCTGCTGGGTATCTTGTTATTCAATGTGAATGAAGGGCCGTCTGTTGATTTTGTTTTTCTTCTGGAACATCATAATTTTTGTTTTATTTGGATTTATTGGAATCGCCCAGGTTGAAGCGCCCAGGTTGCACTGAATTTCTCCAGGATGGCTAGACTGTCTTGTAGGTCACTCTCTATTGGTGACAGCAATAAGAAGTCATCTGCGTAGAGCAGGAATTTTACATTGGTGTCATGTAGAGTAAGTCCTGGTGCTGATGAGATTTCTAGAGCTGCTGCCAGTTGGTTGATGTAGATGTTAAAGAGAGTTGGACTCAGACTACATCCTTGTCTGACTCCCCGACCTTGCAGGAAGTATAAAGTTCTTTTCCCATTTACTTTTACACTGCATTTATTACCAATATAAAGGCTCTTGATGACATCATATGTTTTTCCACCTATTCCACTCTCCAGAAGTTTTGGGAATAGGCCTGGGTGCCACACTGCGTCAAATGCCTTTTTTAAATCCACAAAGCAGGCAAATATTTTCCCATTACTTGTGTTGTGGACATGATGATTTATGAGGCTGTGCAAAGTATAGATGTGATCAGTGGTACGATGGTTTGGTAAGAACCCAGCTTGGCTTTTACTGAGAATGTTATGTTGTGTGAGGAAAGTAATGATTCTCTTATTTAGAATGCTGTTATACAGTTTTCCCAGTACACTGCTCACACAGATGCCTCTGTAGTTGGCTGGATCATAACGGTCTCCACTTTTGTGGATTGGTGTTATCAGACCTTGGTTCCAGACTTCCGGAAAGTGCCCAACATATAGGACTAGGTTAAATAGTTTGGATATTGCAGTATATATTTCAGGGGAGCTGTATTTGATCATTTCGGGTAGAATTCCATCTGTACCACTGTCTTTTTTACTTTATAATAGCTTAATTTTGTCAGCTACTTCCTGCAGTGTTATAGGTATATCTAATGGGTTTTGGAAGTCCTTGATCTTCTCCTCCATATTCTTTAGTTTGTTGATGATCTGATTTTGTTCTGGAGTAAGATCTCATGTAGGGATTCCTTTGTACAGATCTTTAAAGTAGTGAAACCAGACTTTGCTATTTTGGATGTGTTGTTTGTTTTGTTTGGATTTTATGCCAATATGATGCCAAGTCTCCCAGATAAGTTCACTTTGAATGTAGTTTTGTTTCTTCTTTCTGAGGGTAAATTTATATTGACGTTGAGTGATGTCATCAGCTAATTTTAGTTCATCGTCACTGGGGCAACTGTGTTTTTTATTTGAGATCAACCGTAGTTTTTTTCTAAGTTTTTTGCATTCACTGTCAAACCATTTATTAGATTGTTTGTTTGGTGGCTTTTTGTGATTGGTCCTTTTCACTCCTGACATTTCTGTAATGGTGAATAAGATTTTGTTGTGATCTTTTGCTGCTTGCTGCACTCCTTGTTCGCTGAATTCATAAGCCTTTCTATTGTAGTTTAGAAGCATTTCTGTTGATGACCACCTTATAGGTTGTGGTTGACTGTGTAGTCCATTTGTAGGAGGATGGCAAGTTATGAAGACCAAATGAACTGTTGTGTTTGAGTGATTTATTTGAAGAGTTGATATATATTAGAATTTGGTTGTCATCTGACAGGTGTGATTGGAGAGCGACTATGAAGGCACTTATATTTGAAATGTCCATGTCTGTAATGGTGTAGTCTACCACACTACTGCCTACGTGGGAATTTAGGGTGTATCTCTCCTTTGATTCTTCCATTTAGTATGTGAAGTCCTAGGCTTCTACATAGGTTCAGCAGTAGTTTCCCACTTTTATTTATTTTGCTGTCATAGCTGTTACTTTGCTGTTACTCTGTCACTTTGTATTTCATGGCAGTGAGTTTCTGCTCCAAAAATAAAACAATTGTCATCTGAGGTGAGGTAATCCTTCTCTCTCCCTGTTCTGGCATTCATGTCCCCATAGATTAGTACTTTTCCTATGAAGTGTGCTGCCTCCTTTTGCAGTATCTCATAGCCCTCAGGATTATAGTATGGGGATGGTGCAAAGTATACTGTGCATAAGTATATATCAGTTTGAGTGGAGGTGATGGAGCTGCTTATCTTCAGCCAGATATGGCTTCTCCCTCTCTTGATTGGTTGTATGTGTTCATGGAGGTTTTCTTTATTTCAAATTACTATCCCTCCTGAACAGTGCCCATGCTTGGTATGTTTGTTCTTTCCTATAACCAATAGGAACCGAGACTGAGCTATCCTCTGATTGGGTCCATGTCTCTAAAAGGATCTGGATGTCCACTTTGCTCAGACTTTCTTTGAAATCTGGGTCATTTGTTTTTGTTCCAAAAGCTGAATCATTCAGACCCTGCTACCCAGCTACTAAAAACAAGAGATGTCATTTTGTGAGTCTATACCTTGTAATGAGCTGACTATTTAGGACATTCTGGTCAGTTATGCTATTTTGTTAAATAAGGTGATCAGCATGTTCTTAATGTCTGTAATGTCACTGCTTTCGGTTGTTCTGTTTGGTTTCCTCCATTCCTGCCATCGATGTGGCATCACATTTGGGTTAGACGGTTTGATAGTATGATGTCTTTTTGATGGGTTTTTCTGGCCTGGGCTATGTGGTATGTGAGCTGTGTGGGGTTTGAGTCCCAGGGGCCTGTTAAGAACCAGGTCTTTTAGTTGTTTTGCCAGGAGGCTCATCCCTTGTTTAAGATGTTTGTTATCCAGCAGACGGCCATCTCCAATACAAGGGAGGGAGAACTGGGGGCTAGGAAGGATAGGCAGGTGGTAGTGGTAGGGGACTCCATTATTAGAAGGGTAGATAGGGTAATCTGTCGCAAGACCCTGCATTCCGAGCAGTGTGTTGTCTGCCTGGTGCTAGGGTTCGACATGTGGTGGTTCGTGTAGACAGATTACCCGGCGGTCTTGGTTCACATTGGTGTCAATGACAAAGTTAGAGGTGGAGGTGAGGTCCTTAAAAATGATTTCCGAGAATTAGGGGCCAAGTTAGACCTCAATGGTAGTGATTTCAGAAATACTACCGCAGCCACGTGCTACGCTAGGGAGGCAACGGGAGCTCAGGAGTATAAATGCTTGGCTAAAGGAGTGGTGTAAGGAGATGGGGTTTGGGTTTTTAGAGAACTGGGCTGACTTTTCTGTTGGCTACAGGCTCTTTAGTAGAGACGGATTGCACCTCAATGGTGATGGTGCAGCTGTTTTGGGGAGAAGATGGCTAGGGGGTTGGAGATTTTAAACTAGGTATGGGGGAGGTATGTTGAACTACACAGGGTATGAAAAGTTAGGGATCAGGGGGCTATTAACACAACGGAGGATGGGGAGGGGGGAGCATAGAGGATAAGGAGGCATGTACACCATGTATGGAAGTAAATCAATTGATAATCTAAAATGTATGTTTACAAATGCAAGAAGTCTGGCTGGAAAAACCGGGGAACATGAAATAATAGCTTTGAAAGAAAAGGTATGATGTGATTGTATAGCGAAATCATGGCTTAATGATTCACATGACTGGACAGTAAATATTGAAGGATACTCCTTATTTAGACATGACATAGTTAATAAAAAGGAGGAGGAGTATGTATGTATGTAAAACAGGAATTGAAGCCAAATTTAAAAGATGAATAGATGGGGGAGTAAACGATACGACAGAAACAATATGGGTGGAACTGTGTACAGGAGCAAGAAGGTAGGGAAATTATTGTTGGAGTATGTTATAACTCCAAATGCTGGGGAGGAGGTGGAAATGAATCTCCATATGCAGTTGGCGAAGGCTGCTGGTATGGGGCATGTTCTGGTTGGGGGATTTTAACTACCCGACATAGATTGGAGTAAGGGAACTGCCAGCACCTCAAAAGGTAAAAGTTCTTAAATTTCCTATATGAGCATTTTCTTTCACAGATGGTAGAAGTTCCTACTAGACAGAATGCGTTGGTAGATCTGGTGATATCTAATACCCTGAGCTCATTTTGGAGATAAGGTAATTGGAAGCTTAGGGATAAGTGACCATGATATATTTTCATTTAATATAGGTTGCAAAAAACTAAAGTGCACTGGTTACAAACTTTAACTTTAGGAAAGCTAATTTTATGCTCTTAAATGAATCACTCCTGCTCATAGACTGGGGGAATTGTTTCTAGGTAAGATACAGAGCAGATGTGGACCACTTTTAAAGGGATATTAAACTATTACATTTCTAATCGGTACCTTTA
Source organism: Hymenochirus boettgeri (assembly GCA_019447015.1). Taxonomy (NCBI): domain Eukaryota; kingdom Metazoa; phylum Chordata; class Amphibia; order Anura; family Pipidae; genus Hymenochirus; species Hymenochirus boettgeri. The sequence goes on along the minus strand of CM033471.1, from coordinate 58,647,422 downwards.
GGGAACAAGTGTAAAAAAATAGGTGCTCTCCTGCTTGGCTTAATGCTCAGGTAAAAAGGGAAATGGAAAAAAAGAAAAAGGCTTTTAAAATTTTAAAACAGAGGGAACAGAACAGGCTTACAGGGAGTACAAAAGCTGTAATAAAGAGTGTAAGAAAGAAATTAAACTAGCTAAAATAGGAATGAAATACGGATTGCCGAACAAAGCAAGTCCAACCCCAAAATGTTTTTTAAGTACATAATGTAAAAAGATGAGGACTGAGAATGTGGGACCATTAATAATGGGGCTGAGGTGGTTGTAGAGGATGCCGAAAAGGCTAATTGCTTAACCGTTTTTTTACATCGGTTTTATACTTTTTGAAAATCCTGTCCTTACAGTAGGGATGGTAATAATATGCAGGAAGAAATAGAGTATTCACTTGGCTAACAGAGGATAGGGTACGGAAACAATAGACAAAGTTAATATCAATAAAGCCCCAGGACCAGATGGATTGCATCCTCGGATTTTAAAAGAGTTAGTTCAGTTCTATCTAGACCACTGTTTCTCATCTTTTCAGATTCGCTTTGGTCTGGGATGTGCGCTGGATTGAAAAAAAAAAAGGTAGTCGTTCAGCCTGGTAACTATAGACCTGTAAGCCTAACATCATTCGTAGGGAAGTGCTGGAAACTTTGTTACGGATCATATCCTTGACTTTGTCTCCAGAGATCATCTTAGTAGCAGGGAAGAAATGAAGAGTATTCACATTGGCTAACAGAGAATATGTTACGGAAACAATTAGACAAAGTTAATATCAATAAAGCCCCAGGACCAGATGGATTGCATCCTCGGATTTTAAAAGAGCTTAGTTCAGTTCTATCTAGACCACTGTTTCTCATCTTTTCAGATTCGCTTTGGTCTGGGGATGTGCCGCTGGATTGGAAAAAAAAAAGGTAGTCGTTCACAGCCTGGTAACTATAGACCTGTAAGCCTAACATCAGTCGTAGGGAAGGTGCTGGAAACTTTGTTACGGGATCATATCCTTGACTTTGTCTCCAGAGATCATCTTAGTAGTAGTAGTCGCATGATTTATGAGAAATAGATCATGCCAGACAAATTTAATTGGTTTTTATGAAGAAGCGAGTAAGAAGTTAGATTCAGGCACAGCAGTGGATGTGGTATATTTGGATTTTGCGAAAGCTTTTGATACTGTGCCACTAGGCGACTAATGTATAAACTGAGGACTGTGGGCCTAGAAGAAAACATTTGTTCATGGATAGAGAACTGGTTATTGATCACAAATAGAGATTGGTGGTAAATGGAGCTACATCTATGTGGGCTAAAGTTTCTAAGCGGATGCCTCAGGGTTCTGTACTGGGGCTGCTTCTGTTTAATCTGTTTATAAATGACTTACAAGGGGGCATTGAGAGCAAGGTCTCAGTGTTTGCTGATGACACTAACTATGCAGAGCTTTGGAAACTTCAAGGGATGTGCAATGCTGCAACCTAGATAGATTATCAAAATGGGCAGCAGAATGGCAGATGAGATTTAATGTTGATAATGTAAGGTGATGCATTTGGGATTTAATAATCCCTGTGCCACCTACCCATAAATAACTTTGTGTTAAGTGCATCGTAATGGAAAAAGATTTGGGGGTTCTGGTTGATAACAGACTTAGCTATAGCAAACAATGCCAGGTAGCAACGGCTATAGCTAGCAAGATATTGTCTTGTAGAAAGAGAGGAATAGATTGAAGAGAGAAAGCTGTTATTCTCCCTCTTTACACGGCACTGGTAAGGCCTCATTTGGAATATGCAGTGCAGTTTTGGAATCCCATATACAAAAGGGACATCTTGGAAATGGAAGCAGTTCAGAGAAGGGCAACTAAATTAATAATGGGAATGGAGGGGCTTGAATATCCAGGCAGAGTAGACAAGTTAGGGCTGTTTACATTGGAGAAGCGACATTTGATAACCTTATACAAATATATAAATGGGCCATACAATGAACTCTCTGGTGCATCTGTAATGGAAAAAGATTTGGGGGTTCTGGTTGATAACAGACTTAGCTATAGCAAACAATGCCAGGTAGAAACGGCTAGAGCTAGCAAGATATTGTCTTGTATAAAGAGAGGAATAGATTCAAGAGAGAAAATATTATTCTCCCTCTTTACAAGGCACTGGTAAGGCCTCATTTGGAATATGCGGTGCAGTTTTGGAATCCCATATACAAAAGGGACATCTTGGAAATTGAGGCAGTTCAGAGAAGGGCAACTAAATTAATAGGGGAATGGAGGGGCTTGAATATGCAGGCAGATTAGACAAGTTAGGGCTGTTTTTCATTGGAAAGCGCGTTTGCGTGGGGACATGAACCTTATATAATATATGAATGGGGACAACAATGAACTCTTTGGTGCATTGTTTACTAATAGGTCATATCAGAGGACTCGTGGACATCCTTTAACCCTTTCACTGCCAGGAGAATTTCATTATTTTTTTTGCGTTAACTGCCAGAAGAATTTTCAGGATTTTGCCCTTAATCGCTTTAGACTAATTTTACAGTAGGAAACCTTGCAGTAAATCAGGACTATTATACATTGTTTTTTTCAGCACAAAGTGTACTTTAACATGGTAACAGAATTTTGTAACATTTCTGGAAATTTTACTGGAATTATGGGTAAAATATGTAAAAAAAATTAAAAAATTGCAAACTGGATTTTTCCCATTTTTACTTATAGTTATCTTAAGGTTACATACAAAAATTGTACTGTTTCTAAAAGCTCTGATACTCCCGAGTACAACGATACCAGATATATGGAGGTGCCCCACTTTTCCTGTACAGGAGACCCCCCCAAACTAAAACTGCACCTTCAAGAATATTACACCAAATTATAACCACTTCTCACTGTTAACATAGAATATCTTCCAAATTAACTAAAATATCCCCACAAGTGAGATATTTTTATAAACTACACACCCGCAGGATTTTACGAGTGAGGTAAGTTTCGATCAAAATGCAGATACCGCAGCTCTTCGTCCAAGTTATTTTCTCACATTTTCCTTTTTTTCCTCAACTGTAAAATCAGAGACAAAATCAAATGCGAAGGAAAGTTCAAACGCATCTCAAATATGAAAGCCTAACCCCTCCCGAATAAAACGGTATGCCACATTCATGGGTGTGCCCAGAGACATGGCTACCAACTAACCCAGAGTGTGACCAGTGCCAAATGTCAGTAGCAGCAAAAAAAAGTTTTGTATTTGAACAGTCTGCAGTTTTTCCACAAAACACCCCCCCAACACAGAAATACCCCCCACAAACTATATATAAGACTGAATCACACCTTTCAGCTAGGTAACACTGTAGTTTCGTTAATTCATACCATCAATGGTGTGGGCGCAGTTCTTCGTAGAAGTTGCACGTTTTTCAAAACAATTAACATCAAACAACATTCAAAAGGTAGAAATCATGCCAAACTCCATGGAATGTAAAAAAAAGTTACAAAATATTAATCTCCCAAATGTCCTGAATCAAACGGTATGCATTGTGTGGGTTACACCGCAGACGTGGAAGCGAATAGCCACGAAGTGAGGCAATGCATGATGGCTCAAATAAGCGAAAATATTTAGCCAACTCGAATTTTGAACAGCTGCATTTTTTTTTTCCACAGAGCACACCCCGTAACTCAGAAATACCCCCCAACACTAATAATTCCTAAATCTAACACACCTTCAGCTATGTTAACGCTGTAGTTGTTCATTCATACCATCAATGGTGATGCGCATTTCTTCGTAAAGTTCACATTTGCCTGAAAAATAAACAAAAAAACAACTTCAAACGTAGAAATCATGCCAAAACACTCATGGAATGTAAAAAAAAGTTACTAAATCAATCTCCCAAATGTCTCTGAATCAAACGGTATGCCATATGTGTTGTGTTACACACGCAACGTGGAAGCAAATAGCCACGAGTGGAGACAATGCAGATGGCTCCAATAACGAAAATATTTAGCCAACTCTGAATTTGAACATCTGCAGTTTTTTCCACAGAGCACCCACCCCGTAACTCAGAAATACCCCCCACACAACATATATTCCTGAAATCTACACACCTTCAGCTATGTAACGCTGTAGTTTTGTTCATTCATACCATCAATGGTGAGGGCGCAGTTCTTCGTAGAAGTTCAATTTGTCTGAAAAATAAACAACAAACACTTCAAAACGTAGAAATCATGCAAAAACCTCATGAATGTAAAAAAAAGTTACTAAATACAATCTCCCAAATGTCCTGAATCAAACGGTATGCAATATGTGTGTTACACACGCGGACGTGGAAACATAAAGCCACAAAGTGAGACACGCAGATGGCTTAGAAACAGAGAAATATTAGCCCAACTGAATATGAACAGTCTGCTGTTTTTTTTCCCAGAAACACCCCCGTAACTCAGAAATACCCCCCCACAAACTATATTTCCTAAAATCTACACACCTTCAGCTAGTAACGCTGTAGTTTGTTATTCATACATCAATGGTGTGGGCACAGTTCTTCATAGAAGTTCGCATTTGTCTGAAAAATGAACAAAAACAACTTCAAAAGGGAGAATCATGCCAAAATCTCATGGAAGTAAAAAAAAGTTACTAATATCATCTCCCCAAATGTCCTGAAATCAAACGGTATGCCATATGTGGTGGTTACACACGCGGACGTGGAATGGAATGGCCATGAAGTGAGACAATATGCACAATGGCTCAGAAACAGTAAAAATTTTCAGCCAAATCTGAATTGACAGTCTGCCATTTTTCCCACCAAACCAATATTTCTCGAATCTACACACCTTTATCTACGTAATTCTGTAGTTTGTTCTTCATACCATCAATTGGGTGTGGGCCCCAATGTTCTTCGTAGAAAGTTCACAGTTTAGCAGTTTCTCAACATTTAAAAAAAAACACTCTCAAGGTAGAAATCATGCCAAAATCCAAGTAATGTAAAAAAAAGTTACCAAATATCAATCTCCCAATGTCCTGAATCAAACGGTATGCCATATGTGTGGTTACACACGCGGACTGGAAACTAAAGCCACAAAGTGAGGACAAACGCACGATGGCTTAGAAACAGAGAAAATATTTAGCCAACTCTGAATATGAACAGTCTGCTGTTTTTTTCCACAGAACACCACCCCGTAACTCAGAAATACCCCCCACAAACTATATAATTCCTAACAATCTACACACCTTCAGCTATGTAACAGCTGTAGTTTGTTATTCATACCATCAATGTGTGGGCACAGTTCTTCATAGAAGTTCGCATTTGTCCTGAAAATATGAACAAAAAACAACTTCAAAAGGTAGAATCATGCCAAAATCTCATGAATGTAAAAAAAAGTTACTAATAGCAATCTCCCAAAATGTCTGAATCAAACGGTATGCCATATGTGTGGTTACACACGCGGACGTGAAATTGGATGGCCATGAAGTGAGACAAATGCACAATGGCTCAGAACAGTAAATTTTCAGCCAAATCTGATTGAACCAGTCTGCCCCATTTTTCCCCACAAACCATATATTTCTCTCGAATCTACACACCTTTATCTACGTAATCTGTGAGTGGTTTATCGTATGGTAGTGTGGTGCATTCATACCATCAATGGGTGGGCCCAGTTCTCGTCGTAGAAGTTCACAGTTTTAGCAATTTTCTACAACATTAAAAAAAAACACTCTCAAAGGTGAAATCATGTCCAACATCCCAGTAATGTAAAAAAAGTTACCAAATATCAATCTCCCAAATGTCCTGAATCAAACGGTATGTGCTATGTATGGTTACACAACGCAGACGTTGGGAATCAACTAGCCACAAAAGTTAGCCAATGAACAGTGGCCCATATACAAGCACTTTTCAGATTGTCAGACTAAAACAACCCCTCTATATTAGAAATACCCCCCCCAAAACTATATATTCTTGGACTCTACACTCTTCACATCGACACAATAGTGTGATTCTTTTATGCATACCACCAATGGTGTGGGCGCAGTTTCGGTACAATTTCGCTTCTTACCAGATTTTTCAGGAAAAATTTATAAAAAATACAATTCAAAGTTAAAACATCATGGCAAATTTCCATGCATGTAAAAAAAAAACTTGTCAATTATCAACTTCCAAATGCCCTGAATCAAACGGTATGCCATATGCGTGGATGCACACAGGGACGTTGCCACCAACTAGCTCAAATGGGACGCATGCACAAGAGTAATTACAAGAAAAAAATCCCTGTAATTTCAAACAGCACCAAAACTTGGAATGCCCCCCGCAAATAAAACCTCCCACTAAATATCAATGTCCCATATGTCCTGAATCAATGGTATGCCCTATGCGTGGATGTACATAGAGACGTGGCCACCAACTACGTTCAAATGGGACGCATGCACAAATGCATACAAAAAAAATCAAGTATAAGTGTCTCTGAATTTGTACAGCCTACACCCTTTTTCTAAGGAAACAGTCCCAAACAGGAAAATTCCCCCCACAAACTATATATTTTTTTGGAATCTTCAACCCTCCGCTACGAACGGTGCCATGCTTTCATACATACATGAAGAGTTCCAGACCCAGGGATCCAAAGAACTCTGGTGTTTTTAGAGGTTTTGTGAAAAATAAATAGATATTCAGGATTGAATCCTACCTAAACCAACTTGACAAGCAAAAAAAACCCACTAAATGTCAATCTTCCCACATATCCTGTCATCAAAACAGTATGCATATGTGTGGGTGCACACGAGACGTGGCCACCAACTAGCTCAATGGGACACATGCACAAGTGTAATTACAAGAAGAAAAAATCAAAGTGTTCTGTAATTTGAAACAGCCTAATCAACTGGAAATAACCCCCACAAACTATATTTTTTGGAAGCTACACACCTTCAGCTATGTGATGTATCATGGCTTTCGTATATACATGAAGAATTCCAGACGCTGTTATTCATAACTCCGTGCTTTTAGGAGAATTTGTGAAAAATAAATAAGAGACTCAATGGTTGAAATCCTACCTAAACACACTTGGCAGTAAAAAAACCACTAAATGGCAATCTGCCCACTGTCCTGAATCAAACGGGTGGGTGCAAACAGAAACGGGGCCACCAACTAGCTCAAATGGGATCCATGCGCAATTGCAATTACAAGAAAAGAAAAAAAAACGCCAAATAATTTTCCAGGTAGTGATTTTTCATTCATTGTCCACCAATAATTTGGTGATCAGAAGTGATCACCAAATTTTTGATCTCTGTCCCCATTTTTTTCTAAGTCTTTGCTAAGTAGCAAAGACTAGAAAAAATCCTATTTGTGAATGGAACTTTGAGTTCCATTCACAAAAAGTAAGTAAAAGCTGTTCAGCATGACAGCTTTTACTATACCAGTACTGCACGTGTGATCTGAGAGATCACAGTGCAGTACCTCCCACTAGACCACCAGGGGCAGCCTCCTACCACTTCAAGGGGAAGACCCTGGTGGAGCGAGGAAGCTCCGGACATCACCGGTCCCCTTTCCGCTCCAACACTCCCAACTTCCTCCATGTGGGACTGGCTTCACCATGCGGGACCACGGCTAAAGGTAGGGATATCTCCGATCCCCCTCGGGGCAATTTTTTTTTTTTTAAAGGGCCAGCCACAGATCGTATATTCACGATCAGTTCACGATCTGGCAGTTTGAGTATTCACTGCACAGATCGTGAATATACGATATGTGTCAGTTAAAAAAGGGTTAAGGTTGGGAAAAAGAAGTTTTCATCTTCAGGTTAGGGAAAGTTTTCTTTACAGTGAAACGGTGAAACGTGGAACTGTCTTGGCAAGTTCATGATAGCTTTAAAAGGCCTGGATAAGTTTCAAACTAAAAATATTGAGAATTACTGGTATTATGCATAGATCTGGTTGTCCGGATACTTCTTCCGTTGCCATTTGGAGTCAGGAAGGAATTTTTTCCCCCTTTTTAGCTGTTTTTTTTTTTTGCCTTCCTCTGGATCAACTGTTAGGTAGGGTTAATAAAAAAATTTAAAAAAAAAGAGGGTGAATAGGTTGGACGTATGTGTTTATTCAACCTTAATTACTATGTTACTATGTTACTATGTATCATATAGGTGCTGATGTGTTACAGAGGAGTACTGTATCAGTTGGATATTTGGAGTGGAAATTGATTTTTGTTGTCAGGGATGATAGTATAATTTTGGAGCCAGGAAATTGATGTCCATGGTCTTTGCTAGAACACAGAGTTTTATCTCTGCAATGTCCACTGATTGGTTGTCTAGATTATTCATGCCTGTATGTAGGATGATGTGTTCAGGGGCAGTGAAATATGGATTGCGGATCACCTCTGCTGCTTTTTCAATAGTTTCACAGTGGATTTTTGTGACTCTTTTCCCTGGAAAAGGACATTTTGTGTCCAGGTATTTCCCGTTTGAGTCCATTATTAGCACAATATTATGGCTTGGTGTTATGTTAGGCATATTTGTTTTCTGTTTTGTTGAAGTTTCCGCAGTGTTATTGCTGTTTTGTGGTTGTGAGTTTGTGTTGGCTGTGGCATTTTCTGCTTGTTTACATGTTTCATCCTTGATGTCTTGGCTGTTTTTCTCCTTTATTGTGTGATGTTCCTTATGGGGGATAGGTGTGGTGTTGTCCAGGACAGTTTCTTTATCTGTTTGTTTTCTGAGGTTTGTTGACCTTTCTAGATATTGAGGCTCATTGCTTCTTTTGATCTTGAGTATTTCTTCTCTGAGCTGGGCATTTTCCTGATGAAGTTGCTGTAAAGTTGATCGTATTTCCTGCAGAGCTGATCTGTGATCAGTTTTTAGTCTGCTTATCTCATCCTTTAGTAGGTCAATTGCATTTTTCTCACCTTGTGTTTTTGAAGATCTTCTTTGAATTGGTCCCTCTCTAATTGGGATAAACAGTCTCTGAGGAGGTGGGGTGAGACGTCATCAGACATGGTACTGTGGTGTCTCTGGGGACTGTCTCAGCAGGGGATTTCTCCTCACCAACACTGATAGCTGTGGTCTGCTGATCTCTACATTTCCTTGCTTCTTCCTTGATAGTAGGAAATAATTGTTCAAATTCCTCCATTTTTGTCTCTGTGACCTGTACCATGATGGTGCCATTATTATATACATTTACTGTTAGTATGACAGTCTCTACATTTTCCTCGTCCTTTAGTCTGATCTGTCGACCTTGGTTGATCACCCCCTTTGTAAAGTTGTTATATTGCTGGCAGATAGCAGAGTACCAGGCCAAGGGGTGTTCAGTGTGAAACAATAAGTTTGTTTTTATCCTGTGTTCATCCATAGAGGAGAAATCAGCAAACAAAGTCTCTGGGTTTTGTTTAATTGTCAGCTTTTTTACAGCTTTCTTGGCTGCAATGCTTTTATCTTTATCACAGTATTTGAGTTCCAATGTGTCTGACCTCCTGCTGTCAGGACTGGCTGTATTGGAGTCATTACTAAGCTTTTGATGTTTGGAAGTTTCCATTTTAAAGTTCTTTAGTCTACTTTCTTTATTTCTCTGTTGGTCTATATAATATATAGTATAATGCAGAATTAAGTAATATTAAGAAAAAAGCAATGTCCTTACCTTGGAGGACTCTTATACTTGTCAGCTTTGGATTTGTGAGCTTTGGTGATGTCAGTTACTGTTGGTCTTTGTGATGCTCTGTGCTGCCTTGTTGGTTTGATTCCCAGGAAAACTTCTTTTTCTGGTTTTCCTATTTTCTTTCAAGTAAATTTCTTTTAAATCCTTTATTTGCTTCACTCTTCCATGTGATTCCTTGTTGTCTATATTAAATCCAGAATATGTCCTTTTTAGTTGCTCATTACAAGGTATAAATGCTGGAAACTCAGGAGCTCATGTTTACTGCTGCTTCTCAGTTAAAGGCATACAGATAATTATCTATCTATCTATCTATCTATCTATCTATCTATCTATCTATCTATCATCTATCTATCATATATCTATCATCTATCTATCTATCATCTATCTATCATATATATCTATCATCTATCTATATCTATCTATCTATCATATCTATCTATCTAATCTGTCTATATACTTGTCTGTCTCTTTGAATACCTTTTTGACTGTCTGTCTACATTTTTATGTATGTCTGCATGTGTATTCATAATCCGCATAATTGAATAAAATGACAAAGGGAAGGGGCACACAGGGAGCAAGCAAAATGTAGTCCTCCCCTCACAACTGCTAAAACCACACTAGCGGTTGTGAGTCCCGGCGCCAATACATATGAACGGCTGTTTCGCGCAATATTGGCTGTCAGCGTCTCCTAGCAACATGACGCTACCAGCTACTAGTTCTGCTATCGCACCAAATAAACTGCTTAAGATAAGGAAGAGGCGGGGGAGCGAGGTCAAGGTAGGTGGTGCCCTGATGATCTCTCTTAGCAAATGAAAAGACAATATGATAATTACTGTCACTGACAGTAAGGTTGGGGTGGATATGCTCTGTAATAAATGGGAGAAGAGAAATGTGAATTCTAATTGTACAGACCTTGGATTTCTATGATGTTAAGTGTTCTGGTAAGATCATTTTAAGCTGGATATTTCTATTGTATGTTAGTTTTTTTAGTATAATTGTCCTTTAATTTATATCTTGGGACAGAGGAGGAAACTGTAGAAAATAAAGGTACTCTGTGCATTGTGGGGAATTATAGAACACACAGAAAGAAAAAAAAATTACAGTTTCCCACTATAGATGCCCTTTAATGTAGGACACAATTCCATCAAGGCACTGGAACACAAATTACGTACATCCAGTTACGGAAAATGCCTGCGAAAACTGGTATAAAAGAGAAGGCTTACAATTATTCTGATTTTGATTCCTGAGGAAACTGCGCACAGAGCTAATCAATGAAACGTGTTGAAGGCATATGGGTCTCCAGTGTGTGTGTTAGGATTTTTAAAGGCACAGTACACCTTAAATAAATTTAAAAGGTGAACTTGATTTTGTTGCATATTGCACTTTACTGATATACCCTAAATGGTAATTAATGAAGGTTTTTGAAAGTTACACAGGAAGAGTGGACCTTCATATATATTTTTACCAAAGTTAGTGGGTACTTTTATATGTTTTATCAGATATTTAATGTAGATATTAATGTTGAACTAAAAAAATAGAGAGGGTGAAGGTTATTGGAAATGCTTTGGAAAGTGTGGGTTTGTGTGGAAGAGCTATTGGAATATGTAGAAGGAAAAAATATGTTGGAACCTACAGAGGGGGAATCTGTAAAGATGGCCATACATCTATGAGATATTACTTACCAGACCTAGGGCTTACGCGATTTGACCGACATGTGATCGCAAAATGAATGGGATTTTGCGATCGCATGTCGGTCAAATATACGGTCGAGAGAAACGATTCCGGCAGCATCGATGAACATCACGTGAGTGCTCGGTCGGGTAAGTAATATGTCATAGATGTATGGCCACCTTTAGAACCAGTAGTAAATATTCCCACTTTATAAATGTAATAGATAATTTCCTGGTCCTTACACATGGCAGTGGTCATTAATGGGTCAACAACCCTATGCGCCAGGATAACATCTCACAGACAACTGGCTCCTGTTATAAACAATTTCTTCCCCCAAATGGGGCTGATGCGGAACCAGATATCTACAAGCTGCGCATGACACCAATGCCCATGCATTTCACTTTTATGCTGCAATTCCGGAATCGGACTGCATGAGATTAATAATCATTAAGGCTCAGTGTATGTCAATGTGAAACTTTCTGAATTGAGAAAGCCAGTCGGACGACTAGCAAAACGTCTTCAAGAACTAAACTTCAAGTCCAGTTGATCTAATTGAATACAACAGAGCCACCAAGGCAAAAACTAGGGCGCCTATGTTGAGCTGGGCCGGGTGCCCAGGGTTCTTTCTAGCACCTCCCCGTCAGCTTTTGCTTGCTGTTTTGGAGCTGCTTTCCTTGTTATGCTGCTGTAATTTGCAACATTTTAGTGAGCAGAGAGCCTAACCTCAGCACACCTCTCCTCTTTTTTTTCTTTCCTTTTTCAACCATTAATCTACCCCCCCTCCATACAAATGTCTGGATGTCGGGACTCCGTGCTACCCCCCACAAACAAGTCTCCCCCTCTCTGAAAGGACATAAAGAGATGGGCAAAACTTCACCAACCTGTTCCCTTTTATTTTACACCATTGGGTAAAAATGTTAGTACCTTTTCAATACGATATGTTTAAATGTTATTGTTATATTTACTGTTTAACTATGCTTTTAGTTAAATTTTATCTCCTAACAACCAAGACAGGGTACAATATATCCATCACAAAATATTCATGGCAATATCTAAGCCTTCAAGATGAAACAAAATAAAGACAAAACTTACAACCAAAGCAAGATAACTTGTGTATCACACAATGTCCGAGGGCTAAATTCTGCCCAGAAACGATCCATTGCATTTAAAGAATACAGCAGGTACAGACCTCAAATCATAATTTAGCAGGAAACGCATTTCACATTACTCCCTAAGTTATTATCTAAGCCATGGGACCTGCAAAAAAAAACGGGATCACCACTCTTTTTCATAATTCATTAGATGTTGATATAAAGACAACGATTGCTGATCCAGATGGCAGATACCTGCTAGCCCACTGCTAGAAGCATATGTGCTATTTAATATCTATGCCCCAAATACCCATCAACACAATTTTTTATATAATACCCTCTCCAAACTAGAAACATTTGGAGACATCCCGACACTGATAGCAGAAGACTTTAAAGGAGAACTAAACTTCAGTTTTTCAGATCCTAATGTGAAAGTTTTCTCCCCAGAACACCTACACGTTGAAAGTTCTTCTCTAGTTATTTGCATTTAGTAGATATGAGTAATAGATTCTGTAACAAAGGAGGCTCCATCTGTTGCCAGTACAACTCATAGCCCATGTTGGCTTCAAAGAGACACACCCCTGACCCCAGCATTCACTTTCTCTATGTGCAGGTTTCTAGCATCTCTTTCTAGTGAAGATAAAGCCTCTAAATGTAATGAACTCACAGCTGATTTGCTGGTGGCGCACCATGTAAATGCTGTGTGTTTAGAAACAATCAGACCAAGAAGTCGCAAGTTCCAATCCCCTAGCTTACTTATGAAACAATTCTAAACATGGTCTACTGCCTGAGTTTAGTGTTTTTTGTTGTTGTTTTTCCATGTTTCTAGAAAAATATGAAGTCTACATGTTTACAATCTTATTATATAGCAGCTCTGTTATTTATTTACCAACCAGGGTGAATTGCTGACAGTCTTCCAGTCAATACAAAACGTGTACTGATTTTACTGACATTTATTCTATTGATAAGAGTTCATGTGGCGTGCTTGCTAAAGTGCTGGGTTAGGAAAAAAATCAGACTATGGGACACGGTTCGATTCCCCATGTTCCCTTTTTTTGTTTTATTATGGTCTAGCAAAAGATAAAGACTCTACATGTACTAGTCCATTAATTATTAGCCCTTGTGGCCTAGCGGGTTAGAAGTGCTTTTTAGAAAGACACAGAATAGAAGGTTGCTGGTTCAATCCCCCATACTTACTTTTATTTTTTAGCTGAAATGTTAAATGTTCTGTTTCTTTCAATCCATGTAGCAAAGACATACATGCAAAGATTAATTTTCTTTTTGTATGTAAAGCATAGGAATTTATCATGTTTAGGGACAGGAGCATTTCTAATGTGTTTACACAAAAACTGCACTGGTATCTATGTTCTGTGTCAGAGGGAGGGAACTCTGAGCTGTAACATGATTGGTGTCAGTTCCGGAAGCAAGACTGCGTTTTCTGTGAAGTGTCCGGCGGACACTTAGTGGGGTTCCCAGATAGGTGAATTATGGGAGCGGACCCTTAGTACACAAGGTTATTTCATAAATCACACAGATCACCCACAGCAAAGGGACATGAGACACAGCTTGTTGTTCGTTTGTGAATGTGCTCTCTCTATTGGGACAATGTTGTCTTGGGACTTTAGTTCTCCTTTAACATACCTCTTGATCCAAACTGGGATAAATCAACCCAGACTAAACTGAGACATAATAAAAAAACATGTAAAAATGCACCTCGTTCGCAAAAACCAAGGAAACTTCATCCGAACACCACCCCCACCTACTAATCTACAGAAAACCCTGGTATTAATATGTAATACAAAGCCATTTATTGTAATTATAAGAGACAAAATAGACCTGGGCAAACCCCCCCCCCTTCCCTCCTTCTTTCTCTCTATACGATATACTCTTATGTTTAAATACATGGGATGCTAAGACAGAGAAAATAACAGACAAACCGTATACCTACTGTAAGATTAACAAATGTATATGATCTGTATTTACAATGCATCCTTTATCATCATCAATAAAAAAAATTTGAATAAAAAAAAAAAAAAGCATGTCAAAAAACTACATAACACCTTAAGGAACTACTATCTGATCTATGGAGAGAGAAAAACCTTAACTCTAAGGAATATACATATTATTCACCACCACATAAATGTTATATCTGATTGGATTATTTTCTTGGCTCACCTGCAATAATGAAATGTACAGAGGGAGCGTCTATCGAACAATGAGTATGGTCCGACCACAAAATTCTCCAAATCCACCTTACAACAAAAAACCCAAACAACTCCGTTATTAAAGGCTATGTCCACCCTAAAAATTTTTTTTTCATATAAGCTTCCCATTAAGGTGCTTGGAGCAAAGAGAGATTAACATGACCTGTGTGGCTTTCCCTTAGGAAAGTGAGAATCTATCTAATAAATAAATGTACATATTATGTGTCCACAATCAGATTATTAGTGTTTTGTGAATTGTTGCAGGGCGATACCAGGGTATTTCTGTTTGAAGTGACTCCTGAGCCACCTCAATTCCTGGAGTGTAATACCTTCAGCACTAGTGATCCACACAAGGTAAGCCGGCACCAAACACTCACATATAGGGCAGAAAATAATACACTACTGGGGTTGGATCTAAAGCTGGGTACACATATGCACAATGGTTACAAAATGACAGAATTTGCAAGATCACACTACACACAGTCTCTGTGTGAAAATGAAAACTGCTGCGTGACCATTTAAACATGACTTTGTCTCCGTAGGCTGGGTACACACCATACAATATTTTCGTCTGGCCGACCAATTACCATGTATGGCTTGGTCGGCCGAAAATATTGTATGGTGAGGGTGTCATTGGGCGCAACAGATCTCAGCTGCCGGATCAGACGAACAGGCGATAGGGTATGCTGGTAAATAAATGGCGATCGTGTAGTACCCTATGGGACTGCACAATCGGTTGTGATGTCACGGCCAACCGCTCGTCCCATATGTACCCAGCCTTACCTGTATCTCCTGAACCAGATCACATAATGAGGTGGGAGTGGGCACATATTATTTCATTCCATGTGCTTTGCGCATGTTGCCTTTAATATTTTTTTATTAACACGTAATTGTTTTTGGACGAAAGCCTGATCAGAAGCCTATGTAATTAAAAATTCTTATTGTTAAAAATGGTGCTTATTTTTCCCTAACCAATCAGATGTTGTTTACCATTTGAAAGCTAACATCTGATTGGTTGGGGCAAAATTAGCACCAGTTTTAAGGATAAGAACTTTTATTACATAGGCCTGTTACAGTTTTAAGATCCACTAAAAGGAACATTTTTTTACATACCGTATATACTCAAATATAAGTTGACCAGAGTATAAGTTGAGGTACCAATTTTTACCTGAAAAATTTGTAAAACCTGATTGACTCGAGTATAAGTCGAGGATAGAAAATGTGACCACTACTGCCTACTGACCCATACAGTAATAACCATACTGGATTTGGCTATTACTGTATGGTACTACTGTATGGGAATTCTGCTGTCCATTTAAAGGGCAACTAAAGCCTCAAAACAATGCAGAATCAGAAGGAAATCTTTAACAATAGATACCATCCTCCTGATTCTGTTATTGAGGCATTAGTTGCCCTTTAAATGGAGAGTAACCCCACACAGTAACCCCCAATTCCTTTCCACTCCAGATGTTTGGACACTACAACTCCCAGCATGCTTTAATTGCTGAGAGTTGTAGTTTCCAAACATCTGCAGTGGAAGCACAAAAGAGAAGAGTGTGCGGGAGACACATACTAATCCAGTAATCTAGCTGCCGCGGTCAATCTCCAGCTCCGCATCCACTGTTCTGGCGCCTGACGTCACTACTTGGCGCACCGGTGCAAAGTAGCAACGTCAGTGGCCAGAAGAGTGGATACAGAAGTGAGTGGCAGACGGATTACAAGATTACTCAGGTGAGTGACCTGAGTATAAGTCGATGTTCGGTTTTTTTTTTTTAGGCTATTTTTATAGCCTAAAAACCTTAACTTATACTCGAGTATATTCGGTAAACTTAATTCTGATCTCATGTTAATACCATATATATATGGCTCTTTATATATCTATGGGATAAAGAATGTTTCTTAAGAAAATTAAAAATGTTTCTAAATGATGTTTTGTTGTTCTCTCCTTAGGGGTTTCAGTTCCTCAGGAAGTTGGACTGTGCAGTTCGTGATGTGGAGATTCTACGTGCCATGCGTCTTGGTTCCACTTCTCTGGAGCCAGTGGCCTTTCGAGTTCCACGTGTCAAGGTGGGTATTTAGCCAATAAAGATACCACAACAAACTTTTCTTTTAAAGGGTATGTCCACCCTAAAATTGATTTTTTAATATATGACTCCCCGTCTCCCCAGCCCCAACCGCTCTATTTATACTTTTAGAATGTTCCCCAAACTTTACTTACCTCCCCTCTTTCCTCCGCCGCACTGCCGGCCCTCTGCTTGCGAGAAAATGCAAGCAGAGGGGCGGGACCGGCAGTCGCGTCTGTGATTGGCAATCACGGATGCGGCTGCCGGGAGTTGATTTCGGCGGGGGAAAGAGGGAAGGTAAGTAAAGTTTGGGGAGCTTTCTAAGAATGTTAATAGAGAGGTTGGGGCTGGGGGGACAGGGGGAATCATATGGATAAAGGGTTTTACGCTAGGGGGAGGGAATCCTGAGAGAGAGAGAGGGAGGGGGAGGGAGGGGGAGAAGGGCTGCAGTACGCATGGCAAACTTCTCCTGGAGGCCAGGTAGGAGGCAGAGTCCTATATGGACTCTGCTATCCTCCTGGTGGGTGGTTTTTGGGACTTTGGGGGGGGACTACAGGAGAACCATATGGAGCTGGGATGTGAGGTAAGGATTAAACTACACTACATGATGGGGCCAGTAGTTGGGGGGATTATAGTTTTGGGGGTGGACATGCCCTTTAAGTGGTAAAATGATGACTTGCATTTCTGAGAACAGGATTAAAACTTATTTTGTGTGTATTTTTGTCAGTAGTGGTAGCTTCTATCATGGATATCTGAGATGGAGAATTATCTATATAGATAACTAAACATCAAGCAGACTGTCTTTAGGACATAAATGCTGCCTATTGACACACTGAACTTTTTTCGTCTGATAGTTGCGTTTGTTTTGATGGGGATATATTATGCATAATATTCATGGCTCTAATATCTGTCTAAAAGAATCTCCTTAAAAGACAACTGTGGTCATCATAAACTTTAAATTGAACCCTGGATCACATCTCTAGGTAAAAGAGAAAGTTACATGTTTAGCAATATATCACTTCCTGCTTTCATGGCTTGTAGCCATGTAACCAGTCTCTGCCTTCATTAATAAGCCCCTCTGTGGAAGTCTGAAAGTTCTTCCTGTCTTTCCCAGCATTAAGTCTTAAAGGGCATGTCCATCCATAAAATAAAATTTTATCTAGACGTACAGCACCACCCAAATCCCATTTTCATTTCCTTACCTTTCCCAAAGATGTCCCTAAAGTTACTTACTAGACCTGGTCCCTCACTGCCTCCTGCTGCTGTTGAGAGCTGGTTTTGAGCAAGCCCAGCAGGAATGAGGCGCTTCCTGGTCGCCGCTATCAGCTATTGGCCGTGACTTAACCAACACGCCATTGATTGACAGCCGTGACCAGAAGCAGAGCAGTCAGGGACCAGGTGTTAGGAAAAGTGTGTTAGAAGAGTAGGCGTGAGGTCCTGTGGCTACTCTACATTCCAGCAATAGCTTCTGCAAGAGGAGGGTTGTTAAAGAGGAGGACATTTACAAGTGGAAAAGTTTCAAGCATCCTCATGTAGGACAGTGAGTACTTGTGTGTTGGGGGAGCTGGTGGTGAGAGATTTGTGCTGGTGGAATTGCCATATTGTGTGGACAATGAAGGGAGGGGTGGGGATAAACAGTAGACTGGGTGGGTTAATTCAGAATATAGGGGAGTTTGTTTAAAATCTATTTGGGGGTGGTGGTGGATTATATTGTATAATGCACCCCAAACTATAAATTATTAGCAAATTAGAAGTCACCTTGGAGTTCCGTGCCCTTTTTATGGTCACAGAACTCCTCTGTGGCTTCTAATATCCTTATAATTTACAGTAGGGATATATTATTCACTATAGAATTCTCTGCTGCAGCCAGAGATGCGATCCGAGGCTCATTTTAAATGAAAGTCTTCCATTTTTATTTAACCCTATTTTGTTTTGAGACCACAGTTGCCTTTTTACTATTGAATAATATACGGTAATTATTGTGTATGTATTTTACCAGTATTTTGTATTGGTTATTTGGAATTAATGACTGATCTTTATTACAGAAAGAGTTCTTCCAGGATGACGTATTTCCCCCATCACGTGTAACCTGGGAACCCGCTCTATCTGCGACAGACTGGCTACGAGGGAAGGACCTGCAGCAACGAACAATTAACCTGTGTCCAGATGGCATGTTAGCAGGTATCAGGTCATTTCCACCAAGATGACACACCCACTGGCAGTTATGCAGCCAATTATTCTTCAGGCTGTTATCTTTCATATCTCTACCCAGTAAAGTATCTATCCCACACCCCTCCGCTATATAACAAACAATTTCTATATCACCAATTTATATCCTTGTTCATCTCTTCCTACTGGATAGATTTCTTCACTCTTCCCTCCTGTGCAATGGCCTCTCTCCTTGTTGTTGTCTTGCCTATGAACATATTTTCTCATTCCGTAGCATTTCTTTGCTCGATGGTATTTATCACTTTAATGTACAATCCACACATTCATTTTAATTCTTACCGCCTGACAGTCAGCCAAGCCCCAAAAGAAGCCCCTGGCAGGAAAATTCTCCCTTCATCTGTGTATCTGCAAGAGAAAAGTGATGAGCAGAAGAAGGAAGAGGTCAGAAGCTTAAGTGTTTATTTATAACATACATCAATGTTCAAGAACCAATGTCTCCTGCCATGTTAAAGGGCATGCCCAGCCCTCTTACAATAATTAAGTATATGATAGAACACCCCCAAAAAGCCAGGATCGGTTTAACTTACAGTTACCAAAGCTGCTTCTAGAATGAGAAAAGAGGCTTACTATCCCACGATCAGAGCTACTTCCTGGTAATAGCCGTCAGTCACGGCCAATGGCTGATAGCCATTACAGAATGAGCCTCTGCTACTGCTTCACGTGCACGTAAAGTGCATGTGCAGTAAAGGCATGTATTTAGTGGCACTGGATTGTGGGATATGCTTGTGAAGGTTCTCATTCATCCAGGTCATGGTATATCTGTTGTATTCAATTAGATCAACTGGACTTGAACTTCAAGTACTAAACTTCAAGTCCAGTTGATCTAATTGAATACAACAGATATGGATTGTGGGATAGTTAGCCTCTTTTCTTCATCTAGGAGCAGCTTTGGTAAAGTAAAACGGATACTGGGTTTTGGGGGGTGTTCTATCACATACTAAAGTTTTGTAAGAGGGTTGGACATGCCCTTTAATATCACAGAACCAGACCCTTTGCTTCCAACTCAAGAATGATCTGTGCATCAGCTGCAAGCAAGGGATCTTGGTCTCTAAATAGGATTGAAAATCCACAAACAGATTGTTTTTACAGTTGAGTAATTCCTAGCCAACATTAACAAGGTAGGAGACTTTGTAGGAGAATAAAAGTTTAATATTAAAGGAAATGTTCACCCCTCAAATGAAATTTTATATATAGGTAAACCACCCACCCAGACTACAGAAAAGAGGACAGCTGTGGGACTAACCTGGTATGCAGCGAAAGTTCTTCTCCTCCTCACCACTGCCTATCAAAAGGTTTCTGCCTACTGTGCTAGCATTCTGAGCCCATTTTGATCTTGCACATGCTCAAAACAGGCAGCTAGGGAAATGGCATGCAGTCATTGTCTGCTATTTTATACGTTACATCATGACTGACAGCTGCTAACTGGAAGAACCAGGAAGCAGAAATAGGGGTAACAGTAAATCAGGCAGCATTTGAGCTTAGACTTACATCTCTCAGCTTTATAACTGGCAGTTTTGGGAGGTGATTTACCTATATACAATTTTTTTATTGTTCTTTAAATCGCGACCTAAGGGCTGTGTACAATGAGTCAATATAAGTCCAGAGCAACCTTAAAAAAACATTGCACTGACTTTCATCATAAGTTATAATGAGCGGTGTCGCACAACCATAGAAAATGAGCAATAAAAACAATGAGGGTGGTGCCTAGAGTGTAGAAATCCAAAATAGAATAAAGTGAAAGCCACCCTGGAGGGTATAGATACCCCCCACTGAGAGCTTATGCAGGACACTCACCTTGGAACCGTATTATTACCGCTTCAAGATTTTACTAGCCAATGATGCTGAAAACAATTCACAAGAGACAACTGGCTTCAAACAAATTCCCACATTTATATACTTAAAATCCCTATAAAGTGCTCAGTGCTAAAGTGCGTAATACAATAAAATATCTATACAGATAAATACTAAATGTGGAAGAATTTCAAAGTCCATACAAAAGATGCTCGATACCGGAATAAGAGTTTTGACTCCAAACAGCCAATCTTGTTAGGTCTATTTGCGTGGCTTATTAATCACAAACAGGGCGATGCACCCAACGGTTAGCTTGACTTAAACTCCTTCCTTGCGGCGGCTGCGTGGCTGACGCGGAATTTAACCGTGCAGCTGTCGCAAGCGATGTTATATGCAGAGAGCGGCATTCTATTGCAGAATATAAAAGCGACAGGTTGCGTCTCTCAGTGCATTGCCCTGCTGCAAGTATTTTAACTGGTGATGGTCAGGGGGTAAATCCATCACTCCATTACTGGGACTAACACGGACTTCCTGAAGAAGAAGTAGTGGCGAAATGTGAGGAGGTGGAGTAAACAGGTTAAGAGGCAATTGTGATCGCAAAATAGATGTGTTTGCAGATACCGGTGTTGAACAGTTTAGCACTCAGGACAATCAATAGCAGACAGATGGAGCCTTGAGCACAGCTGTGAGAGATGGATCTGGATGCTAGTAGAATATAACCACAGTACTTTAAAGCTTGCTAAGACTGTCATTATATTGTGATATTAACATAACGTGCTTGGCTCCAGTGAATTGGAGCTGCTTAACTCCCAGGGATGTGAAGAAAATGTTACCTGAGCGAAAATATGCTGCTTGTTTGAAACTACATAGGAGTCAAGCTGGCCGTGGGCAGAGAAAAGTATAAATCTGGCCCTGCCAGTAGCAGATTGCGCCCGGTTGCGCTTTCCTTACAATAGAAGTCAATGAGGGCGATTGGGAGCGTCTCTATTGACTCTATTGTACTGGTTTGCTGTGCTGTGAGCAGGATATTCACCCTGCTTAATAGTGCACATCTGTACAGAGCACCGAACAGCTGTTTAGAGGCAGCGAGCGGAGCTGGTAAGTTTACCCGTGCATCAGCTAAATTCTAGTGTTAACAGGGAAGTAGGATTAAGCTATCCTACCTCACTGTGAATTATAGATCCACCTGACAGCTAATATAATATAGTGACCCTTTAACAATTCACATTATTAGCACTAGATACCGTATGTAATAGATTTAACATGCACACTTTTTCATTTAGCTGCTGAACGCTATGGTAGCAAAATTGGGGAACCGGGATGACCCCCTGCCCCAGGAAGCCTTTGAAGGTGTTGATGAGGATGAATGGGTAAGTTAAGTTTAATGGGGGTTTTTTTATGTCAGATTTTGATATGAGACCTAATAAGAGACATTTTGTCACATGTTACATGTCCTTAGTTCTTGTTTGTTATTTACAGACTTATCCTTTCCTTATCTGTGACAGTTCCCAAATTAGCAGTGGCTTAGGGAGGAGGAGTGGTTATTACCTGTAGGGCTTGACATCACACAATCAAGTGATACTGTATTTTAATTAGAATTTTTCAGGGCTATACATCATAAAATGTGTTTTAGGCTGAATTTCCTATTTAAAGGACTTGTTTACCCCTCAAAAGGAAATTGCTGGCAGACTTACCGTAAGTATCGGCCCTTTCTCGTTACTGTGTGTAGCGCATTTCTAAACAATGGCGAGGCCGGAGAATGTTCACCGTCGGCCACACAGTCATTTGGAAATGCCAGAAAATTTACCTCAACCTCGGTAGTCTCCTTGTACGTAAAATATAGGGAGTTGGCCGTGGCTGAGGAAATTTTGCAGTCCCGAGCATTGCCCCTATGCTTTAGGGTGTAGCGTGATTGTTAACAAATGAAAGATCAAGATTCTTTCTGTCACTTTGTAACAATCCTGCAAGTGTGTACCCAGCTTTAGGACTATCCTGTTATGCAGCAAATTGTTCTCTCTTCCCCTCCCTCCGTCTCTCAAAAGGTTTGCCCCTTCTCTCCAAGCTCTTTAAGGCTGGGTACACACCAGCAGATATTTCCGGCTGACTGACCAATAGTGCCGTGGATCGGTCAGCCGGCCGGAAATATCTGATGGCGTGTGGCGGACAAGCTCAATCGCCTGTTCGCCCGTATTGGAGGAACAGGCAATCGGGACTGTCAGTAAATCATAACAGATCATACGGTTCCCTATGGGACCACGCACACTGTCATCCACGGCCACTATTGTCACGACTGACAGTCATTTGTCCCAACCGACCGCTCGCAAGTAGCGATCGCTGGGTCAGGACAAAAACTTATAAGCTTTCACATGCTCAAAGGTGGCAGCAAGGGGAATAGCATTCAGTCATTGGCTGTGATGTCACCTGTTTACATACATGACTGACAGCTGCAAACCCGGAAACACCAGGAAACAGAAAAAAAGAGAGTACCAGAACAAAGGAATTTCAAATTAGTCTTACATCTTTCAGATTTCTAGTTATTGCCATTTTGGGGTTTGGAAGTAATTTACCTATATGCAATGATTCATTTGAGAGTTAGACTTGCCCTTTAACCTCACAAATTATGCCATTGACATAATTATCATTATGGAGCATCTTGATGACAGGCAAATCCTTAAATAAACTGAACGTCAGTTTTGATACACATCTGTACAGGACAGAGAAACATTTTTAGGTAGAGCCTCTTCGTTTAAAGTTAATGTGCTGAACATAGATTTTGGGGGTTCCTCGGAGATCTAGTACACAGTTGGGCTATAGATTTTGGGGAATGCTAGGAGATCTGGTTTGCAACAGTTGGTTAGGACTAAGCTTGACATCTCATTTATATACTGTTCTCTAAGTAACCTACAGACTTCAACTGTTCTCATCAGGTTGTGTGTCTCTTTTAGGATTAACCTTGCCCTTCTGTGCTGCCATCTGCTTCCTCACCTTTCACCTCTCTTCCATGTAACTGGAATCATTTGGAAAGCAGCTGAGCATCTGATACATTCCAAGCCCAGGGAAAAATAAACTCAGGCCAAAATGTTTACACTATAACCAGCATTCCTAACCGTTCAGAAACTGGAACTTCCTCCTACCCAGGGCTGCATATAAAGTGCGTGTTCTTGTGTACAGAGCCTGCATGCTTGCTGTTTACATAATGATTGCACATGTGTTCATTTACGACAATGATAAACCTGAGAATATTTTACAGTTGCAGGAATGATATTAAATATAATATTTCATAATGGCGTATAGGGCAATGTTTCCTTCATGGCTTTTGAGACAGGCCCTGGGAAACACAGCACAAGATGCAAATAAAACTTTGCTTATCCTCAACTGCCTATACAGAGAGTATTATACAGCAGATATTCTGGAGTTGTCAGTTTGCATAATCAAGTTATCTGATCACAACCCTAATCAATGACACAGCCTAGAATAACTAAAAGGGGGAAAGCTCATGAAGTGCCCCATTAATACTCCATGTAATGTTTACATCTATAAAAAAGCCATATAGTTTACTAACAAAGGGAATATTTTCTGCATTGCCAGATTTGCCCCATATAGCAGGGCCTGCCTTACAATGTTCAATAAAACCAGTAAAAACCTCATATCACGTCCTCTGGTCCTTATTTCTCTGGTTTCTGCACTACACTATGATATCTTTCGTGTAAGGATCACAAACCAGGAAGTGGTGGTAAGTTTAACATCTGTACTTGTTGTCAGTCCCTCACCTGAGCCATAGAAAATGCAAATTAAGTCTAATGGTCACGTATCCTTGGCTTTCAATATAAAAAGAATTGGACCTGTCATCTAATAGCAAGGCTGATCCAACCAACAAGAGCTTCCTTACTGACTGGCAGAGATGCCCAATAGCTTTTTCTAAATGAGATTATAGTGTGAGACCTGGCTGTAGGTGTTTGGACAGCACTTGACATTAGGAATAACTGGGTCGGAGTTGGTCTTTTTTTTTTATTCAAGGGTCTAACAATTGGCCCTGGTAGGGTGAGCACTGTAGTATAACACAGCATTCAATGGGAGATCACATGCTCATGCTAATACAGTTCTTTTGCAAATGGCATTGTTTTATTAGATTGCTGAGCATGTGACCACTTTGTTTTTATAACCAGCTGTAATGAGCTTAGCTTAAAGGACATCTCCACCCTTAAAATGAAAGCTAGGTACAAACAGTACTGATAAACTCTCTCAGCAGAGGTAGGAGGCAAATGCCTTTTCCAGAACAAAAGAGATTTTTTCTCATTAAATCTTTGGTTACAAATGCATGTAATAAAGTAGTAAAAATAAGAATTAGTGTTGTGGGCACCAATTTTTTGTTCTAAGGGTGGACATGCCCTTTAAGTGGTACAGTGTTTTATACCCAATTGGGGAAGGGGGTTCTCTACCAGCCATGTAGAGGATAACAGAATATTCTACCCATGTGCACCTGTTCAGATCTTGCCTGAAAGTGTAAGGCAGGCAACCACAAAAAGGGTAACATCATTTTACAGCATTTACTAAACCACTGAGTAGAAAAAGATGTTCTAATGCCTATACATTGTAAAATACACCTATACATATACAACATAGTACTAATCCGCACAAATGCATTTCCATAATTCATATAATATACTCGCATAATATTATGCACCATTAATGAAATGAATAATATCTGGTTCAAAGGCCACGTTTATCCTTCTGTTTATCAAACTTCTTAAGTTAATTACTTTTACATTAAAGGGCATGTCCACCTTTAAATCAAAAAACTGATTGTTAGTTACCTGCCCTTAACCCCAACTGATGTATTTTGAACTTTACTACCTGCATTACTAACCAGATATTTAAGGATAATTAATGTCCTTAAGCTGGCCCCTCTATCCAGTCAATGAAGGCTGTGACAACTGACATCACTGCCAATGATTGATTGTGGTCTTACCTGCTGCCTCTGCACACGCTCAAGCCTATAGAAAGCTCATTGAGCAGAGGAAAGAGGCATATACCTTTGCCAGAAAGGAATATAACTTATCATTTACATATCTGGTTACAAATGTATGTAATAAACTAGGAAAACATGCAGTTGGGGGTTGCAGGCAGATAACTGACATGCCACCGGTTTTTTGTTTTAAGGGTGGACATGCCCTTTAAAGCAGAAGAAGAGGTAGGAAAACTTGATTCAACCTCCTGTAAAATAACAGATTATAGTATAGTATAGTATTTGAGGTTGAATAAAGACATACGTCCATCCAGTCCAACCCATCTAGCAATATTCTCATTTCCTGCCTAACTGTTGATCCAGAGGAAGGCAAAAAAAAACCACCAAATTTATGAAGGGGGAAAAAATTCCTTCCTGACTCCAAGTGGCAATCGGAAATTTCCCTGGATCAACTCTACTTTATGTATCAATACCAGTAACTTGTAACATTCCTTGTTTGCAGAAACTCATCCAGCTTTTTTTTGAAAATGACCAATGAACCTGCCATAACAACGTCCACTGGAAGACAGTTCCATAGCTTTACCGTTCTCACAGTGAAAAACCCTTTCCGAACTTGAAGCCTAAACCTTTTTTCTTCAAGTCTTAAGGGATGTCCTCGTGTCCTCTGACATGTTCTATTGGTGAACAATGCCCCAGATAGTTTATTTTATGGCCCGTTAATGTATTTATACACAGTAATCATATCCCCACGCAAGCGCCTTTTCTCCAGCGTACATAATTGTAACTTTTCCAGTCTCTCTTCATATTCAAGCTCCCCCAATCCCCTTATTAATTTAGTTGCCCTTCTCTGAACCCTTTCCATTTCAAAGATGTCCTTTTTGTACACAGGATTCCAAAATTGCACTGCATATTCCAAATGAGGCCTTACCAATGTAAAGAGGGAGAATTACATTTTCCTCCCTTGAATCCATACCTCTCTTTATACAAGACAATACCATGCTGGCTCTGGCTGTTGCCGCCTGGCACTGCTTGCTACCTTTAAGTTTGTTATCCACCAAAACTCCAAGATCCCTTTCCAACAGGGATTCACTTAACACAGAGCCATTTATAGTATAAGTAGCACAAGTATTTTTTTTTCAGGAAGAAAAAAGTTGTTTTTAGGGTGTAATTGCCTTTTCGGCTAAGTACGGGTGTCAGATAATGAAAAACCATTTAAGACCATTTAGCCTCATTTAGATTGTCTTCAAAAGTGTAAAATCATAAAATGACAATTTAGTTGTTTATTTTACAGGATTTTACCACAGACTTTAGTAAAATGTGAAAGGGTATGTCCACCCCTACTAAAAAAATGTCATATGTTGTTCAGGACTCCTCAAAACCTCAGTTACATTTTGCTTAAAAGTTTTAATAATGCTCCCAGAGTGAGAAATTACTTACAACCTCCATGATGCACCACCGCGGCTCCCTGCTACTTCTTGGTAAGGCCGTCAGTCAAGGCCTTGAAAGCAACGTCACGGCCAATGGCTAATGGCCATTACCGGGTGATCCTCCAGCTGCTGCTGGTAAACCAAAAAGGAACATAGCAGCAACAATGGAAAGGGAGCAAACGGTGGTGGATCATGAGTTGCAAGTATAACTTTTAAGCAAAACTTAACTGGGGTTTTGGGGGGGGGTCCTAAATAACATTTTAAAAGATGTTATTAGGGGTGGACATTTAAAATAATGCTCTCAAAAACAAAGACAATCGCAGATTAATGATTTGCCTACAGGCCAATAATAGTGCATCCTAGAGATTGCTTTAAATGAAAGGCCAGTTTCCTACCTTTAAAACGAGCCATCAACCACCTCTCTAAGTGCTCCACAGCCCAAGATATATAGAAATGACTGACCAGAAAATTAATGGGTGGGAGGCTGACTTGTGACATTCCTGAGGCATCTCCTGCACAGTGCCACCGGCGAGTACAGCCTCAGACGCCCTCAGTGTGTGAGGGAGACAGGAAGTTCCTCCTCCTCTGCTGTGTGAAGTCCTGACCGAAAAGGTAAGGGAATCTACAGCCCTTCTCTTTCACTGTGTGAAAACAGCCTTTTCTGGCAGAGTTCTCACTCGGCCTGAAAAGGCTGATTCCACAGAGTTTTCTGTGGGGGGGTCTGAGTAACCCACGGCACCCGCGAGCAGCAACAGGAGGGACCATGGGGTCCATGAGTGGGAGGGTCCAGGGGGGCTGCAAAGGGGAGGAGGAGACAAAGGACAGATTGACTGACAGTTTCGAAGCAGGAAGTGCAGGGGACCTGGTGATGCTGCTGCCATATCACACACAAAAATGTAAATATCTTCAAAACGATGCAAAATAAACAATGGAAATAAATTGTCAAATTTGTATTCTTAAATCCCATTCTTCTTATTATAGTATATAAGAAGTAATATAGTATATGATTAGTAAAATAGGATATGGTAAGTTATCCCTTTATATTATATAAATATATAATTATATCTCCATAGGAAATTGCAGTGAGTTTTTAGGAGCTACCAATGTGGTGGGAGGTATAGGATATTACATATAGGAAAAGTGTATATGTATGTGTGTACTATCTCACTGTTACCATTTAAATGACCATCAGTAAATGTATATAAAGTATAGCACTGACTTATATTAGGTACAACACAAAATATACACAATACATAAACTTACTTACAGAGCTGAGATCCCTATTTTAAAATGGAATGGTCAAATAGCAGCTTAAACCACACCCCGGTGTCTACTCCATGTGAAAGGAAGTGTTATCCAAAAAAAGTTTCTGTCTGCTACACAGGATGTGATGTGTATTGTAATGGACATATACACCAAGGCTCCTTATATACCACCTCCAGCCTGCAGGTGGTGTCAGTGAGTAATAAAAGACAAGACATCCCTGCTCTCTATGGTAGGAGGAGAGAAAGTGAAAGTGGATTGTGGTGTGTGTTATGGGGTGATAATGACTGCAACACAAGATCCTGTGTATAAGATCCTGTTACGACCTGTTGGGAGGACAGATGTTTAGACAGACAAGTTACCTTATTGGATACAAACTCTAAGACAACAGATAAGTGTACACCAACTTACAAGGACACACAATATACAGGCCTGGTCAATATTCAAATTGGTGCACCATAGACAAGGACACTCCTGATTACTGCACATGTTATGCAGGGAACCTGTTTATGTGCACTGTCTGCTTTGTGCCAGACCACCAGAGTAACCCACTGTGTGCCATGCTACCCATAATCCTCCCATAAAGCAGTGATATGGTACAAATTGGTGGCAGCGGTGCTGGTAATACCATTTATTCTCCCTGTTTTCATTGTATATTTGTTCTCTGTATTAAGCTATGGAGGCTGCTACTGATAGTATTGATTTAAATCCTCCTGTCCTTGTACCTGCAGATGAAATTCCCCAGTTAGACTCAGTAGCTCTACCAGGCCCAATTGCCAAACCTATTTTTAAATCTGATCCATTTGATGGGGTAACTAGGGAGTGGACTGATTGGCTAGAACAATTTGAATTGGCAGCCACTATTAATGGTTGGGATAAAGGTGCTCACTTGCAAGTCCTTAGCCTTTTGCTTAGTGGTAAGGCCAGGCAGGTATACCAAGGATTTACTGTAATACTGAAATAAAAAGCAGTTATCAGTTATTAAAAATTGCTCTGAAGCAACTTTTTTCAATTAGATCTGTATAAGAGCATTTAAAGGATAAATCCATTTCTTTAGGTAAACTGGGAATGAGAAATGTTTGTTTATACATTAGATTATTAGGGCAATGCTATTATAATAACATGATGCTGTGAGGTACCTTCTGTTATAATATATGAGGTACCATCACCACTTGCCGTGGTGAATAATAATAAGTATTAACCTAGCATGTTTAGTTTCAACCACACAGTGTGGCAGGATTGCCTGGGTCTACTCTCAGACCTGCAGGATTATCCTATTTAGATCCTCTGGAAGCTGGTGACTGTCTGAGTAACAGTTTAAAATATACCTGTGTAAAGATTCTATATCGGGAGTAAGACATGCTAGGCACACCAGTCTTAATCGTGGAAAAAGAATTCCTATTTAATGGTAACGTTTCGGAACCAGTGTGGCTCCTTCCTCAGACCAAACAAATTATTATTTAGGTGTGCAGGATCCTACCCTTCCCTGTTATAAGATTCTATATCCACACATAGCAAAAGATACACACACATCATTTCCATTGTGGACCAATGGGCACAATTTTGCTAGTGTAGTATATAATAAGTAATATAATATACAATAAATTATATAGTGTATGTTATATAGTACATGATAAATAATAGTAAATTAGAATATGATAAGTAATATAGTATATATAATATGTAATATAGTATTTACGTTATATGGTATATAAAGTTATATAGTATGCAATAAGTCATATGGTGTATGATGTTATATAGAATATGATAAATACTATAAGTAAAATAGAATATGATGTTAAATAAGTAATATAGTATATATAATAAATTACATAATATTTAAGATAGCGAGCCTATATGTTATATAATAAGTAGTACATATGATGTTGTATAATGTTATATCTACTATATAAAATAGAAATCTGTATGTATGTACTCACAGCCACACCCCTGAATACAAGTGCAGTTGAACAACAAAAAGCCTGCATGTCACTTGCAGAGTGTGATGCCCCAATCCAGCCACTTGGACGAAGAGCCTGGGCTCCGTGCACTGAGTGACTACTCAGAGCCTCCTGGAATGTGCTGTAGTAATGGAAAATAACCCAAGACTTCATAATCATGGCTGCAGAAGTGAGCACCCACAGGGACATCTCTTTTATTGTTATTATGAATATATGAGAGTTCATTCTTTGCCTCAGGGTCTGTCTGTCCTGCAGGCGAGGACACAGCCTGAAAGACATAAAAGTCATGGTGCTCATAGCAAATTTTAGATCCCAAAAGGAGAGGTTAGAATGGGAATGTAAAAAAATTGGAACTCTGAACTCTGCAAAGATCTAAACTTTATGTGTCACTTTGTTTCTAATCTAAATGTCATGTAGAATTAATCAGACCAAATTCCTCTAAACCACCCAAACCCATAAATATCTCATTTATACCAGACCCTCCATGGACACTAGAGGTGAAGTGTATCTGATTGTTTATTTAACCCTTGCTAATTATTTTATTACTGTGTGTGATCATTGAATGTGTATTTTCTGTTTATTTGCCAGGCATGGGGGCAAAAGATAACATCTGTGTAATGTCAGAAAGTCTTTGTTCTAGTATGTATGAAAAGGCAGCTAGAAAGCTTAGGGAGAGAGGGGACAAAAGGAGCAAAAAGCCCTTCACTGAGCATAAAAGCAGAGAAAACACCTTCTTATAACAGAAGGCATCTTGCAGTCTCATACTATAAGAATAGCATTGCCCACAAAGCCTAAGAAACAAGAAGTAATTTCTTACTCCCATGTCTCCCAGAGTAAGGGGCGGAGATATGCAAAATACTCCTTTATGTTCCTTAGCTCATGCATGTGTCCAGAACTGCTGGCTAATAACATGTATAACAATATAGCTTAATATATAGAGCCAATCATCTGACCTGCAGGCATGACGTGTTTCGATCTTGTTAGATCTCGTCAGTGCACAATACAGATTCCTGGCTCTATGGTGTAGGACTTGGGCGTTCTAGTATCTATAAAATAGGGTGCTTAACAAGATTCAGTATTGTATTATGCCTGAGAAAGAAGCCGTAAGGTGGGCATACATGGTCCAATATTCTTCCGATAGGATTTGCGATAGTCCGAAATGACCGTAAATCCGATCAGAAGAACTGGCAATCTTTCATAGATTTCAGCTTAAAAAAACTATGGATGGTCTGGTTTTCGTAGATGGGGGTCGATGTAAAATATTCTATCGTGCCCAATCAGGTTTTTTAATATCGAAAACCCAGAAAAGTGTCTTCGATAATCCAATCAATTCGATCAAATAGATTGAATCGATCGGAATATTGATGCAGTGTATGCATTCCTTAAGTGCTTTGAAAGCTTGCATTTTCAATCATTTTATATAGCCAATAAAAGGTATTATTTTATATTCAAAATGTCTTCACTTTCACCAATGGCTAACATGGTACAATTCTCTACTACGAATTATATAGTATGTAAGTTATATAGTATATATAAGTTAAATGATAATGATATAGTATATTTTATATAGTATATATAAGTTAAATAATGATATAGTATATTTTATATAGTATATATAAGTTAAATGATAATGACATAGTATATAAGTTATATAGTATATATAATAAGTTAAATAATGATATAGTATATATGTTATATAGTATATATAATAAGTTAAATGATAATGATATAGTATATATGTTATATAGTATATATAATAAGTTAAATGATAATGATATAGTATATATGTTATATAGTATATATAATAAGTTAAATGATAATGATATAGTATATATGTTAAATAGTTTATATGTTAAATGATAATGATATAGTATATGTTATATAGTATATATAATAAGTTAAATAATGATATAGTATATATGTTATATAGTATATATAAGTTAAATGATGATATAGTATATATGTTATATAGTATATATAATAAGTTAAATGATAATGATATAGTATATAAGTTATATAGTATATATAATAAGTTAAATAATGATATAGTATATATGTTATATAGTATATATAATAAGTTAAATGATATTGATATAGTATATATGTTATATAGTATATATAATAAGTTAAATAATGATATAGTATATATGTTATATAGTATATATAATAAGTTAAATGATAATGATATAGTTATATGTTATATAGTATATATAATAAGTTAAATGATAATTATATAGTATATATGTTATATAGTATATATAATAAGTTAAATAATGATATAGTATACATGTTATATAGTATATATAATAAGTTAATTGATAATGATATAGTATACATGTTATATAGTATATATAATAAGTTAAATGATAATGATATAGTATAACCTTTCTATATATTGAGCTCATGTCTGTCTTCTTGGATCTGGGCAGTATCTTCTCCGAGATGCGGCATTCTGATCTGGATGAAGGTCTTGTAAAGGACCGTTTTCCTGCAGACGCGGACTGGGATCAGTTTTTTGGCTGCTTATCGCATCCTTAGAGGTCAATTGCATTTTTCCACCTTGGTGTTTTTGCACATGATCTTCTTTGAATTGGTTCCCTCTCCTCAATTGGGATAAATCGCAGTCTCGAGGGGGTGGGTGTGAGACTGTCCACCCACGACATGTACCTCGTGGTTGTCTCTGGGGAACTGTCCAGTCAGGGATTTCTCCTCATCCAAACTACTGAAGCTGTGGTCTGTCTATCTCCTACATTCCTTGCGTTCTTTTCCTTTGATAGTAGCGGAAATAATTGTTCAAAGGTCATTCCTCCAATTTGTGTCTCTGCATTCACTGCACTGTTACCAGATGTGCCACTTATTAATACCATTTACGTGTTAGTATGACAGTCTCTACATTTCCTCGTCCTTTAGTCTGATTCGGTCGACTCCTGGTTGACTCACCTTCCCTCTTGGTAAAGGTTTGTTATATTGCTGGCAGATAGGAGAAGTACACGCCAGGCCCAAGGGTGTTCAGTGTGATCCGAAACACATAAGTCTTTGTTTTTATCATGTGTTCATCCATCAGGAGAAATAGGCAAACTAAAGTCTATGCTGTTTTGTTTAATTGTCAGCTTTTACACATCTTTCGATCTGCAAGCTTCTTATCTGTATTATCACGAGTATTTTGATTCCATTGTGTCTGACCTGACCGCTGCTACGCAGGACTGGGCTGATTGGAGTCATTACCTACAGCCTTTTCTATGTTTGTGGCAAGTTCTCCATTTAAAGTTCTCTTCAGTCTACTTCTTTTATCCTTCGCTCTGTGCTCTATATCAACATAATAGTATAATGCAGAATTAAGTAATATTAGAAAAAGCAATGTCCTCCCACCTTGGAGACTCTTATACTTGTCAGCTTTGGATTTGTACTCTTGGTGATGTCAGTATACTGTTGGTCTTTTGTATGCTTCTGTGCTGCCTTGTTGGTTTGATCCAGAGAAAACTTTCTTTTTCGGGTTTTCCATTTTTTCTTTCAAGTAATTTCTTTTAAATCCTTTATTTGCTTCACTCTTCCATGTGATTTCCTTGTTGTCTATTATTAAATCCAGAATATGTCCTTTTAGTTCTCATTACAAGGTATAAATGCTGGAAACTCGGAGCTACTAGTTTAGTCTGCTGTTCCAGTTAAAGGGCATAGCAGATAATTATCTATCTTCTACTACTCTATCCCTATCGCTATCTATCTATCTATCTATCTCATCTAGTTCTTATCATATATCATCATCTCATCTATCGATCATTCCTACCTATCAATATATCTATCATCTATCTATATCATCTTCTATCATATCTATTCTACTCTAATCTGTCATATAACAATTGTCTTGCTTAATTTGAATACCTTTTTGACTGTCTGTACATCATTTATGTATTCTGCATGTGTTCCATAATCCGCATAATGAATAAAATGACAAAGGGAAGGGCACACAGGGAGCGCAAAATGTGTCCTCCCCTCAAACACTGCTAAAACCACCCCTAGCGGTTGTGATCCCGGCGCCAATACATATGAACGGCTGTTTCGCGCATATTGGCTGTCAGGTCTCCTAGCAACATGACGCTACCAGCTACTATTCTGCTCAGCGCACCAAATATAACTGCTTAAGATAAGGAAGAGGCGGGGGAGCGAGGTCGAGGTAGGTGGTGCCCCTGATGACTCTCTTAGCAAAATGAAAAGACACTATGATAAACTCTACGTCACTGACAGTAAGGTTGGGGTGGATATGCTCTGTAATCAATGGAGAAGAAATGTGAATTCTAATTGTACAGACCTTGGATCATGATGTTAGTGTTCCTGGTAAGATCATTTTAAGCTGGATATCTTCTATTGATATGTTAGTTTTTTTAGTATAATTGTCCTTAATTTAATCTTGGACAGAGGAGGAAACTGTAAGTAAATAAAGGTACTCTGTGCATTGGGGATATAGAACACACAGAAAAAAAAAAATTACAGTTCCCCTACTAAGACCCTTTAATTTGAGGACACCAATTCCTTCAAGGCACTGGAACACAAATTACGTACATCCAGTTACGGAAAAATGCCCGCGAAAACTGGTATAAAAGAAGAAGCTTACAATTATCTCTGATTTTGATTCCTGAGGAATGCGCACATCAGAGCTATCAGGATTACAACGTGTGAAGGCAAATAACTGGGGCTCCTGTGTGGGTTTATGGATTTTGAAAGGCACAGTACACCGTAATATAATTTAAAAAACTGGTGATACTTTGATTGTTGTGCAATGCTACTGTTTACTGTGATACTAATGTATAATGAAAGGTTTTTGAAAGTTACACAGGAAGATGTGGACCTTCTATATTATTTTTACCAAAGTTAGTGGGTACTTTTATAGTTTTTATCAGATATTTAATGTAGATATTATGTTGAACTAAAAAATAAGAGGGTGAAGGTTATTGGAAATGCTTGAAATGGTGGGTTTGTGTGGAAGAGCTATTGGAAGATGTTAGAAGGAAAAAATTGTTGGAACGCTACGAGGGGGATCTGTACAGATGGCCATCCACATCTATGAATATTACTTACCAGACCTAGGGCCTACCCGATTTGACCGACCTGTGATCGCAAATGAATGGGTATTTTTGCATCTGATGTTCGATCAATATCGCGGCGGAAAACGATTCCGGCCACGATGAACATCACGTGAGTGCTCGGTCGGGTAAGTAATATGCATAGATATGGCCACCTTTAGAACCAGTAGTAAATATTCCCCCTTTTATAATGTAATAGAAATTTCTCTGGTCCTTACACATGGCAGTGGTCATTATGGTCAACAACCATTGCGCCAGGATAAATCTCACAGACAACTGGCTCCTGTTATAAACAATTCTTCCCCCACACTGGGGTTGTTGCGAACCAGATATCTACAAGCTGCGCATAACACCAATGCCCATGCATTTCACTTTATGCTGCAATCTCCGCGAATCGGACGTGACATGAGATTATAATCATTAAGGCTCATAGTGTTTTCAAGTGAAACTTTCTGAATTGAGAAAGCCAGCCGGCCTACGACTAGCAACGTCCTTCAAGAACTAACTTCAAGTCCAGTTGATCTAATTGAATACAACAGAGCCCAAGGACACAAACTAGGGCCCTTGTTGAGCTGGGCGCGGTGCCCGGGTTTTTCTTTAGCACCTCCCCGTCGCTTTTGCTTGCTGTTTTGGAAGCGCTTTCCTGTTTATGCTGCGTGTAATTTGTCAACATAGTGAGCAGAGAGCCAACCTGCACACCTCTCCTCTTTTTTTTCTTTTTTATCAGCCATTAATCTACCCCCCCTTCCTACAAATGTCTGCCTGATGTCCGGCACTCCGTGCTCCCACCCCCCCCCTCCCCCCCCCCCCCCACACAGCCTCCCCCGCTCTCTGAAAGGACATAAAGAGATGGTCAAAACTTCACCAACCTGTCCCTGTTTATTTACACCATTGGTAAAAATGTTAGTAACCATTCCTTCAATACGATATTTGTTTTAAAATGTTATTGTTATATTACTGTTAATCTATGCGTTTAGTTAATTTTATCTCCTAACACCCAAGACAGGGTACAATATTCCATCAAAATATTCATGCGCAATACTAAAGCCTAGTAAGATGTGACAAAAAAATAAACCATTAACAAAACTTACAACAAGCAAGATAAACTTGTGTATCACACATGTCCGAGGGCTAATTTCTGCCCAGAAACGTCCATGCATTTAAAGAATCACAGGTACAGACCCAAATCATAATTTAGCAGGAAACTCATTTCACATCTTACTCCCTAAGTTTATCTACGCAGGGGACCTGCAAAAAAAACGGGATCACCCATCTTTTTCATAATTCATTAGATGTTGATATAAAGACAACGATTGCTGATCCAGATGGCAGATACCTGCTAGCCCACTGCTAGAAGCATATGTGCTATTTAATATCTATGCCCCAAATACCCATCAACAACAATTTTTTATATAATACCCTCTCCAAACTATAAACATTTGGAGACATCCCCGACACTGATAGCAGAAGACTTAAAGAGTAACTAAACTTCAGTTTTCAGATCCTAATGTGAAAGTTTTTCTCCCCAGACACCTACACGTTGAAAGATTCTTCTCTATTATTTGCATTTAGTAGATAATTAATAGATTCTGTAACAAAGGAGGCTTCCATCTTGTTGCCAGTACACTCATAGCCCATGTTGGCTTCAGAGACACCCCCCTGACCCCAGCATTCACTTCTCTATGTGCAGAGTTTCTAGCATCTCTTTCTAGTGAAAGATAAAGCCTCTAAATGTACCTGAACTCACAGCTGATTTGCTGGTGGCGCACCATGTAAATGCTGTGTGTTTAGAAACAATCAGACCAAGAAGTCGCAAGTTCAAATCCCCTAGCTTACTTTGAAAACAATATAAACATGGTCTACTGCCTGAGTTTAGTGCTTTTTTGTTTGTTTGTTCCATGTTTCTAGAAAAATATGAAGTTCTACATATGTACAATCTTATATCAGCAGCTCTGTTA
This sequence comes from Hymenochirus boettgeri, assembly GCA_019447015.1. Classification (NCBI taxonomy): domain Eukaryota; kingdom Metazoa; phylum Chordata; class Amphibia; order Anura; family Pipidae; genus Hymenochirus; species Hymenochirus boettgeri. The sequence goes on along the minus strand of CM033471.1, from coordinate 58,610,124 downwards.
TTTATTTACCAACCGTTGAATTGCTGACAGTCTTCCAGTAGCAATACAAACAGTGTACTGATTTTACTGACATTTACTTCTATTGATTAAGAGTTCACCTGTGGCGTGCTCTGCTAAAGTTCTGGGTTAGGAAAAAAATCAGACTATTGGGACACAGGTTCGATTCCCATGTTCCCTTTTTTTGTTTTATTATGTGTCTAGCAAAAGATAAAGACTCTACATGTACTAGTCCATTAATTATTAGCCCTTTGGCCTAGGCGGTTAGAAAGCTTGCTTTTTAGAAAGACACAGAATAAAGGTTGCTGGTTCAATTCCCATACTTACTTTTATTTTTAGCTGAAATGTTAAATGTTCTGTTTCTTTCATCCATGCTAGCAAAGACATACACTGCAAAGATTCTTTTCTTTTTGTATGTAAAGCATAGGAATTTATCATTGTTAGGGACAGAGCATTTCTAATGTGTTTACACAAAAACTGCTCTGGTATCTATGGTTCTTGCAGAGGAGAGGAACTCTGAGCTTAACATGATTGCTGCAGCTTCCAGGAAGCAAGACTGCAGTTTTCTGTGAAGTGTCCGGCGGACACTTAGATGGGTGTTCCCAGATAAGGTGAATTATGGGAGCTGACCCTTAGTACAACACAGGTTTTTCATAAATCACCCAGCATCCACAGCAAAGGGAGACATGAGACACAGCTTGTTGTTCGTTTGTGAATGTGCCTCTCTATTGGGACAATGTTGTCTTGGGACTTTATTCTCCTTTAACATACCTCTTGATCCACTGGGATAAATCAACCCAGACTAAACTGAGACTAATAAAAAAACATGTAAAAATGCACCTCGTTCGCAAAAACCAAGGAAACTTCATCCGAACACACCACCCCACCTACTAATCTACAGAAAACCCCTGCTGTTATAATATGTAAATACAAAGCCATTTTAATGTAATTATTAAGAGAACAAAATAGACCTGGGCAACCCCCCCCCTTCCCTCCTTCTTTCTCTCTATACGATATACTCTTATGTTTAAATACATGGGATGCTAAGACAGAGAAAATAACAGACAAACCGTATACCTACTTAAGATAACAAATGTAATGATCTGTTATTACAATGCATCCTTTATCATCATCAATAAAAAATTTGAATAAAAAAAAAAAAAAACTGTCAAAAAACTACATAACACCTTAAGGAACTACTATCTGATCGGGGAGAGAAAAAACCTTAACTCTAAGGAATATACATATTATTCACCACCACATAATTTATATCTGATTGGATTATTTCTTGGCTCACCTGCAATAATGAAATGTACAGAGGGACGTCTATCGAACAATGAGTATGGTCCGACCACAAAATTCTCCAAATCCACCTTACAACAAAAAACCCACAACAACTCCGTTATTAAAGGCTATGTCCACCCTAAAAATTTTTTTTTCATATAAGCTCCCCCCGGGGCTCCCAGCCCCAACCGCTATAATTTTTTTTTTAGAAAGCCCCCCAACTCTACTTACCTCCCCTCGATCCTCCGCCGCGCTCCCGGCCCTCTGCTTGCAAGGAAATGCAAGCAGAGGGGCGGACCGGCAGCCGCGTCTGTGATTGGCTAGCGGCACCAATCACAAGACGCGGCTGCCGGCAGCTCACTACTTCGCCGGAGGAAGAGGAGAGGTAGTAAGAGTTTGGGGAGCTTTCTAAAAAAAAAAAATATGCGGTTGGGGCTGGGGGCCAGGGGGATTAATATATTAAAGGGGATTATCGCTAGGGGGAGGGATAGTGAACGGGAGGGAGAGGGAGGGAGAGGGAGGGAGAGGGAGGGGAGGGAGGGGGAGAAGGGCTGTAGTACGCATGGCAAAATCTACCTGGGCAGCTAGCAGGCATGTCCTATATGGACTCTGCTAGCCTCCTGGTAGTCATTTTTTGGGACTTGGGGGGGGACTACAGGAGAACCCTATGGAGCTGGGATGTGAGGTAAGGATTAAACTACACTACATGATGGGGCCAGTAGTTGGGGGATTATAGTTTTTTGGGGGTGGACATGCCCTTTAAGTGGAGGCTCAATGAGTCCTTACTAGCAGACAAAGCTTCTATCATAGATAGGATATGCAACTCAGGATGGGGATAAAATTGGTAGCTTTATTTCAAACACATATCGTCTCAAGGATTCAACAGGATACTAGGACAACAGCCTGATGCGTTTCATGGGAACACCCACTTCACCAGAGGCTGAGAAAATGACTTTGAATCCTTGAGACGATATGTGTTTGAAATAAAGCTACCAATTTTATCCACATCCTGAGTTGCAGTCCTATCTATGATAGAAGTTGCTAATTGTTAGCGCCGGTACGGGGAGGCGCCGTCTTGGAGCATTGCACCAGGTGATTGGGATCGGAGTGCCGCTGGCAGGATCCATGAGTAACATGTATGTTTATAGCAGACAAAGCTAACATAAATCAAATCAGCAAAGACATACTAGAATATTTTACTCTTAACGAAGGCCAATGTCCAGAATTCCCTTGGATCTGGGCAGCACATAAAGCATATATACTAGCCCCACATCTTAAAAAAAATCAAATCCCAACAATTCCATACCCTAGAAAAACAAATTCATGAACTTGAGACCATACACATGACCTCAGGTGATGACTCCCTCTTAACTGAATTATGTTTAAAGAAACAACAATTACATGCTTTGTTCTCAATGGAAGCTGACAAAACCCTGAGATGGAATAAAAACTTCTATTACCGTAAATGGAATAAGGCATATAAACCCTTGGCTAATCTACTACATCCCAGAATAAAATGAAAAGGAATCAAATACGAACACAATCAGGAATTATCACCACCAATCCTGACCAAATACCAAACATTTCACGCTTACTATACATCCTTATACTCACAACCCAAAAAAGAAAACTGCACCACCATAAAAAATTTCCTAACCCAACAACTACCAGACACCAAACTAACAAAAGACATGCAATCTAAATTAATCAACCCGATCACAGCTCAAGAAATAATACAAACCATCAAACAACTTAAACCAAATAAAGCCCCGGGGACCAGATGGTTTCTCAGGACTTTATTATAAAAAATTTGCAAACCAACTCACACCATATTTAGTTAGGCTATATAACGGTTTTATGCAAGGATCCAAAATGCCACCAGATATGAATTTAGCAGGTATATCCTTAATCCCCAAACCAGGGAAATAACCATTAGACCCAAAAAATTTAGACCCATCTCACTAATTAACCAAGATCTAAAAATCAAGACCAAAATAATAGCTAACAGAATAAACACCTTCCTCCCACAAATAATAAAACCCGACCAAGTAGGCTTTACTCCAGGATACCAGGCCAACGATAACATCCGCCGAATCTGCAACATTTTATCCTACTTAAACACACACCACACCCCGGGATGAATCATGTCATTGGACATGGAAAAAGCCTTTGACAAACTAAACTGGCAATATTTATTAGAAACCCTAAGGCAGTATGATTTCCCAGAGACTATAACCAATGTATTGCACACATATTATGATAACCCAACTGCTATTCTACATCTCCCCAAGGACACTATAAACCCCATAAATATAAGAAGAGGTACAAGACAGGGCTGTCCTCTATCCCCAATACTTTTCGTATTGGCAATGGAACCCATAGCAAACACAATCAGAAATCACCCTTCAATTTCAGGAGTCTCCATAGCAAACTCCAACTATAAAATAAGTATGTTTGCGGATGACATTGCACTGACCCTCACCTCCCCCCTCACTTCACTACCACACCTATTCAACACCTTAAAGGGCATGTCCACCCCCAAAACTATGATCCCCCCAACTACTGGCCCCACCATGTAGTGTATTAATCCTTACCATCACATCCCGCTCCACAGGTTCTCCTGTAGTCCCCCCCAATCCCAAAAACTGCCCACCAGGAGGATAGCGAGTCCATATAGGACTCTGCCTCCTACCTGGCCTCCGGGAGAACTTTGGCATGCGTACTGCAGCCTTCTCCCCCTCCCTCTCCCTCCCTCTCAGGATTCCCTCCCCCTAGCGTTAACCCTTAAGATATAGGATTCCCCCTGTCCCCCCAGCCCCAACCGCTCTATTTATACTCTTAGACAGCTCCCCAACTTTACTTACCTCTCCTCTTTCCTCCGCTGCACTGAATGACCGGCAGCCGCGTCCGTGATTTTCTCGCATTTTCTCTCGAAGCAAGAGGGGCCAGCGCGGCGGAGGAAAGAGGGGAGTAAGTAAAGTTTGGGGAGCTATCTAAGATTATAAATAGAGCGGTTGGGGCTGGGGGGACAGGAGGAATCATATTAAAAAATTGATTTTTAGGGTGGACATACCCTTTAAATAAAATATCCCAAATTACAGTGCTTAAATTCAATCAAGAAAAAATCGACCTGTTTGCCATAATCATTCCTCCTCACCACAAAAACTCCTTAGAAAAAAAACAACTTCCAATTCTCATGGAAAGCAGAAGCTTTAAATCTTGGGAATAACCCACCCCGTCAATAAACTCCCTATACCAAGCAAACACCCAAACACATATAAATTATTACAAAAAGACCAGATCAAATGGACAAAACTTAAAGGAATAGTTCACACAAAAAGTGAACTATTCCTTTAAAGCAGTGATTGAAGACCGGGACCTATTCCTTACTTTCCGTTCTTCAATCACTTCACCAGGATCCAGGACCGAAGTTAAGTTTAATTACCTCGCGCACGATCCACCGCGGCTCCATTGATAACTGCCAACGGCTCCCTGGTTTAGTTTATTATAGCGCGCAATATCACGCATGCACACTATAGTACAACTAAACCAGGAAGCAGTCGTCAGTTGTCAATGGAGCTGCGGTGGATCGTGCGTGAGGTAAATAACTAACCTCTGGTCCTGGATCCTGGTGAAGTGATTGAAGAACGGAAGGTAAGAAAAAGGTCCTTTACCTCCCAGTCTTCAATCACTGCTTTAAAGGAATAGTTCACTTTTTGTGTGAACTATTCCTTTAATATTTCATGGCTTGGAAGAATCCATACAATTAAAATGAATATCCTCCCACGCATTTTATATTTTTTCAGATGTATCCCGATTTGGATACCAAAAGAATGGCTAAAACCCTTCCAAACACAAATTAACCGCTTTATCTGGACAGAGAAAAAACCCAGAATCAAAATGGATCTATTATACAAACCAATGTCACAAGGAGGACTGAGAGTCCCAATATATATAAATATTATGTGGCTGCACAATTATCACAAAATTCCTAACATGGCACACACTAAAACAACCTCCTAGATGGGTCCAGTTGGAATCTGACCTCTTACACCCATTAGACGTAAACTCTATCACCTGGATCCCAGCTAACAAAAGACAAACCCCAAACACCATTAGCCCTCTAATTATCTTAACCCTCAAACTATGGGACCGAGTTAAAAAACAATAAAAATTACATACCTCCCCCTCCCCCATGTCCACAATCACCAACTGCCCAACCTTCCCACCTGGACACCAAAAGCTTTAAATGGTAGAAAGAAGCTAACTTTTTTAGAGTTATACAGTTTCTTGAATCAGGAAATCTAATAACTATAGACAATGAAAAAAATACAATGAATCCCCATAAGAGGCCATTATCAACTCATACAAATCCACCATTACATAGACAAAGAATTCCAACCCAACAAATACAACAATGATATGACAGAATTCGAAAGGACATGTCACTACTCCCCCATCAACAAAGGTAACTTATCAAGCATTTACAAATGGCTATTCAACATACACTGTAGTACTCACGGGTCCGTTGGCGGCACTCCGACCTTCCACATCTGGTGCAAAGAAATCCCAAATGAGAGGTGCCTCCCCGCACCGGCACGTAGTAGTAATAATTAGTGTGAAGGAACGTGGGATATGCAGCTCACGATGTGGATAAAAGTCATTTTCTTTATTTAGAATAAATAAAAATTAGACATACATCGTCAGGGAGTCATAGCTACCCAATGGACGGCTATTCAACATACCCAAGCCAACCAAACACTCCTTCCTTCCTTAGAAACATGGGAAGACTCAGAATGGGGATATACCTATGAAAAATTAAATAAGGGAAGCCTAAACATCGCTGTAAGAATAATATATCCTACACTGGTCCAACCAGTATGTGTGCTAGTTCTTAGAACACTGAAAAAGCCTCACAGCTGTGGGAGACAGAATTCACACACACCACAGGGCATGTACTGAAAACTATCTCAGTTTATTTAGGTCATACATTGGCATATATGAAACAAAGAAAAACCTTGCATGACGAAAAGGGGCTTTACCGGACTCTATGTCTGTAAACAATATAATAAAACATGTCTTGGAATGCGAGAATAGAGACAAGTTGACATAGGAGGCGAAAGACCTTGAGATAACGTATTATCTATGGCCATGAGAAACAGCTTGGGCTAGGTACAGCTTGGTACATTTTGAGAAAAACAGACTAAGTAATATGTGCACAAAATGGAGTCGAAACAAAATGGCTGCTATTAGGCTAAGTGATTATACAGAATATATAAAAACCTAACAGTTCCACCCTTTTATCCCAAAGGGATAACTAAACGGAATTTATATGTAACGTATAGCAACATTATCAGTGGAAAATCATTCATAGCGATTACATCATTATACATTGCAGCGTGAGCAATAGTTTTACGATTAGTAGGAAACTTGCAAACAGATGCGAATATAGAAATACATCCTGGGGCACATTGAATACAGCAGCAACAGAGAATCAGAACACATATGATTATTATAATTGTACCAAAAATATTGCGAAGCTGACCCCAGGAGGGAAGCCACCAAAAAAGCATGTTCCATAAAGAAAATTTACCATCATCTACCTTGATGTGATTACTAAGTTGTTGCAAAGTACTGATCTGATATTTAATAGTGAGGGTATGATCAGAAAGGTTAAAGCAGCACATACCTTCAACACTTTCACATCCTTAACTATGCAACAAAAGTAGATAATCGATAGCAGCACGATTCTGGAGAACAGCATGTTCCAGAGTATTATAGTCAGTTAGCATATTGGTAAGGATAGAGCTAGTTATATTTATTTCTTTAGCTACTACACATGCAAGATAAAGCAATTGTCTACCAGTATATATTGCTAGACCTGGAACGCCTACGATACTAGCACCTAAAGCAACAACTTCAGTTTCAGATAGGGGATGTACATTAGACTTACAATCCTCTGGCATAGTTATAAGATCCCTGCGATTACGTTTACCTGCAGAGAGGAAAGAAGAAGATTGCAAATGTGTGCTTGGCACTATCACCATACTTAATCTACTGATAGCACAAGGACCTCCAGAAATGTTAGCAGGTAAATAAGTGTAGCTAACATTCCCACAGGCCATAACCCATCCCTCTGAAAAAACAATGTGTACATAATTTGATGTCGTTTGATAGGTGAGATTACACTTCATGTTATTATTCACAGAAACACATTGTGTAGCAGCAGGACAAGTAAAAATAAAACAAACTTCAGCATCAGTAACATTTTGAGTCCGAATCATAACCATATCTACAGTTCGTTCGCGGGAAGTTTGTTGAGGTAGTCTGGAAAATTTAAGCGGGTTACACCATCTTCCCGGATAATTGGGGTCCACTACCTTATAGTGCTGATCAGTCAGATAGTATTGGAGACAGGTTGGAACTGAAGCTGGAATAGCGATCAAACAAGTACTTATAATGTCCCGTGCACTTTTTACATTTCCTAAACAGAAATCAGTTGTGTTTAGGAGTCTTTTTGAAATATACTCCCAAATGTTACCTGGGGGCAATGGAACACGGGGAGCAATAGAGCGGGAAGCTCTATTCATTATAATAGCTTCAAAGTGGGGAAAACCACAGAATAAGATGAAAAATGAACATGTCAGGAAAATATATTTCATCTGGATTTCACAATTCCCCACCGGCTTGGGGTCTGGGCTCATCTGACTCCTTCTCCTCGAGGTTGGCAGCGTTGTCATCTCTGAAGTCGTCGGGTGGTCATCTCGGTGGTCATCTCGTTCTCCAATCAACAGATTTGTGTGCGCGTTACTCTGGAAGCATGTACCACGATGGATTGCCCTCGACCAGGATAGCTGTACGCGTCACGGCTTCGACAGTCACCGGAACACCATATGGAGGCCTCTAAAATTGTGTTGATGTAACGCCTTTACCAAACCACATCACCTGGTTTGAACGGGTGCGTCGGAGCACTAGAAGGTAAAGGAAAAGACAAAGAAACATCACCATAGATACTATTCAATTTCTCAATTAGTTTTGCCACATAAGCTTCCTGGATAAATTTCCAGGTCACCTGTAATTAATGTCCCTGTCTTAACTGCCCAAGGCGTAGGGAATGGTCTGCCCATTAAAATTTCGAAAGGAGACAACTTGGATGTAGAATTGGGGGCCATACGAATCTCTGCTAATACAGCTGGTAAATAAATATCCCATTTACTGAAAGAACCTGCAGTAGCCTTCCTAAACTTCTCTTTTATTGTGCGGTTCATTCGTTCAACAACATCTGAACTCTGGGGATATAAAACTTCTATTCAATGAACATCAATTACACAATGTCTTGTATTAGCTTAGAAGTAAAGGCTGGTCCTTTATCTGAATCTATCCTAACAGGACAACCTCATTTAGGAATAATTCCCTTACACAAAATTTTAGCAACAGTTTTCACATCTTCTTTTTAAACACATATACATTTGGGCAATAAACCTTGTGGCTAAGATTTTTTATGAGCCATATTATTACTATAACTATCCCCTCTTTAATAAAGACCTAAAAGGTCTAAAAACAATACTTGAGAGAAAAAAAAAAATCTTTTAAAAAAAATGAATCGGGAGAAAACAAAAAATTAAAACCGAAACAATAACATTTTCGGGGAAAAGTATGAACGCAGGAAAGAAACAAAAGAAACGGAGAAAAGAATAGCAACTTATACACATATATGAGATAACATTCCCTTAAACAACATGAAAAGAACTCACAATCATTCCATTTAAACAACTAAAACATAAGGAAGATAATAATCCCCAAATTAAATTAATGTAAAGTCAGCTCACCATTCTCATTTATAAACTTTCTACTGCCGAAACTAACTACATTAAAATCATACCTGGAAACAATGTACTAACAGCTTAAACCTTAAACAAAACACCAGTACGGGTCAAAGAAAAGATTAAGCTAAATAAACAAAACACAGTAACGAACTAAATTCCAAACAGAATCTGGGAATTGAAGATCTATATACATTATACACAAACACAACCATAACAGCTCTAATTGGTAGAGAATCAAATCGGACTGGGTAGAGATTTACACCTATATTTAAATATTAATTGCTTGGGTATTAATTTAACCTGTAATCTTAATACAGTAAATAAAAGGAATATACTATGGGTAAGACCTGAATATATCTAACTTCTAAGACCATGATAGATTTAAAATAACCTCATACTCTGTGAGACATCGGATAGTTCATATTCTATTCTTTAGCATTTATAAAACATGATTAGATGTTAATTAAACATTCTCCGTGTCCAATATAATAAAATTGGAGGCCTCACCAGCCATTGCACAAGTTGCAGAGATGCATTCTCTTAACAGTGATTGCCAATGACTTAGAGAGAAAAAAAAAAATAAGTGACTAGTTTCAAGGTGTCTCTGTGATATTGTGATAAAACTGCCACCATGATTTTACAATGTTCTCTTACAATACAAATGAAAAGATTTATCATAATTCACAAAGCTCAGAGCAGGGGCAGAGATAAATGTTATAACAATTATTTAAACATTCTTTGTCATTTGCAGTGTCCATAGAATGATGTTTGGACAGTCTTTAATGGTGCATTTTGGAGCATTTGGTCCCAGTGGGAGCTGGCTGGGATTCATTGTTGGTAAAAGTTCATGAAGCTGACCAATTCAGCTTTATCACAGGGTGTTTGAAAAGCAAATGTCTTTATCTCTGGCGGGGCTGACCAGATATTCACCCTTAGATATTATACAACCAAGATATTGAACTGAGTCTTTGCAATATTGTATTTTCTGGAAGCTTTTGATGCAAGACAATTGAGGAGAGAGAAACATTTTACATACCTCCATGCTCTGAATACACAATAACCACATTAACATATTTGACAATTAACATATTTCACATAATCTTAGAACCATGTGGCTAAACCCATTATTATTTTAACACTTCACAGAGAGCCATAGAGTCTGTCACTGGCAAGTCCACCAAATCTCTATGTCAAACAGTGACACATAAATTGGGACTTTTCAAAAAAATGAATACAAAAAGACTGAGCCGTAGCACCAGCCGACATGCAGAAATAAGGCATCTCTCAAAATCAACAACTGTATTACATTGGGTATCGGCAGAAATGCTAATAAGGGTTTATCCATCCAAAACTATAGGAACTATCTGTATTATGAGCTATAATAGGGGTATAAACTAGGAAGACAGTCTTTATAATCACTCATTGCTTTACAAAGGTACAAACCATTGGCAGAATACTATTAATTATATCCTGTAAAAAGGGGGTTAGGGGCATTAAAAAAAAATAATCTTTTACTTCCAACAAGTTATGCCACTAAAGAAAATTAAGATACACAATTTACTAAATCCGGTATTATCAAATTAATGGGGTAATCTGGTAATAATTCAAAGGAAAAATAAGACAATAACAATTGGCCATTGTCCCTATTAGTGACAAATATTTTATATTCTTAGTCTCTGCAGGTACCCCGATAAATCTCTACAAAAGACTTGCAATCAGCTGAGGGACCATTAATATAAGGAAGCTTTGATAGAGAAGCACATAGTCCCTGTATCATCAAAAAAAATTAAACAGCTTACCTTGTATATGAAGAACACAAATAGGATTACACATTCTGTCCATGAGCTGTACCACAGCGAGGGAATCACTTGTGGGAAAATCCATCACAACTGCCATCATAGGGGATATCTATCTGTGACTGTATTTTCACATCCTACTTAGCTATATAGATATAACGGGTCTCACCAATGATCTAATTTATTACAAATAAACATTTGCTATTATGAAGCTGATTCCTCTTTAACACCAACAGAAACTCTACCAGATCCTTGCCCTTCACTTTCTAAATCTTCACTTTCTCAAAAACCTCTGTAGTATAAGAAAAAAACCTTCCGTAGACATTCCTACCTCCATTCGCAATTATAAAAATCCCATTTACAACTAGTTAGACATGAAAGGAGAGGAGGAGGGGGAAGCGGGTTTAGGAATGTAAGAAGATAAGAATTAGACACAGAATAGAAAACATCGAGTCCAAACATTCTAAGTGAAACCAGCATTAACCAAATTTAAACTTTACTTATTAATATAATCAGATGTATAATAAAATTCACTAAGAGAGCTCACAATAAGAATATACATCTTTTATCCAACCCAATATATTATCAAACCATGGATTGCCATAATCTGTACCACCAATGCGGATCACCTAATCCTCTTGAGTTTCCAGGAAAATTCTTCGGAATATCAGTATTTTCCCACACATTGGAAACCTGTAAACTTAGAATTAAAACACTTTAATATACTTTAAATGACTTATCATGTTTGGGTCAGACACCTTTACTGTGAAACTCTCCATCCTGTAAGCAAGAAGGTTAACAATAAGCGCAGTGAATACAATTAGGGAAACAAATCACACAAATATCACCACTGAAGCAAAAGGAGGGGAGGGGAAAAAAAAAACTTATACTCTAATAAATCAGACACTTACATATAAGCATGCAAGACAGACAAGACAAATAGTAGGTTTCTCAATGTTCGTATAATGCTAGCTAGCAAAGAACACAACTCAGAAGTTCGAACTTCAATGAACCGGACACACATGTCCGTTCTATAAATGGTTAAGCTTAACTCTTAAGTCCCCGTCCCTAACTCCCGTGTTTTACACTTCACTTCACGCTGAAGAAACTCTTAGTAAAGAGAAAACATTAACTCTCTATGTGCAGGTCGTCGCCTGCGGAGTATTATCTTGTAGTCCAACCACAAGTTGCGAGTCCAACCCGCAAATAGGGATCCTATCAATCAAGGGGAAAATATATATCTTGTAACGGCTCCCAGTTACCTCTTCCAAAGAGAACTAAAAAATGCAGATCGCCACCTGCGGAGTCTACCTTAACTCTTTAACTCTCTAGAACACCCAGCACCAAGTTTTTACATTCCACTCAGGGAATAAAACTCTTTCAGAATTAACACTCCACCCCAGAAGCAACTTCCTTAAGAGAACTCGATCACAGGTCCCAGCCTGCGGGCATTCTACTTACAGACACTCTACTTACAGACCTTCTGTAAGACGTGGGGCATGCGTCCGCCCTTCCAGACCCACGTTTTAAAATCTATACCAATGTGCTGATACAAGTTACAGAACAAGCAAGACAGAACCTAAAATTAATAAGTTCAATACTCACTATCCTGTAGGTTGTACCCCACTTACTGACCCAAATTGTAAGAATAATAATCCTAAACTGGTCCAACCATTATTTGATGCCTAGTTCTTAAACACTGAAAAAGCCTCACAGCTGTGGAGACAGAATTACACACACACAGGGCATGTACTGAAAACTATCTCAGTTTATTTAGGTCATACATTGGCATAATGAAACAAAGGAAAAACCTTGCATGACGAAAAGGGGCTTTACCGGACTCTATGTCTGTAAACAATATAATAAAACATGTCTGGAATGGAGATAAGACAGAATAGAGACAGTTGACATGGAGCAGAAGACCTTGAGATAACGTATTATCTATGGCCATGAGAAACAGGGGCTAGGTACAGCTTGGTACATTTTGAGAAAAAACAGACTAAGTAATATGTGCACAAAATGAGAGCGAAAACAAATGGCTGCTATTAGGCTAAGTGATTATACAGAATATATAAAAACCAACAATCGCCCTAAGAGAAACAGCCCTAAAAGTCCTCTACCGAACCTATAGAGTTCCAACACTATTAAACAAAATCTTCCAAATATTAGCCCACAATGTTTTAGAAATGTGGAAATCCGGCCATATGTACCATATCTGGTGGACCTGCCTGGTGGTGTAAACCTACTGGGAAGGTCTTCCAGTTGATTTCAAGAGTTCTATTAATTCCATAAAAACAACCCAGGCATAGCCCTACTAAACAAAGAAATTATCGAACTAAATAGACATGGAAATACCTGGGCACAAATCGTCATGTTAGCCTCCAAAATATCAATAGGAGCCCAATGGAGAAGCCCCGGCGCTTAGTCCGACAGGTCCCGACGGACCTTGTCTTCTATGCGCATAGATCGCACATGCGCATAGAAGACCAGGTTCGTCGGGACCTGTCAGACTACACGCCGGGGGAGCAAGCGACGGGTAAGTTTCTTAACTTCTCTCCTGGCTCTTGTTTGTTCTATTGAAGAACGGAAGGTAAGGCACAGTCCTTTACCTCCGTTCTTCAATAGAACTGGATTCCCAAATGTTGAAAATAACGAGTGGAGATACCTTTAATTATGAAAAGAAAAGCAATGTATCATAAACCAACTTAACAACAGCCTAAACCCTTCACCAGACTGCCAAAAATATAAATATGGTAATCTATTATAACATCTACAATAATCTAGTTTTGTATTGTTTATACCAACATTGAAATATTGTTTTCCTGTAACCAAGTTATCTATATTGAACTATGTTGTACACCTGTTAAGTAAGTTACTGCAACTTAAGATTGAAAGTAATAAAAACTATTGATAAAAACATTCTTAAGCTTCTTATCAATAAGACTTGTTTGTAATACGGCCTCCAATAATTCATCCATTCCCTTTTGATTTTAAACGTGGGATCCACATTTAATTTTTCATAATGATCTGTATTAGAAACTGCCTCGTACTTCATTGACGAGGGAGGATCACCTTAGCTCCCCCCTTATCAGCTTTCTTAATTTTACATCATTAAGATCCTTATCTGTTTCAAGGTCGAATATTCTCTGTGTGTCAGATTATTATGTTTATAATGTACTTTTTGCAAAGGTAAAAGCTGCACCTGTTTATTCACAACATTTTCAAACACCTCCAGAGATTTGTTGGGCACTATAGGGTTAAAAACAGATTTCTTTTTTAAAAATTCCTCCCTTTGTCAAATGTATATAAATGAAGTACAGAGGGAGTTGTCTAATACAGATCATTATGAAAAATTAAATATGGATCCCACGTTTTAAAATCAAAAGGAAGTGGATGAATTATTGGAGGATGTATTACAACAAGTATATTGTAAGAAGCTTAAAGGGCATGTCCACCCCCAAAACTATAATCCCCCAACTACTGGCCCACCATGTAGTGTAGTTTAATCCTTACCTCACATCCCAGCTCCATAGGGTTCTCCTGTAGTCCCCCCCAAAGTCCCAAAAAATGACTACCAGGAGGCTAGCAGTGTCCATATAGGACACTGCCTGCTAGCTGGCCTCAGGTAGATTTTTGCCATGCGTACTGCAGCCTCTCCCCCCTCCCTCTCCTCCCGTTCTACTATCCCTCCCCCTAGCTCAATCCCCCTAATATCCTGCTCCCCCATGTCTCCCAGCCCCAACTGCATATTTTTTTTTTTTAGAAAGCTCCCCAAACTCTACTTACCTCCTCTTTCCTCCGGCGAAGTGAGCTGCCGGCAGCCGGTCTGTGATTGGCTGCCGCTCAGCCAATCACAGACGCGGCTGCCGGTCCCGCCCCTCTGCTTGCATTTCCTTGCAAGCAGAGGGCCGGGAGCGCGGCGGAGGATCGAGGGGAGGTAAGTAGAGTTTGGGGGTTTTAAAAAAAAATTATAGCGGTTGGGGCGGGAGCCCAGGGGGGACCATATATTAAAAAAAAATTTTCAGGGTGGACATAGCCTTTAAAGAATGTTTAAAAATGCGAATTTCCTAGAACTCCAGTACTCTACATCCTGCTAAAATCCATAAATCATTGGAAAATCCACCTGGCAGGCCTATAGTATCTGGAGTTGGATCCTTACTGCAACCACTTTGGATTTATATAGATTCTTTCCTAAATCCTATTATGCAGAATTTACCGAATTGTCTAAAGACACTACAGAATTTTTTAATGTGTGAATTCCATCCAAAATGTCAAAACTGGCTCCTATCTTGTAGTCTTGACGTGGAATCACTATACACGTCAATTCCACATAATGAGGGCATAGAGATCATGGAGGAAGCCATGTTAATTATTGGTTATCCATCCCATATGGTATTTTTTGTAAGCGAATTACTTACCTTATGTCTGAAGAAAGATTTCTTCAGATTTGAGAACTTTTTATTACCAAAAGCAGGGCACAAGTATGGGCGCGAATTTCGCGCCAGCCTATGCCAATATCTTCAGTCCATCTTGAAGAAATGGATTGTCACCAATGATGATTATCTCACACCTACGTAATTACACGAGGTAGTAGATGATATTTTTTTATTGGGAAGGGGATGAAGATAAACTAAACCATGTGTGAAATGATTAACAGTAAACATCCGACTTTAAGATTTACTCTAACATACAATGCCAAAGAATTAAACTCTTGGATGTATTGGTTCAGATACAGAATAATAACCTAATCACGGCTTTGTATGTTAAATCTACGGATAAAATAATCTCCTCCATGCAAAAAGTTTTCATCCTAAAAGGTATAGTGGATGGATTACCCTACAGTCAATTCCTACGGTGAGAAGAATTGTTATTGACAATTCAAACGTGTGAAATTAGACTGCTTGAGATGGTTAAAAAAATTTGAAGAAAGGGGATATGATAGGAGTAATCTTATAGAAGCAGCACAGAGAGCATTAGAGCTATTAAAAGAAACCCTCAAGCTTAAGGAAACCAATGCTAGGATACCATTTGTAAGTACATAAGTTTTATCGGGAGAATTAAAAACATTACAATAAGAACTGCATATCTTATCATCTGATCCGATAGTGGCCGATTCTTTCAAGAAAAAACGCTATTCTCTATAAGAGATCAGCTATATTGGGACCAGGTTAACACACACGGATTTTTTGCCTAATGAAATTGAAGGATAACGGTTCTTTGGAAAACCTAAAATGGGTACATACACATGCAGATCCTGCCAAAGTGCAGTGCTAAAATCCCAGGGGATATAGTACATGTATTTTTTGATATATTAGGCCACAATCATTTAAATACATTGCTTCACATTAGATTTTAGTAATCACAGAATATCTTTTAACAATTTTTTAACACATAACTTTTTATATTTTTTTATATATGTTGAATATATTACCATGTGAGATCATGGATTGCGTTGGAATACTCATGCATCTTTTTTACATATATTAATGCAAAGCTCCCAGCCGTCCTGTTTTTGGGGTCCTTTCCCGCTGTCCTGGCACCCCCTCCCGTTTCCCAATTTCCCAGTGTCTGGCCCAAAAATTTGGTGAAAACCGGAAGTGATATGCAGGCTTTAGGACCCTGCAGTAGAGTGGTTGGAGCCTCAGTTCCTGCCTGCTGGGGTGGGGCTAGCCTATTGTTAAGAATGGAGCTGCTGGTAGCTGTGGATACAGCATGAATGGACAGTGCAAACATATGGTATAGGATTCTAGGTCAGTACAGAGCGAGAGATTGGAACTCTGCAATGTCCATCTGGGGTTTGTTTTCTGTAACGGCAACTTATTAACCCTTCACTCACTGAGGCCAGTTACTGCAAACAAACCCCACATGGACATTGCACTTAGTTTAACCGTAAGGTACAGTGAGGGTGCAGGGGGGGGCAGTGAGGGGTCCATGGGGCAGTGAGGGGTACATGGGGGCAGTGTCTGTTTTACACTCATTGCAGCATCCATCTTGGGTTTTCAGTAACAAGCACAGCATGTTCTCTGGCTTCTTTCAACATACTCATAAGCCCCCCAGTTCTTTTCCCAGCGTATCAGACCCCCCAGTTCATTTCCCAACGTTATCACGCCCCCCAGTTCATTTTCCAAGCGTTATAGACCCCCGGTTCATTTCCCAGTGTTATCAAGCCCAGTTCATTTCCCATCATATCAGCCCCCAGTCATTTCCCAACGTTATCAAGCCCTTTAGTTTTTCCCAGCGTATCAAGCCCCCTGGTTCATTTCCAGCGTTATCAAGCCCCCAGTTCATTTCCCACCGCTATCAAGCCCCAAGTTCATTTCCCAGCATTATCAAGCCCCCAGTTCATTTCCCATCATTATCAAGCCCCCCAGTTCATTTCCCAACGTTAAAGCCCTTTAGTTCATTTCCCAGCGTTATCAAGCCCCCTGGTTCATTTCCCAGCGTTATCAAGCCCCCAGTTCATTTCCCACCGCTATCAAGCCCCAAGTTCATTTCCCAGCATTATCAAGCCCCAGTTCATTTTCCCAGCGTTATCAAGCCCCCCAGTTCATTTCCAATGTTATCAAGACCCCCAGTTCATTTCCCAACGTTATGAAGCCCTTCAGTTCATTTCCCAGCATTATCAAGCCCCAGTCATTTCCCAGCGTTATCAAGCCCCCCCAGTTCATTTCCCAACGTTATCAAGACCCCCAGTTCATTTCCCAACATTATAAAGCCCTTCAGTTCATTTCCCAGCATTATCAAGCCCCCAGTCATTTCCCAGCGTTATCAAGCCCCCCACGTTCATTTCCCAACGTTATGAGCCCTTCAGTATTTTCCCAGCATTATCAAGCCCCCTGTTCATTTCCCAGCATTATCAAGCCCCCTGGTTCATTTCCCAGCATTATCAAGCCCCCTTGTTCATTTCCCAGCATAACAAGCCCAGCTATGCGCGCGGCGCCGCACACTTCAATTTGTCCCTCTTTGGACTTTCCAAATGTTGGGAGGTATGAAAATGATTCCAGCTGGGTGGGGCAGAACATGCAAATTGGTGAGATCTGAGATGTTTTCCGGCTGAGGCCACACTAGAACACTCACGATTGCACAAGTGAGTGCACGCGATTTGGCAATTAGGGTGAGGCCACACTAGTGCGTTTTTCGCACGTTTAAGAATGCGGAACACGGAATTCCCACAATTTCTGATGCGCATGTGATTGCGCGTCCGTTCGCGTTTTGGAAAGCATGCATTCACATTTTTGGTGGTAAACGCATGCATTCCATAACGCAAATACGCATGTGCAAAACGCACAAGAATGCGACCACAATCGCGTGCGATAACGCTCGCGATTTTGTGCGTTGCAGTGTGGCCTCACCCATAGCCCTTATGGAGCGCATGCAGACACCAACGGAGGTGATGTGGCCACCCCTATAGGCCAAAACTACTGTTCACTTTTAAGCGTGAGCAGATCGCAGTCCTGCCCTGTTAAAAGCACCGTAGTGTGGCCTAGCCCTCTAAGGGTATTGACATAAACAAGAATGCAGCGTCCAGGCCAGAACCAATGAGGTGCACCCCCTAAAATGCTGTGCCACAGCCAGGTAAGTATCAAAGATAGAAGTAAAGGAGGCACACTCACGAAGCTGCGTAAGTCACACTCTCCAGAAAATGAATTATTGATTCATCTATTTCTGAGTAACAATACGCCAAACATACACAATGTTTTGGGGAGATTTTCTGGGGAGAATACTGGCGCCACTTACTGCGAATACACTAAAAACCTATTCTAACTGATATTTCATTGGGGCAAGTGACGCTGCATACGCACAAATGTACGTATACACGACTGCACCACCTGGTTCAGTGTGTGCCTCTTACCAACTTCTAAAGCAGTCCCACTTTAAAGAAACATTGACAGGCTGTCAAAAGGAATTAAGTGAGGAATCCAGGTGCCAACAGTTTGGCTGTCCTTTCTCTTTTTATTATTACATTTTTTTTGGGGGGGGGGGGAGGGGGCGTGCGCGCGCCTAGGTCACCAAGATGGCTAGATGGACCCAGCACACCCTATGAGAACACTAGATTAGACATGAAGAGATACTCAAACGTTGTGGCTCCAGCATTCCTCAACCAGAGTTTTCAAAACACTCTGGAGGCACATATTTAAA
This sequence comes from Hymenochirus boettgeri, assembly GCA_019447015.1. Lineage (NCBI taxonomy): Eukaryota > Metazoa > Chordata > Amphibia > Anura > Pipidae > Hymenochirus > Hymenochirus boettgeri. Next base: position 58,591,082 of record CM033471.1, on the reverse strand, counting down.
AAATCCCTGCGTAGGTTATGGAAAACTGTGTTTTCGATAAAAAAAATTCACTGATGTATTTGAAACGTATATATATAATATTATTCAGGTTATATTATGTAAAAACAGTTATTTGTGGAATTTATACTATCCATATGTAACTAAACAATTTCGTCCAAATGTTACTCACGTTTTAGTAAACAAATCATGACGGTCGTTACTAAAAGAGAAAACTTCGTTGGGTATAGCTCGCCTTGCTATCTCGCGGAAATTAGGCCAAATACAGGCTAATGTAGACTTTGCATTTTCTGTAATTGCAGACATCCGTCCGATAGCTAGTGTGTAGGAGGGGTAGTGAATATTTTTTTCGGCAGAAATGGAAGACAGCGTAGACATGGACAATATGACTTCCTCTACTACCACAAGAACTTCCTTTTTGGTATGTGTTCCAATACAGTTAATTGGATTCTATTTTGTGGGGTAGTTCGATGATTAGGGGGGGTTTCTCAGAGACATTGAGCACTTTTATAAGTCCCTGGTGCACAAAACGATTTCTGTGGGCTAAATGTCACTAAAAAACGAACAACCAAACAGTTTGCGTACTCTATCGTAAATTGTTGTATGTATAGTGTGTTTTTCGCTCACTCCACGTGTATGCACCCACGTGCTATGAGGCGCTACTTGAGAATAGCGTTACTGGTTGATAAACATTATTCTGCAATATTCTAAGAACACTTCTCAGTAGCGGACTTTCTTTAATTCTGGTATAACGGTTGTTTTAATATTTTTCCTGCATCTGGTCAAAGGAAAGGGCTAATAATTTAGTGCTGTTGGCTCGCAATGTAATAGGCCTGTTCTGTCGCAATAATTTTACTGTTTATGAGTTAATTTTTAACTTAAGAGCGCTCCGCCAAGGCTTTATTTTTCTCCTTGCTGGCAGATGCTTTCATCGGATGTATGTTTGCACCCACGTGCTCGGCTGTCGGCCCTTTAAATCTGGAATGTCTTGTACAAAACATTCTAAGTGCCTTTCTCTCTACTTTAATGGCCAAGTTGATTGGGGGGTTGTGGATTTAATCCCCCTCCCCTTAATTATTGCCCTGTAAGGTGGGAACAATGGGATGACAATTGACCCTGGCTCGCCCTGAGTGATCGGTCACAGCAAAGTAGCTATGGTGACAGTTCACTAAAACTGATCATGAAGGGGATCATCAATTATTACCAGCATGCCCATTCTCTAATTCTGATGAACAGGCGACCGAGGTTGGTCTATTTGTCCCGGCCGACCCTCGCTAGGGAACCGCACGTCGATTGGGATTTCCAATACGGACGATCGAGGTTGGACGCGGCCGGCCGCCCCACACCAGGAGATATTTCCGACCATCAAAAGTGCCGTGAATCGGTCGGTTGGCCAAATATATCTTTGTGTGTGTACCGCCAGATGTGGGTTTAATAGGTCAGATAACTGACTTTCTAACACTTGCAAGATAATGGTTAACACGCAGCAAGAATAACTCCCTAATATTTTGAAAGGATGTGGCAAACCTGTTGCATGCTCTGTATGCTGGTTGTGCTTGTTCCAGTGTGTGGGCTCATTCTGCCAACACTGTCGTAAAGATAAAAAGGGCATGTCCACTCCTTTTAAACTTTTGGTGTACGTGTACTGTAGGGCTTCCTTGCCAACTGCTATATTAATACGTGCAGAAACTACCCCCGATCATTACTTACCTTACCTCTTTCCTCCGGCCTCTGCTTGCATGAAACTGCAAGCAGGGAGCCGGACCGACAGCTTCGTCCATGATTGTCTGAGAACGTGGGGGGGAGAGACGTAAGGTAAGTAATGATCGGGGGAGTTTCTGCACATATTTAATATAGCAGTTGGGGCAGGGGGACAAGCCTACATTACCCTAAAGGGGTTTTACACTAGGGGGAGGAAGAGGAAAATGGGGGGGGGGAGGGCTGCTCAGAGCAAGCCAAAAAACCTCTGAGAGGACGCCTCAGAGGTGGAAACAATTTCCCTTCCTGATGCTCCCGGTGGCCAGTTTTTGGGACTTTACAGGGACATTACAGGAGAACCATTGGAGCTGGGATGTAAGATAAGGATTTTTTACACTACACAGTGGGGCCAGTAGTGGGTTAAATTCTAGTTTGGGGGTGGACATGCCCTTTAAAACCAATTATCAGTAATGTCCAACCTGTGGACCTTCAGATCTTAATTTAAAACTCCCTGCATTCTGCAAGTTAGACATCCCTGATGTCTATATAATGAGCACAATGCAAGGATGGTTAGTATTTTCATAAAATGGAAAAGGGCTGTATTGGTTTCAATGTAATTATACTGAAAGCTTTTAAAGGGTATGTCAAAACTAAAAGGGCACCTACTTTGTTATATGAATACTTACCTGCTGTGACACAGGCTCTGCCGAGTGCATCTCATATTATTCCTACCTACACTGCTCTATACATTGCCACGCACAATATGGTTTAATTTATTTTTATACCCTTTTGTTTCTCCCTTCCCTTCCTCTCAGCCCTTGAAGTTCACTCTAGGGCACAGCCCCTCTTACTGGCCCCACTAAGTGTATAATCTGTATCCTTTCTATAAAAGCAAAGCCTATTCTTTGGTCACGGCATGACTAAATTTGATTCAGCATTAGATTCTCCCGAGAGAAAAGACTTTGATGGTCTGTGCTTTCCCTCTGTGCTGTGTTGACACCTAACCTGCAGTTAGCTGCTTTCTGACTAAATTGATTCAGCATTATGATTCTCCGAGAGAAAAGACTTTGTGGTCTGTGCTTTCCCTTTCATGACTAATTTGATTCAGCATTATGATTCTCCCGAGAGAAAAGACTTGATGGTCTGTGCTTTCCCTTTCATGACTAAATTTGATTCAGATTATGACTAAATTTGATTCAGCATTATGATTCTCCCGAGAGAAAAGACTTTAATGGTCTGTGCTTTCCCTCTGCTGCTGTGGTTGACACCCTAACCTGCAGTTAGCTGCTTTCTAAGCTGTTCTGGAGCACAAGCAGCAAGGGAAGTGGCGCAGTGCCCTTTCACTGTTCCACGCTACCACTGGGTGAGTGCAATTGGCTGTAGCTCGCTATTCTCAGACACCATTCCACCAGGTTCCTCAAACTGCACCATAAACAAGGTGGCAAAGGTTGGGCCAACATTAGACCCATAGGATCCCCAAAGATTTGTTGATAGAATATTTTTAACTCCTAAACTTACTGCCAGTTTTTACAAGATGGTTTCTTCAGTTACAATGGCTTCAAGCACTAGTCACCCCCCCCCCCCCCCACTGATTATTGAATGGGAAGTACGTCCACAGTTACCCAACATCCATTTTTTTTTTTTTTTTTTTTTTTTTTATCCCTGGTCACTGCAGGGGCTTACCTGTCCAGTGTAGCCTTGTAGAGGGAGGTTTTTTCTCTCTGCGATCCTGAAACTCTTCCAGCAGCCTCTATTTTCCTGGGGAGAAATCCTGAGTGTCTGTTAGCCTGTTTCTCTGCTGCTGTAGTGTGTTTGGCCTTTCTACCATTCGTCATCAGCCCACAACAAGCTTCCAGTTTTGGCTGTGTAAAACTTACTTAACAAGACATGCACACGTGGTTCTGGTCCTCTGTGCTAACGTGCTGGTGTTTTCCCTAGAGTGCTCTGTGTCTGCCTGATGGTAGGTGTTCAAATTTTTTTTTTTATTTCTTTAAGTTGCTACATTTTTCATGTTATTTATTTTTGGTCCCTTGCCTTACATTTTAGCTCCTCGTGGAAACGGTTGGTATTAACAAAAGACTCACCCCAAGGGATTTATGGTAGGTAAGCTGGAAAAAAAGGTTATTGTAGAGGCTATTAAAAAATAAAAAAATAATTTTATTCTTTTTGTCTCTAGCTTGTGCAGCCTCTCCATCAGAGAAGCCTACAAAGTTTGGATAATTATTTAAGAAGTCTACACAGTCTGCTAGTTGGCACCTGCGCCTTCCACCTCTCAGCTGGTCACTCTAGTTTTACTGTTAAAGATAGTTTTCTTTTTATTTAAAAAAAAAAAAAAAAAAAAAATTTTTTATAGCAACCCCTCTTTTGCAGAAACAGGTAACATAATTGTTGCCTATATAACACTGCTAAAGGCCTCAAAGGTAACAGAGCCAGTCCCTCCAAAAGAAAGGTGAAGGCAATACTGCCTGCTTTATATTGTAATAGAAATACTGACGCGCATTGCATCATTATGGACTAAAGTGCTAAGTGGGGTGCCACAGGGTTCTGTGTTGGGGCCGCTTCTATTTAATCTATTTATTAATGATTTGGAAGTGGGTATTGTTGATAAATGTAAGGTGATGCATTTTGGACTTAAAAATACTTGCGCTACTTATACTATAAATGGCTCTGTGTTAAGTGAATCCCTGTTGGAAAGGGATCTTGGAGTTTTGGTGGTTAACAAACTTAAAGGTAGCAAGCAGTGCCAGGAGGCAACAGCCAGAGCCAGCATGGTATTGTCTTGTATAAAGAATGGTATGGATTCAAGGGAGGAAAATGTACGCTGGAAAAAAGGCGCTTGCGTGGGGATATGATAACGGGCCATACAATAAACTATCTGGGGCATTGTTCACCTATAGAACATGTCAAAGGACACGAGGACATCCCTTAAGACTTGAAGAAAAAATGTTTAGGCTTTAAGCTCGGAAAGGGTTTTTCACTGTGAGAATGGTAAAGCTATGGAACGGTCTTCCAGTGGACGTTGTAATGGCAGGTTCATTGGTCAGTTTCAAAAAAAAGCTGGATGAGTTTCTGCAAACAAGGAATGTTGCAAGTTACTGGTATTGATACATAAAGTAGAGTTGATCCAGGGAAATTTCCGATTGCCACTTGGAGTCAGGAAGGAATTTTTTCCCCCTTCATAAATTTAGTGGTTTTTTTTTGCCTTCCTCTGGATCAACAGTTAGGCAGGAAATGAGGATATTGCTAGATGGGTTGGACTGGATGGATGTACGTCTTTATTCAACCTCAAATACTATACTATACTAATTATATAAGTTTGTATGTATTTTTTCTTATATAGCGCTGCATATTCCGCAGTGCTTTACAATTATTTACTCAATTCACATCAGGCCCTGCCCCAAAGAGCTTTACAATCTAATCACTATGTACACATACAACCTATCAGTATGTCTTTGATTGTGGGGGAAACCGGAGTGCCCGGTGTGTGAGAATAAATATCCTGCACTAGTCACGCCGGACCCTAATGCCTGTCTTAGACCCACTGAGAGACCCTCACAGCGCCGGGAGAAAGGATTACACAACACGTTAGGTGCAGTAAAATCTCTTTTCTCAGTTTATTCATTTCGTACATTGAAATCAAAGCAAAAAAGGGGCTTTGCCAGAGAAAGGGGCATTACCAGACTTTGTGGTGACAGATAATACAGAAAAACATCTGTTGGAATGCAAGGATAGAGTCAGGTTGACACACAATGTAGGAGGCAAAAGACCTTGAGATAAAATATTATCTTCAACATGAGAACCTCTTCGTACATTTCCAGAAAAACAATGTCTGAATAATACGGACACAAAATGGCGTCAAAAAACAAAATGGCTGCTATTAGGCTAAGTGATTATAGAGAATATATAAAAACCTAACACGGAGGAAACCCACGCAAGCACAGGGAGAACATACAAACTCCTTGCAGATGTGTCCAAGGGTGGAAACGAACTCAGGATTCACAGTCCCAGAAATTAAAGTATACGTTTTGGACCAACTTAAGCTGGGTTCACACAGTAACGATAAAGCCCCGATACCGTCGGTATCGGAGCTTTATCGTTGTGTGTACGATCGTTTCCCGAACGAGCGCGCGGCCGCCGACCGATCGGGTCGCCATACGCTCGTTCGGGAAAGGCCGAAAATTTCCATCGACCGCGCTAGACTCCCTATAGAAGAGTCTAGCACGGCCAATGGAAACACACCGTACCGAGCGTTCTCCTTATGAAGTTCATAGGGAGAACGCTCGGGACTGTGTGTATGCAGATCTTTGGAAGATGGCAGACAGGATCTTGCAGATCCTGTCTGTCATCTTTCAGAAATCTGTGCTGTGTGTACCTAGCTTTAGTTAGCACACAAACCAATCCCATGCCTAGAACAGTTATTGCCCCACCCTATCCATAGCCCAGACTGATAACCGGCCATTAACAGCACTGATCTCTAACCACAGGGTTGGTGCTAGCTGAATGAGCCCACACACCTGAACAAAAGTCACTCACCCTAAATCCTTACATGCACCCAATAAACGTAACATTTAGCAGATTTGCCTTGACACTCCTTTACAATCTTGCTAGAGTTTATTAGTGCCTGTGTACATTATCTCGTGAGTGTTAGGCCATTTTAAAGGGAGTTTTGTCTGACCTATTAAACCTACATCTAAATTCTTTAGTAAATCAGTGTTCTCTGGCATAAAAAAAAGCCAGGTGGAGCACCTGCCTTAAAAGACGTTGGGGGAGAATGTTATTGGTGTGTAAAAATTGGTATATTTGCAAACTCTCCCACACATATTACTTTAGCTTTGGTATGTCCCTTTAGTGATTTCCCCAGTCACAATGGCAGCAAACAAAAAATCAAATCACTTACCATGATTTTGGTTTCTTAGTCACTGTACTTGGGAGCATTCACTATTACACACCCTGTAGTTTTTTCCTTTCAGCTTTACAAATAAGACCATGGATGATGAGTAACGGGATTTATAACTGCTTCCAAGCAGTCGAAGGGGGAGTAAACTCTTTAGTGAATGCTGCCATTTACACCAGGAAATCATGGTACACGATTTGATTTTTCTTCAAGCCGTGGTACAGGAAAGTATGAATACCTATGAACAGATGTTACTCAGGAATTAAATAAGAGTAAGGCATTTCTCATATGCAAATAAGGAGTGGAGACTTCTGGCTTTAACAGCATTCCACCAGCCAAATGCAGAACTGTAGAGACTGCTACAGACCAGCTTCTGCTTTAAGACCTATTCTGTGTATTTAATTCCTTAGTGACGTCTGTACAAAGGTGCTTCCCATTGCATAACCAGAGGCCTATGTTACAGTGAAGATGACTCCAAGCCGAAGAAATAAAACACTGAAGATGGCCCAATAAAGCTGAAGAAATACAACACTGCCTAAGTCGTTTTTTTGCAGATTCCTTTCCTTTTTGTTGCAGCACAAAAACTGTGGAGCAGTTCTAGATATAGATCATTATGGGAAATTTTTGTCAAACAAAGCTGTCCCAAGGATATTGTGGTTTTATAGAATTCTTTGGCTCAAACTTTAACAGCGTTCAACTTTTTGGCCTCTGCATAACCCCATCAACAGTGTATTAGGTCTGTAACTTATTGACAACCCCTGTAGCAAAGCGGGGGAGGCATTGGAATAGATCTGTTATGATGATACAGGTATCAGTGGTGAAGTATTTTGAATTTTTTTTTGCAAAGTGGTGGTGGAGCATTTACAGAGAGATTGATATATCTGTCCATTGCCTATCTTTTACTACTGTGCAAATCCATGTTTCCCATTTAGTCTTAAACTTAAGTTTTGGGGATAGGCTACTTCTATTATGGAATACATTTGTAAAATTATGTGAGAGGTTTGGCATTCTAGTCGTATATTGCTTGTGAAAGTATTGCACAAAATGAGTAACCTGTTGGTCGTGGAACCATTCTAATTGAGGTAGTCTGATTTATCTCTTCGCTGTGTCCCAGGGCAGTAGTTTACCCCCTATGATGAGCTGACCTACTGGTCATTTGTTTATTGGTCCAGGCAGTCCAACCATTTGGATTCCTCGCAGGGGGAATTCCAGATTGTAAAAGATGGATGGGAGGGTGTATTGCAAAGTTTGTATGCCGTTCGTGTTGCGTACCATAGTTTACTAGAGTAGTTAATATATGGATTGGAGTCAAATTCTTTTATTGCTAATGTAGCAGAAAATATCTAAGAAGGGGAAGTTGGGCCCTGGGACTTCCAGTTCAGACAATTTGGCCCCATTGTAGAGTTTGTACCAACCTGGCAGCCAGAAAATGATGTACACTAGGCAAGGCTGCACCACCCATATTTCTGAGACATTGTAATGTTTTATCGCTGGTTCTCAGGAGTGTTTATTGCACCATCAGAATTTTATTTGTGATTCTATGGATCTTAAAGGAAGTGAATGGAACAAATATAGTAGTCTTGTCAGTATTATTAAAAAATGTTTTTTAAAAATTGTAATTCTAATAGAATAAGTAGAATTATATTCTAACTAATAGAATTTATTTAAATCCGCCCAAGGTTGGTGCCATCCGTGAGATGGAGTCTTGTTCGTGTCAGCTTGTTTTTTTTTTTAAGCTGTTAGGAATGTTGGATTAGCACATTGCTAAGGATCTTTAGGGTGTAGGGCTCCATCAGCTCTGTCAATTTTAATCTCTTAAGGGCTAGGCCATGCTACTGCGTTTTTTTTGCGTTTGCATTTTTTTCATATAATTGAAAACACGTGTTTTCCGGGTGCTTTGCGATTGCGATTTGCGTTCTGCATTTTAAATCACAATCGCATGTGTTTTTCAATAGTTAATAAAAAAACGCATGCGCAAATGCAACTAAATCGCAAATGAAATAGTTTGCGTTGCAGTGTGGCCGTGCCCTACTGTGGGCAATTTATCTAATAACGTGTTGAATATTTTCTGCAATGGCTTTTGGGAGGCCTCTAAGTTTAATGTTTCTGCGTCCGCGGTTTCATCCTGGATGAAAACCTGCTCCAGTGCTCTTGGACTGGGTAGATGGGTCATCTTTCAGCAGGACAACGACCCTTTACACACGGCCATGTTATAGGAGTGGCTTCAGGACAACTGTGAATGTCCTTAAAGGGCCCAGACTTGAATCCGATTGAACATCTTTGGAGAAATCTTAAAATGGCTGCGCACTGATGCTTCCCATCCAACGTGAAGAAGCTTGTGCTGCAAAGATGAATAGGCAAAACTGCCCAAGGATAGGTGTGCCAAGCTTGTGGTCTCGTATTCAAAAAGACTTGAGTTGGTAATTACTTGCATCGACCAAAGTATTGAGCAAAGGCAGTTCATATGATTTCTCAGTTTTTGTTTTTTTTTATATTTACTTGAGGTTTTGGCAAATTAAACTTTTTTTTTTTCACATTGTCATTATGGGGTGTTGTGTGTAGAATTCTGAGGGGGGAAAAATGTATTTTGGAATAAGGCTGTAACCACAAAATGGAAAAAGTAAAAAGCTGAATACTTTCTGAATGCACTGTATTTCAACTGTAGTTTCTAGTTCTGACATCCTACCTGCTATTTCTGTAAGGTCGTTCTTCAGGATTGCTATCTACTTTGCAGGTTTGCTCTACTTTTGTGAGAAGATCTGCAAAATCTTGCTTTGTGGGTAAAGGTGGAACCGTTTCAACCTTCATTTAAAAAGGCAGAGAATAGTTGCACTGAAAACTTTTTCTTCTGTTTGCTCAATTTGCAGATTGCTAGGAATATTTTTTTATTTTTAAACTCATTCATACTTGACTGCTAGTTGGCCAAGAAGAGTTTTTTTTTTTTTTTTTTTGCAGCTTTGCAAAATGTTGGCTGTTTATGGTATTATGATTATCACTTTAATATATATATATTTTTTTTTTTTCCCCTACTGTTTTGGCAGGATGTGAACTTAAAGCAGATAAAAGAGAATATTGTTTCAAAGTAGATGATGAAGAAAATGAACACCAGTTGTCATTGAGAACGGTAAGGAATGTCTGTATCCTGTGCTCCCAAGTCATAAACCCATAGCAACTATAAATCTGGACCTAGCATATTAATCTGGCTCCACTATAGTTAGAACCACACATTTTGGCAGGGTACGGTAATCCTGCAAGTCTGTGAATAGTCTATTAAAGTTCGTAGGGAAGCACACTCAATTAGAATATTATTATAACAATTCCATTAAGTGTTCAACACACAAACCAGGTACACAACGTTTCTGGGGTCCAACCCCCTTCCTCAGGTGGGAAGTCTGTAAATAGACCCAGGCAATCCTATTTAGTTCCCCTGGATGCAGATGACCATTAAATATACAACATACACATACATAATTTACACTGTGCACCAACGGGCACACTTTTGCCAGGGGTTCTGCTGGAAAATGTAGTTTTCATACATCTGGAAAACCTTTATACATAAAGCCATTTTTCTGACTTTAGACATTCAAAGCCCCACGGTCCTACTTTGTGAGCCCTACCCAAGGGCTCAAACATGCATGTGATACATCTGCCCTTCCCTTAAATCCATAGCTACATCCACAGTTATTTATGGTGTAGGTGGCGCCAAGATTGCTCTACTCCCAAATGCATCACCTTACATTTATCAACATTGAATCTCATCTGCCATTCTGCTGAATATTTTGATATTATCTGTCTAGGTCAGCTTGCAGCAATTGCACATTATTTGAAGTTTCCAAAGCTCTGCATAGTTCAGTGTTAAAGACCTTGCTCTCAATGCCCCCTTCTAAGTCATTTATAAACTGATTGAAAAGAAGTGCCCCAGTAATAACCAATTCTCTATCCATGTACAAATGTTGTTTTTTTTTTTTTTTTTCCTAGGCCAACAGTCCTCCGTTTTAACATTAGTCGGCTATGTGGCAATGTATCAAAATCTTTAGCAAAATCCAAGTATACTACATCTACTGCTATGCCTAAATCTAAATTCTTACTCAATTCATATAAACCAAATAAATTTGTCTGGCATGATCTACAGTGGGATGTGAAAGTTTGGACAAACTTGTTAATCATGTTTTTCCTGTATAAATCGTTGGTTGTTAAATATATAATAATAATATTTAATAAATAGACACTCAGTGATATTTGAGAAGAGAAATTAAGTTTATTGGATTTACAGAAAGTGTGCAATTGTTTAAACAAAATTAGGCAGGTGCATAAATTTGGGCACCACAAAAAATTAAATCAATATGGAGTAGATCCTCCTTTTGCAGAAACTGCAGCCTCTAAACACTTCCTGTAGGTTCCAATGAGAGTCTGGATTCTGGTTGAAGGTATTTTGGACCATTCCTCTTTGCAAAACATCTCTAGTTCATACAGGTTTGATGGCTTCTGAGCATGGACAGCTCTCTAACTCACACCACAGATTTTCAATTATATTCAGGTCTGGGGACTAAAATGGCCATTTCAGAACGTTGTACTTGTTACTCTGCATAAATGCCTTAGTGGATTTTGAGCAGTGTTTAGGGTTGTTGTCTTGTTCAAATATTCAGCCCCGGCGCAGCTTCAGCTTTGTCACTGATTCCAGGACATTGTTCTCCAGAATCTGCTGGTACTGAGTGGAATCCATGCGTCCCTCAACTTTGACAAGATTCTCAATCCCTGCACTGGCCACACAGCCCCACAGCATGATGGAACCACCACCATATTTTACTGTAGGTAGCGGGTGTTTTTTCTTTGAATGCTGTGTTTTTTTCCTCCATACATAACGCCGCTTGTTATGCCCAAATAACTCCATTTTAGATTCATCAGTCCACATCACCTTATTCCAAAATGGCTTCCTCTGCATCACTCTCGCATACAGCATCTCCTTGTGTAAAGTGCGCCGAATGCTTGAACGATGCACAGTGAATCCATGTGCAGCAAGATGATGTTGTAGGTCTTTGCTGCTGGTCTGTGGGTTATCTCTGACTATTCTCACCATTTGTCGCTTCTGTCTATCCAAGATTTTTCTTGGTCTGGCACTTCGAGCCTTAAGGTGGCCATAGTGCTATATTACCCGACCAAGCGCTCACGCGATGCTTGTGCGATCCTGCCGAAACCGCCTCTCCCAATCTTATATTTGACCGACATGCGAACGCAAAATGAATGGGATTTTGCAATCACATGTTGGTTGAATATAAGATCGGGAGAGGCAGTTCCGGCTGGATCGATGAACGTCACTTGAGCGCTAGGTCGGGTAAGTAATATCGCACAGATGTATGGCCACCTTTAACTTGAATTGAGCCTGTGATTTTCCATTACCTCAATATGTTCCTAATTGTGGAAACAGACAGGTGAAATCTGAGACCGCTTTCTGTATGCTTCCCCGAAACCATGATGGTGAACAATCTTTGTCTTGCTACACTTCAGAGAAAAATGAGGAGGGAAACTTACAATTGTGACCCCCTTAAATACTTTCTCATAATTGGATTCATCTGTGTATGTAGGTCAGGGGTCACTGAGATTACCAAGCCTATTTGAGTTCCAATAATTAGTTCTAAAGGTTTTGTAATCAATAAAATTCAGTACATAAATATATAACTTGTATAAATAGAAGTGCTAGGGCTTTGCCACAAGAGGTAATAAGGTCCCTGCCCAGTAGAGCTTACAGAGCTTAGTTAGGTGAATAACACACAGATACAATGGAATGGTGCTGGAGTGAGAGTGTCCAAATTTATGCACCTGCCTAATTTTGATTAAACAATTATTGCACACTTTTTCTGTAAATCCAAGAAATTTTATATCACTTCTCAAATATCACCGTCTCCTATATGATATTGTATATATGTCTCCTATATGATAACAGACATTTTTTATCTTAAAGGGTATCTCCACTGATAAGTCACCTGGGTTATAATGATAGATATGTGTAAGGTGGGACTGTACCTGCAGTATCCTGTGTCTTTTAGCAGTAGTTTAGAAGAAATCAAATGAGTTTCTCACACCCCACACACACACACTTCAAGCTACTGAGTTCACTGATTAATGGAGGAATAATCACATGACCATCACAGCAGCTTGCTGACTTCACTAATTAATGGAGTAATCAGGTACTTTTTTTCTCTCTCCCACTCCCTCCCATACCAGATTGCATCATATTCCCAGCATCCCCTATGAAATCAAGCATTGATCAATTTTTCAACCATCCCTCTCAGAGTTAGACACAAAAAAACCCAACAAAGTTCCCCCTACTTACAGTAGTGTGGGAAGAGTTTTAACTTTTTCTCCCCTGTCTCTCTCTGCATGATCAGCTGTAAAAATGAACTTAGAGAGTCAGTGAGGAAAGGATTTCTTACTGCAGCCAAGTGGGTGTGTCTGCTACCATGATGATGCACATTGAGTGAGAGCACTCTCAGTACAGGGGAAGACACACCCCCAGGAACCTGCACAACTTTCCCATGCTGCTGCAATCAAACAAAGGAATTCTGGGGAAAAAAAGGTAGGGGGAGGGTTGAGGGATGGTGTACTTTAAAAATAACCCCCCCCCCCCCCCTAAAAAAAAAAAAACGGTTTATAGAGGAAAATCATGACGATTAACAAGGTTGCCCAAACTTTCGCATCCCACTGTATTTCTCATGAATCCATGCTGAATACTAATGGAGAACTACTACAGTTCTGGAGACAAAGTGAAGGATATGATCCCGTAATACTTTCCAGAACCATCCCTAACATTGATGTTAGGCTTGCAGGTCTAGGTACCAGTCTGAGAACGACTACCTTTTATGAATATTAGTATTACATTGGCTTTTTTTTTTCAATCCAGCAGCACATCACCATCACCAGACAAAAGTGAAATTGAAAAGAGAAATTGTGGTCTAGATAATACTGGAATAAGCTCTTTAAGATCCGAGGATATATTCCATTCTGTCCTGGGGCTTTATTGATATTAACTTTGTCCAATTGTTTCTGTAACATATCCTCTATCAGCCAGAGTGAATATTCCTCATTTATAACCTTCATATTAATACAGTCCCTGCTATAAGGACTCGGATTCTCTATAGTGGATACTGAGGGGAAAAAATGGTTTAGCACATTGACCTTTTCGACATCCTCTATAACCATTTCAGCCCCATTATTTATTTTTTTTAAAGGATATGCGCCTCCGACGCATCTCCAGTCTTTTGCACTGTGCACGCATGCGCACACAGTGCGAAGGAGCGAGGACGCGTTGGGGATTTCGGCGCTGGAGCGGGTCCGCGGGTAAGTGTCTCCTCCTCTCCTGGAAGATTTACTAAAGAACGGGAGGTAAAAGAGTGCATTTACCTCCTGTAAAATTCAGTAAATCATTTAGAAACATAATTACTTTTTTGCTGGACATACCCTTTAACTGAATTTTATTTGCAAACCGAATGAAATTAGTCACATACATGTAATTGTACAATAAAGTTACATTGATTACATTTTGTCTGGGATTGTACATATTACATTGGGTGGGTTTAACTATGTAAGGGGAAGGGAGAGGGAGTGGTAACTTGGAACATAGGAGGTTAATGACTTAGTCACTTTAAGGTAGCATATTACAATAATGTTACCTTATCTAAGGTTAATCTATATTAATAATCATTTTCTTCCAGTTACTAAATTTAGGGGAGGTGGGGGGCCTTCCATGCAAAGATTGCTCTTCTGGCATAGAATAGGGATTCTTTGAGAAACAGCAGCTGAGGTCTGTTCCGGACGTCAAACCTCTGGTAATTCCTAGGATAGAGTTTGGGTTCGGGGGGTACATGTCTATCCAATATCTCCGTTAAGAGTGTTGTAACCTAACCCCAGAAACTGTTAACATGTGGGCAGTTCAATATAAGATGCCAGAAGTCTACGGGGTTGAACTGGCATTTTAGGCATGATGTACGTGGGAGAGGTATGGGACATTCGTATAGGGCAGAGGTAGGACTGATGGATAATGTAAAATTGCATTAATTTGTTAGGTGCATAGGGTGATATGCTGTAGTGTGGGAATCTGCTATATCTTCCCATTCTGAGGGTGTCGGGGGATGGAATATAGTCTTGCCATTTATTTATTAGTTTATCTGCCTCCTCCTGTCTGTTAAATCTGAGTAAACCATTGTATAGTCTGGAGATTAGTTTCTTTTCTCCTCCTGTTTTCAGTTGTTGAATAACGGTGTGTTTGCATAGGGAGTGTAGTGCTTTGGAATTCGGATATTAAGCAGTATTGGAGTTTGAGATATCTAAATAGTGTTGTGTGGGGAAGGTGGAAACATTCTTGAATATCGAGAAATCGCAATAGTTTGTGATTTTTGATAATCTGGCTGAAGTATTGTATGCCTCTTTCTTCCTAGTATTGTGAGGCTGCAAATGATGCTAGATGTGGAAAGGTAGGATTATGCTATAAAGTGGTTTCTTCTGGTATACCTGTGTATTGGAATATTTTGTTGACTTGTATCCAAATTTGTAGTTGTTGTAGTTCCGTGTGTGTGTTCCATTTGTGTTGTGTTGTCCGCATAGAAAAGCTATTGGGGAGGTGCGAGTGTAGCATTCTTTCTGCTTCCTCAGTGGGGTCTATAGGTGGGATTTCTGAGGAGTTAGTCGGGGGTAGTAGCCAAGTTTTGAAGTATTTCATTTGCCTAGCTAAGTAGTATAGTTTTAAAGTCTGGCATTGCCAGTCTAGCTTCAGTTTTTGGTCTTTGTAATATTTAAGTCTTACCCTATTTGGGCCTGAGCCCTAGAGGGAAGATAACAGTATGCTTTGTAGGGCAGTAAAAAAGGAGTCTGGGATTATGGTCATAGTGTGTAATAGGGTGAATAGAATTTTAGGGAGTAGGATTATTTTAATTAGATTAATGGGTAATTTTTTTTTAAGTTTGTGTTTTTGGTTTTAGTAAGTTCTAATAGTGGGGCTACATTAGCGGAATAGAAATATTGTGGGGTTTGTGTTGTTGTGCCCAAGTATTTAAATTCATTGACTAAGGGTACCAGTGCTTTAGCAAATGGGGAAAGATTGATGTGATTATCTATTTTGAAATGGGCATGATTTACACTAGTTAATATGGAGACCGGAGAGGGGGGCCATATTCTGTGATGACCTCATACGCACATTTGTGAGATTGATCTGGATCTGCTAGGTATAGAATCTGGTCATCTGCGTATAAACTGAGTAGTGCAGAGTTTTGGCCCAGGTGAAGGCCCGTGATATCTCTGTGTTGTCTAAGTCGGATGGACAGAGGTTCTATCACGAGGGCGAAGAGGTATGGTGAAAGTGGACACCCCTGTCTCGTTCCTGCTCACACACATTCCCACTGAAAAAAGGAACTAATTATATTAAGGGATGCTACCAGGCAGGCATAGAGTCGTTTAGTCCACTTAGGCTAGGTACACACTGTAAATCTTTCCTCCTGACTGACCGTTTGGCGCTTTTGATCGGTCGGCCAGGAGA
The DNA here is from genome assembly GCA_019447015.1 of Hymenochirus boettgeri. Classification (NCBI taxonomy): domain Eukaryota; kingdom Metazoa; phylum Chordata; class Amphibia; order Anura; family Pipidae; genus Hymenochirus; species Hymenochirus boettgeri. The sequence continues at coordinate 58,574,967 of CM033471.1, read as the reverse complement.
AAGGACAGTCGCTTGCGGCAAAAGCAGCCGCGTCTGGCAGTTAAGTGCGACTAATCGTGTGGTCCATAGAGGACGGCACAATCTGTTTTGATTTTCTGACCTGTCTGATATTTTGTTCGTCTGATTTGAAAGAATGGTAGGCAATCGGTCATAGCCGCAAAAAGACGCCATAAAATAATTCGGCCCGACCGAAACACTGAAATGCCGGTCTGGCCAAATTATTGCATCTTGAGTACCTAGCTTTACAGAAGTTGGGACCAAATCCAAAGGGATTTAGACAGGTCCAGAGAAATGGCCACTCAATTGAGTCTAATGCCTTTTGGGCGTCTAATGACAGCATTACTCTGGTTCCGGAATTATCATGATCTACCTGGCTATTGATTTAGGGTTTTTCTAATATTTATTGAGGTGGACTTACCAGGCATAAAGCCCGTTTGGTCCGGATATATAGTCTTAAAGACTTTTTGAAGCCTGTTGGCTAAGATTTTTGTCAGTACTTTGTAGTCTGCATTTAGAAGGGATATAGGGCTGTATGAGTTGCAGTCCTGAGGTCTTTTCCTGATTTTAGTAAAAGTATTATATGCGCTTCATACATAGTATCTCTTCAGAAAAAGCATTGTTGTAGATTTGGTGTTATTAGTTCTATGTAACGTATATACTCTAGTATAAACTGAGGTACCCAATTGTACCTGACAACTAATCAAAGTGATTAAATGTGTGCCCAACTTTACCTATCATTTTGGATGTATCTGCTGTTGGCTACAGTGTTGGAGCACCCAGCAATTTCCTACATTTGTTACCTTGGTTAAGGTGTGCAGGATCTCAATCCATTGCATTTGGGCTAGAAATGGTATAATTTCCTTAATAGGTTGTAGTGTGGCTGGTGGTGGGTCTTATATTCCTATGATTACAAATGGTATTGATACTATTAGTAGTGCTACACATGTATTTCCCTGTTTTGTCAGACTTCACATTTTGTATAACCTATCTGAGTGATTTGAGTAGGATAGATACTCCTCTTGAGTAGGTAGAGTGGGTGCTGTGAGTCATCCTGCTCAGCCAGGGTCTTAGTGTTGAGTGGTGGATTGCAATAGATGGGTTTCTTGTAGACCTATTATGTCTGGACTAATAGATCAGATGTATGAGAAGACCTTTAGCCTCTTTCTGGGGTTGTTGAGGCCTCTCACGTTAAGAGTATCTTAACGTGAGAGAGTAGAGAGTCCATGAGAAGACGTGCTTTCCTCTCTGCTCTGGCACTAACTACAAAATCTGAGGATAATACAGCCTAACAGCAACAACAAACCACCAATATACACTCCTCTGGCAACCAACAACCAGATGACCAAACCTAAAGGCAATAAAGAAACCAGACCGGCAAAAAAATTGGAGCAATTCGCCTGGAAAGGCCCAGTCGACGCTCAGACCAACATGCCACCGTCGCCGCGTAAATCAACTCCTAACAACAACTCTAATACCAAACCTGGAGACCGGGACGAAACCCAACCAGTCTTACCCTCTACCCAGGAACCTACCTTAACCGACCTCCGACAACAACTAATAGGAGCCATACAAGAGTCGCAACGCTTGCTGGCAACCATGATAGAGGAAACGAGGTCGGACATCTCCCTCCTCAGGCACGACCTGCAAAAGATGAAGCAGAGAGTTGGGGAGGCCGAGACCCGGATATCATCCCTAGAAGACACGGTCCAACCACTACCCGAATCAATTTCCCGCCTTCGGCTTGAGCTCCAGACCACGAGGAACCGACTTGACGACCTCGAACAGGTCGCGCCGCCAAAACCTCAGATTCCTGGGATTTGCGGAAGGCGCCGAAGCCCAATCACCAGCTACATTTCTGGAGGACTGGATCCGCAGCAAATTTGGAACGAACAGCCTATCACACCATTTTACAATAGAACGAGCCCACAGGATACCAGCTAGGGCCCCTATCCCTGGAGCCCCATCTAGGCCCCTAATCGCGTGCCTCCTTAACTCCCGCAACAGGGATTGGATTCTCCGTCAAGCACGCACCACCCCGGACCTGACACACGGCAACTCCACAATACACATCTTTCCGGACTTCTCCCTGGAACTCCAGCGCCAAAGGAGTACCGGCCTCACCTACTCCATGGCCTACCCGGCCAGCCTCCGCGTTGCAGTAGATGGCAAGGTTCGCTTCTTTGATACACCCAGCGATGCAACTGCCTGGCTAGACACCCGCTGAATAAGGTAATACAGGCAACTTTACCTTGTCCCCCTCCTGGGTCTTTTGTTCCTGAACTACCCCTACCCACCCACACTATTGCCACCCATTTATGTTCTCCCTGGAGATGAGACATCAACATAGCATGTATATACCCCAAGCTGGCCCTACACCGACCTGAACACCTCTCCTCACCGCTGATCTTCCCGAATCGGTAAACCCGAACAAACTAACCACCACTTATCCTGAAGTGATCGACCAACCATACGGTCGTATCCACAGCCTCTTTCCGAGTAAGCCAGACCGAGACCACTCATCCCTGTTTATATGTTCCTTTAACTAACTTCTGTTTTCTGTGTAATGTCTGGTCTCCCCCGATGTCCTCCCCCTCTCTCTCTTCACCCTGACAAATCTACAGGGAACTGGAGCCGCGGTGAGGATCAGACATGCAGGTAGAATAACACCCACGGTGTAACCCCATGCCCAATACGGCATCTTTCTCCTCTCTCCCCCCCCCCCCCCCACTAAACACAACCCCACCACTACCCTTCCAAACTAACAACACTCAACCCATCTGCCCATTACCCCCTCTGTCCCCCCCCCCCATCTACCGCTCCACCAACATATTAATAGTGATGCCTCTCCAGATTACAATATGATATAATGTTAACTGTTGTATAACTGCTTACCCACTTGGTCTAATACTGATATGTATGATATCTCAAAACAACCTATCTGATACCTTTACCCTTACCTCCTCCATCACCTCCCCTCTCCCCCCCCCCCCCAAGACTGCTACCAGTCATACTACTTATATTGATGGGGAGGAGGTACATGTATCTAGATAAGATAAATATAATAACCAGCACTTGGTTCGTATATACCCTGAAAAGTCTACAGGAAAACTGGAACCAAGGTGGAGAGTCAGATATGCAGGCGGAACAACACCCACGATGTAACTTAATCCCCGACACACCACCTCTTCCCCTTTCTCTCCTCCAACAACCCACCACTACCCTCCCAAACCAACGGCACTCAAGCCACCTGCCCACCAACCCCCTCTGCTTCCCCCCCCTCCCCATCTACCAGTCAACCAACATAATATTGATACCTCCTCAGACTACAGTATGATATAACACCAACTGTTGAATAAGCTGATTACCAATTTGATCTAATATTGCTCTGTACGATGCTTTAAGACAACCTAAATGATGTCCTGTACCTTTACCCCTCCATCACCCCTCCCTTTCCCTCCTCCCCTCTCCCTCCTTCCCCAAGACCGCTATTGGTCATACCGGGTATACTGATATGGAAGACGCACATGTATCTATGTAGGATAAATATAATAACCAGCATTTGGTTCCCATATACCTGCGCTGGGGCTCCCCTACCTCTTCGTATATCTGGCACATCACCCCAATACATATATGCAAACTGTAATAATTCTGAAATGCTCATGCATCCTTCCAATCGATCTCTGTGCTGCACGTAGTGTCCGGTCTCCCCTAATGCCCTCCCCCACCCCTCGCCCTGACAAGTTTACCGGAAAGGTGGGCCAAAGTGGAGGACTGGACACGCAGGTAGAACAACGCCTACAAGATAACCCAATATCTGGTAGGCTGATTACCTACCTGGCACAATACTGTTTTATATGACGCTTTAATACAACCAAGCGGTAACAACCAAGGAGGAGAAACACACCTCCTACACTCCACAATACATTACCTGCAAAAACCATGGATCGGATGGACCGCTCATAGCACCCACTCCTCATACTCGAGCGGCGTCTCCATCCTCCTTAGTAAACAAACAAGATACACCATTCTTGAAGTCAATTCGGACAGACGGGGACAATTTCTGTGTGGCCCTCACAATCGACTCCACCCAATATGTAATAGTCGGAATCTATGACCCTCCACCTGCATCCCTGAGACCAATTCGGGAGTCACTCCCATTTATTTCCAAATACCCCTCCGCCCACCTACTTTGTATGGGAGACTTTAATGCACTACTAAACCCAGAACTCGACAATTCTCCCCACAAACAACTGTACCCACCCTTCCCTCCCCCCCTCACCCTCCCTCCCCCCCCCCCCCCCCCCCCAATCTACCCCTCTTTGGAAAATAATATCCGAGCTAGGATGGGTTGATGCATGGAGATTTAAATTCCCCTACACCAAGGAATACCTGCCACTCCAAGACACACAGCACCCTATCGAGAATAGACTATGCATTTGTCAATAAAACTGCCAACACCACAATACAAAGCATAACTCACCTTCCACGCTCCACTTCCGACCACTCACCCATCCAAATCATTATTAAAAGCCCCTCGACCACCCGATCTCCGAAAACCTGGAGTTTCCACCCCTTTTGGCTCAACCTATTCCCCGAACAAGACCGTGTCCTTGAACATATCAAATTATATATAACACAAGATCACAGCCCAGTCCCCATGAATACCCAATGGGACGCACTAAAAGCAGTTATGAGAGGCCATCTACAAAACACTATCTCATCCATCAAACAATCAGCCAACCAAAACGAACGCAAACTGACCCAAACGCTACAGGAGGCTGAGGCTGCATACATAAACTCCCTGACCCCACAAACAAAAAACACCTGGCAAATTACCCAGTCCCTATGCAACAAACTGCTTACCGAAAAAAATGCAAGGAAATCCTTTTTCAATAAACAAAAATATTTTGAACACGGGCACCAATCTGCCAAACTTCTTGCACGATTAGCACATGGTCCATCAGACCAAAACACCATCCTACAACTCCTAGACCCACACAAAGGATTAATAACCGACACTACTGACATCCTCCATCACATGGCACAATACTACATCTGTACCTATTAAACACAAGCTACATTTTCCCAGACCACACTAGAAGAATACCTAGACACGGTTAACTTCACGAAACTCTCCCAGACAGACGCCCAACCCCTCGAAGCAGACATATCATTATCTGAACTACAACAAGCCCTCTCGCAAATGGCCACAATCAAAACACCAGGCCCAGACGGAATCCCAGCCGAAAAGTACCGAAAATACGCCGAACCTCTTCTCCCCTTCCTCCACAAAACTTTAAAGCTTGCCTTCACACACAGCAGACTCCCCATGTCCATGTATGAAGCTTACATCACACTAATCCTCAAGAAAGGTAAGGACCCCCGAGACTGTGGATCGTACAGACCTATCTCACTCCTCAACCTAGATTATAAACTCCTGGCCAAAATACTAGCCAACAGACTCAAAAAAGTTATCACTACCCTTATCCACCCTGACCAAACGGGCTTTATGCCCCGAAAATCCACCTCCATCAACATACGCAAAACGCTAATCCACACCCAAGTCGATCACGACAACTCTGGAACGAGAGTTATGGTCTCACTAGATGCACGGAAGGCCTTCGATTCTATCGAATGGCCTTACCTCTGGTCCTGCCTAACCCACTTTGGATTTGGCCCTAAATTTAGGAAATGGATCAGACTCCTATACTCCCAACCCCAAGCTATAATTAGAGCAAACGGTGACACCTCCCAACCATTCCCCCTCGAAAGAGGAACCAGACAGGGATGCCCACTATCCCCATACCTTTTCGCATTAGCCCTAGAACCCCTGGCCATCAAACTTCACTCATCGCCCCAGATCAATGGGCTCAGGATGGGATCCCATCAATCACTCCTAAGTCTCTACGCCGATGATATGATCTTATATCTTGCAGATCCCAACCTATCTCTCAAAACGGCCCATAATATACTCTCACAATTTGCTCCACTCTCTGGATTACACATTAACTGGGAAAAATCGGCACTCTTCCCTATAGACCCAAACATCAACTTCTCTCAATTCGCCAGAACCCTAGTCCCAATAGTGGATAACTTCCGATACCTGGGAATACAAATAACCAGATCACCCCAAGACTTCCACTCCCTCAATCTCGCCCCAATCCTCGAGCAAACTCGCTCCAAGGCCGTGCTATGGAAAGGCCTCCCCATCAATCTAATAGGGAAAATTAACTTAATAAAAATCGTCTTGTTACCAAAAATCCTCTATACACAGGGCCGTCTCGCTAATGAGCCAAAATGAGACAATGATGCAGAGCAGCAACATGTCTCAGGCTCAAAAAAGCGGCCTTTTTCCCTGAATTTTTTTATAGCTGCCCTCCTCATGCCTGCTGCGGTGCTGCCGCCTGCCAGGCCAGCAAGTGCAACAACAAGTTGCATACGTTACGTCCCCACCCGCCTGTCCGCCCAGCTCTCCGGTTACCTGGCTGTGCCTGTTGGCTGTGACACTGACAGCCTGCCAGCCTCTGGCTTCTGCCTGCCTTGTGGTGTTGTGTGGAGTGGAGGAGGCTGGAGCTGAGACGGAGGAGCCGAGGAGGATAAATAACTGAAGCGCTGCGTGCTGGTGCGGCGCCGGCTGCGCTCATGATGATGCACTGGCGCTGCCTGGTTCTGGCTGTCTGGCTGCTAGAGGCCGGACTTGAATGTAGGAATGTGGCATTTGTGGGGTAAATGTAGCATATGGGGGTTTTTGGGGGCATTTGTGGGGTGAATTGGTTATCTGTGGGGAAAATGGGGCATATGTGGGGTAAATGGGGTATATGTGAAGGACTGGGGCATATGTGCGGTAAATGAGACATCTCTGGGGTGAATGGGGCAGCTGTGGGGGACTGGGGCATCTGTGGGGTGAATCGTGGGGTAAATGGGGCACCTGTTGGGTTATGAGGGCACCTGTGGGGTAAATAGGGCATTTGTAGGGTTACTGGGGCATCTGGGGTAAAGGGACATCTGTGCAGGATTGGTACATCTCTAGGGGATTGGGACATCTGTGGGGTGACAGGAACATCTGTGGGGGATCTGTGGGGCCACATGACGGTGATTGGGGGGACTGGAGCATATGTTGTGGACAATGAGTTTGCATTATTTCCTTAGTTATATTTATTTAAAAGAAATAAAATGGATCTAGTTCTCACTGTATGGGACCTTTACTATTTGTTCTCGACGTATGGGACCTTTACGGTCTGTTCTCACTGTATGGGACCTTTACTGTCCTTACTGTGTGGGACCTTTACTGTCCTTACTGTGTGGGACCTTTACTGTCCTTACTGTGTGGGACCTTTACTGTCTGTCCTTACTGTGTGGGCCTTTTACGTCTGTCCTTACTGTGTGGGACCTTTACTGTCTGTCCCTTACTGTGTGGGACCTTTACTGTCTGTCCTTACTGTGTGGGACCTTTACTGTCTGTCCTTACTGTGTGGGACCTTTACTGTCTGTCCTTACTGTGTGGGACCTTTACTGTCTGTCCTTACTGTGTGGGACCTTTACTGTCTGTCCTTACTGTGTGGACCTTTACTGTCTGGTCCTTACTGTGTGGGACCTTTACCGTCTGTCCTTACTGTGTGGGACCTTTACCGTCTGTCCTTACTGTGTGGGACCTTTACCGTCTGTCCTTACGTGTGGGGACCTTTACCGTCTGTCCTTACTGTGTGGGACCTTTACCGTCTGTCCTTACTGTGTGGGACCTTTACCGTCTGTCCTTACTGTGTGGGACCTTTACCGTCCGTCCTTACTGTGTGGGACCTTTACCGTCCGTCCTCACTGTGTGGACCTCTTACCGTCCGTCCTCACTGGTGTGGACCTTTAACCGTCCGTCCTTACTGTGTGGGACCTTTACCGTCCGTCCTCACTGTGTGGGACCTTTACCGTCCGTCCTCACTGTGTGGGACCTTTCCCGTCCGTCCTCACTGTGTGGGACCTTTACCGTCCGTCCTCACTGTGTGGGACCTTAACCGTCCGTCCTCACTGTGTGGGACCTTTACCGTCCGTCCTCACTGTGTGGGACCTTTACCGTCTGTTCTCACTGTACATGTGTTAGATATTGTTAAAAGGCATTTCATATGGTTAGATTAGCTTTAGATAGTTTGTTAGGCTAGTTAGGTAAGTTAGGGCCCTATTAAAAGGAACCTTGACGTGGTGGCAGGTTATTTTGGGCAAAATTGTTTATTCTTCTGTTATTATGGTGTTGATTATTGTCTATTTAAAGAAAATGTACAAATAAATGGTGCCAAGTTCAAAATGGCTAGCCGCACTCCCACCGTCAAAGCCACACCCACACACAAGCCACACCCACAAACAGGCCACACCCACTTTGCTCCGCTGACGGCAGCAATTTGGGTTTGCCTCAGGTGGCAAAATCCCTAGAGACACACACCCTTGTCTATACACTTCAACACAGTCTAATTTTCATCCCGAAGTCCTTTTTTACCAAATTACAGGGCCTACTACTTACTCTTCTCTGGGGCTCCGGAAGATCCAGAGCACGTCTCAAAACTCTACAGAGACCAAAAAATAAAGCCGGGCTAGCTATGCCAAATTTTCTGCTTTATTACCTAGCCGCCCAACTAAAATACTACAAAACGTGGTGCACCCCGGACCCTATTGACCCAAACAATACCAATCCCATATCCCTATACGATGCTGAAAAATTTCTACAAGCTTACCTCCCATCCCACCCCCTGGTCTTCTTAGACTCCCGAACAAACACCTTACCCACCGGAGGCACCCTCCTCCATAAACAATTGTTTAAAGTTTGGAAATTAACCAATCACACCCTAAAACTCAATGGAACCCTTGAATATACCCCCATTTGGCATAACCCATCATACCCCTCCTTTGCCTCACTCCCTGCAGCTAACCTCTGGATTGCCAAGGGAGTCACCCTCTTCTCACATCTCATACAAAACGACAAGCTGATCCCATTTCAAGAATTCAAAGACAAATTTAACCTCCCCAACTCATCCTGGTTTCAATACCTACAGTTACGATATTGTCTCCTGTCAGACTTCCAGAGCAACACTATAAAACTACAAACCCATGAGGAAAAATCCTCGATATCCAAACTATACACGTCTCCTGAATGCCACCCTGGAAGTAGACTCCACCGAAATACTCAACAAATGGATTAAGCACATCCCCTCCTTAAACACAAGACTGGGATGATCTGGCCGGGAGTCATACGCTGGTGTCCCCGTCTGCGCCGAACAAACTAATGCAGTTCTTTATACTGCACCAAGCCTACCTCTCCCCACACCGACTCTCACGCATCTCCCCCTCACACTCCCCGGACTGCCCCAAATGCCATCAAACTCCAGCGGACTTTTGGCATCTGCTGTGGAAATGCCCAAAGATAGCCAGATTTTGGCACAAAGTCACGACCCACCTATCGACCAAACTACCATACCCAGTACCTCTGGACCCTAAGATATGCACACTAGGAATTATGGAAACTGAACCATGGAATAAATATGAACTGATATTTCTCCGGGAAACACAGTTTTACGCAAGACGTGCAATAATACTCTCTTGGATGGCCCCCACTGCCCCAAAACTCACAACCTGGAAACATGATCACACAAATGATCCCACTCCTAAGAATCATATATGTAAGTAGAGGATGCTCTACCAAATTAGACAGAATCTGGTCACAATGGAGCACTGACTCCCCCACGACAACCAAATGAATAGCTACCCCTAAATCCGAACCTGGTCCCCCCCAGGCTACTTCAATTTAAATTCCTGTATGTCACAGACTCGTAGAAACCCCTCCCCCCCCCCCCATTGAAATAAAATGGAAAATCTAGGTATCGGCTTACCAACAAAAACAAATTATACTACAAAGCCTATTTACTAACTATATGACCGCATAATTCGTGTCAGATAACTGCTACACAGTGTAATGTAAACTGCTTTGTTATTCTTCTCCCTTTCTTTCTGTTGATGCCTTTATACATAAAACAAGTTTAAAAAAAAAGTTTGTAGGTATCATGTTAATTCACTTTGGCGTATGTTCGGACTGTGGGTCTGGTGGTGGCTTTGTATAATCCCCCCCCCCCCCCCCCCCCCCCCAAAGTCTCAAAAACTGCCCACCAGGAGGATAGTCCATATAGGATTCTGCCTCCTACCTGGCCTCCGGGAGAAGTTTGGCATGCGTACTGCAGCCCTTCTCTCCCTCCCTCTCCGGATTCCCTCCCCCTAGTGTAAAATCTTTTAGATATGATTCCCCCTGTCCCCCCCAGCCCCAACCGCTCCATTTTTATTCTTAGAAAGTGCCCCACACTTTACTTACCTTCCCTCTTTCCCCCGCCACAATGAACTCCCGGCAGCCGCGTCCGTGATTGGCTGCCGCTCAGCAGGAAAAGAGGGGAGGTAAGTAAAGTTTGGGGCACTTTCTAAGAATATAAATAGAGTGGTTGGGGCTGGGGGGACAGGGGGAATCCTATATTAAAAACCGGTTTTAAGGGCGGACATACCCTTTAACAGTGGCTGCCAATTCAAATTGTTCTAGCCAATCAGGCCACTTCCTAGTTACCCCATCAAATGGATCAGGTTTAAAAATAGGTTTGGCAATTGGGCCTGGTAGAGCTACTGAGTCTAATTGGGTAATTTCATCTGCAGGTACAAGGACAGGAGGATTTAAATCAATACTATCAGTAGCAGCCTCCATAGCGTAATACAGAGAACAAATATACATTTTTACCACTAAGTGGGAATAATGAGAGAGTATACATATACACCTTTCCTATATGTAAGATCATATACCCCCCACCACATTGGTAGCTCCTAAACTCAATGCAATCTCCTATGGAGATATAAATATATTTACAGTGGTTTGCAAAAGTATTCGGCCCCTTGAAGTTTTCCACATTTTGGCACATTACTGACACAAACCTGAATCAATTTTATTGGAATTCCATGTGAAAGACCAATACAAAGTGGTGTACACGTGAGAAGTGGAATGAAAATCATACATGATTCCAAAAATTTTAAACAAATCTATAACTGCAAAGTGGGGTGTGATTATTATTCAGGGGGCTGAATAATTACGAAGTCGATACATGTTAGAACAACCTTTAGCTGCAATTACAGCTGCCAGTCTTTTAGGGTATGTCTCTACCAGCTTTGCACATCTAGAGACTGAAATCTTTGCCCATTCTTCTTTGCAAAACAGCTCCAGCTCAGTCAGATTAGATGGACAGTGTTTGTGAACAGCAGTTTTCAGATCTTGCCACAGGATTTCTCGATTGGATTTAGATCTGGACTTTGACTGGGCCATTCTAAAGCTGGGTACAAACATTAACGATTAAGCCCCGATCCGTCGGATCCGACGGTTATCGGGGCTTAATTGTTACGTTGTTACGTTCGTTTCCCGAACGAGCGCGCGGCCGCCAAACGATCGGGTCGGCCGAACGCTCGTTCGGGAAAGGCCGAAAATTTCCATCGGCCGCGCTAGACTCCCTATAGAGGAGTCTAGGCGCGGCCGATGGAAACACAGTCCCGAGCGTTCTCACATAGGAGAACGCTCGGGACTGTGTGTATGCAGATCTTTGAAAGATGACAGACAGGATCTTGCAAGATCCTGTCTGTCATCTTTCGAATACTGTACGTGTGTAAACTAGCTTAACACATGGATATATTTTGTTTTAAACCATTCCATTGTTGCCCTGGCTTTATGTTTAGGGTCGTTGTCCTGCTGTCCTCCGCCCCAGTCTCAAGTCTTTTGCTGACTCCAAGAGGTTTTCTTCCAAGATTGCCCGGTATTTGGCTCCATCCATCTTCCCATCAACTCTAACCAGCTTCCCTGTCCCTGCTGAAGAGAAGCACCCCCAGAGCACGATGCTGCCACCACCATATTTGACAGTGGGGATGGTGTGTTCTGAGTGATGTGCAGTGTTAGTTTTTCGCTACACATAGCATTTGCATTTTGGCCAAAAAATTTCCATTTTGGTCTCATCTGACCAGAGCACCTTCTTCCACATGTTTTCTGTGTCCCCCACATGGCTTGTGGCAAACGGGACTTCTTATGCTTTTCTGTTAACAATGGCTTTCTTCTTGCCACTCTTCCATAAAGGGCAACTTTGTGCAGTGCATTACTAATAGTTGTCCTATGGACAGATTCCCCCACCTGAGCCGTAGATCTCTGCAGCTTGTCCAGAGTCACCATGGGCCTCTTGACTGCATTTCTGATCAGCGCTCTCCTTGTTTGGCCTGTGAGTTTCGGTGGACGGCCTTGTCTTTGTAGGTTTACAGTTGTGCCATACTACTTCCATTTATGAATGATCGCTTGAACAGTGCTCCGTGGGATGTTCAAGGCTTTGGAAATCTTTTTGTAGCCTAAGCCTGCTTTAAATTTCTCAATAACTTAATCCCTGACCTGTCTGGTGTGTTCTTTGGACTTCAGTGTTGTTGCTCCCAAGATTCATTTAGACAACCTCTGAGGCCTTCACAGAGCAGCTGTATTTGTACTGGCATTAGATTACTAAACTCTATTTAGTTATCAGGCAATGTCTATGGGCAAACTGACTGCACTCAGACCAAAGGGGGCTGAATAATTACGCACACCCTACTTTGCAGTTTTTGATTTGTCAAAAATGTTTGGAATCATGTATGATTTTCGTTCCACTTCTCACGTGTACACCACTTTGTTTTGGCCTTTCACGTGGAATTCCAAAAAAATTAATTCATGTTTGTGGCAGTAATGTGACAAAAATGTGGAAAACTTCAAGGGGGCCGAATACTTTTGCAGACCATTGTATATAATATAAGGATATGTGTATGCATGTGCAGTCTTTTGGATGAGTGCAGGTACTAGGTTCTGTTTTATATTGATTGTTCTTAGGTGTGAGGTTAGTTGTATTCGGTGTCTAGATCAGTATATGCAGCTATTGCTTATGCACTGAGACATTGCATTAATGTTCACATTTAGATATTAGTTATATTTACGTTCTTAAGCAAATAAACCATCTATTAGTCTACATCTATATACCATATATACTAGACTGTAAGTCGATCCGAATATAAGCAGAGGTACCTATTTTTACCTGAAAAATTTGTAAAAAATTGACTCGTATAAGCAGAGGGTAAATTATGACCACTACTGCCTTCTGATTCAGTATTGTTTTGTGGCTTAAGGTGCCCTTTAAATTGACAGCAGAATTCCCATACTGTAATAGCCAAATCTAGTACCAGTAACCTCCAATTCCTTGGCACTCCAGATGTTTAGAAACTACAAGCATGCTGGGAGTTGTAGTTTCCAAACATGTGGCTTTTATTAAGCTTACCATAATTTACAATTCTCCTGACCCCCATATAGTAAATGGCTCTCTGACCCCAGTAGTTAAAAATGTCACCTGAGAGTTGTAGTTTCAAGCTATCATTTGCACTGAACTAGCAAAGTTTTTGCCCCAAACTGAGAAGACCCATCAGATTTACAGCCTACAGATAAGCAAGTGACCGTGCTGAGTAAGTCCAGCAGCCAGACTACAGGAAGCAGCAAGGAATGTGAAGGCAGATCAGCTCCTGTAACTTTCTATGCAGGTAAAGGATTTTTTAACACAGCACCACCTACTTATTACTATCCACAATTGCAGCATTTTGATCTAAATAAAGACTTGACTTGTATAAGTCGAGGTTGGGTTTTCAGGCTAATTTTAAAGTCTAAAAATCTCAGCTTGTACTGGAGTATATATGGTATCTATGTGAGATATTGATATGCACATATCAATATGTTGATATGCACAGTTAGATAGTAGAGTTGTACTAACTTTCTCTGGTAATTAACCATCTGTTGATCAACGCCTATCTAGCCATGTGAAACATTGCATTAATATTCACATTTAGATATTAGTTTTATTTACGTTCTTTAGTGAATGAACCATCTGTTAATCTGCATCTATCATTTACATTTATATTCTGTAACCCGTGTCTTAAAGTACAGTCAGTAGGTCTCTTTGATTAGGTATGTTTTAGAGTCTAGCAATTGTTCAGTGTTAAGGTGTTTTCACTTTAGGCAAAGGAGAGTTTTTAACACCGTTCAAATTGGATTATATAACTGTCTTATGCCTTGTAAGTGGTGTTTCCATTGGGAATGCTGGGTTTTTTTATATTATGATGAGGATGATTACATAGGCATACATTTACATACAGGGTAATGCAGGTTATACAAAGTCATACATATTACATACACGGGTAATGCATAATATAAGTAAACAGTGAGTTTCTTACAGCAATACCGTGATACAATAGAAGAGAGGACTGCTTTCACATGGGTTACAGTTTAAGTTTGGTTGTTTTCCATGTATTCATATATTAAGCTATTGGTTCTGTTCTGTAACACTCCTTGCGTCTAAAAGCAGGTTTGCTATCTGTGATATTTAACTGGTTTTGAATGTTATAATGGTTACAGAGTTGCTTGTTAATCCAATGGTGTCTCTTGTATTTTAAATGTCCACCATTTTAGGGGGTATATCAGTTTAGTGGAATATAGGGTTCAGGAATTAGGTTAATATATACCAAAATTTCTTGATAAATTCTGGGCGATGCATAGCTGGGGCTTACTTAAGGTGGTGGGGGGTAGAATTCAGGCAAAGATTAAGGGCCCAAATGAAGGTTACAGGTAGTCGTAATAGGGTTATCACATACTTTACCTTATCACATACTTTACCGGTGTTCCAGCCATGAATTAGCGTCCTCTGGGGATTCAAAAAACCTTACTTTCCCATCGACCACAATACGGAGTCTAGCTGAATATGCCATCCAGTAGGTGATACCAGCATCCATTAGCCTCTTTTTAATATTCAGGAAAGTTGCTCTGCGATTTTGTAAATCCATGGAGTAATCCGGGAATATTTTGATGGTGGTATTTTCAAATTACAGTTCACCTGCGGTGCAGGCAAGGCGTAGTGTTCAGGAACCTCGCTATCAGGGGTCTTGGCCTGGCTCCTGGGATTGGAGCTTTGGCAGGAATATGGTGTGATCGCTCTATGGCGAATTGTGGAGATAGTCCATTGGTACCTAGGTTGGTTCTGATCCAGGTCTCAAGGAATAGAGAAGGGTCTTGGGCTTCAGCTCCCCATGGGAATCCCAGGAACCGGAGATTGTCTCCTGGATCTGTTTTCCAAATCATCCAACTTGCAAAAGGAACTCCATACCACCCAAAGCAAGTTGGATATTGTTTGTGAGAGTTAGGAGACTGTTTCTTCTATTGTGGACACACATTCTACTACTTCTTCCACTCTGTAGGTCTTGGCGAATTATAGACATATCTGCCTTTACTTCCTCAAGCATGGATGTAAGGGTCTTTTTGTTATCTTGTATTGTGCCCTTGAGGACTTCCAGTGTTAAGGCTGGTGTCTCAGGTTTGGGAGCTGGGTTTTCAAGACCTGGTTTAATGCATAGCCGATCTGGAGAAGGAGAGCCCATAGTTGGGGCCTTGCACATGGTCTCAAGGGTTGGCGGGTCCGTGTTCTCCGTGTAGCTGAGGAGCGATCCCGGTGTGAGTCTTACTCCATGCTCTGCTTAGCTCCGCCCCCGAGCCCTATTATTTAATGGCCCCACATTCTCGGCCCTCATCTTTTTACTATTGATAATTTAAAAACATTTTGGTGTTAAACTTGCTTAGTTCTGCTATCCTTATTTCACTTTCTTTTTTAGCTAGTTTGCTTTTATACTCCCTGTAAGCATTTTTTTTTTCCTTTTCCACCTGAGCATTAAGCTAGACAGGAGAGGACCTATTTTTTTTTTTTTTTTTTTTTACACTTGTTCCCTAAAGGTATACATTTAGAAATGTAAACATCAATCTATATTACAGTACTGTTCGATAATCTTAATATTCCCAACCAGTTCTTTATAAGTTGGCATATACACCATTAGAAACCCTTGGGGGGAGATCCCTTAGTAAATATCTGGTATCTTAAGTACCGGGGGCCTTGCTGGGACCCTGTGGGCTCTCTCAATGGTAAATACTGCTGAAAGGATACTGCTGGATCCAAATACCTCCCGGAGCCACATATCCAGGAAGGATTCCAGGTTCTGACCCTCCACGCCCTCTGGTATCCCCACGAGGCGGATATTCTGTCAACGGACCTGTTTTCTAGGTCAACCGCTCTCATCATTTGAGCCTGTAGCTGCCTCTGCAGTGAGGCAAAATCTTCCGGTAGAGCTCTAAAAACAAAAAAGGGATCACATCATTATAAGGTATCAATCAAGACAGGAAAACAAAGTATCTAAAGGATTAAACCATGTATGGATCCCAATAAAGACATTCATCAACAAGTTGAGAAAATATGGCTCAACCGTAATGTCCAACCTAGATTGATGAGGAAATTGGTTAGGGAGGTCCCAATGTAATCTACAGCAACATTAAAGAATTTTTAAGCAAATAACTTTTTTTTTTCTCTTCTCTTCATGTGACAATTTTGTTTTATTTCCATATGTTTTGGATACGTTAGCAAGACAGAAACCTTTATTATGCCCATAAATTTCTCCTGACATTCTATGAATAGTAGACGAAAAATGCAGTCCAGATATACCAAATTGATACTTGTCCAAGTAATTATGCAATAAAATCAGTGCTATACGTTTAAGGGTTGTGCACACTAATGCAGCCAGAATTTGGCAGTTTGTTTGTTTTTTAACAAAACCTATTTCTGATTTATTTTTTACTTAGTTTTTTTTTATTAAACAAAACCCTGCCATTTTGTAGGGTGTGAAGTTTTTTTTTTTTTCTTTCTATCCACTGACTCAAATAATTCCCACTGTGCACCAACAGGCACACTTTTGTATGTGTGTGCACACAAAAATACTTTATTTATATAAATATAAGTGTATGTGAATGTGGGTATTTACTTTTTCTGTTTCTCTTGTTTTAGGTTAGTTTGGGTGCCTTGGCAAAAGATGAACTGCATATTGTTGAGGCAGAAGGGATAAACTATGAAGGGAAAATAATTAAAATTGCACTTGCCTCTCTAAAGCCGTCCGTGCAGCCTACGGTATGTATAAATAGCAGGAGATGATCAACTGGTTTGTTTGCATTGCCCTCTAGGTACAGTCGGTATGTTCTCGTGTCAGGCATTCTGATAACTGGAAAACCTGGTTATTTTATACTGTGGATTTTTTTTGTGAGATTTCTGGTGGTATACTTGTATATAATGTATTGGGTACTAAAAGTACACCCAACTCAACAGTCTACTAATCTACAGTGGTTTGCCTACTCAACAGTCTACTAATCTACAGTATTCGGCCCCCTTTGAAGTTTTCCACATTTTGTCACATTACTGCCACAAACATGAATCAATTTTATTGGAATTCCACGTGAAAAACCTATACAAAGTGGTGTACACGTGAGAAGTTGAATGAAAATCATACATGATTCCAAACATTTTTAACAAATCAATAACTGCAAAGTGGGGCGTGTGTAATTATTCAGCCCCCTGAGTCAATACTTTGTATATCCACCTTTAGCTGCAATTACAGCTGCCAGTCTTTTAGGGTATGTCTCTACCAGCTTTGCACATCTAGAGACTGAAATCCTTACCCGTTCTTTTTTGCAAAACGGCTCCAGCTCAGTCAGATTAGATGGACAGCGTTCGTGAGCAACACTTCTCACGTGTACACCACTTTGTATTGGTCTTTCACGTGGAATTCCAATAAAATTGATTCATGTTTGTGGCAGTAATGTAACAAAATGTGGAAAACTTCAAGGGGGCCGAATACTTTGGCAAACCACTGTATTTCAACATATTTAAAGGGCATGTACACTGTAATTACATGTTTTGGATATTGGCTGTGCTTTTAAGTAACAAGTGGTGATTATTTTGTTCCTACTACCCTGGCAGACCTTTTTTTGTTGGGATCTTGCTGCCCTTGCTCTTCCTTAGCAAGCCTGCTCACCTCCAAAAATCGCGAGATAGTGATGTTGCACAGGAGACTTTTTCTATCAGAAATCTCAAAGGGGCAGTGCTTACAATGTGAATTCAGTGGAGGAGTGAGGGCAAAAAGATCCCAGCAAAAAGGTACGGTCTGCCAGGGTAATAGGAACAAAATAATCACCACTTTTTACTTAAAAGCACAGCCAATAAACAAAACATGTAATTTCTGTGTTTACATGCTTTTTAACATTTAATAGTATATGCTTTTCTAGATACTCTTATAATAATGGAGGAATTTAAGTAAAAACCCTTGGTTAGTGCATGATGCATACAGCACCAGCTCAATTAGCACAGCCCAGTGACGGTGATGATACATTTTTAAAGTTATCCCAATGCGGATGTCACTTCCTGTATTGTACCCTGTTGGTTTAAAGTGTAATATAAACTTTGGCTATAATGTAGGTTGCCATACAGAATGCTACTTAGATCCCAGTCACTCTGATCTCTGCCTTCTGCTTGCTGGAACTCCAATATAAGGGCTGGACCGGCAGCCGTGTCTGTGATTGGCTGAGAGGCTGGCAATCAGACATGGCTGCTGGCAATACAGAGCACTGGGGGATCTAAGGATTGTAAGTAGCATTCTGTGCACTTTTTTTTTTTTTTGTCAAACTTAGTGGTTAGGGGTGGGCTAGCAGGGCCCTACCATATGTTTAAAGCTTTTAAAGGTAGGGCGCTCTGCAGCAAAGATGGCTACAGAGGGGGGGGCACTCCCCTCGCATGTCTCAGTATTAGCTGACTGTGAGGTCCAGGCTGCGTGGGAACGGATAAGGCACAGGCGCAAGGTGGTACTAGCTTGGGTTTAGACAGATGCTCCTAGTCTGCAAAAATCTAACATAAATGTAAGTATCTCAAGTTTGCCTGAACAGATTTTCATGCACTTTGGCTTGTTTTTGCGCTATAATAATAGCCAAAAACCTATTAAAATGTGATTTTTAGGGGTGGACATTCCCTTTAAAGAGAACAGAGTAAAAATTTTAAAAAGCCTATATCTGCAGGGGAAACTATCAATGGCTTTTCACCTTTGCTACCAGAGAACTTAAAATGTGGTTGGCTAGATGCAATTGAAAATAATGTTGGAAGAGTGTAAAATGGCAGTAAATTTCTGAAGCCTATTCTGATCTGGTAAAACTTTCAGCCAGTTCAATAACAGGGTCTGTGGCAACCAGAATGGTGTTGGGTCTTAACACTAAATCATGGGCAGCTGATGTACCATCTAATTCTATTGTTAGTTGAAAAGTTAGACAATCCAATTTAAAATTTGTAAAATGTGGTTTTCTCCCCCAAGAAAGAGGGTTCACAAGGCCACGCATTGATTCTTAGCCTGTAAAGACATTAGACTTTGAATTCTCATCACAATATCGTCTATGTAAAGAGGCCACTAGACAAGCACTCTGAATGCTGGGAGGCATGCAGATAGCTCGTGTTAAAGTTTTGTAATGTGAAAACCCTATTCGCTATGCACTGAGATTAGTTATCGGCTCAGTGCATCGCCTGGAGAAGGCAATAGAGCGTGATACCGGCTCTCTGTAAATAGCCCTACAAGTGTCTAAAGGAGGCTCTTCCTCCTTTCAAGGCCAAGCCAGTAGTCTGCAACAAAGGTTTGCTGCTTCAGATCCAGCAAATAGGGAGAAGACTGCCGTATTTGTATGATTTGTTCAATTAAGGGGTAATGGCTCTCATCTAAATGTCGCCAGGCTGTGTCTGGAGACTACAGGAGAACCTTATGGAGCTGGGATGTGAGGTAAGGATTAAACCCCACTACATGATGGGGCCAGTAGTTGGGGGGATTATAGTTTTGGGGGTGGACATGCCCTTTAAGGTTAACCGGTGTGCGTCACCTTAAAATGTTTAGCCACCGACTGCTCAAACCGGTTCGTTCCCGTACTCTTTTTCTTTGGGAAGTGAGCCTTCAAACTTAGATGTGTTCAGATACATACTATCTATTACATTACGTGCCCATGTGGATTAGGGTCAGTCGGGGGAAATGACCACTACCCTACACGAGCGGATGGGAAACCACATGGCGTCCATTAGGGCAGCCCTGAACACATCTAAGGTTGAAGGCTCCCTCCCACAAAGAGAGTACGGGAACGAACCGGTTTGAGCAGCCGGTGGCTAAACATTTTAAGGTGACGCACACCGTTTAACCTTAAAGGGCATGTCCACCCCCAAAACTATAATCCCCCCAACTACTGGCCCCATCATGTAGTGTAGTTTAATCCTTACCTCACATCCCAGCTCCATAAGGTTCTCCTGTAGTCCCCTCCCCCCCCCCCCCAAGTCCCAAAAACTGCCCACCTGGAGGATAGCAGTCCATATAGGACTCTGCCTCCTACCTGGCCTCCGGGAGAAGTTTGGCATGCGTACTGCAGCCCTTCTCCCCCTCCCTCTCAGGATTCCCTCCCCCTAGCTTAAAACCCTTAAAGGCTATGTCCACCCTAAAAAATTTTTTTTTATATAAGGTCCCCCCTGGGCTCCCACCCAACCGCTATAATTTTTTTTTTAGAAAGCCCCCCAAACTCTACTTACCTCCCCCGATCCTCCCCGCGCTCCCGGCCCTCTGCTTGCAGGAAATGCAAGCAGAGGGGCGGGACCGGCAGCCGCGTCTGTGATTGGCTGAGCGGCAGCCAATCACAGACCGGCTGCCGTCCGCTCACTTCGCCGGAGGAAAGAGGAGAGGTAAGTAAGAGTTTGGGGAGCTTTCTAAAAATAAAAAATACCCGGTTGGGGCTGGGGGACATGGGGGAGCAGGATGTTAAATGGGGAGGGGGAGGGAGGGGGGAGAAGGGCTGCAGTACGCATGGCAAAAATCTACCTGAGGCCAGCTAGCAGGCAGTGTCCTATATGGACTCTGCTAGCCTCCTGGTAGTCATTTTTTGGGACTTTGGGGGGGGACTACAGGAGAACCCTATGGAGCTGGGATGTGAGGTAAGGATTAAACTACACTACATGGTGGGGCCAGTAGTTGGGGGGATTATAGTTTTGGGGGTGGACATGCCCTTTAAGTTATATGATTGCCCCTGTCTCCCTAGCCCCAACCGCTATATTTATATTCTTAGAAAGCTCCCCAAACTTTACTTACCTTCCCTCTTTCCCCCGCCGAAATGAACTCCCGGCAGCCGCGTCCGTGATTGGCTGCCGCTCAGCCAATCACAGACGCGACTGCCGGTCCCGCCCCTCTGCTTGCATTTTCTCGCAAGCAGAGGGCCGGCAGCGTGGCGGAGGAAAGAGGGGAGTTAAGTAAAGTTTGGGGCACTTTCTAAAAGAATAAATATAGCGGTTGTGGCTGGGGGGACGGGGGCAATCATATATCAAAAATTAATTTTTAGGGTGGACATACCCTTTAAGGTGTGTAATAGCTGTTTCGTGCACCTTACATTATACCGACGCAGATTATTGGTCTTTTTTTTTTTTCTGTCACCCCAGTGGCAGCAAAAGTCCCATCACCCTCTCCATGTCTTTTGTGTTTCCTGTGGCTAGGAAAGCATGGTTCTGAAGACTCAGGGCTTTCCTGCCATTGTGGCTTTTCCAGTAGGAGTTCTCCCTCTCTCTCTCCTAGCTGATGCCTTCCCTCCAGTTGCAACAGGATTGCCTGGGAAGGGCCTTGTGACCGGGCTGAGTAAGCATGGATTGTGTGTCCATCCAATACTTTTTTTCTAGCAGGTGGCTGCCATTTTTTCTGTGTTCACGCTTGTGGACGCTTCCGGTTTGCGCATGCGTGCGGCTTGCTTTGAGACTTCCTGGTCTCTCGCGAGTGACGTCATAGACTCGTCTCGCAAGGTTCTCCTAAAGGCTGCTGGGAGTTCCTTTCTTCCGGTTTCGGCAACTGGAAGCCTCGGCTACACACGCAGATGCTTGTGTGTACTCTTCCCTGCTACTGGACTGCTATTATAGGCAATTTTGGAGCATTGTCTTTGCCTCAGCAGTGTGTCTTAAGGGATCTGTTTGCTGTAGTGTTCTGCTTATTAGCTGCTGCTAAAAGTGAGTACTTGGCCTCTTTTTGAGTGATTCTGATGCCACCTTGTGTAAAAAAAAATTCAGTGATTTTTATTATTGTATATCTATTTTTTGCATAGATATTGCCTCACTATGGAGCAAAAATCAGTGAGTGAGGGTCACCAACCTCAGGGAACTAGGTAAGCCCCAGGTAGGTGTGGCTAAAAGATTAGTTGTTTTTCAATATTCAAAAGCCTCTCTTTTTCTGTTGGTTTTTTCAGTGCCCCTGTCTCTGATAAATCATCCAAATCTAGAAAAAGCTTCAGTTCTAAGAGAGAAATCTGATAAGGAAGATGAATTAGTCCAATTACCTGAAAGAATCTCTATGGAGAAGTTAATGAGTTTAATTAAAACAGCTGTTTATGAATCTGCAAAAGAGCAAGGCAATAAAAAGAAAAGCTAAAACCAGACATTTATCTGATGTCTCGGATTCAGACCTTTCAGAAGATAATGGTTCACTTAGTTCAGAAGGTCAAGATCTTTTGTCTGAAGATGAGGCAGAATCCACCTTTGACCCTAACAAAGTGGTGGTTCCATTAATTAAGGCGATTAAGAGAAACTTTTTCTCTCACCATAGAAGAACCAGTGGTAGCTTCAGCAGATAAAGATTTTTGAATGGGAAAGACTGAATTTTTCTGTATAGGAGGAAAATATTTAAGGCAGGTTATTTCTAATAACCATTAGATGATAATCTAAAGAGCCTATTTAGCAACAGGAGCAGCTTGCAAACCTTCTATGGCTCTGACTTCTACTTCAAAAGCTTTTAGTGTGGTAAGCAGATCTTCAACATGCTATAGACTCCAATGTGAAAAGATCCACACTGACCGGCATGGTACAGGAATGCATGTTTGTAACAGATTTCATTTCTGAAGCCTCGGTGGACTTAGTAAGACTTTCAGCAAGATCGATGGCTTTGTCAGTGGCGGCCAGAAGAGTGCTCTGGTTAAAGAATTGGTCAGCGGATGTAAACACTAAGTCTAACTTGTGTCAACTACCGTTTGATGGCAGGATGCTTTTTGGAGAAAAATTGGATGATCTTATCAAAAGATCGTCAGGAGGTAAAAGTATATTTCTTCCTCAGGAAAGATTTAAAAATCTGCGGTCCGAAACTTTCACAAAGAGGAAGAGTTTTTTTGGTTTTTTTTGTGTCCATCAAGACAAAACAGAGGGAGTAGAGACTCCTTTCGTCAGTCCAATTGGAGAGGTAGACCAGGAATGCAGCCTGCCAGAAAGTCTTCGGGCTCATTCCAAAATACTTTAGGTCAACAATGACGGGAAGCAGGTTCCACCTTGGCTCATAGGAGGCAGATTACAACTTTTTTCGCAGAGGTGGGCCAAAATAGTCCTGGATTCCTGGGTAATAAGATCTATCCAGGAAGGTTACAGGATAGAATTTCAAAACATGCCTCGTTTTCATCATTTTGTGCCAGCAAAAGAGCCTTGAAATGCCCAAGAAAAAGTGATTTTTCATTACATTGAAACCTCTTGAATTGCATCTATAGCCATCAATTGGTCTAAGGAGCAACAAAGAAAGGGATTTTATTCCCCTTTATTTATGGTACCGAAAACTTCGGGGGGATGGAGACCCGTGTTAAATCTTCGGAGTCTGAACAAATTTCTAAGACTAAGGAAATTCAAGATGGAGTCTTTACAATCCATCGTCCAAGCAGTAAGCAAAGATATGTGGATGGTAAAAATCGATTTAAAAGATGCATATTTTTCATATCCCCATTTTTGAAAAACATTGGAAGTTTTTAAGATTCATAGCCAACGGAAAACATCTACAATTCAAATGTCTTCCTTTTGGACTAAACCAGTCCCCGAGAGTCTTTACAAAAGTACTGGTGTCGTTAATATCCGAGATAAGGAAACAGGGGGTCCAAGTCTTTCATTATCTTGACGATGTTCTACTAATAGCAGAGACCAGGGAAATGGCCATTCGTCATACTTCCAGATTTACAAATATCTTGGTAGACTTCGGATGGGTAATAAACAAAGAAAAAAAGTCACCTCATTCCTTTCCAAGAGATGATATTGAATTTGCTTTTACTTCTGGTAATAAAATCCGATTGTTTGCGGTACAAAAAAGTGCTCTTAGAAATAAGTCAAAAGGTTTCCACATTTCTAAGATCAAAAAGAGTAAGTGTAAAACCGTGTCTAGTGCTAATAGGACTTATGGCATCCTGTATTCCAATGGTAGAAGGGGCAAGATGGCACATGAGAGCCCTGCAGAATCCTCTTTTGTCATCTGTCAAAAATCCTCAGTTCAATCTGGCAAAATTAATCTTTATTCCAGAGAGGGTAAAGCAATCACTGGTTTGGTGGACCGTAGAAAAAAAATCTCCAATCAGGAAGATTAATAGAAGAGCCTGTTGCAGTTACAATTACAGCCAAATACAGAAGATGTTTGGGGGGCTCATTGTCAAGGAGACTATGCGCAAGGAAGTTGGGACTTTCAAGAGGTTTTAACTTCAAACGGATTAGAGTTAAGAGCAATAGGAAAAGCTTTGCTCAACAAAAGGAAGACATGTAAAAATTATCTGACAACACTACAGCGGTTGCCTATGTAAAAAGACAAGGAGGAACCAGAAGCAAGTCTTTGAAAGAGGTGGCCCCCATTGTCAATTGGGCGTAATGTCATCTAAAAAGTATTAAGACTGATATTCTTGAGCAGAAACGCCATACAGCCGGGACAATGGTGTCTTCATATAGGATATATTTCAAAAGATTTGTCAAAAATGGGGAGAGCCTTTAATAGATCTTATGACTACACCATGCAATTCGAGATGTCAAAGGTTTTATTAAAGATTCCCAAATCCTCAGGCCATGGGTACAGATGCTCTAGCCCAAGATTGGTCCAAAGGTCTCTTTGTATATATTTCTTCCAATACTGATGGTCTGGAAAGTTCTCCAAAAAATCAAGACCGAAAAAGCATTCGTTTTGGCGGTCATTCCATTCTGGCCAAAGAGGCC
Source organism: Hymenochirus boettgeri (assembly GCA_019447015.1). Lineage (NCBI taxonomy): Eukaryota > Metazoa > Chordata > Amphibia > Anura > Pipidae > Hymenochirus > Hymenochirus boettgeri. The sequence continues at coordinate 58,550,017 of CM033471.1, read as the reverse complement.
TTGGTTTCCACTGGCAGTAGAAAGGCCATGGAGGATTCAAACCTTTCAGGGTTGGCTATCTCCCGGACAACTTGAGTTTGATGGTTTGGAAATTGAAAGGAGGAGGTTGTCAGCTTTAGGTTTCCAGGATCCACTTATTCAATTGTTATTGAAATCTAGGAAATAAACTTCCAATCAATATTACAGAGTTTGGAATAAATTTGTTCCATTTGCCAGAGATTCCAATGCGGATCCTTTAAAAGCCGATGCCTCTTTAATTGTAAAATTTTTTCTGGTTACAGAATGGGACTAAGTAACCGTACTTTGAAAGGGGAAAGTTTCCGCACTTTCGGCTATCTTGGAAAATTCTTGGGTCATGGATCAGCTGGTCATTCGGTGCCCTTATAAGAATAAGGCCTCCATCTAAGTCAGTCTGTCCGGTTTGGAGTCTACCGATAGTTCTTCAAGCGCTTACAATGCCACCTTTTGAACCACTAGAGAGGACTTCAACGTTCTCTTGGTTGCCATCACTACATGCTTGTAGAGTGTCCGAATTGGCGTCGTTTTCTGCAGAAAAACCAGACACAACAATTTTTTGATTGTCAGAATTAAACCTTCATTTGATTTTTTACCCAAAGTAGTTTCGCCTTTCCACTTATGGAAATTTATCTTCCTGTTTTTTGTCCAGATCCAAAATTAGAAAAGGAACAAAAGCTCCATACTTTGGATTTGGTGAGACTTTTATCCTATTACTTAGAGGACGAAGTACTGGAGAAAATCAAAAAAACTTATTCCCAGAGGTTTAAGAAAAGGAGAAGCCCCTTCGAAAAATACGTTGGCAGCTTGGTTGACCCAGGCCCTTGAATCTAACGTTTCTATGGGAAACATTTGTAAGGCAGCTAATTGGTCATCTTGGAGAACCTGTATTCGGCACTACCGCCTAGATGTTTCTTCGACCGTCCGGACCAAATTCGGTCGGAGAGTGTTGGAGGCTGTATATATATATATATATATATATATATATATATCCCTTTAATATAGTAACAGTACTACCATAAATGTTATGCGCACCAGTGCAATATTGTTTGAATATAAAATATCCAAATAACTATATACAAGTGTAATATTACTTGGCAGCGAATGATAAATGATTATAAAAAAATGCCCATAATGTTCCATGAATAACACCACCAAAACAACAATAAAAAGTTAATAGAACAAAGTTTAACACTTTCCTGTGTCCAATGTGAGGGATGTGCTTCAGAGGGAACGCTGAAACGGAGTGCTAACCCTTAGCACGGTTGGTTTGGAGTACATACATTGAGGGACGGGTTAGAAAGTCAGTCCAGCACTGGTGCATAGCTGCCAGGAGCCAGTGATCTGCAGATAGAGCTGACCAATGGAGGAGATTGTGTGGGTGGAGAGGTAGGCTGTGATTTCTGGGCATACCTGAGCTGTGGAAGGTAGATGTGTGTGGGTTAAGTGTCTCCTTGGATTGGACATTACTTTCCTTATGTTTCCTACTTTCCTTTTTCCTTATGTGGAAGACTTAGCTACATTCAAAACAATAAAAAGTGAAGATGCTATTCATGGAACATTATGGACATTTTTTTATAATTTTGTTGTTCACTACCAAGTAATATTACCCTTGCACTATATTAAAAGGATATATTTTTTTAAATTTTAATTTTCAAGTATCTTTTTTTTTTTTTTTTTTTTTAGGCCCAAATAGGGACCTGTTTTCATGCAGATACTTGTTCTAGATGCACATACACAGTGTAAATAGAAGTTCATTGCATTTGCGGCCAGAACTGACAGTTACTTTTTGTTACTTTGGGATATTAGTTTGCTAGCAAGAAAATATATCGTTGCTGCTAATAAAACAGGTCAGATGTTCAATTCTGAATGTTTTTATCCAGTGGAAAAAAGCTGCAGTTTAAAAAAATTTGAATCTAGATAACTTTCTTGCCATGGTTTGATTTTATGTAAGGTGGTGTGAACACTTACTACTGTTCTATTTTTCTTTTTCATTCTTAATTTTTTTAACTGTACCTCACCCGCCCTCCCCCTACAGTTTTTGAGATAAACCTTACTTGCTAATTAATCTGTGGAAATGTTCCCAAGTTGTCCACAAATTTTCGGGGCATTTAGTTGTAGATTTCCAACATCTGGAGATCTACATGTATATTTGATGTATTTAGAATAAAGTATGACATGGTTTATAGCCCAGTCGAACCTTTGGTCCTCCCAGATTTTTGAAAACTACAACTCCCAGCATTCCCTGGTTGCCATCTGCTGTTGGGGGCCAGTGGAAAGACCTCTTTCTTATGGTCACAAAAACATACAGCATTCGGCATTGAAGTGCCCCCCTCGACCCCCCCCACTGGGTTCTTGAAAATCAGATGTGAGGATTAGGAGCTAGAAGCTGTGACCGCTTAATGGAAGCCAGTCCTATGAAGAGAAGAGTTCCATGATAAGGGAAGACCCCAGGGATGTCCTGTGACATCACCGGATCTCCCTTATTGCGGAACTCCTCTTCATGGGACCGGCTTCTGTTATGCGGCCACAGCTTCTAAGGCTGCTAGCTCCCAATCCCCAAATCGGATTTTCGTGAAACCGGTGGGTGTCGCAGGCGCATGTGTAAAACACGCACACGCAGACTCATAAAATAGTGCTTTGTTTGAGATTGACTACATGATTGTGAAATGACCATAATTTAATATTTTTTTTTTTTTTTTTTTTGTAATTCATACCAGTTTTATTTTTTTTAGGTGTCTCTGGGTGGTTTTGAGATTACACCTCCTGTGACTCTGAGATTAAAATCTGGTTCTGGACCAGTATATGTTAGTGGGCAGCACCTGGTTGGTAAGTGTTTACCATACATTTATTTTGTTAAACTACCTCTCAAAATCTAACAGTTACTCAATAAAAGTTATTATCGTTTTAAAAAGGTGCTAATTTTGCCCTAACCAATCAGATGTAAGCTTACAAATGTTAAATAATATCTGATTGGTTGGGGCAAAATTAGCACCATTTTAAACAATAAGATCTTTTATTGAATCTCTGTAAGAACATTAGATCTAACATTATAAAATTACTAATTAATTTGCAGGAAAATTCAGTTTAAACCCCCCGTTTGTATCTAGCCTAATGCACGTGATCCTTTTTAGGAGCTCCAAATTTAGCATCCTTAGGGACACTATAAATCTGCCTGAAAGGTACTTCAGCAGTTTAATTTGCAAGGAGGTGTAGAATAGCTTATTTGCTTTCCGCTCGCTGTCTGACAGCTGATCTGCTTTCTTTCTCAATGTGCCTCTTCTGTGCATGTGTCTGCCTATAGGGAAATAAGTTTTTTTTATTATTGGCTTCGAAAATTCCCCCAGTTGGAGAATTTGCCTGTGATTTTTTGTTTGCAGCAACCAATCGGGTGATGCCTTTTTTTTTTTTTTTTTTTTAACTGGTCTACTGCAATTCAGCAAGAATTTGGGTCCTTATTCATTGAGAAGACTGTGCCTGTGTTCTTTAATTTGCAGCAACTAATCGGATGCTATCAAATGTTTTCTAACTGTTGTAGACAAGTAAAAAGGTAACATCTGATTGGTTAAAGGGTAGTCTGACAGGTCCCAACGGTCTTTGTATTCTATGCACATAGAGTACTGAGTTCGTTGGGACCTGGCGGTAGAGGAGCAAGCAATCGGGTAAGTACCATACCTTATTTCCTGGCTCCAGCAGATTTTATTCAAGAATGGGAAGTAAGATTCTGCTCCTTTACTACCCGTTCTTCAATAAAACTGAATACCAAAAATTTTTTTAAGGCAAATAACAAAGTTTGCACCACTTATTAAATAGGCCCCAATTAATCCAAAGAACTTTTAACTTAAATGTCCATCTTTGTCTTGCCTCTCCTTTTTCAGTGGCTGATGAGAAATTCACATGTGGGTGATGTGCCTTATTTCCTAGTGTTAGTTTTTGATGTATCCAGTGTTTTATTCACCGACTTGACTAGGAATGTATGGTGAAATTAGTATTGGGCCTATTGGTAAATGCAAATGAATAAGGAAATTGTTTTAAGCTTTCAAAAATATTTGACTTGGGGCTAGACCACACTACTGTGCTTTTAAGCGCAATCCAAACGTGCTTTTAAAAGCGCACAGTAGTATTGGGCTATGTGGGTGGCCACTTCACCTCATTGGTGATTTTGCTTATCTGAGAGCACATTGATCACCATTTTTGGTCTGATAAGTGCAAATTGACGAAATTGCACTAGCAAGCGGACATCAAGCGGTAACATGCACGCTTTGTAGTGTGGCCTCAGCCTCAACATACCTTTTATTCCTAAGACACCACCCACTTTGCTTGTATGGTATTTAAGCTCAAAGCCCAAGTAGAGGTCCGCAATTTTTTTTTCTTCATTTACGCCATAAATGTAAAACTTAAGACTACGAATACTCTATTTTATTAGATTTATTTTTCTTTAATTACTACCTGGATAGTAGATTATTTAACCACTAGGAATTAATCTTTTAACTAATCTCATGATTGAGAAATGCACTTTCAAAGAATTCAGTGCAATGAGACTCCTGCCATGTAAAAGAGCTTGTTTACTAGTCAGTAGCCAGTCAGCTGGATTTGGAATATTACAAAAATGCGGAGCCATCCATCTAAATTTATTTTAATAATTGCAGCTAAATGGGCATGTAGTTTTTAAATATCTAACAATGTTTTAATGTACTAGCTCACTGATGGGCAAACTGCGGCTCTCCAGATGTTTGAAAACTACAACTCCCAGCATTCCTATGCTTCTCTCTGTAGTTGAGGAATGCTGGGAGTTGTAGTTTTCAAACATCTGGACAGCCGCAGTTTGAGGATCACCGTACTAGCTTGTTCTCCCCTACCTTAGGAAATATGGGAAATGAGTCAATTAGTGACATAGCTGAGTGATATATACCACTGCAGCTCCCATTATAAAATCACACTTGAGTATTATTAAAGGGCTTTGATGTAGGTTGGTTCCGAAATGTGTTGGGCCTGTACTGTATTAAAGTTTATATGGCCCCATATCTTTGCTGAAATTTGCCAATAGGCACAAGGTAGAAAAATTTGGCCAGTTGTTCTGATCAAATCTTTGATGGGTGTTAATTGAAAATTCAACCTGGAAGTTTCATCCTGTATGCTCTGTAGTGGGGCCTATCCTTAACAGTGGCAATGTGTATATGTGTCTGAAAGTCCTTTACGTTTGACCTTTTTATTGAACCACTGTTAATTCATAATTCATTGGGTATATTTCACTATTTTTCTTAGCTTTAGAAGATGACTTGGAGTCCAGCGAAGATGATGACGACGATGAAGAACATTCCCAGAGTCCTAAAAATGCCAAAAGAACTGCATCTGTAGCAGGACCAAAAATTCCTTCTGTAAGTTAACACTGTGAAGAACTGTGGCCTTGAAACAATTTTGAAAGTAAAAGTCCTGTCTCCTAACTTAATGAGGCTAGAGAAAAAAAACCCAGACCTGCTTTAAGTGATTACATTTCATTGGTTACCACGTCACCCATACCACTGGTCCACTTCTGTTGTTATTGTAAACTTTCATGTAGGACAGTTAGACTGGAAAAGTTCAGTGCGTGCCATAATTTTTAAACATAAATGCTCATGTTGCCTTGAGAGTGGTAAAGCAATGAAACAAGTCTTCTCTTATACCTTTTTTAAAGCCATCTCAGGATCAGATCCATATATTTTTTTTTCTTTAACTAGTCTGCACTTTGACCAGGGAAAACATGGGTGTGATCCTAGACTGCTTTTAATGAGTATCTCCACTGAAAAAATAAAGGTTTTTCCATTTAGTTTTATTGAAGACCGGGAGTTAAAGGAGCTGTCTTACCTCCCATTCTTCAAAAAATCGGTCAGGAGCCAGGAGAGAAGGTAAGTTACATACATGATCGGTCGCTCCCCTGCGGCGTAGTATGACAGGTCCCGACCAGATTGTCTTCTATGTGCATCGCGCAGAAGATAGTCAGTGGAGATACACTTCAAGGGTATAACAGAAGACTTTTATTTGAGAGAATTTTGTATGGAGACCACATTTCCTATGTTTTACCCACTTACAATCTTTTTATGTGAAATTCTCTTTGCAGAAAAAACCAAGGATGGAGGAGGACTCTGAGTACGTAAATATGAGTTTTAAGTTTGCATACTGTGTGAAATGTCGGTGCCAACATTAAAACAACCCTGCTCTTTTCTTTAAGGGAAGAGGATGAGGATGAAGAGGAAACCCCTGTTAAAAAGGTATAAGAGAAGTCTACATGTGCGTTTTTTTTTTTTTTTTTCCCGTGTCCATCTTCTCTCACCAAAAAAAAACAAATTGCCAGAAATTCATATATGCAGGATGATGACTACAACATGAATAGACCCTGACTTGCAGGCCCAACTTCTTTCTTTTTCTTTGACAATTCAGCCTCCTCCCAGACAACCTCTTTATATTACAGTATTCTAGTTTTGCTGAGGGCCCAATGATTCCTAGTTATGCCACTGCATGCATGTGCCCTGTTCCATTTATTATGAAATAAATACTTTAGTTTAGACTCCATCTCTTTAGTGTTTAAAAATTTTGTAACCATTAAAAAAATATTGGACATTTTGTGAAAACAATAATTTTAAACCAATCAACTGAAAAGTCCAGGTCTTGGTGAAGTATCGTGATATCTGCATTGTCCATTAGATGAGTTGAGTGTTATGATATATCAGATCAAGTGTGGGCTACCTCCATCTGACATGAATTTTGACATATTGTATGAAACGGTTGTTCTGTGTAATTCCATAATCTCACACCCAAATTTTGGGTTTCGATGTCCATTGGTAATTTGAGTGTAGCATATGTGTTGGAATAGTAACCCGCAAGACATTCGGGAATGGGTCTGGAATGTGGAAACATTGTAGCGTTTGCCAATTGAGGCTGTCAAATGTCTTTTCGATATCCAAGGGTATCGCACTTCCTGCAATACCATTTGTATTCATATAGGAGACACGGTTATCTCCATCCACAATTTCAAAACGAGCAGCACTCCTTAAAACAGCGATTTATTGATTACTTTAAAATATAACACATTTTCTGCCAACACACATGGCTCTCTTTACTTCAGATACAAAATTGCAACGTTTCGGATCACTCACTTGATGTATGTAAAGAGAAATGTATTCATTCTGTAGGCTAAAAATGAGGTTAACGGTTTAGATCCTAAATAATTAGGGAAATTGGCCTATAGGTGTTTGTTTGTTTTTTACCTCGAATGGTGCTTTACCTGGTTTAGGTATTTGTGAGATGCTTGCTGTGTCCATATCTATAGGCATTCTTTAAAGAAGCAGTTGTACAGTTCCACGTTAAGAGGGGTGAGAACGATTAAAAATGGATTAAGGATAAAAATAATCTGTAAGGAGTAAAATAACAAATTCAGCATATAAAACATTATATGGTCACAAAAATGTGTTTAAAATTGTACAAAACTGAAAACATCTAAAAAGTAAAACAATTCAAGTCTAGATGTATAATTTATCAAGTAATATGCATACACTAAACTCTCTGGGCACATAGACATCCTTTAAGATTGGAAGAAATGTTTCATCTTCAGGTTAGGAAAGGTTTCTTTACAGTGAGAATGGTGAAACAGTGGAACTGTCTTCCCGCAGATGTGGCAATGACAAGTTTTTTGAATAGCTTTAAAAGGTGGCCTAGATAAGTTTCTAAAATTGAAAAAATATTGAGAATTACTGATATTAATACTGCAGTTCTGTTTGTTCCAGGGATACTTTCCGATTGCAGTTTGGAGTCGGGAAGAAATTCCCCCCCACCACTTTTCAGTTTTTTGTTTTTTTTTTGCCTTCCTCTGGATTAACTGTCAGGTAGGGTTAAAAAGGAGGGTGAAAAGAATTGCATGTCTTTATTCAACCTCCGTTATTATGTAAGTGACCATAAATACATTTCTCAGTTTATCCCATTTGCGGCCAGTGTGTCCGTTTGATGGATCTATTTTGAATCCCTTCTTAATAGTGCTGCTTGTATATTCCCCTCCTTTCATGTTTTTTTTATTATTTTTTATGTATACCTCCACAGGCGTATTTCACAATATGACTGGTCTGTGTGTTGGCTGACTTTCTTTGGCATGGTTGGGGAGAGTGATGTCCTTTTTGAGTATATGATTAAAGGAAATGTTCACCCAAAAAACAACTGTTACCCTATTGCTAGATCACAAAGTTAATTATGTAGATATGCTTGTGGAGGTTCTCATTCATCCAGGTCATGGTATATCTGTTGTTTTCAGTTAGATCAACTGGACTTAAAGTTTAGTTCTTGAAGACATTTCGCTAGTCATCCGACTGGCTTTGTCTATTCAGAATGACTTGTACGAAGACCTCAATTAGCATATCACAGCCAGGTGTTAAGGACATTATGAATGCAAGGTGTGCCTCGTAGCCACAATGCAATCACTCCTTGCATTTATAATGTCCTTAACACCTGGCTGTGAGACGCTAATTGAGTCTTTCCTGGGTACATAATTGCTAACGGATTCTTGTACAAGTAATTCTAAATTGAGAGCCAGTCGGATGACAACCAAAACGTCTTCAAGAACTAAACATCCAGCTGATCTAACTTAATACAACAGATATTTAATTAAGTAGAGTTAATTCTCAATTTCCCATGTGCTTTGGACAGAGATCTAAGTAGAAAACCTTTTGCCGCCTTTCAATCCTGGTGCCTCCCCTCCCTGTCCCCACTGGCTGCATGCATGCCCGATTTTTCCAATGGTTTTCCTAGCAGTAAAACACCTTCCAATGTTCAGTATATATGACAGCCTGGTATGGGAGCTGGTACAGATTGAGGTTTGCAGTGTAATTTACAGATGGTAGTATATAAGATCGTTTTTTGGGGGGGGGTTTTGCTCACTTTTTGTCATTAATGAATATGCACAGGGCAGATTGACTGACATGGTTTCAGAGCAGGAAGTGCAGGGGACCTGGTGATGCTGCTGCCATATCGCACACAAAAATGTAAATATCTTCAAAACTGCAAAAATCTGCATAAATTCTTGAGAGCAATTCCTATCAATTTACCTAAAGTTATTTTTGGACCACAGTTCCCCTTTAATTTCTCTTTTATTTGGTTTTCGTGGAATGTTTCTCAGGCAATGGTTTGCATGGCAGCTATCTCTTATTTAGGAGTTGCAGTGGACTTCTTTGTAATGTGTTTTGGTCTTAATTTGTTTTTCATTCAGACAAGAAAAGCTAAAGGTCACCTTTTTCTTGTCTGAATGACTAAATCATAAATCAAAAAAAGTAGGCACACCAGTCTTAATCTCTTTATGATAGATCTACTGCCTGTAGTACTGTAGCGCCCAGCTATTTACGCGGATATGTATTCATTGATGAACCAAAGGTATGCAAGACCGTACTATATTGTTACTCTGATATGAAACTGTAGCCTTGCCTTTTCACTTGAAACAGTCATTGAGAGAAGACAGAATTTTTGGTATCTTGAAGTGCAAAATATATCTACACCATTTATTTATTATCTTTAAAGTGTCTGTGGTTAAATTGGCCTCCATCAGACAGGTGTTTAAAAATGGGAGTCGAAAAAAGGCTGATCTCCCAAATAAAGGGTATCTCCTAAATTAAATTTCTTAACTATGGGTAGTCTATCCCATCCCACCTCCAACCGCAGTGGTGAAAAAGTTTTCCCTTGACCAGTAAATGTGCAGGTGCAGCCACAAGTGTGAGCGCCACCCGCATGACTCCACGGTACCTTGAAGTTGCTTTAACTCCACTTCTGCACACCTTCTGCTCAGCAAAACATATGGCTCCTAGTCAAGGAAGGAAATTAGTGGAACCAATCAAAACGCTATTCATTCCTTGCTACCTATTGGTTCTCTGAGGCTCCTCTTGTGTCAGCAGGTGATTAACAGTCCAGCAGCAGCAGCCAATAGAGGGAGGGAGGAGCTGGTGTGGTCCAGTGCAGATATTACAGAGCGAGCAGGTCGAGCAGCTGCAGCAGACAAGTGATGATTCTTTTAAGCATCTGTTGCCATTGCCTACTGTTGTGACAGTGACCGTTTTTTGTGTGACAAAAAGTACCTTTTTTGTGTCGGTGAGTTTTTGGGAGCCTTTGGTGTGGGGTGCTGGGCCATGCTGGGTAGCCTAGACCTTGCTGGATGACTGTTTTTCCATCTCAGAATATTGCTGTGAGATTTGTGCTTTAATGCCCTTTTAATAACATTTTATGTACCGTACCTAAGGGAGGTAAGAGCCAACACTAGTTGGCACTTAAACCACATACACCCGAGATGCTATTTCGACAATAAAATGCTGTAATCAATTGATTAGTCCGAAATATTGCCCCATGATGTCTACCTTCTTGATGTCTTTACCTCTATTAGATGCACAGAATTCTATTTGGTCTGGAATGGGGTCAGGTGTAGGCAGTAAGGTAAGCCAGAATGGGTTTATATTGTAGCGTCTGGTGAGTTTGATTGTTCCCAGGATATTGATTCAAGAATCGGTGAATAGTCTGAGATCCCACTTAGTAAGCGAGTAGCTTTTGGGGATGCAATAGTTGGCTAATGTATCATGTACAGGAGTGACGTGTATTCGTTTAATAATGGGTAACTATTAAACTAACTGTTGCTTTTAGAGGTAATAGCGATGCTGGTGGGGGATCATATATACCCAGTAGAACATACAATTTAGTATCAATATCTAAAGCTACAAACGTATCAATCTCGCTTATCTAAGTATTTCCTGAATATTATATATTTTTTTGTAATTAGTACAGTAATTACTTCCTGACTCCAAATGGTATCCCTGGATCAACCAGAACTGCAGTATGTTTTACCATTAATTCTCAATTTTTTTTTTAGTTTTAGAAACTTATCTAGCCCACTTTTAAAGCTATTCAATGAACTTGCAATTACCACATCTGCTGAAAGACCGTTCCACAGTTTCAGCATTCTCACTGTAAGGGCTAGGCCACACTAGCGCGTTTTTCGCGGGTTCGCACACACAATGTTCCTGCGATTGCGCTTCTGTTCGCGTTTTGCGGCGAGCATTTATGCACAATCACCTGCGTTTTCGCTTTAAAGATACCGCGAAAATAACGCGCGCTAACGCACAGCGCGCACGCTTGGTGCATTGTAGTGTGGCCTCAGCCTAAAGAAACCTTTTTTTAACCTGAAGATGAAACTTCTTTTCTTCCAATCTTAAAGAATGTCCACTTGTCCTCTGATATGACCGATTAGTAAACCATGCACCAGAGAGTTTATTGTATGGCCCATTAATATATTTGTATAAAGTGATCATATACCCAAGCAAATGTCACTTCTCTAATGTAAACAGCCCTAACTTGTCTAATCTGCGTGCATTTTACCTTTATTTTAGTTGCCCTTCTCTGAACTGCTTCCATTTCCTAGATGTCCCTTTTATATATGGGATTCCAAAACTGCACTACATATTCCAAATGAGGCCTTACTAGTGCTCTTGATTCTCTTGAATCTATTCCCTGCATGCAGCATTTCTGTCAGTTTTTTCATAGAAATCTATGGAATACACACACATTGTTAAAAAATGGATACAAATATATGAAAAAAATGGATACAAACTGACACACCTGCTGTGCGTTTCTGTCCGTTTCTAGTGTGAACGAGCTCTTAGCAGTTGCTGTCTGGCTTTGTATGCTACAGCTAATTCTGTTATCTACAAAAAAAATAAAATAAATCTCTTTCCATTAGAGATTCACTTAACATTATGGTGTAGGTGGCAACAGGATTGTTTAACCCCAAATGCATCATCTTACATGTATTAACATCTCATCTGCCATTCTGCTGCCCAATTTGATAATTTATCTAGGTCAGTTTGCAGCAATTGCACATCATTTGAAGTTTCCAAAGCTCTGCATAGTTCAGTTTCAATACATACAAAAATTAAAAGCCTAGTGCACATCCAATTAATTGCTTACATTTTACTTTTACCATTGTAATGTGGCTTAAAAAGCCGGCCCTGTACCTGACTTTTCGGAGACGAAAGTCCCTGCTGCTTTTTTTTTTTTCTTTCTTTCTTTCTTCGGACTAACTCTCCAGCTTTCAGTACTTTAACACGTGGGTGGAGTACACATTTCCCAAAGGCGAAAGTTTCATTTTCGCAAGAATGTGGCACGATGGACGTTCATCAGGCAAATTGTGCAAAAATTACCTTGTGTGTATGAAGCTTTAGTGTGATATTGGGATATATTCCAAATTAGAAGACCCCAAGGTCCTCAAAGTACACTAAACGGGGCACAAGCACTGTTAAACAGCAAATTGAAAAGTTTTATTCATACACCTTACACAATACACCGTACACAAGAAGTATACCAAATATAAATACAGTAAACAATTATTGAAACCCAATACACTGTACAGGGCATCCCCCGATCCAACTATAAAATACAGTGACCCGGCTTGCGCGCCCTCATATGCCTGCCTCCACCTAGGTCTGTGGGAACAATTAGATGTACCTGACAAAGTCTCCAGTTTGGGTGTGGAGAGTCACATCCTGATGTGGATAGAGACATAGATCACGTCCTGTTGCTATGGAACGGTCCACAGAAGGTACTGGAGTCTTGTCAAAAAACGTAATGAGAATAACCAAAATATCAAACGAACATATAAGGCGAGCGAGCATGAAATTACCTTTCTGGATTTGAAAATACAGAAGGTGGGTGACAGGTTGATGACGTCCACGGCAAAAAATTCATTGCTACATGCAAGTAGCCACCACCCAGCAAGTACCATCAGGGGTGTCCCAGTAGGGCAGTTCCTCCGTATTAGGAGGAACTGCTCCGATGACGGCAAATTTGAAACACAGGCCCAAGATTTGGGAGTCAGATTGAAACAGAGGGTCCTGCAAAAGGGCTGGAAAAGGGCCCAAGCAACCACACATGAGTTGTTGTTTGGTAAAAAGCCACCAGCGAGTACAGCAAAGCATAAAATCAGACTGATTTCCACCTATAATCAGGAGTGGGCTACACTTAAAAAGATCCTGCACAAACATTGGTACTTGTTGGCAGGGGACACAAATAGGGTACAAGGTGGGTAAGTACCCCTTGTTAACAGCTAAAAGGTCACGCAATCTCAGTGATAAGTTATCCAAGAGAGGTAATAGGAGATGCGGGAAGTGTACATGCTGTGAGTTTATGGATGATAGGAGGGATAGCGTGACGTACCCCAGTGGTAGTGTGTACAACATTAATGAGCTGATTACATGGCAGACTTCGCAGGTGGTATATTTGGTGACCTGTGAGTGTGGGTCCAAGTACATAGGGAAAACTCGCAGAAAATTGTTTGTACGTATAGGAGAACACATTCGAGCAATTAGGAAAGGGGACATTCAGCGAATTAGTGTGGCCAAACATATGGTTGAGGTCCACAACAGCAGAACCCCAAACGTGAAATATATGGGAATACAAAGCGTATGTTTAGATATTAGAGGTGGCAACCTTGACAAGAAATGCTACAAGCGGAAACCAAGTGGATGTTTAATTTAAATACTGTGACCCCGTTCGGTATGAATGAGATCTCATGCTTGTTATTTGTAACATATGTATCATAGGAAAAAAATCCATTCCTGTGGATTCCTCTGTATTTACTCAGGTCCCAGTCGATACAAAGTAATTTTGGGCAATATGATACTGTTTTAAACCAACAACCTCTGTTCAAAATGTAGCAATTGATTGTGATAATTACTAACACTATTGCTTTAAGAGGTAGGGATAAAAGGATACAAGGGTATCCGTGACGTAGCACCCTGAGGAAGCCCTGTGAGGGAGAAACGCGCGTAGGTGTAGGTGGAATTCCTCCATTACGACGGTGTCCATATGGTGAGGAATAGGACATTGCATTCGAGCAGCACTGCATTCGAACGAAACCCCTGTGCGGGACAGGCTGTGTGGCTGGGTGAAGATCGGTGACACACAGTGAGGGGGCGGAGACGGTACATCACGCTAGAGGAGCGAGTATAGAGAGCCTTGAGACACGTGGAAGCTTAGTCCCATCCAACACAGCTGTAAACCCGGGGGTTTTGAGTATGATAGTACTCATATCGATCTGCAGTGTGGTGGCTTGGCCTTATTGGTACTTTGAGTCCGGGACACTTGAATCCCACAAGTTTACAACTCTTGGGAGGAGGATTCCGGGTCACTGTATTTTATAGTTGGTTCGAGGGACGCCCCGTACAGTGTATTGGGTTTTAATAATTGTTTACTGTATTTATATTTAGTATACTTATTGTGTAAGGTGTATGAATAAAACTTTTCAATTTGCTGTTTAACAGTGCTTGTGCCCCGTTTAGTGTACTTTGAGGACCTTGGGGGTCTTCTAATTTGGTAAGGTAGTATATACACTGGGAGCACCACCTCACAGGTGTTGCACAACAGCCAATTTAAGTAGCTCTGCAATTAGGATACTTGGTTGGATTTTATAGCTGTTTAGGTAGCAAGCTGATTTTAAGAAGATTGATTCTTCCCAGCAGGTTAAGTGGTAGCTCTTTCCAAGCTGCAATTTTAGTTTGGGTTAGTTCTATTATGGGGATGTATATTCAGTCTATAAAAGTAAGTTGGTGAAGCAGTAATAAAGATTCCAAGATATTTGAAATGGTCCGCTAGCAGAATAGGACATGGTAGAACAGTGGGATCAATATAAGTGTTGTCCATTGGGTACAATACGGACTTGTTCCAATTAATTTTAAGGCCAGAGTATGGTGCAAACATTGCTAAGATTTGGGTTAAGGAATCAAGTGGTTTACCTGGGTTATCGAGGTATAGAATAACATCATCCGCATATAGTCCTATTTCAGTAGTATTACCTGCGGTAAAGCTTTTATTGATGTATCCGCTTTAATTTTAAGCGCCAGGGCTTCTATTGCTAGGGTAAATAATGAAGACATCTTGGATATAAAATAGACTCTACTAAGTCTTTGTTCTAGTATGTATAATAGAGTGCTTTACAAGATTCAGTATTGTATCATGCCTGAGGAAGAAGCCTAGTGCTTTGAAAGCTTGCATTTTCAATCATTTTAGTTAGCCAATAAAAGGTATTATTTTGTATCCAAGATGTCTTCACTTTCATCTATGGATAACACTGTACAATTCTCTACTACTAGGGTAAATAATAGCAGTAAGAGGTGGCATCCTTGCCTGGTGCCACGTGATAAGGTAAAACTTTATGAAATAGCGCCATGGAGTGTTACTCGTGCTTGGAGTTCTTTATACATTATTTGCAGCCATTTACCAAATTTGTACCCAAACCCATATCTGTACAGACATGCCCACAAAAAGTCAGATTCAAGTATATCAAATGTTTTCTGAATGTCTGGAGAGATAATTACTCAATGTCCGGTATTATCGTGGTTTATTTGCAATTGTATTGGCGTGCTTCTCAGGTTGATTGAGGTTGATTTGCCGGGAAGAGAACCTGGTTGATCTGGGTGGATGAGATCCTGCATAACCCTCTGTAAACTGTTTGCAAGGATTTTATAATCGCTGTTCAATAGAGATATGGGTCTGTAAGAGTTTCAGTTGAGTCTTTTCCGGAATTGAGCAGTATTATTATTGTTGCCTCATAGAAGGAAGGTGGTAAATATGAAGTGTTCTAAACAGTTTGGAGAGTTTTTTTTTTTTTTTTTTTTAGTAGTTGAGGCGCTAGTTCCATTTAATTTTTCTTATTAGTAGTGATGTCTACTTCAATGGAGTCCATTTGTATGGGTCTCAGTGTAGGAAAGTTAATATCTGCGAGGTAATCAAACATATCAGCCAAGCTTGAGGTGGAACGTGAGGTATATAAATCAGAGTAATATTCAGTAAAAGCTTGCAGAATTTGTGGTGTCAATGTTCGAGCCCACATGAGGGTCATTTATCTGGAGGATACACCTGTTGGGTGCTTGTGCCAGGTATGCTAGTAGTTTGGCGGACTGATTCCCCTCCTCGAAGAATTGGAAGAACATTTTGTTTTGCTTTCTCCTCCAGGAACACTTGAGAGCATCTCTGCACAGTTAGGAAATCTGCATTGGTGTCTTCAGTCGGGTTTACAGCATATTGTTGTTCCACAATGAAGAGCTGTGTATTTGAAATCTCCTGTTCTTGATTTGCCAGTTTTTTAATATTGGTAAATGGTGGAATGAAAATAGCCTCTCATAAAGGCCTTAAGGCTGGCCCAGTAAGTATGAGTCAGTGGATTGGTTTGGTTTAATTTGCTATATTCAGTAAGTAGTTCGGGAACGTCTGGTATTAATGTCAGCCAAAAGGGGTTTAACTTCCAGGGTTTATATGTTTTAGTGCTAGTTTGAGTAATTTGCATCAGTATTGGAGAGTGATCTGAGGTTCATCTGGGCAGGTGTTATAGAGTTGACATGGATAGCTGCCAGAGCATTGACAAATATATAGTCTATTCTTGATAGCGATTGATGCATAGCTAAGTGACAGATAAATTCCTGTCTGTGGATTGTGTTCACACCATATATCGATCCAGCCTATTTCAGTCATAAGAGTTTGTAGTGCAGATGGGGGATTGTTGCTAGGTTGTAGAGTGGGATGAAATTGCAGTTTATCTTGGAGTGGGTTCATCCGTAAATGAAAATCACCCATATAGATTATCCGGGAGAATAGATAAGATGAGGCAAAGTCAATCAGTTTTTTTGAGGGTAGACAGTCCCGCTGAGGGGGGTTGTACAGTGATAGTAGTACATATGGAACTTGGTTTAAGTCGAGTGCTGCACAGACGTATCTGCCCTGGTCATCAGTAGATACTTTATGTATTTGGTATCTGACTGTTTGTGATTATTGAGACGTCTCTTGAATAGGAAGTGTCGCAGCTATGTGCTGCCCATCCCACCCACCTTTTTCGAAGACATTTGAAGGGGGGGGGGGGTTTAGTTCAGGGATTGATTATCATTAAACCATAGATATTGTATGTAATTTTGGGGTGTTTTAGAGGGAAAGTGAAAAGGGTTAGAGGTAGATTTAGTGTTTATATAGAGGTAACTATAGAGGGGTTGGAAACGGGTCTGTGGGTTGATGAGCCAGATGATTGACATTGAATGGGGCTAGTGTAGTAACGGGTAGGCAGAGTTAAATCAGAAACTGTATTGATCATGAACATTTGTTACTCACATAATGGAGAAAGGTCCAAGGTTCGTTAGGTAGTGGCAGTTACACCAGCGGATAGTAGTGCACGGTAGGCTTATCCCTTATGGGCAAATTGGGGTAATGAGGGAAATTGGGAGAGGTAGGGTACAGTGCAGTGAACTTCTAGTTTGGCGTATGGGGGTTGATCAGACAGTTGTGGGTCAGGCATCTACGCTTGGATGGTAAGTGCGGATCCAATCCATGGCGCTGTCAGGTGTTTCAAAGAAGCGGGTAATTGGACCATCTTTATCTGGAGTTAAGCTGGGTATAAAATAAAAAACAACTTCAACTGAAAGGCCTCAAATATTTTAACTTATACGAATGATGCTAGTCGCCTCTGCAGGTTGACCGAGAAATCTGCAAAAATGTGGATGGTGGTATTTCCAAGTTTGAGATCTCCTCAAGGCAGTATGGAGTCTCTTTCGAATTTAGCAGGCAGGCAATGAAAGGTCGCGGTCTGGAGCCAGGTGGTGGTGGTGCCTTAGTTGGGATTCTGTGTGCTATCTCAATGTTAAATGTGGGGGAGCCGGCTAGGTCTGGGAATTGGGAGTGGAGCCATTCTTCAATAAAAGATTTAGGTGCTCGGCCCTCTGCACCTTCAGGTACACCAAGGAATCTGAGGTTTTGGCATTGGAGGTGATTTTCCAGGTCGTCGGACTTGGTTTGTAGTGATTTAACTTGTTGTTGCATCGAGTTACATCTAGGTGGCTAGGCAGTTGAGATTTCTCTGCCTAGATGTAACTTGAATTTGTAAATCTTAAACTTTATATACTTTTTATCTTTAGCACTCCTTATACACTTTTTACAATGTATATTAATGCCATATTCACCTATGTGATGTATTTTTATATTGTTATGCACTATTTATATATTTATGTATCTATATATTTATACACTTTATGGATGTGTAACCTTGATGGACTATATTGACGAAAAATTTTTTTTTATAAC
This sequence comes from Hymenochirus boettgeri, assembly GCA_019447015.1. Classification (NCBI taxonomy): domain Eukaryota; kingdom Metazoa; phylum Chordata; class Amphibia; order Anura; family Pipidae; genus Hymenochirus; species Hymenochirus boettgeri. Next base: position 58,531,891 of record CM033471.1, on the reverse strand, counting down.
GTGCAGAGTTGGGAAAAAGACCTTAAAGGGTATGTCCAACCCCCAAACTAAATTTTAGTATGTGTCAGGAAAGGGCTGTAAATCTCGACCTCGTGAGGTTAAAGGGATAGTTCAGTGGAAATTATCAATATTTGTTAAATTGTTAGTTTGTCTAGTGCCTTGTCTATGTTCTACATATTCTCTCCCATTTTGAAAAATCTGTTGGTTTTATACCCTTTGCTGTTTCCTGCTGTTGACATTAGTGAGCTGAGGTTTCAGGGTCTAACAGTCCTTCTTCCAAGGATGCACCACATTCTTGGAATGTTCCAGTAACCGTAATTTTTACTGATTGGCTGTGTTGGATGGATCAAAGATGCACAGATCTCTACTGAGCAACTGAATCAACCCAGACTCTAGGTCAAGGGCAAGACCATAATGATCTCAACTAGGGGTCATGCAAATAGGAAGTCAGTATTTTGGTTGCATTTATTTATACATAGACAAAATGCTGAATTGGCAGATTAAGGTCATTGGGATGAAAAAATACTGCTTTTTTTCTGAAAAGCATATGTATTTGCACTGAACTTCCCCTTTAACAGCTGCCAATGATGTCCACAAATGTACTTGCCAGCCTTCATTCCTCCACTGCTTTCTGCTTAAAAGCAGGAGGGGCCTTCGTTCCTCCACTGCTTTCAAGCAGGAGGGGCTCGACCAGCACCCGCTCCTGTGATTTGCTAAGGCGCGATGCTAAGACATACCCTTTAATCCTATTGTTCTACAAACCTATGAATACCGAATCACCCCCTTCAGTGCTAATTTTCAAGAAGTTCAGTGAATAGAATAGAAACAATATTTTTCTGATGGTTTGGAGTGGAATAGATCTGGATGTTAATTTAAGCAAATAACATATGCTGTAATGTTGTTATTGTCAGTTGAGTAAATCTATTTAAATTGTTGTTCTAAAAATCTTCATCTACTTGCATATTAAAGTTATACCAACAAGAATTGGTCTTTATGTAGAAAACTGATTTAAATCGAGCCTTACTGACTAGTGATTGATTTAAATCAAATCCACCCTGATATATCTCTCTGCCTCTCCCTCCCTCGCTAACTTAAACAATTGTTTCCAATCATTATGTATGTCCCTAAAAACTGTACTGTGCTTTGCACTTTTAGCCTGTTCTAGTACAAAAACCAAAAGCTTCACAGAAGTTGGACCACAATGGGAAAGCTTTAGAATTGTCAACACCAGGAACAATTGCAAAAGTAAGTTTCTGATTCTCTGACCCTCCTTTTCCTGAGGCTTAACTTAGTTAATAAACTAATAATATAAAAAAACTAAAACTGTACCACTTGAACTTGGTGTTGTTTGGAATGTGAAATTTGCCACGAGATTAACAAACTATAGAACCGTTATTACTGTACTTTTGATTCCAGATACCGTGGTTGCCATCTACTGAATCAGACAATCGTGGTAGTTTCAGAACCATCCCCTAATCTATTCAAATGAAAGTTACATTGAGGCTTGGGTACACACGGAACGATATTTGTCCCGGCCGACCATTCGCCACTAGGGATCGGTCGGGTAGGACAAATCACTGTTGCGGCAAAAGTAGCCACAGCAGACGGTTCCCCACGAGCGATCGAATTACCAACATACCTGATTGGCCGCAGCAGTTGGTAATGGGTTTTTATTTTTTTGGCTGACTGTAATGTCGGTTGGCCGGAAGTATTGTAAGGTATTTACCCATCCAAAGCGTTACAAAGTTGTTGATTTTTTTTTTGGGGGGGGGGGGGGGGGGGGGGGGGGTTTATGTATGGTAATATATGCATATATATATTTTGAGGTTTAGCCCTTTCAGTGCTAGCAGAATTATTATTGCGTTCGGTGCCAGCAGAATTTTCAGGATTTTGCCTTAATCGGTTTGCAAATTTGCATATCTTCATGGATTTTTTTCCCAGTTTTATTTAGTTATCTAACGTTACACACAAAAGTCTCACGTTTCTAAAAGCTCTGATACTCCCGAGAACAACAATACCAGATATATGTAGGTACCCCACTTTTCCTGTACAGGAGACACCCCCCCCCCCCCAAACTAAAACTGCAGCTTCAAGAATATTACACCAAATTGAAATGTATAACGACTTCTGATGGGTAACGTTAAATATCTACCAAATTAGCTAAAGTATCCCCGCAAGTGAGAGAGAATCCACATACCCGCAGGATATTATGAGTGAGGTAAGTTTCAAACAAAATGCATATACTTGGGAAATCCTAACCCCTCCTGAATAAAATAGTATGCAACATTCATGGGTGTAATTCGTAGAATTTTACAGTTTTTCTATTTAAAAAAAAAAAAACACTCAAAGGTAGAAATCATGCCAAAAAGTAATGTAAAAAAGTTACCAAATATCAATCTCCCAAATGTCCTGAATCAAACGGTATGCCATATGTAATGGTTACACACGCGGACGTGGAATCGACTAGCCGCAAAGTGAGCCAATACACAGTGGCCCAATTCCAGCAACTTTTCAGATTTGTCAGACTAAACACCCCTCTATATTAGAAATCCCCCCCAACTATATATTCTTTGAATCCACACACCTTCAGCTATGCAATAGTGCCATTCTTTTATGCATATCGCCAATGGTATGGGCGCAGTTTTGTGTAGAATTTCGCTTTTTTACCAGTTTTCCTGGGAAAAATTTACAAAAATTCCTTATCAGTCAAAATTTATGGCAAATTCCCATGTCATGTAAGAAAAACTTGCCAAGTATCAATCTCCCAAATTCCCTGGATCACATGGTATCCATGGTTACACATAGACATGAAAGGCGCTAGTCACAAAGTGAGCCAATGCGCAATGGCCCGATAACATCTTTCAAGATTTTACAATCTAAACAACCCTCTAACTCATGAATCTGTATCTTGCACTGATGAGATCTAACAAGATCGAAACATGTCCGCAGGTCAGATGATTGGCTCTATACCTTATGCTATATTGCATGTTATTAAGCCAGCGGTTCTGAGCAGCATCAGCTAATGGTCATAAAGGAGATTTTGCATATCTCCACCCTTTACTCCTTTTACCAGGGAGTGTAAGAAATTACTTCTGTTTCTTAGATTTTGTGGGCAGTGCTATTCATATAGCATGAGACTGCAAGATGCCTTCTGTATAAGAAGGTGTTTCTCTATTTTTATGTCAGTGGAGGGCTTTTTGCTCCTTTGGGCCCCTCTCCCTAAGTTTTAGCTGCATTTTCTTCACATAGTATTTAACATAGAATTGCACAGTTCAGTGTTTGTTTTTACAATTTTTATTCCCTTCCCACCTCCCATCCTGATTTAAGGATTGCTTAATATATGCTTAAGATTAGATATAATTACTTATAGTTGCTTATATTTGTTTCGGGTCGCAGGTAGATTTTTTTTTTTTTTTTTTTTTTTTTTTTTTTAACCCTCAACTTGAAGCTATTATTTTGTCTTGATTGTTTAAGTTTTTTTAAAGGGTATCTCCACTTATAAGTCACCTGGGTTGTAAGTATAGATATGTGTAAGGTGGAAATGTACCTGCAGTACTTTGAGCAGTACCGTATATACTAGAGTATAAACCGAGGTACCCAATTTCACCTAAAAAATCTAATAAAATTTGTTGACTCGAGTATAAACCGAGGGTAGTAACTTAGCATTCAAGATGTTTGGAAACTACAACTCCCAGCTAATAAGCATGCTGGGAGTTGTAGTTCCAAACATCTTGAATGCCACCCTCACCCACCCAGTTCAGTTTGTACCTGTGGGCTTCCTCCATCCAAGGGTTTCCTGTTGCTGGCATTGAAGGTAAGTGTCTTCTCATTCCGGCAGCAGCGTCCTCTCCATTCCGGCAGCAGCGTCCTCTCCATTCCGGCATCCGCGCGCTCATTCCCTGTACTGGCGCGCCGGCTGACGTCACTAATTTTCGCTGGGCAGTGACGTCGGTCGGCGCGCCAGTACAGGGAATGATCGTGCGGCTGCCGGAATGGAGAGGACGCTGCTGCCGGAATGGAGAGGACGCTTACAGGTACCTTCAACGTAGTGACTCGAGTATAAACCGAGTCCAAGTTTTCAGGCTGGTTTTACAGCCTGAAAAACTCTGTTTATACTCGAGTATATACGGTAATTTAGAAGAAATCTAATGAGTTTCTTTCTGAACGCTGTGGATGGTGCAGGTCCGCAGACTTTTAGTGACAGCCTGCCTGGGACTACACACACTCACACGATTATCACACCAGCTTGCTGGTTCACTAATTAATGGAGGAGTAATCAAGTACTAACTTTTTCTCTCTCCCATCCCCACCCATACTAGATTGCCTTATATTCCCAGCATCCCCTATGAAATCAATCTTAGATCACTTTTTTCAACCACCCCTCTGTTAGACACAAGCAAATCTTTATTAAAAACACAAGTTCCCCTGACAGTTTTGTATTTGTATGCAGCTGCATGATCAGCTGTAAAAATGAACTTGGAGAGTCAGGGAGGAAAGGATTTCTTTACTGCAGCAAAGTGGGTGTGTCGGCAACCATGATGATGCACATTGAGTGACAGCACTCCCAGAACAGGGAAGACACACCCCCAGGAACCAGCACAACTTTCCCATTCTGCTGCAAGCAAACGAAGGGGAATTCTGTGGGAAAAAAAGGTAGGGGGAGGGTTGGTGGAGATAAAAAAAAAAAAAAAAAAAATTGCTTTTTCCTCAGTGGAGATATCCTTTAAGGTAGTGGATTTGTTCGTTAAAGGGTATGTCCACCCTAAAAATAATTTTTTATTATAAGATTCCCCCTGCCAGCCCAGCCCCAACCGCTATATTTATATGTTTAGAAAGCTCCCCAAACTCTACTTACCTCCCCTCTTTCCTCCGCCGCGCTCCCAGCCCTCTGCTTGCGAGAAAATGCAAGCAGAGGGGCGGGACCGGCAGTCGCGTCTGTGATTGGCTGGGCGGCAGCCAATCACGGACGCGGCTGCCGGGAGTCATTTCGGCAGAGGAAATAAATATAGCGGTTGGGGGGACAGGGGCAATACTATAGATTAAGGGTTTTACTCTAGGGGGAGGGAATCCTGAGAGGGAGGGGGAGAAGGGCTGCAGTACGCATGCCAAAATTCTCCCGGAGGCCAGGTAGGAGGCAGTCCTATATGAACTCTGCTGTCCTCCTGGTGGGCAGTTTTTGGGACTTTGGGGGGGGGGGACTACAGGAGAACCATATGGAGCTGGGATGTGAGGTAAGGATTACACTACACTACATGATGGGGCCAGTAGTTGGGGGATTATAGTTTTGGGGGTGGACATGCCCTTTAATGCTTTTCAGTAGTTAATTATTTTCAGTATGTATCAAGTCTAACTTTGATTTGAAAGTTGTCTCTCCAGAGCATCCATGAGAGAGCATTTAACGGAGTTATTGGATGCTGCGAACATTTCTTCATATATGCCAATGTTGTGCTAATGTGATTTTGACATAAATGTATGAAACATTATTGTCGTGATATGGATATTCACACAAGCCTATGTTAATAGGAATTAGATTAGGATCATTGGGAATAGCCCATGCTAAAATTTCTGACAGGATCTTTAGTATTTTATTCCATAAATTTCTTATTTTTGGACAGTCCCAAAAGTCTCATTGTACCTTCTTGGCCACATTTTTCTCCAGCACAGTGGCAGTAATGGTGCCATTTTTTCCCCCCCGAAACTTGGAAATGCAACCCACAAATAACCCCCCCACTAAATATCAATCTCCCACATGTCCTGAATAAAATGGTATGCCATATGGGTGGATGCTTACAACGTGTCTACCATCTAGCTCCAATGGGAAGCATGCACTGGTGCAATTACAAGAAAAAAATCAAAGTGCTCTGTAATTTTTTTTAAGGAGACAACACCCCGAAACTGGAAATACCCCCCCACAAACTATGTATTTTTGGAATCTACGCACCTACACGGCTGTTGCCACCTGGCACTGCTTGCTACCTTTAAGTTTGTTATCCACCAAAACTCCAAGATCCCTTTCCAACAGGGATTCACTTAACACAGAGCCATTTATTGTATAAGTAGCACATGGATTTTTAAGTTCAACAGGAATCGCCTTACATTTATCAACATTTTTTCTCATCTGCCACTTAGCAGCCCAATGATGATCTATCTAGATACCCCTACAACGATTGCACATCCCCTGAAGTTTTTAATGGTCGACAAAGTTATTACCCCACTTAGCACTTTAGTCCATAATTATGAAGCCCCATTAACAACTACTTTTTGCATCCTATTGATTAACCAATTTTCTATCCATGTACAAATTTGCCTCCCCAGACTAAAAGACCTTAGCTTATACATAAGTCGCCTGTATCAAAAGCCTTTGCAAAATCAAAATATGCTACATCTACTGTTATTTATGCCAGAGTCTAAATTTTACTTCCTTCCTCATAAAAGCCAAGCAAGTTAGTTTGACAAGATCTGTTCCTCCTAAATCCATGCTGGTTACTACTTATAATGTCCTTGATACATACTCTAGAATATGTTCCCTTTTTAAACTTTCCAGTATCTTCCACACCACTGAAGTTAACTTACAGGCCTGTGATTACCCAGCTGTGAATAACTACCCTTTTTGAATATTGGAATAACATCTTCCTTTTTCCAATCCAGAGGAACACATCTAGACATGAGGGAATCTGCAAAAATAAAAAACAATGGCCTATATAAAACTGAACTTGGCTCCCTAAGGACCAGAGGATGTATTTTATCTGGTACAGGAGATTTAATAATATTAACCTTATTTAGTTCTTTCTGTACCATATCCTCAGTTAACCTAAGTGGTATTGAATCTTTTATACCATTATTGCTACTATACTCAGATATTTTTTTTCCCCTCTATATACACTATAGAAGATCCAAGTACAGATATCAAATACAGTTGCGGGGGATGGCGATAAAGCAAATAACTTATCCCCATTAATTAATGGTGCCACATTTTCAATCCTCATCTTCTTACTATTACTATACTTTTAAAAATTTTTTAGGCTTAGTGATGCTTTGTTCAGCTATCCTAACTTCATTATTAATTTTAGCTAGTTTGATTGCTTTTTTAGTACAATTCAGATACGGAGCCCCGCATCGACCGGATATCAAGGAAGAGAAGCCAGGACTATATACGGTAAAAAAAACAGCTTTATTCCATCACGCCTGACGCGTTTGGAATAAATGTTTGTATGTCTATGGTTAAGGACTGCATGGTTAAGGACCATGCAGTCCTTAACCATAGACATACAAACATTGTGTGAACACACTCCTAAATACTACTCGTGTATTCCTCATTTGACAGACCTTGAGGCCATAAGATATCATTTAGATACTTACTGTATAGTGATTACTCAGTAGAGTGGAAAATCTTAATAGTAGAAGCTGTAAAATACCTACTGACTCACAATTTCTTTGTATTTGACAAAAAATACTTTCTCCAGATCCAAGGGTTAGCGATGGGGACAAAATTTGCCCCCACATATGCCAATCTATACGTTGGGAGGAGTGACACCTGAGCATAGACCATCCTATACTTCCTTTTAGAAGTAAGTTCATACATCATAAAAGATATATTGATGAACGGTTATGGGTGTGTGGAGGCACTGAAAGTGAATATATTGATGAACGGTTATGGGTGTGTGGAGGCACTGAAAGTGAATATTTGACACTTCTAAATAGCTTTAATAATAATGACATGAATCTGTTTCACCTGGTCTTATGGTAGGACCGTGACTATAATTATTTGAATCTCTATCTGTTTGTGACTGCCAGATATTTACCACAGTGTTTAGAAAGTACTCCTGGGATCCTGTTCAGCCAACATTTGGCTACGTAGGAATTGTTCTACAGATGATGAGTACGAAACACGAGCCTGTGCATTACAGGATTAATTTATAGAAAGAGGGTATGGATATACTGTTTTTAAAAGAAGCCTTTTTGAAAGCAGTTCATGTAAGTAGAGATTCGCTCCTATATAGGACTAAGAGACCTAAGAGGGACAATACGAATCAGCAACCAGTTACCTTTTGTATCTCAATATAGCTCCCAGTTTCAGGATATAGTAGGTATCCTCAAAAAACATCTTCCTATCTTGAAAGCTGATAGGAAACTGGGTGACATTGTTGAAAAGAACTACAGATTTGTTCCCAGGCAATCCATCACACTTGGCAATAAATTATCGCCAAGTGAGTTGACCAGTACAAAGAATCATACAGGTAATTGGTTGGGCATGACTGGTATGTATAAGTGTGGAAATCAAATATATCATAAACAGTCCATATACACACTAATCCCCAGGTGGGTGCAGAGTCCAATTCCCCTACTTCAAAGAGAAACAAGGCGATCAAATAGATACTAGGTGGACTGCACTCCAAAACAGAACGTTAGCCAACACAACAGCAAATACACGTTTCGAGGGTAACACCCCCTTCATCCCCTGATGAAGGGGGTGTTACCCTCGAAACGTGTATTTGCTGTTTTGATGTTTGGCTTATAATAAATGTTCTGTTTTGGAGTGCAGTCCACCAAGTGTGGACATACCAGACGCATCACTTAGTAAGGGTTTTCACACACAGGACTACATTAGTAGTCTTTTAGAGTGCCGTGTATGTCCAGCTCAATACGTATGATGTACCATTAGAACTCTGAAATCTAGGATACGAGAGCATATACAAGCTATTAAGATAAAGGACATGAACAGTCCTATATAGCTAGGCATTTCTGTATCTATAACAAAGGCAATGTTAATATGTTGCAAGGTATACAATGCATCAAAACTGACTCTTTTTTAATAGGCTCGAGAAACTACTTATGCCCAAATGGATTTTTGCATTTTGCACTCCCCATAGGTATGAATTCCATATTCAATGTAAATTGCTTTATTGTCTAGATTGAGACATGCAAGGCTATTTAGACAATTAAGACTTTTTTTGCCTTACTATATTGTGGCTATTACTGTTATTTATACTATTGGGGTGTGTTCACACAATGTTTGTATGCCTATGATTAAGGGCCGCATGGTCTGAAACGCGTCAGGGGAGATGGAAAAAAGCTGTTTTTTCACCGTATATAGTCCTGGCTTCTCTTCCTTGTTATCCGGTCGATGCGGGGCTCCGGATCTGAATTGTACTGTAGACTATTGGCTTTGGCGATGGGCCAGCACCCAGGTCACCTGGGATTAGCGGTAAGCGTACCTGTGGATAAGTGTATGAACAATTTTGTGCAAACCAGGATCACTACTTATACTAAGTAAGATTGGTTATTTAGACTAGCGGAGTGGAGCCTTTTTTGTGTTTATGTACTTGATTGCTTTCTTACACTCCTTGTTACAGTTTTTCTAATCCCTAAAGGCCCTTTCCATTCCCTCTGACTTAAAGGTTTTAAATTCCTTTTTTCTTCCTTTCCATTTGCCTCTTCAGCCTCAGAATTCAGCCACATGGGCGCAGCTTTATTTTTTTCACATTTACTTCCCAAGGGTATAAATTAAGATGTGAAATGGGTTTAAATCCCTTGTAAACACAGTCCACTTCTGTTCAGTACCTTTACCTGATAATACATTAACCATCCGAGTCTGTGATTGGCTTAGACGTGGGCAATCACAGACGCGGCTGCCGTCATCGAAGACGCAGTGGGAGAGATGGGTCCGTAAGTAACTATCAGGGCATTTTTTTAAAAAAAAATATGGCGGTTAGGGTTGGGCATCTCTTACCGACCATAAAGAGGATTTCACGCTAGGTGCCACGGCCTCAGAGGATGGATCCGGTTGGGGGGTTGGGGGAGGTCTCCCCTGCGCATGCCTCAGACCTTGATGAGGTTGAGGCAGAGAGAGGCACCGGATGACTCACTGACAACTTCTACACTGCATTTTCCAGGACTTTGAACAGTCATTGCAGGAGAACCATTTGGAGTAGAAATGTCAGGTAAGGATTTTTTAAACTACAGAATGTGACTAGTATGGGGTTAAATTTCAGTTTTGGGGGGACATGCCCTTTAAACATCCATATCGCCAGATATCTCCCCCTTTAAATTTGGCTTCAATTCTTTTTTAACATAAACACATACTCCTCCCCCTTTTTTTTCTTTGTCCTGTCTAAACAAGGCATATCCTTCTAAATTTACAGCCCAGTCGTGAGAACTGTTCAACCACATTTCTGCTATACCTATTACATCGTATTTTGTCAGCCTCGCATTTGCAAACATACATTTTAGATTATGATCCTGTAATTTATTCATACACTTTAATACACATGCCTCCCTACGCTAACCCCACCTCCCTTTCCACCCACTACTGGCCAATCTACACCCTGCTTTCCTCCAGGGCTATCTATCCCAGTGAGACTGATAATACCCTGTCCCCATCCCCCAACCTAGTTTAAAATCTCCAACCCTCTAGCCATCTTCTCCCCTAAACAGCTGGACCACCGTCAGTGAGGTGCAACCCATCCCTTCTTAAGAGACTGTAGCCAACAGCAAAGTCTGCCCAGTTCTCTATAAACCTAAACCCTTCTTCCTTACACCACCCTCTTAGCCATGCATTAATGCTCCTAAGCTCTCGCCTCCCTAGCACAGCATGTGGTTGCAGTAGTATTTCTGAAAACACTACCCTGGAGGTCCTTGCTTTTAACTTGGCCCTTAGCTCTCGGAAATCCTGTTTAAGGACCTCTCCTCCTCCACCTTTGTCATTGGCACCAATGTGGACCAAGACCGCCAGGCTCCACCCAACATGATCCACCACATGCCGAACCCTAGCACCAGGCAGGCAACACACAGTTCGGCATGTAAGGTCTTGGTGGCAGATTACCCTATCTTCCTTCCTTATGAGGGAGTCCCCTACCACTACCACCTGCCTAGCATTCCTGATCCTAAGTTCATCCTCCCTTGTATCAGAGATGGCAGTCCCCTGGGTGCTCAAGGGATTAACCCGCTCCATACATGCTAATTCTGAGCTGCCTTCCTCCATTTCATCACCTAAGGCGGAAAATCTGTTGGGATTGGCAAGCTGGAAAGAAGCAACCCTACCCTTCCGCCACCTACCCACACTTCCCCTAGTAACCCTAACAAAACTACCTCCCCCCTCAACCTTCTCTTTCCCACTTCCACCCACCTCTATACTGGCCACAGCCATTGCCTGCTGTCTCCCCAGATTTGCCAAGTTCTGTTGTTGAACAATTCCCCAGATTTTATTTTTTATTGTATGGCCCAGTTATCATATCATATCTGTCTTCATATTCAAGCTCCCCCTTTTCCCTTATTAAGTTAGTTGCCCCTCTCTGAACCCTTTTCATTTCCAAGATGTAATTTTGTACACGGGTTCCAAAACTGCACCACATATTCCAAATGAGTGCTTATAAAGCGGGAGAATATATATTTTTTTTCTTCTATGAAACCATACCCCTCTTAACCCTGTCAGTGCCCATTCGGTCATTTGGTGATTCATGTTTGCCAAGCAAATTTTCTGACTTGTATTGAAACTCATGTCTAACGGGGCAAACTAAATTTTTTTTTTTCAGCACAAATATATGGCCATATATTATTTTTTTTGGCTTTTGTGAGTTTGCATTAAAATTTAAGGGTAAGGTCAAAAAAATTAAAAGTACATTTTTATAGATCCTTTTGGATATTTTTCTATAGAAAGTTTACCGATTTAAAAAAAAGTTGGTTTTTAGAAGCCAAACATGAACCCAACAAACAATTCTAGTGCCACTGCATTTTATAGAATTTTTGGGCTATTGCAAAACTGAAAAGTACTCCTAAAGTGTAACATGATATAACGCCCAGAAAAATTAAATATCGCACATACCTCCAGCTTTTTTAGAAATACTGTATAGGCTCTACCACATATAGTTGATTGAAAATTCCTGAGACTTTATGGCTTTTTTCTGGTTGTAATGCATTTTTTTTCTTTCAAAAAAATTGAATGGGTTAGGAAATGTAATTTCAAAAAATACCACCATGAAAACTTTACAAAGCATTCTAAATAGGGAAGAACAACTTCCCTACTTTTCTGAAAAAATGACACTCGCTAAAAACCTAGTTTTTCACAAAAAAAATCACTGATCACTTTTTATACCACATATGTGGGGATGCACAGGAGAGGGTAGCTGCCAAACGGCTCAAAGTGGAGGGTATACTATTGGGCATTTACAATTAAATTTAAATTGGGCACCTTCGGAAATTGTAGACTTTAATAAGTTTTATCTATGTATAGAACAGGGAGTAAAAATAGAAAACAAAAATATACCTGCACTTAGAAATTCAAAACAGTGTGGTATGTTTCAAAGCAGTTCTAAAAGCAGAGAGCTTGCTTTGAAAGACATTTGGACAAGAAATAGCGTGTATCATTTCTGGGCCCATGCTTCCTGCATACTTAGCAAGCTCTTTGGGGGTACCTTTTCCCAGCTGTAGGTGGGATATTTTTGATGAAGTGCTTTCCTACCAATCTAGCAACATTATAATTATCATCATAAGCCCTAAATCTGGTTGTTCTTCACCACCAAACAATAGGAAAGGGAGAAGCTGCAGATGGTAATCAATAAATCATAATTTAGAATATGGTACTGCTGCCTTGAAGGTTGCGAATCAAATTTATTGGATTTTCTGGTGGCATCGTAATAATGGAGGACTTGGTCTGATTTGTTGACACCACACATGTACTTATTGTAGTCCCTGATGCATAGTGCCACATTGCTGCACCACACTGACAGTCTCATAGTGTAGTGTGTTTTTTTTCCCCCCCAATAGTTTCCTGAGCAAGCCTTTTCTTCTGGGGTTGACTGTGCCACTGGCAGGGATATCCAAAGAGCTTAGGGCTCTGAATAGTGCAACACTAGTGTAGAAGGAAACCTCCCCAGCAAAGGAGTAATTAGCTCCCAGACAATTTTGATACTAGTGCCCCGGTGCTACTTAATACACATCCAGCAATAAATCCTAAAGAAAGCACTCCAAGGGACTTTCAAAAACTCCACCAATTTTATTGTGCCTTAACGCGTTTCAGCCCGTCATAGAAGGTGGGCTGAACAGCGTTAAGGCACAATAAAATTGGTGGAGTTTTGAAAGTCCCTTGGAGTGCTTTCTTTAGGATTTATTGCTGGATGTGTATTAAGTAGCACCGGGGCATCGCTAAGTGGTGAGGAGGGCGAGTCGTGAGAGAGCAGAGCGAGAGCGGCGAGAGAGCAGGAGAGAAGAGAGAGAGAGAGAGAGGAGAGGAGAAGAGAGAGAGAGGAGAAGAGAGAGAGAGAGAGAGAGAGGAGAGCAGAGAGAGAGAGAGAGAGAGAGGAGAAAGAGAGAGAGAGAGAGAGAGAGAGAGAGAGAGGAGAAGGGAAGAGACGAAGAGAGAGGAGAGAAGAGAGAGAGAGGAAGAAGAGAGAGCGAGAGGAGAGAGAGAGGAGGAGAAGAGAGAGAGAGAGGAGAGAGAGGTAGAGGAGAGGGAGAGAGAGAGAGAGAGAGAGAGAGTAGCGAGGGAGAGAGAGAGAGAGGGGGAGAGAGAAGAGGATGCGAGAGAGAGAGAGGAGAGAGAGCGGAGAGGAGAGAGAGAAGGAGGAGGCGAGAGGGAGAGAGGGAGGGAGAGAGAGGAGGCGAGAGCGCGAGGAGAGAGAGAGAGAGGAGAGGAAGAGCGCGGAGAGGAGAGCGCGAAGGGAAGCGAGGAGCGAGAGAGGAGAAGCGAGAGCAGCGCAGGAGAAGGCGAGAGTGAGAGGAGAGAGAGAGGTCCGAGCGCGGGCGCGCGGCGCGAGAGGCTCCCGGTAGAGCGCGGCTGCAATCGGGAGAGAGCGACCCGAGCAGCGCGCGGGCCTCTAGAGCGCGTAAGGCCGTCGCGCGATGAGAAAGCGCTGCTCTCGAGGACGAGCGAGAGTCTCCCGCGCGCGCTCGCTCGTCCGCGGCTCGCCCCGGCGGGCGCGCTGCGGAAACAGAGATAGAGCCCAGGGCGCGAGCGAGCACGCGTGCAAGCGCGCGCGCGGCGGCCGCGCGCGCTCTTTTCCTCGCTCCTCTCCTCTCTCTAGCTTCAGAGAGAGAGAGAGTGGAAGCGAGCGAGCGAGGCAGCGAGGAAGGGAGATGAGGCGCGAGCGAGAAAAACCTAACCCACACGCGCGCGGTCGGAGAGAACAGAGACGCGAACCTCTCTCTCTCACCTCTGCTCTCTCACTCTTCTCTCCCACCTCTCCCTCTCTCCCTCTCCCCATCTCCGCCTTCTCTCTCCTCCGCACCTCTCTCTCGCTCACCTCTCCTCTCTCGCTACTTCCTCTCCTCTCCGTCCTCTCCTCTCTCTCTCTGCTCACCCTCTCTCTCTCTACGCTCACTTCTCTCTCCGCTCTCGACTCACCCTCTCTCTCTACTCATCCTCTGCTCTCTCGCCACCTCTTCTCTCTCTCTCGCTCACCTCTCTCTCCTTTCGCTCAACGGCGTCGAGAGGCGAGAGAAAAATCAGAGATAGAGAGGCGCGCGAGCCGCAAAGAGAGAGAGAGAGCGAGATCGAAGCGCACCGAGACCGAGAGCGCGATAGAGAGAACAAGCACACGCGCAGCGAGAGACGCGAGAGAGAAAAGAGAGAGAGAGAGAGCGAGAAGCGTACCGGAGAGAGAGAGATCGAGAGAGAGAACAGAGAGAATGAGAGAGAGAGAAGAATAAAAGTCGGTAGCGCTAGATCTGAGTCGATAACCTTCTCTATAACCTCTCTCATCTCGATCTATCTAGCTAAAATATAGATCGATCGCTCCTATCGATACATCTCTCCTACTCTCTCTCTCTCTCGCTCACCTCTCTCTCTCTCTCTCTCGCTCACCTCTCTCTCTCTCTCTCTCTCTCGCTCACCTCTCTCTCTCTCTCTCTCGCTCACACACACACACACACACACACACACACACACACACACACACACACTCTGTCAGGGAGGTTGCTGGCAAGAAGGTACCTTTTTTTTTGCACTATATTACACACAATAAGTTACACAATCGGTGGCACCCGTAAATTTCATGGCGCTTTTGTAAAAGTGTTGTAAATTTTACGTTGGGTGGCATTGAAAGGGTTAATACAAGAGAATATCTTGCTGGCACTCGTAGTTGCCACAATGGCGCTGCATATAAGTTATCGTCAAAACTCTCAAGATTTTTTCCCAAAGTGATTATGATGATTTATTAATCTAAAAATAAGCTATACCCATAAAGCAGCTACACGTTTCATTTCTGCATTGTTCGGCTTAATGGATACCATCTTTAATTGTTTCTGTACCATACCATCTTTCAGCGTGATAGAATATTAGTCTTTTATACCCTTCATATTACAATCACTGATTTAAGGACTAGGCTTCCCTATCGTGTGTACAGAGGAGAAAAACATCATCAGCACATTTGCCTTTACAGCATCTTCCACAACCATCTTAGCCCCATTATTTAAATGTCTTACATTCTCTGTTCTTTTTACTATAATATACTTTAAAGGAAAACTAAACCCACATTTTTATACTCCATTATCTGAAAACAACCCCCCTAAAAACACCAACAAGCTATAAAATGTCACTTCAGTAAATCGTATTAAAGTAAATGTAAGCCTATTAAGAACTGGATAAAGTGTCTGAGTATGTGCAGTCAGACGCCACCTCCCGACCTCAGTCACATGCTTCCTTGCTTTATCTGACCTGTAAAAGGATTGGCTAGAGATTATTAATGGGTGTGGCAAGTTTCTGCCATAGCTAAGGACTGAGCATGTGCAGAACATAATGGTCGTTGACCAAACTGTGTGATACTAGAATGCTGTGAAGTAAGGCACAAACCTTATTTAGATAGTTTCCTGCCCCTGTATCAAAATGAGGTAAGACACAGATTACTGGTTTTATATCAAGGTGTTCTACCTTCTGCTTCAGTGTTGTTCTAAGGCTTTAGTTGGGGGGGCTGGGCTTGCTTTGTTTAGCAATTTGTACCTACCACATATACTTGAATAGAAGTCGATCCGAGTATAAGCTGATGCTTTTTTACCTTAGAAAAACTAGTAAAATTGTAGAGGAAAAAGGGGTTTGTATCACTTTAAGATTTTTTTTTGTATGTGCATTTCACTTTATTTTTTTATCATTCCCAAAGATAATCCTCAGATCATCTTAGGGAATAAAAATGAATTTGGAATACGGGCATAAACGACGTTTTCCTTATCAAAATCTGATGGGGAAAAAATGACTTCTCGGAACAAATTTTCCAGGAAGTGATTTTTTATTCATTGGCAAAAATCAATAATTAGGTGATCAGAACATTTTGCATCATACTGCCCCTTTAAGGCAGCATTCAAGTGCCCCCCTAAGTCCCGATCCCCCACTGGTTTAAGGCAGCATTCAAGTGCCCCCTTGCAGATCCTGTCTGTCATCTTTCAGAAATCTGGACTGTGTGTACCTAGCTTTAGTCCCGATCCCCCACCGGTTTCATGAAAATCCAATGTGGGGATCGGGAGTTAGAAGCCGTGACCACATAATGGAAGTCATCCTACGAAGAGAACAAGGAGTTCTCTGACCAAGGAATACCACAGGGATTGCAGTTCCCCCTACTCCCAAAGTCTGTTATTAAAATCACCCATGACCAAAATGTGCCCCAACCCTGCAGCCTTTCCAAACTGGATGTTGAGGTGAATTTTCTCTTCCACACTATTTGGAAGCTTGTAACAGCCACCTACAATTAATTTACTGACCATCTTGCATACCGTGCAACTTCACTTCAACTCTTGTTTATACATACACCCCTAAAAAAATCTATTTTTTTTTTTGCATTTATTTTATGTTCTATAAAATAATTGAATTTATTGAAAAAAGGGCTCAAATGTAATCCCTTACCCCCCAAATTTTAATATCTGAATTGAAAAGAATAAGTAAAATGTTAGTGCTCTATAAAGTGCAAGTACTAATGTATAGTGAATACCATTTTTTTTAGTGTGTACTTTATTTTTTAATTTTGTAGGGGGGTTTTGGGGGGTTTTTTTGCCTTTCATATCGCTTTTTAGTAGGCAGCTTTTGGGTTTTAAGTCCGAAAAAAAATATTTGCCTATAGTTCTTTAATATAACTGCATATAGTTATGCTTTTACTATTGCATTTTAATAGACTCCTGAGCAGAAAGGAAAGTTGGATGCAAAGTCACAAACACCGAAGACTCCAAAAACTCCTTTCTCTTTAGAAGAAATAAAGTCAAAAATGCAGACATCCTTAGAAAAGGTAAGTGTAAATTCGTGTCACCTATATGCAGAAAGGCTGGTTGGTATTGTCAGCAGAAGCACAATGCATGCATTGGTTTCATTGTAGCCCTACATAAACCGGGAGATTAACTATCGCTAAAATAACTGCAAAGCCCACGCACCCTATGTAATATCGGGCTAACATGGATTTTGCAGTTACTTTATAGGGTTCATACAATACCCCTAGTTTAAGTTGTAACTTCTGATAACTTGTTAAATTTGAGATAAGCAAACAATAAAGTTTGTTTATCTCAAATGCAATAATTTTGTTCTTTATATTAACATTATCTGAAACATTACCATGTTATGATCACTTTTTTCCCCAAATGTGCACCTACACCAATATAATTATAATCTTGGTGATTACAAGATCGGTTTAAAGATAAGTGCATCTTTTCGTGTTCATGTACCAATTGGGACAAAATGTTCTAATTTAATATACTTACAACCCTATGTGCTTTTACAGATTTGCGTTCCCCACTGCTCCAGTTGATGTCTGAGTAGTTGAAATTCCCATAATTATAATTCTGAATCGATTGAGTAGTTAAAGTTAAATGAGCTAATCACATATCATAAGCTCATTTAACTTTAATATGAGAGCGAATCAGTGATGTGTAAACTGATTTACCTTTTTGTGAGTTAATCAGCCTCTAACAGGGTGTAGCATAACTTAGCACACCAGGGACTTGTTATAGAGATGTGTCTCATATCATCTTTTCATTTTATTCACATCTGACAGTTTGGTGGTTTCTTCTTTCTTTTTAGAAAAATAGGACTTTACAGACTAGTGTAAAATTGATTAGGAGGGCACTTGTGCCTAGGGATACATTTTCTTTTCCCTATTGGGTGGAGAGATATCTCTGACTTATCTGACTTTCTCTTTCCCTCCTCGTTACTAGTACTTACCTGTTTTTCTCACCACTGTCAAGATGGAGTTTTACAAATTTTTATATGTAGGTTCTTTTTAATATATATAATTAAAAGTCAAGTTTTAATTTTTGTTTCCCATTGTTTGCTACTGTGTTTGGGATACACTTACTGAGTGCACTTTATAAGGAGGTTTTCTTTTCTTTCATTTCGATTATAGAACAGGGTTTCTCTGAGGAAGGTGAGTTGGTGTCTGTTCCAATTATCTACCTCTGGGATGCCAAGTAGACATAGCTTGGGCTCTATGTGGACTGTTGTGCCCAGGGACCTGCATAGTTGTGTAGTGACTTTAGTCCAGAAGCATAGTGTGTAGTGACTTTAGTTCAGGTACCTGCTACATGCCCATAGCAGGTGCCAGATATAGGCATTTGTGCTGTGCCACTTGGGGCATTCCAAGCTATTGGATGGGGACATGCATAATTTCCATAAAGGTGTGATGTATGCTTGATGCATTAAGAAAAATTGCAGTCTGTTAGG
This sequence comes from Hymenochirus boettgeri, assembly GCA_019447015.1. Taxonomy (NCBI): domain Eukaryota; kingdom Metazoa; phylum Chordata; class Amphibia; order Anura; family Pipidae; genus Hymenochirus; species Hymenochirus boettgeri. Next base: position 58,513,266 of record CM033471.1, on the reverse strand, counting down.
GGCTGATAGTGATACTTTGTGTTTCAGCCAGATCTTTTCAATCTGCCTCTGAGAGTAGGGCTAAATCTGGACCTATAGTTACGTATAGTAGACTTATAAAGAGTGGATTGGACCGGAGATGTAAGCCATCTTAAAGATGGTTATCGGGGTACCAACTACCAGATTTACTGGTGGTACTCAGGACCTGCTACATTTAAAGGAGAACTAAACCAAATTTTTTATACTCCAGAATCTGAAAACAACCCCCCTAAAAACACCAATAAGCTATAAAATCCCACTTCAGTAAATTGTATTAAAGTAAATGTAAGCCTGTTAAAAACTGGATGAAGTATCTGTGTGTATGTGCAGTGTCAGACCACACCTCCTGACCTCAGTCACATGCATCCTTGCTTTATCTGTCCTGTAAAAGGATTGGCTAGAGATTATTAATTGGTGTAACCAACTGTAACAAGTTTCTGCCATAGCTAAGGACTGAGCTTGTGCAGAACATAATGGTCGTTGACCTAACTGTGTGATACTAGAATGCTAAGAAATAAAGCACAAACCATATGTTATTTAGGTAAATTTCTCAGCGCCCGTATCAAAATGAGGTAAGACACATTAGTTTTATATCAAGGTATTCTGCCTTCTGGTTTTGTGGCTTTAGTTGTCCTTTAACTATATATACAATTAGGAGCCCAAGTGTCCTGCTCCAGCACACGTGGTATTATCCAAACCTGTCCCGAAATCTTCCAGACGCCACTTTATAATTAAGTTCACTAAGGTAAGTGTCCATAAAGTGCATCATTTATTACATATATTATCACCAAACAATATACCTTCTACCATTTAATATATAAATACTACAATAAAAACAATGTACATATCCAAATGTTCTGGCTCTAGCCACTCAATACAGTTGGATATGGGCAACAGTACACCAAGTTAAAGACAAAGGCACTAGAGAATATAATAAACCGGAGTTTAACAGTCCTCCTCTATAAGTCCTGCTCAAAAATTGTATACTCCTCCATCATCGATATCTAGAGCATCAATCATAAACAGAGTATAGTGAAAAAGTTCTATACGATACCCCCTCCATTCGGCAGTGTGAACCCTAGTCAGTGCAGTGTGATACAACTCTGGCGTTGTCCATTTGCACCTCATACTGCAAAATGTCCTCCGATGGCGTGGGGTTCATAGTCTTAGTGAACTTAATTATTAAGTGGCGTCTGGAAGATTTCCGGGCATGTTTGGGTAATGCCACAAGTGCTGGAGCAGGACACTTGGGTTAAGTATAATAGAGGTGTCTTCAGTAAGTTGTGCAAGTAGTAGGGAGGTTTATGAGTTTGATCAAGCTAATGAGCACCTGCGGTGAACAATGCCTTGTATCTGTTTGCTGATTGGATCTCTAATATAAGACCATATCTAATCTGGAGATATCGGAATAGATATGTTTTCTGCCAAGTGGAAGGTTTGTTTAAAGTCTGTAAATTGTATTATTGTTTGATGTATGATGTGAGAAAGGTGGTAATTTATTGTTCTAATGTGAGCGTCTGGAAAGAATGCTAATTGGGGAATTAGAAGTTATTTAACCTTTTCCAGGCCATGAATTGTATATGGATGTGCCTCCTCCTGGGATGTCGGATATTGCATTGCTTTAGGAATACAATGGGATCTGTTGGTAGTATGCATGTAGGAGGACTTCTACTTCGTACATGGTGAAAGGTTGTATCAGAGGGGGCGTCAGGAGGGAGAGAAAGCCAGGACTTAAAGTTTTGAGTTTGACTCGCTAGGTAGTAGAGGTGGAAGTTTTGCATTCGAGGCTAATAATTTAGGTCTTGGTAGAGTTTTAAGCTCGACTCTGCTTCTACCTGATCTCCAGAGTAAGGGGATTGAACTGTCTTTTTTAAAGAGGAATCTGGAACGTAACACAACTGTGTTCAAATTGCTTGTAAAGGTTCTCATTCACAGCTGGTGTCATCAAACCCTACAACACAGAGCTGAGAACATCCCCCTAGCACAGAGGCAAAGGCTAAAGAATAAGAAAAAAACATCACGAGGAGCCTTAAAACTTGTGGATATTCAGACTGGGCCTTTGTCAAAAGATAGAAGGAAAGAAAGAACACGAATACCAACGTGAAGGGGAAGCAAGACAGGAGGAAGAACATGGTCATCCCATGTAGCAGGGGTCTCTGAAAATTAAGAAAATTTTCAAAAAACACTATCCTTGTCTGCTTTAAACCGACCAACACACGGAGGCAGCAACTGCATCACGTATGGCCCAGCACAGAAGAGCAAATTCCTCGGGGTCAGGACTCAGCCGTGTACCTGCATCTTAAGATAAAGGACATACCTTTTGAAGATTGTAATGTTAAATATTGGCAAAGGAACGTGACTGGTTCAAGAGAGGTGTTAAGGAGGCCATTTATGTGATAAGAAACCAAGCCTAAATTAGAGATGGGGGGGTTGACACCAACTGTCTGCCATGTACAAGCTGTTTTGACACCTTACTCTGGGGCGTTCCTATAACACCTCTTAGCCCTATCAAGCCTGCCCTTAACACTTGGCTGTGATATGCTATTTGGATTTTCCAGGTACATAATTGCCACAGATTCTTGTACAAGTCTTTGAATTGAGAAAGCCAGTCGGATGACTAGCGAAACGTCTTTAAAGGGCATGTCCACCCCCAAAACTATACATCCCCCCCCCCCCCCCCATCACTGGCCCCATCATAGTGTAGTTTAATCCTTACCTCACATCCCAGCTCCATAGGTTCTCCTGTAATCGTCCCCCCCGTCCCCCCCCAAAAGTCCCAAAAACTGCCCACAGGAGATCGAGTCCTATAGGACTCTGTCTTCTACCTGGCCTCCGGGAGAAGTTTGGCATGCGTACTGCAGCCCTTCTCCCCCTCCCTCTCCGGATCCTTCCCCTAGTGTAAAATCTTTTAAATATAGGATTCCCCCTGTCCCCCAGCCCCAACCACTCCATTTTTATTTTTAGAAAGCTCCCAAACTTTACTTCCCTCTTTCCTCGCCGCAAAATGACCGGCAGCCGCGTCCGTGATTGGCTGCCGCTCAGCCATCACAGACGCTACTGCCGGTCCCGCCCCTCTGCTTGCATTTTCTCGCAAGCAGAGGGCCGGCAGCGCAGCGGGGGAAAGAGGGGAGGTAAGTAAAGTTTGGGGAACTTTCTAAGAGTAAAAATGGAGAGTTTAAGTGTGGACTTTAAGAACTAAACTTCAAGTCCAGTTGATCTAATTGAATACAACAGATATGTGTTCAAATATGTATAGTAATTTGGGGAGTATGATTTTTAGTAAGTTTCTACAGCCTGTAAGATTATTAGGTAGGTTTTGCCATGTTTTTATCTTAGTTCTAGGAGTGGGGTTATGTTGAGGTCATAAAATTGGGATGGGGTGTGTGGTATATGGATTCCTAAGTATTTGACAGAGTTGGTTACAGGGACTTTAACAAGTGCTTTGCAAATGTAGGAAGTGCAACATTTTGGTCTACCACAAATAGGCAGGATTTGTTCCAGTTTATATATAGTCCAGATTGGGGTCCAAATTGGGAGATTATGTCCACTACGGATGGAACGGTTGGGATCAGCTACGTAATGTCATCCACATATAGACTCGTTAATGAAGTCTTGTACAAGTGTAAAGCTGAATATGTCTGGATGGGAGTGTAATCTTATAGCTAGTGTATCTGTTGTATTCAATTAGATCAACTGGACTTGAAATGTAGTCTTTTTTACCTTACGAAAAAAGTAAATTGTAGAGGAAAAGAGGGTTTGTTCACTTTAGATTTTTTTTGTATGTGCATTCACTTTATTTTTTTTATCATTCCCAAAGATAATCCTCAGATCATCTAGGGATAAAAATGAATTGGAATACGGCATAAACGACGTTTTCCTTATCAAAATCTGATGGGGAACAAAATGATGACTTCTCGAAACAAATTTTCCAGGAAGTGTTTTTATTCATTGGCAAAATCACTAATTCGGTGATCAAACATTTTGCATCATACTGCCCCTTTAAGGCAGCATTCAAGTGCCCCCCTAAGTCCCGCTCCCCCACTGGTTTAAGGCACATCAAGTGCCCCCATTGCAGATCCTTGCGTCATCTTTCAGAATCTGGACTGTGTGTACCTAGCTTTAGTCCCGATCCCCCACCGGTTTCATGAAAATCCAATGTGGGGATCGGGAGTTAGAAGCCGTGGACCACATAATGGAAGTCATCCTACGAAGAGAACAAGAGTTCTGACCAAGGAATACCACAGGGATTGCAGTTCCCCCTACTCCCAGTCTGTTATTAAAATCACCCATGACCAAAATGTGCCCCCACCCTGCAGCCTTTCCAAATGGATGTTGAGGTGAATTTTCTCTTCCACCTATTTGGAAGCTTGTAACAGCCACTACAATAATTTACTGACCATCTTGCATACCGTGCAACTTCACTTCAACTCTTGTTTATCATACCCCCCTAAAAATCTATTTTTTTTTTTGCATTTTTTATGTTCTAATAAATAATTGAATTTTTGAAAAAAGGGCTCAAATGTATCCCTTACCCCCCAAATTTAATATCTGAATTGAAAAGAATAAGTAAAATGTTAGTGCTCTATAAATCAAGTACTAATGTATAGTGAATACCATTTTTTGTTAGTGTGTACTTTATTTTTATTATTTGTAGGGGGGTTTTGGGGGGGTTTTTTTGGCCTTTCATATCGCTTGTTAGTAGGCAGCTTTTGGGTTTTAAGTCCGAAAAAAATATTTGCCTATAGTTCTTTAATAAAATGCATATAGTTATGCTTTTACTATGCATTTTAATAGACTCCTGACAGAAAGGAAGTTGGATTGCAAAGTCACAAACACGCGAAGACTCCAAAACTCCTTTCTCTTAGAAGATAAATCAAAATGCAGACATCCTTAAAAAGGTAAGTGTAAATTCGTGTCACCTATATGCAGAAAGCTGGTTGGTATTGTCAGCAGAAGCACAATGCATGCATTGGTTTCATTGTAGCCCTACATAAACCGGAGATTAACTATCGCTAAATAACTGCAAAGCCCGCACCCTATGTAATCGGGCTAACATGGATTTGCAGGACTTATAGGGTTTCCATACAATACCCCTAGTTTAAGTTGTAACTTCTGATAACTTGTTAAATTTGAGATAAGCAAACAATAAAGTTTGTTATCTCAAATGCAATAATTTTGTTCTTTATATTAACATTATCTGAAACATTACCATGTTATGATCACTTTTTCCCCAAATGTGCACTACACCATATAATTATAATCTTGGTGATTACAAGATCGGTTTAAAGATAAGTGCTCTTTCGTGTTCATGTACCAATTGGGACAAAATGTTCTAATTTATATACTTACAACCCTATGTGCTTTTACAGATTTGCTTCCCCACTGCTCCAGTTGATGTCTGAGTAGTTGAAATTCCCATAATTATAATTCGAATCGATTGAGTAGTTAAAGTTAAATGAGCTATCACATATCATAAGCTCATTTAACTTTAATATGAGAGCGAATCAGTGATGTGTAAACTATTTACCTTTTTGTGAGTTAATCAGCCTCTAACAGGGTGTAGCATAACTAGCACACCAGGGACTTGTTTAGTAGATTGTGTCTCATATCATCTTTTCATTTTATTCACATCTGACAGTTTGGTGGTTTTCTTCTTTTCTTTTTAGAAAAATGGACTTTACAGACATATTTGTAAAATTGATTAGGAGGGCACTGTGCCTAGGGATACATTTTTTTCTTTTCCTATTGGGTGAGAGATATCTCTGACTTATTGACTTTCTCTTTCCCTCCTCGTTACTAGATACTTACCTGTTTTTCTCACCACTGTCAAGATGGAGTTTTACAAATTTTTATATGTAGGTTTTTTTAATATATATAATTAAAGTCAAGTTTTAATTTTTGTTTCCCATGTTTGTACTGTGTTTGGATACACTTACTGAGTGCACTTTTAAGGAGGTTTTCTTTTCTTTCATTTCGATTATAGAACAGGGTTTCTCTGAGGAAGGTGAGTTGGTGTCTGTTCCAATTATCTACCTCTGGATGCCAAGTAACATAGCTTGGGCTCTATGTGGACTGTTGTTGCCCAGGGACTGCATAGTTGTGTAGTGACTTTAGTCCAGAAGCATAGTGGTGTAGTGACTTTAGTTCAGGTACCTGCTACATGCCCATACAGGTGCCAGATATAGGCATTTGTGCTGTGCCACTTGGGGCATCCAAGCTATGGTATGGGACATGCATAATTTCCATAAAGGTGTGATGTATGCTTTATGCATTAAGAAAAATTGCAGTTGTTAGGGGCTGATAGTGATACTTTGTGTTCAGCAGATTCTTTCAATCTGCCTCTGAGAGTAGGGCTAAATCTGGACCTATAGTACGTATAGTAGACTTATAAAGAGTGGATTGGACCGGAGATGTAAGCCATCTTAAGATGGTTTAATCGGGTACCAATACCGATTTACTGGTGATACTCAGACCTGCTACATTTAAAGGAGAACTAAACCAAATTTTTTATACTCCGAGATCTGAAAACAACCCCCCCTAAAAACAACCAATAGCTATAAAATCCCACTTCGTAAATTGTATTAAAGTAAAATGTAAGCCTGTGTTAAAAACTGGATGAAGTATCTGTGTGGATGGGTGGCATGTCGACCCCACCCTCCTGACTCATCACATGCATCCTTGATTTATCTGTCCTATAAAGGATTGGCTAGAGATTATTAATTGGTGTAACAACTGTAACAAGTTTCTGCCATAGCTAAGGACTGAGCTTGTGCAGAACATAATGGTCGTTGACCTAACTGTGTGATACTAGAATGTCTAAGAAATAAAGCACACATATGTTATTTAGGTAAATTCTCAGCGCCCCTATCAAAATGAGGTAAGACCATTAGTTTATATCAAGTATTCTGCCTTCTGGTTTTGTGGCTTTATGTCCTTTAACTATATTACAATTAGGAGCCCAAGGTGTCCTGCTCCAGCACACGTGGTGATTATCCAACCGTCCCCAATCTTCCAGACGCCACTTTATAATTAAGTTCACTAAGGTAAGTGTCCAAAGTGCATCATTTATTAATATATTATCACCAAACAATATACCTTCTACCATTTAATTATAAATACTACAATAAAAACAATGTACATATCCAAATGTTCTGGCTCTAGCCACTCAATCACAGTTGGATATGGGCAACAGTACACCAAGTTAAAGACAAAGGCACTAGAGAATAATAAACCGGAGTTTAACAGTCCTCCTCTATAAGTTCCTGCTCAAAAATTGTATACTCCTCCATCATCGATATCTAGAGCATCAATCATAAACAGAGTAATTGTGAAAAAGTTCTATACGATACCCCCTCCATTCGGCAGTGTGAACCCTAGTCAGTGCAGTGTGATACACTCTGGCGTTGTCCATTTGCCCCATACTGCAAATGTCTCCGAGTGCGTGGGGTTCATAGTCTAGTGAACTTTAATTATTAAGTGGCGTTCTGGAAGATTTCCGGGCATGTTTGGTAATGCACAAGTGCTGGAGCAGGACCTTGGGTTAAGTATAATAGAGGGGTCTTCAGTAAGTGTGCAAATAGTAGGGAGGTTTATGAGTTTGATCACGCTAATGAGCACCTGCGGTGAACAATGCCTTGTATCTGTTTGCTGATTGGATCTCTATATAAGACCATATCTAATCTGGCAGATATCGGAATAGATATTTCTGCCAAGTGGAAGGTTTGTTTAAAGTCTGTAAATTGTATTATTGTTGATGTATGATGTGAGAAAGGTGGTAATTTATTGTTCTAATGTGAGCGTCTGGAAAGAATGCTAACTTGGGGAATTAGAAGTTTATTTAACCTTTCCAGGCCATGAATTGTATATGGATGTGCCTCCTCCTGGGATGTCGATATTGCATTGCTTTAGGAATACAATGGGATCTGTTGGTAGGTATGCATGTAGGAGGACTTCTACTTCGTACATGGTGAACGGTTTATCAGAGGGGCGTCAGGAGGGAGAGAAAGCCAGGACTTAAAGTTTTGTAGTTGACTCGCTAGGTAGTAGAGGTGGAGTTTTGCATTCGAGGCTAATAATTTAGGTCTTGGTAGAGTTTTAAGCTCACTCTGCTTCTACCTGATCTCCAGAGTAAGGGTGATGAATGTCTTTTTTAAAAGAAGGATCTGGAACGTAACACAACTGTGTTCAAATTGCTTGTAAAGGTTCTCATTCACAAGCTGGGTGTCATCAGAACCCTACAACACAGAGCTGAGAACATCCCCCTAGCACAGAGGCAAAGGTAAAGAACTAAGAAAAAACATCAAGAGGAGCCTTAAAACTTGTGGATATTCAGACTGGGCCTTTGTCAAAAGAAGTAGAAGGAAAGAAAGAACACGAATACCAACGTGAAGGGGAAGCAAGACAGGAGGAAGAACATGGTCATCCCATAGTAGCAGGGGTCTCTGAGAAATTAAGAAAATTTTCAAAAAACACTACCTTGTCTGCTTTAAACCGAACAACACACGGAGGCAGCCAAACTGCATCAACGTATGGCCCAGCACAGAAGAGCAAATTCCTGGGTCAGGACTAGCCGTGTACCTGCATCTTAAGTGATAAAAGGACATACTTTTGAAGATTGTAATGTTAACATATTGGCAAAGGAACGTGACTGGTTCAAGAGAGGTGTTAAGGAGGCCATTTATGGTGAAAATAAGAAACAAGCCTAAATAGAGATGGGGGGGTTGACACCAACTGTCTGCCATGTACAATGCTGTTTTGACACCTTACTCTGGGCTTCCTATAACACCTCTTAGCCCTAGTCAAGCCTGCCCTTAACACTTGGCTGTGATATGCTATTGTGGATTTTCCAGGGTACATAATTGCCACAGATTCTTGTACAAGTCTTTCTGAATTGAGAAAGCCGTCGGATGACTAGCGAAACGTCTTTAAAGGGCATGTCCCCCCCAAAACTATAATCCCCCCCCCCCCCATCACTGGCCCCATCATGTAGTGTAGTTTAATCCTTACCTCACATCCAGCTCCATAGGTTCTCCTGTATCGTCCCCCCGTCCCCCCCCAAAAGTCCAAAAATGCCCACCAGGGAGATAGCGAGTCCAATAGGACTCTGTCTTTACCTGCCTCCGGGAGAAGTTTGGCATGCGTACTGCAGCCCTTCTCCCCCTCCCTCTCCGGATCCTTCCACTAGTGTAAAATCTTTTAAATATAGGATTCCCCTGTCCCCCAGCCCCAACCACTCCATTTTTATTTTTAGAAAGCTCCCAAAACTTTACTTCCACTCTTTCCTCGCCGCAAGAATGACCGGCAGCCGCGTCCGTGATTGGCTGCGCTCAGCACTCACAGGACGCGACTGCCGGTCCCCCTCTCTCTGCTGCATTTTCTCGCAAGCAGAGGGCCGGCAGCGCAGCGGGGGAAAGAGGGGAGGTAAGTAAAGTTTGGGGAACTTTCTAAGAGTAAAAATGGAGAGTTTTAAGTGTGGACTTTAAGAACTAAACTTCAAGTCCATTTGATCTAATTGAATACACAGATATGTGTTCAAATATGTAGTAATTTGGGGAGTATGATTTTTAGTAAGTTTCTACAGCCTGTAAGATTATTAGGTAGGTTTGCCATGTTTTTATTATTAGTTCTAGGAGTGGGGTTATGTTGAGGTCATAAAATTGGGATGGGGTGTGTGGTATATGGATTCCTAAGTATTGACAGAGTTGGTTACAGGGACTTTAACAAGTGCTTTGCAAATGTAGGAAGTGCAACATTTGGTCTATCCACAAATAGGCAGGATTTGTTCCAGTTTATATATAGTCCAGATTGGGGTCCAAATTGGGAGATTATGTCCTACGGATGGAAACGGTTGGGATCAGCTACGTAACGTCATCCACATATAGACTCGTTAATGAAGTCTTGTACATGTAAAGCTGAATATGTCTGGATGGGAGTGTAATCTTATAGCTAGTGTATCTGTTGTATTCAATTAGATCAACTGGACTGAAATGTAGTTCTTGAAGACGTTTCGCTAGTCATCCGACTGGCTTTCTCAATTCAGAATGACTTTACAAGAATCGGTGGCAATTATGTACCCTGGAAATCCCAATTAGCATATCACAGCCAGGTGTTAAGGGTGTTTGATTAGATAGTGGCTAAGAGGTGTTATAGGAACGCCCAGATAGGTGTTAAAAACAGCATTGTACATGGCAGACAGTTGGTGTCGAACCCCCCACCTCTATTTAGGCTTGGTTTCTTATTTTCACATAAATGGCCTCCTTAACACACCTCTCTGAACCAGTCACGTTCCTTCGCCAGTATGTTAACATTAACAATCTTCAAAGGTATGTCCTTTATCCTTAAGATGCAGATACACGGCTGAGTCCTGACCCAAGGAATTGCTCTTCTGTGCTGGGCCATACGTTGATGCAGTTGCTGTTTGGTCTCCCCCACATACAAATCAGAGCAATCTTCACTGCACTGCACTGCATATATGATGTTCGCTTTCTTTGTGTTTTGGTATTGGGTCTTTCGGATGTACCAATTGCTGCCTCAGTTGTGTTGTTCGGTTTAAAGCAACAGGGATACGATGGTTTTTGAAAATTCTTCTTATTTCTCGGAGACCCCTGCTACATATGGGATGACATGTCTTCCTCTTTCTTGCTTTTCCCCTTCACTGTTGGTATTCATGTTCTTTTCTTTCCTTCTACTCTTTTGACAAAGGCCCAGTCTGGATATCCACAATTTTAAGGGCTCCTCTAAGATGTTTCATTTCTTTAGCCTTCGCCTCTGTGCTAGTGGGGATGTTCTCGGCTCTGTGTTGCAGGGTTCTGATGACACCAGCTTGTGATCTAAAGGGTGGTGGGAGTCAAACATCAAATACTGATCTGTGTGTGTGGTTTTTTGTAAACCTCTACTTCAGTTTACCATTTTCCTTAACTTCTACCAAGCAGTCCAAGAAAGCCAGTTTGTTGTTTTGTACCTCTTCCCTTGTGAATTTAATGTGTAGAAGAAACTATGGTGTCCTATGATGTGACATCTCTCTTCACTTGTATACCCACCAAGGAGGCTGTTGACATGGTGAGAAAAACGGCTGGGCCAAGACAGCACTCTTACCAGCAGAACTGATCTCAACCCGAACAGGTGTGTTCCTGTTGGACTTGTGCTGAATACCACCTATTTCAAATACAGGGATAAGTTCTATAAGCAAAAACATGGATGTGCTATGGGATCTCCAGTTCACCTATTGTGGCCAACCTTTACATGGAGGAGGTTAGAAACACAGGCACTTAATACTTTAAGGCATGCACCCAGCCACTGGTTCAGATATGTTGATGACCCTGGGTTAAAATCCACCAGAAAGTACAAGCTTTCACAGAACACATTAATGCGGTGGACCAAAACATTAATTCACAAGGGAAGAGGTACAAAACAACAAACTGGCTTTCTTGGACTCTTGTGAAGTTAAGGAAAATGGTAACTGGAAGTAGAGGTTTACAGAAAACCAACACAACACATCAGTATTTGATGTTTGACTCCCACCACCTTTAGATCACCAGCTGGGTGTCATCAGAACCCTGCAACACAGAGCCGAGAACATCCCCCACTAGCACAGAGGCGAAGGCTAAAGAAATGAAACATCTTAGAGGAGCCCTTAAAAATTGTGGATATCCAACTGGGGCGTGTCAAAGAAGTAGAAGGAAAGAAAGAACATGAATACCAACAGTGAAGGGGAAAAGCAGAAAGGAGGAAGAACATGGTCATCCCATATGTAGCAGGGGTCTCCGAAAATTAAGAAGAATTTCAAAAAAACATCGTATCCCTGTCTGCTTTAAACCGAACAACACACTGAGGCAGCAATTGGTACATCCGAAAGACCCATACCAAAACACAAGAAAGCGACATCATATATGCATTCAGTGCAGTGAAGATTGCTCTGATTTGTATGTGGGGGAGACCAAACAGCAACTGCATCAACGTATGGCCCAGCACAGAAGAGCCAATTCCTTGGGTCAGGACTCAGCCGTGTATCTGCATCTTAAGGATAAAGGACATACCTTTGAAGATTGTAATGTTAACATACTGGCGAAGGAACGTGACTGGTTCAAGAGAGGTGTTAAGGAGGCCATTTATGTGAAAATAAAGAAACCAAGCCTAAATAGAGGTGGGGGGGTTCGACACCAACTGTCTGCCATGTACAATGCTGTTTTAACACCTTACTCTGGGCGTTCCTATAACACCTCTTAGCCACTATCTAATCACACCCTTAACACCTGGCTGTGATATGCTAATTGGGATTTTCCAGGGTACATAATTGCCACAGATTCTTGTACAAGTCATTCTGAATTGAGAAAGCCAGTCGGATGACTAGCGAAACGTCTTCAAGAACTACATTTCAAGTCCAGTTGATCTAATTGAATACAACAGATATACCATGACCTGGATGAATGAGAACCTTCACAAGCTTATAGCTAGTGGTTCTATCGCCAAGGCAAACAGGTATGGGGAGAGTGGGCAAACCTGCAGAGTACCTCTAGCTAGTGGGAAAGGTTCCTATAGGGCACTGTTTATCTTAATGGAGGCTATGGGACATTTATATAGTAATGATATCCATTTAAGGAGTTTGGGGCCAAAAGGAATCGAGTTAAACATGTCCACAAGTATGTCCATTCTATTGAATCAAATGCTTTTTGGGCATCAAGGAGTAGCATTATACGTGTACCGGAGTTGTAGTGGTCAATCTGTGTATGTAGCAACGTTTTTTCTAATATTAATGGAGGTAGATTTACCAGGCATCAAAGCCTGTTTGGTCTGCATGTATTAATTTTAAGAATTATTTTCTCTATACTGTTTGCAAGTGTTTTTGCGAGTGTTTTTTTAGTCTGTGTAGAGCAGTGATATAGGACGATATGTTTGTTTGTTTTTTTTTTTTTTTACCAGTTTTAAGTAGGAGAATGACGTGTGCTTCGTACATGGAGGATGAAAGTTTATTTGCAAGGAAGGCAGAGTTATTATTTGTGTCTAGTTGCTGTACGTAGAAAGCCGGTAATGATGATGAGTTATTCAGTGTTATTGAAGTTTGAACAATGTTGGAGGGCAGTAAGTCGCAGCATTCATAAATTAAAAGGGGGTCGGGGGGGGAAGTCTGTCTGGTGTATATGGTATCTTAAGAGTTATTTGACGGTAGTATTCATTCAGTATATTGAGTATGGGGGGGTAATATGGTGGGACGATGAATATGGGGTTGTTGAGGAAGGTCTCTGTATAATACGAGATGTTTGAGTTCCAGAGATGTTGGGGTGGGGGGTGGGTTTATCTTCTGAGTATCACTACTTTAGAAGGATGGTTAGTGCGTATAGTTCCATGTGAGGAGTGGGCACACAGAGGTGGGGGAAAAAAACAAGTTCCCAAGAGTGTCTCTTACCTGACCATCTGTCATATATAAATTTCAGGGGTTGAATTAGCGTGAGTCGAGCCACAGGCAGGCTTCAGCTGGGTCAAAAAATCGTACCATATATTTGTACATGGAGGCATGCAGGTTAGGCCATAGAGTGTTATATTATTTCTTGACTTCATTAAAGGTTGCTCTTTTGAAGATGAATTTAGTAGTCCGGACAGATGCGGATTATTGAATATTCATGGTGTAATTCCCCTATGTCGTGGGCCAGTCGTAGAATGCTCTCTCGCGTTCAAGAGTCGGGCTATCATAGACCTTGGGGGTGCCCTGAGAGGAGAATGCAATGGTCCCTGTTGATGGTGAAGTGGGGTGATAGGTGATCGCTGAGGAAGTGTGACCTTATCCAGCCCTCGAGAAATCTGTCCGGGTCAGGAGTTTCTACTCCTGCAAATCCAATAAAGCGGAGATGCTGTAGACGCGACCAGTTATCCGGTAACTGTATCACTGCTTCCCCCCCTACACGTTTTCTTACTTTGTGCAGGTCCTGTTGCATACGGGATAAGTAGGATTTTACTTCCTCCTGCGTCAAGGTAAGTGTCCTTTCCTCGACGGGGTTAATTATCAATTCCTCCAATACCAAACATAACCTGTGTGTAATCCATATTTCCCAAGATAATAACTCGCCTTGGCAAGGGAATAAGGGCTCCATGTTGGGTATCATATTAATGGGCCTTCCTTTCCATTCACAAGTATAATATTGGTTTCTGTCTTACATATTCCAATACCGAAATACATTTATTTTCCATATATGGTTGTCCTTAAAATGACCTCTTAATGTGCCCACCAGACCCCTAGCTGAAGAGAATTCCAGATGCACGGTTCGGCCCCACATTGTCTGGAAAAGATCTGGTTCCATGCTTCACTAATCGTAATATAGGACTGTTCCAGGGTGGAATGGTATTTTTATTGGTCCTTTGCAAGAACCAATACCAAGAGTTAACGCATTCTTGCCAAGTCACTACACACTTTCCCGTCACCTCCCCCTTTAAAATTGGCGCACGGCATGTGACTCCCAGGTCACCTCTACTGCGTCCATAATCAGGTGGTTCTGATAGACACGAATATTCACCTGCATTCCCTTTGTTCGGTGAATGTAAATCATATTGCTCCACAATGTGATTCCACCTGCACATTTTTACAAAACCACCATCCTCTTTACTGTGGTTATGAGAACTGGGTTTGGGTTCACATTCACTCACCCAAGTAGACTGGTTTAACCTCTTGAGGCTCAGTCTGTACACACTCCGATATAGAGAGCAAACCACCTATACTACCATTTGTGTGACCACTGTGTGCCGACAGGTACAGTTCTGTATTCACCACCTGGAGTACAGTGATATGTAGGGTACTGTACCTGGCCATTCCTAACCTCCAGCATCTGTCCTCCCTCTGACACTCTCCTGCTGGACAGATCCTCCTTTAGACCCACAGGATACAGGTAGCAGTGAGGATAAAGTTCCCCATCCCCTGGGTCTAAACTCAGACAGATCCTGGCCACTCTTAACCCTTTCCTTGCCTTCCTGCTCACCATATCCCTGCTCCCTCTTAGACTGGGACAAACCAGTGACTGTTACTGGTATGGTTTTGTCCTCAAGGATAGCTACCTTCTTTTCATCTACCTGGGACACTCCTAGCTGTTAGCTGTCCCTCTTTAAACCTTTTTTCCTTTTCCACCCACCAATGTGGTTGGTACTGGCGCTACCACATGCCCACAGCTACCCTCTTCTCGCTCAGTCTGAGTGGAAACATCCATTAGGACCCTGCTCTGAGTCCTTACCACCTGCCCCACACACTCCTGCACTAATTCCTGACTGCTATCCAGGACTTTAGACAGATTGGGCACAGGATCAGGGATCTTACTCTGGAAATCCCTCTCTACTATGTGTACTTTACCCAGAACATCACCTCGGGGATACCTTTCCTCCCCCCTCTACATTCACACATGTAGACAATACTGGTTCTTGCACTGACTGACACCCTCTCTGGTCTCTCAGCCCTCCCTCCCAGCTACTGTGACAATCCCTACCTACAGGTACTATACTTGACTCTACCAGAGAGTGGACTTGGGAATCCTCTTCTTTCTCTCCATTAACACAGTTAGGCAATACTGGTTCTGGCACTGACAGTCATCTGCTCTGGTCTCTCAGCATTCCCTCCCAGTTACCATGCCCTTTGTTACCTGTTCCCTTTACTGATTGCAGTGGGTGGTCACACTCCAGCGCGGCTGGACTTAGTGAGACTGGATAATTTGGCACAAAAGCAGAGACCATTCTCCCCAAATCATTCCCCAATAACACATTTACAGGAATTTCATTGGATATTCCCACTTCCCTCAGATCTCTCCCCACACCCCAATCCAAGTAAACATTAGCCACAGGCACCCGTGGATGACTCCCACCCACTCCCTTTACCAATAAAGTCTTCCCAGGAATAATGTCCCCAAAGTTAATCATCTCTGGACGCACCAGAGACAAGTTAGCTCCTGAGTACCGTAACCCCTGGGTAACCTTATCTCCCACAGTCACAGTCTGCATATGAGGATATAAATTCTCTGTCTTACCAGATACGAGCATTACCACAGGATTCACAGGTGAGACTGGTTCCTTTCTTTCTGGACAGGAAGCTCTTACATGTCCCGTCTGGTTACATATAAAACTTATGCGTGTATCTCCATGGTTTACACTCACACTGGGCCTTTCAGACATTCTCACCAGCCTTGACATTCTGTTGTGCTCCTTCCCTGTGGTGATGCTCCTTCCAGCTTGGTGATCTTTGTAAAGTCGTACCTTTTTGGATATGTTGGCTGTATAGGTGTCTGCGACTTCTGCTGCTTTTTGCGCTGTTTTTGGCTCTCAATCCAATATAAACTGTCACACATCTCCAGGACAGATATTAAGGAACTGATCCATTGCCATACGATCCTCCAGCTCCTCAAATTTGGTAACCCACAGTCCTTTAATCCACTGGCGAAAACTGGTTCTCAGATTACTCACAACATCTAAGTAGCTGTCAGTGGGACCTCTCTGCAATGCTCGAAACTTTTTGCGATACACCTCTGGCGTGAGGTTAAACTTCTTATTTAGAGCCTGTTTCAAAGCATCATAGTCCCCCATCAAGCTCTGGTGGTAGTTCAACAAAGGCATCTAAGGCTTTGCCTTTTAATCCAGTATCTTGCCCACTGCTCCTGTGGCAACTGATACTGTCTGCAGCACTTTTCAAAACTTAACAAAAAAGTGTCCAAATTGCTATCATTGTCCATGACAGGAAACTTGGGTGAACCATGCAAAGCAAAAGGACCCTTTCTGGACTCACTGAACTGTGGAGACTGGGTCTGGTGCTGGAGCTTTGCCAACTCAGTTGTGTAGTTCTGCTGCTCATTGGACTTGTCCAGGACATCAATACCTCTTTCCTCACAGAGGTTGATCAGGACCTCCTTGGTTTGTCTCTTGTAAAAGGTTGCCATTCTCAGCTAACCTTGCCAAAGAAAAGATAGAAAAGAAAACAGAGAAGGGGGGGGGGACAACTGTTTGTACGTATGTCTTTTAAATAAATTAAATACTTAATCCAAGCACTAATTGCTCTAATAAAAAATAATTTATCCCACACGCTGCCAGCCAATTTGTCACGAACGCCAGTTCGCTGGGCACGTGATCTGACCAATCAATTGGTACTCGCTGCCGCCACTTTAAGTTACAGCCTTAAAGACTCCCCGAAAACACTCTTGACTCTCACTGACTATGCAAACCCCTGTCCTGGCAGCTAAATGGTTAACACTACACCATTCACTCCAACAACAAACTGGTAATTTTGCATCACTCCTTCACATTCAACCACATAAAAACTTATCGGAGGCTAACCGAGTTCTTTTAGAGCATCAAAGACAATACAGAAAATAAAAGGTACAACCGTTATATAAAATAAAAAGGATAAAAATATTCAGACCCTACTCACTAGAAGTCCTGTATCCCGGGGCGGGAAGAAACATCGGGTCCATGCACACCGTTTTAGCATGTCCCCTCATTATGAACAAAGTTATAGCAGCTACAAGGATTTTTAAACTCCTTGTTGAACAACCCCCATCCTATGGGCTATCGCCTGAGGTGGGAGTGTCTAGGAACGTCCAGATTTACGACTAGCCAAAAGCATTCATTCCCCCTCAGATTCCATATAAATGTAGATATGTACATTGTATTGGGATATTGACCAACATATTCCTCTCCTGTATTAAAGGGCATGTCCATCCCCAAAACTTTAATCCCCCCCACTACTGGCCCCATCATGTAGTGTAGTTTAATCCTTACCTCACATCCCGCTCCATATGGTTCTCCTGTAGTTCCCCCCCCCCCCCCCCCCAAAGTCCCAAAAACTGCCCACCAAGAGGATAGTCCTATATGGACTCTGCCTCCTGTCTCGCCTCCAGGAGAAGTTTGGCATGCGTACTGCAGCTCTTCTCCCCCTCCCTCTCCCTCCCGTTTTGCGATCCCTCCCCTTACCATAAAACCCCTTGCCCATATCATAGTATATCTTCCCCCAGCCCCAACCGCTAAAAACTAATTTTAAGACCCCTGAACTCTACTTAACTTCCCTCTCTCCCCCGGCATTCTGAGAAGCCGGCAGCCAATCACGGACACGGCTGCCGGTCCCGCCTCCTGCTTGCAGTGTCTTGCAAGCAGAAGGCCGGGCGTCGGAGGAGAGAGGGAAGGTAAGTAAACATCGGGGCACTTTCTTAAATTTATTTTATAGCAGTTGGGGCAGGGGGAAGATATACTATGATATGGCAAAAGTTTGTAATAAGGGTGGACATGCCCTTTAATTATTAATTCCTCCAATACCAAACATGACCTGTGTGTAATCCATATTTCCCAAGATATTAATAACTTGCCTTGGCAAGGGAATAAGGGCTCCATGTTGGGTATCATATTAATGGGCATACTTTCCCATTCACAAGTATAATATTGCTTTCTGTCTTACATATTCCAATACCGAAATACATTTATTTTCCATGTATGGTTGTCCTTAAAATGACCTCTTAATGTACCCACCAGACCCCTAGCTGAAGTGAATCCCAGATACACGGTTCGGCCCCACATTGTCTGGAAAAGGAGATCTGGTTCCATGCTTCACTAATCGTAATATAAACAATAGGACTGGTTCAGGGTGGAATGGTATTTTTATTGGTCCTTTGCAAGAACTAATACCAATAGTTAACCCATTCTTGCCAAGTCACTACACACTTTTCTGACAGATCCAATTCTCTGAAATCTGAAGGTTTCTGTCAGGATAGTGTTGAATGCACGAATAATCATATAACCAATTAAAAACCCTTGCAAATATTATTGTAAACTTCCCACCCTTTGTAGTGATTACAGCATTGTTACGTGTCTGCATATCCCGTAGTATTAGAAAATAAAGTTTAAAAACTGCTCCGGTGCCCACACTTTTAATCACAAATGCCTATACTATATCAGTATGTGAGGGATGTTTTCTGTAAGAACTTAATTACGATGTCTAACTTTGCCCTTTTCTCTTTAGGGTACTGTTCTCCCTAAATTGGAAGCAAAATTTGTGAACTATGTGAAGAATTGCTTTAGGACAGACAACCAGAAGGTATGGCTACATGGATAACTATTTATTTTTTCCTTTACTCTTTGCTTTACTATGATTGTATGTCCTAATTAAAATACATATTTCAACTAAATTGGACTGCTCATGTCCTGTGCATTTTAGGGGAACTGTCTAAAGATGTTCTTAATGGTGCACTTTCCAGTTCCTGGTCTAGGTTTCCTCTCTTCTGCATATTAGTGATGCCAGCTGTACCAAAGTAAACATAATCTAGAGGTGCCTATTCACTGGGCCGATATTATGATCAGATATGCAAGTAGACCCTTCCATTGATTGAATCAAATTGTACATTTTCCTGATCTTCCTATGGCGATTTTGGATTGTAAAATTGAGTTACATTGGTTTTTTTTTTTGTTTTGTTTTTTTAAGTTGATCTGTTGAATGTCTACCAACATGTACGGTACATCTACATACAATTAACATTGTACAATGTTGGCGTTACAATCACAATAACCTTTTTGTTGTGTAGCCTTACTGGATTTACTTTTTTTTATGGCAACACTGCTCCTAACGTCCTTTACCTTATCCAATAAGCAATGAATGGAACATTGTTGTTAAAGGAAAGGGATGTTGGGAGCAGTGTTGTCATAAAGAAAAAAGCAATAATCCAATAAGGAATGCTATGAGCTGAAGTTCAACAGTCAGGCCAAAAGTGTGTGCACCTTAAAGGGACACTATACTGAAAAAAATAATTTGCCTCATCTTAATCTATAATTAAATACAAATAAGTGCCACTCTGATTTGTGTGTTGCTGCATGCCTTCATCCAGCACACATTTTGTTTAGCAGTATCCCCTGACTTTTTCCCCCCAAACCAACTGTCAAGCCGGAATACAGCATTCCAACTGTCACCATTCCAGCTACAGTAAAACTACACATAGAATAGTTTTTGAGAGCAAGGCACTTGTTTGACAGCTGAAATATAAGAAGTTTTAGATTGGATATCTAAAGAAATAGGGGGTGATCAACAAAAAAATTATAGCGGTGGTTGGGAAGAATTATAGTGTCCAGTTATGGTCAATTTTAAAATAACCAATTTTTTCGGTATAGGTGCTTTTTAATATGTATGTACATTTGAAACACTTTTTACATGATTGCACTATTTAGCTTACCTAATAAAAATACAGCTGCTGTTTACAAACTAATGTAACTTCTTTAAAAATTCAGAATTTTCTTGATTTTAACCCTTTCAGTGCCAGCAGATTTTCCTTTTTTTTTTTTTTTTTTTTTTTTTTTGCGTTAAGTGCCAGAAGAAATTTCAGGATTTTGCCCTTAATTGCTTTAGACTAATTTTACAGTAGGAAACCTTGCAGTAAATCAGGAATATTATTATACATTGTTTTTTTTCATCACAAAGTGTACTTTAACACGGTAACAGAATTTTGTAACTTATCTAGAAATTTTACTGGAATTATGAGTAAAAAAAATGAAAAATTTGCAAGTTTTCATGGATTTTTTCCATTTTTATTTAGTTATCTTAAGGTTACGCACAAAAATCTTACTGTTTCTAAAAGCTCAGATACTCCCGAGTACAACAATACCAGATATATGTAGGTAGCCTACTTTTCCTGTACAGGAGACCCCCCAAACTAAAACTGCACCTTTTAAGAATATTATACTAAATTGAAATGTATAACCACTACTGACAGTTAACATAGAATATCTAGCAAATTAACTAAAATATCCCCACAAATGAGAGATTTTTAGAAACTTCTCACCCGCAGGATTTTACAAGTGAGGTAAGTTTTGATCAAAATGCAGATACCCGGGCGCAGCTCTTCGTCCAATTGTAAGTTATTTTCTCACATTTTCCTTTTTTTTCCCTCAACTGTAAAATCTGAACTTTCCTCCGCATTTTTTAGCTGAAATTGGCATTTAATTCTGTTTCAAACGCATCTCAAATATGAAAGCCTAATCCCTCCAGAATAAAACGGTATGCCACATTCATGGGTATACCCAGAGACATGGCTACCAACAAAAAATTAGCCAGTTTTGTATTTGAACAGTCTGCAGTTTTTCCACAAAACACACCCCCAACTCAGAAATACCCCCCACAAACTATATATTCCTGAAATCTACACACCTTCAGCTATGTAACGCTGTAGTTCGTTCATTCATACCATCAATGGTGTGGGTGCAGTTCTTGTTGAAGTTTGCACTTTTACCAGATTTTCAAAAAAATTAACATCAAACATTCAAAAAGGTAGAAATCATGCCAAAACCCCATGGAATGTAAAAAAAAAAAAAAGTTACCAAATATCAATCTCCCAAATGTCCTGAATCAAACGGTATGCCATATGTGTAGTTACACACGCAGACGTGGAAGCGGATAGCCACGAAGTGAGACAATGCACGATGGCTCACAATAAGCTAAAATATTTAGCCAACTCTCAATTTGAACAGTCTGCAGTTTTTTTTCACAAAACACCCCCGTAACTTAGAAATAGCCCCCACAAACTATATATTCCTGAAATTTACACACCTTCAGCTATGTAACACTGTAGTTTGTTCATTCATACCATCAATGGTGTGGGCGCAGTTCTTCGTAGAAGTTCGCATTTGTCTGAAAAAATGAACAAAAAACAACTTCAAAAAGGTAGAAATCATGCCAAAACCTGATGGAATGTAAAAAAAGTTACTAAATATCAATCTCCCAAATGTCCTGAATCAAACGGTATGCCATATGCGTGGTTACACACGCGGACGTGGAAGCGAATGGCCACGAAGTGAGAACGCACAATGGCTCAGAAACAGCAAAAATATTCAGCCAAATCTGAATTTGAACAGTGTGCCGTTTTTCCCCACAAACCATATATTTCTCAAAGCTACACACCTTTATCTACGTAATTCTGTAGTTTGTTCATTCATACCATCAATGGCGTGGGCGCAGTTCTTCGTAGAAGTTCGCAAGTTTTCTAAAAAATTAGAAAAACACCCTCAAAGGTAGAAATCATGCCAAAATCCCAAGTAATGTAAACAGTTACCAAATATCAATCTCCCAAATGTCCTGAATCAAACGGTATGCCCTATGTATGTACACACGCAGACGTGGAATCAACTAGCCACAAAGTGAGCCAATGAACAATGGTCCAATTACAGCAACTTTTTAGATTTGTCAGACTAAACACCCCTCTATATTAGAAATACCCCCCAAAACTATATATTCTTGGAATCTACACACCTTCAGCTACACAATGGTGTGATTCTTTTATGCATACCACCAATGGTGTGGGCGCAGTTTTGTGTAGAATTCTGTTTTTTTTACCAGATTTTCAGGAAAAATTTATAAAAATACAATTCAAAGTTAAAAATCATGGCAAATTTCCATGTCATGTAAAAAAAACTTGTCAATTATCAATCTTCCAAATGCCCTGAATCAAACGGTATGCCATATGCATGGTTACACACACGGACATGAAAGCCACTAGTCACAAAGTGAGCCAATGCGTAGTGGCCTAATAACAGCAACTTTTAAGATTTTACATCTAAAGATTTTATATAAACACCTCCAACTCAAAAATACCCCCCCAAAAATATATATTCTCAGAATCTACATACCTTCAGCTAAGCAACGGTGCCATTTTTTCATTCATACCATCAATTGTGTGTGCGCAGATCTTCATAGAATTTTGCACTTTTAGCATATTTTCGGAAAAAAATAAAGAAACAACAAGTTTCAAAGTTAAAAACCCTGCCAAAACCCCAATTAATGATAAAAAAAGTTACCAAATATCAATCTCCCGAATGTCCTGATTCAAATGGTATGCCATAATCAAAGTGCTCTGTAATTCTAAACAGCCTCAAAACATGGAAATGCCCCCCACAAATAAAACCCCCCACTAAATATCAATTTCCCACATGTCCTGAATCAAATGGTATGGCATATGTGTGGATGCACACAGACGTGGCCACCAACTAACTCAAATGGGACGCATGCACAAATGCAATTACAAAAAAAAAATCAAAGTGCTCTGTAATTTGAACAGCCTACATTTTTTATAAGAAAACAGTCCTGAAACTTGGAAATTCCCCCCCACAAACTATATATTTTTGGAGTCTACACACCTTCAGCTACATTACGGTGCCATGCTTTCATACATACATGAAGAATTCCAGACCCAGTGATCCAAAGAACTCTGTGTTTTTAGGAGGTTTTGTGAAAAATAAAATAAGATTATTCAAGGGTTGAAATACTACCTAAACCCAAGCAAAAAAAAAACACTAAATGTCTCCCACGTCCTGAATCAAACGGTGTGCCATTTGCGTGGGTGCAAATAGAGACGAGGCCACCAACTAGCTCAAATGGGACACATGTAGAAGTGCAGTTACAAGAAAAAAATTAAACGCTACAACCCACCCCCCACACGCATACTCTCCCCCTTTTAGTGGTATTTTAGTGAAAACTGGTTAGTACGGAGAGTCATACACGTTTTTGCACACTTTACTGATCCTAAAAATTCAATCAGGTCTTTTTTTGGTATAAGTATCTGCGTTTACTTTACCGATATCACCGGGGACATTGGGAAGCTTGGAGAAGACAGTTTTTTGCCGATTAATTAGGCTTTAGTGTACAAGGGGGGGGGGGGAAAGGGGGTGTGCACTTTAAGAATTTTTTTGTGTGCATTTCACTTTTTTTTTTTTTTTTTTTTCCCCATCAGAGCATCTTAGGGAATGATAACGAACTTGGAATACGGAAAAATCACTTGCCGGAAATCATTTTCCAGGAAGTGACTTTTCATTCATTGGCAAAGATAAAAATTTGGTGATCACTTCTGTCCCTATTTTTAGCAAAAAAACCCCAAAAATCCTGAGCTGTAGAAGATAAGTATAGCTCCCTACGTTTAAACGACTTAAGCATAACATCAGGATTATTTTTTCTGCTGCTATATATTGGGACCAAATTATTTACGTACTGGAACCATATTCTCTGCTGCTACACATTTGAACTATATGCTTTGATGCTACTAAGACTCTGGATTTTCGATATTTATATTTTATCTTATAGTAGCTATTGGCTTTTTATATTGGATACATATATTGTTTATGTGGGGGGGGTTAATAGATATTTTTATTGTATATGGTATAACGTATTTTGTAGCTGGCCAGCTACTGGTATGTGTTTTTAGATAATAAATGTAATTCTGGGATTTTTTTATTAGTACTGGGCCCCCTGCTTTTACCATTTTTTCACACAGGTTATTACATTTTGTGGCTTTTAAAGGACAACTATACTCCTAAAATATACACAATCTACACAGAGTAAAGAAAAATCTGTCAAATGCACCTTTCACTTCAATCCTGCATTGTCAGATTCATGAGATATCATTCCTTGAAGATAGCGTTCCCCTATACTAACCCTCAGTCTTTCCTGGACATTCGGTGATGGAAATGGATTAGTGTGGATCCAGGACCTTGCTCCCCCTCCCTTATGCATCTTCTGCATTCCTAGCATCCCGGTAGCTAGGCGACAGGCAGGCACGAAGCTGCATATAGCGCACAGCATATTTTGTTTTTCTGATAAAACTTTATTGCTCTATATAACAAGTATAACTTGGTAAGTTTGCCACCAATAGGTCAGTGTGGCGTTCTTCCATGAGCAATGAATGCCATTACCATATGGTCACAATTAGAATACAATTAGAGCGACTAGAATGGGGGAACATAGAACTAAAATAAAAAATACATTCATTTAAAGACAAAGTAGTTCCCTACCTATATTCTCATTTCCATGAGAAACATAACTCTCTATATTTAAAGGAAGTAAAGTGGTGATTTTAGGAACTGTGAAAGAAAGCTATAAGAAAAGAGGTGGAAATCTTGATGCTGTTCTTTTAAAAATGGAACAAAGGTTCATATATGAATGGCTAAAGTAGGAGGAACTAAAACAGGTATACGAACATAAGGGAGATACGACACACGTGCCACAAAATTAAAGTGAGTCTGACCGCTTAATCAATCCGGAATAGTTTGGAGGAGCCTTGACAGGTGTGGAGGACCGATTTGCTGAAAACAAGAGGAAAAGGGAAGGGGCAAAATAGGCAGTTGTTTGAACTTCTTTTTAATGCAGCATTTATAAATTGAACATTCAAAAGATATATTAAGCATATAGTTGCACGTTCTATGCACTTTAATATATCTGTATTTCTTGTGGTATTTATATTTAATTAATTAGGACAAAACAGTTAAGTTTGTACTATTTTACTTTATGGGTATTGGTTTATTAGATATATAAAAAATAGGTTATTTTGATTGGTTGTAATGAATTGGGTATTTTAATTATATGAGCTGGCCTGCTGAGGATATTTTTCGAATGTTTTATATTATTATTTTTGTGTTCTAGATATTATTGATCTCTAGACAGTAAATTTAATATATTGATCATATTCGATACTTTCATTGCTCTCAATTATACAATTATAATACATCCTGCTTTTATTTATATATGAAATTACAGTACAAATTGGGTCTATTTAGTGGGTGAATATGTAGGTGGTTGGGGTGATAGTTGGGCAATTTGGTATTTATGAATTTGTGTGTTTGTATGTACGGTTGGTGGGTGGTAGGTATGTAGGTTTGGTTGGTATATATGTCATTGGTCTGATAGGTAGATCATTTTTATTTATTTATGAATTGGGTATGTGTGTAGCTTGGTATATGTCAGTATTAGGCTGATAGGTAGGCAATTTATTTTTGAATCAGACAGACGGCCATACACGCACACAGATTGACAGCCAGCAGACTGACACATTCATACAGACTGCCATGAACACACTGACCGACCCATACACACAGACTGACTGACAGACATGCACTCCCTTTCTAAAATTGTAACTGTTAGAATAAATATTCTGAACTAGTCACGCCGGACCCTGATGCCTGTCTTAGACCCACTGAGAGACCCTTCACATCGCCGGGAGAAAGGATTACACAACACGTTAGGTGCAGTAAAATCTCTTTTCTCAGTTTATTCATTTCGTACATTGGAATATATCAAACCAAAAAAGGGGCTTTGCCAGAGAAAGGGGCATTACCAGACTTTGTATCTGCAGATGAGGTAATAAAAACATCTATTGGAATGCAAGGATAGTCGGGTTGACACACAATGTAGGAGGGAAAAGACCTTGAGATAATATTTTATCTTCAACATGAGAACCTCTTCGTACAGTTCCAGAAAAACAATGTCTGAATAATACGGACACAAAATGGCATCAAAGAACAAAATGGCTGCTATTAGGCTAAGTGATTATAGAGGATACTGTATATAAAAACCTAACAGTTCCACCCTTTTATCTCGAAGGGATAACTAAACAGAAATTATATGTAATTTATAGCAAAATTATCAGTGGAAATAGTATTCAAAGCAATTACATCATTATACATAGCAGCATGAGAAACAGTTTTACACTTAGTAGGAAGCTTACAAAATGAAGAGAATATAGAAAAACATTCTGGGGCACATTGAAGACAGCAGCAACAGAGAATTAAAACACATATATGATAATTATAATTGTACCAAAAATATTGCGCAGCTGACCCCAGGAGGGAAGCCACCAAAAAAAGCATTTTCCATAAAGAAAATTTACCATCATCTACTTTGATGTGATTGCTAAGTTGTTGCAAATTACTGATCTGATATTTAATAGTGAGGGTATGATCAGAAAGCTTAAAGCAGCACATACCTTCAACACTTTCACATCCTTGACTATGCAACAGAAATAGATAGTCAATAACAGCACGATTCTGGAGAACAGCTTGTTCAAGAGTATTATAGTCAGTTAACATATTGGTAAGGATAGAACCTGTTATATTTATTTCTTTAGCTACAACACATGCAAGATAAAACAATTGTCTACCAGTATATATTGTTAGACCTGGAACGCCTACGATACTAGCACCTAAACAAATTCAGTTTCAGATAGGGGATGCACGTTAGACTTACAATCCTCTGGCATAATTATAAAATCCCTGCGATAACGTTTACCTGCAGAGAGGAAAGAAGATGATTGCAAATGTGTGCTTGGCACTATCACCATACTTAATCTACTTATAGCACAAGGACCTCCAAAAATGTTAGCAGGCAAATAAGTGTAGCTAACATTCCCACAGGCCATAACCCATCCCTCTGAAAAACAAATTGTACATAATTTAATATTGTTTAGTAGGTGAGATTACACTTCATGTTATTGTTCACAAACTGGAATAGCGATTAAACAAGTACTTATAATGTCCCGAATTTTTACATTTCCTAAACAAGTCAGTTGTATTTAGGAGCTTTTTTGAAATATACTCCCAGATGTTACCTGGGGGCAATGGAACATGTGGAGCAATAGAGCGGGAAGCTCTGTTCATTCTAATAACCTCAAAATGGGAAAAACCACAGAATAAGATAAAAAATGAACAGGTCAGGAAAATGTATTTCATCTGGATTTCACACTTTATCACCGGTTTGGAATCTGGGCTCATCTTAATCTTCCTCCTCAAGGGTGGGTGCGTTGTCATCTCTAAAGTCATCTGGGTGGTCATCTCGTTTTTCAATCAACAGATTCGGTGTGTGCTTTACTCTGGAAGCATGTATCCACGATGGATTGCCTTCAACTAAGATAGCTGTGCGAGTCACAGGGAGGCTCAAGATTTATGTTGATGTAACTCCTTTACCAAGACCACATCACCTGGTTTGAAAGGGTGCGTCGGAGCACTTGAAGGTAAAGGAAAAGACAAAGAAACATCACCACAGATGCTATTCAATTTTTCAATCAGTTTTGCCACGTAAGTTTCCTGGATAAATTTCAGGTCACCTGTAATTAATGTCCCTGTCTTAACTGCCCAAGGCGTAGGAAATGGTCTACCCATTAAAATTTCGAAAGGGGCCATATGAATCTCTGCGAATACAGCTGGTAAATAAATATCCCATTTACTGAAGGAACCTGAAGTTTCTCTTTTTTATTGTCCGGTTCATTCGCTCAACAATACCTGGACTCTGGGGATATGAAACTTCTATTCAATCAACATCAATTACACAATCTCTTGTATTAGTTTAGAAGTAAAAGCTGGCCCTTTATCTGAATCTATCCTAATGGGACAACCCCATCTAGGAATAATTTCCTTACATAAAATTTTAGCAACCGTATTTGCATCTTCTTTTTACTAAATCTATCCACAATCACCATTAAGTATCCTGTAGTAGATTTGGGCAATAAACATTGGGGCCAAGACTTTTTTTATGAGCCATATTATTACTATAACTATCCCCTCTTTTTAATAAAGACCCAAAGGTCTAAAAACAATACTTGAAAAAAAAAAAAACGTTAAAAAAAAAAAAAAAAATGAATCGGGAGAAAACAAAAACTTAAACTGAAATAATAACATTCTCAGGGAAACATGGGAATGCAGGAAAGAAACCAAAAGAAATGGAGAAAAGAGTAGCAACTTAACACATCTATAAAATAACATTTCCTTAAACATGAAAAGAACTCACAATCATTTCATTTAAACAACGAAAACATAAGGAAGATAATCCACAAATTAAATTAATGTAAAGTCAGCTTACTATTCTCATTTATACTACTACTGCCAAATTCTACCCAAAACATTAAATCATACCTGGAATCTCGGTGAACTAACAGCTTAAACCTTAAACAAAACACAGGTACGGGTTAAAGAAAAGATTAAGCTAAATAAACAAAACACGTTAACGGACTACCGTATATACTCGAGTATAAGCCGAGGTTTTTAGGTTTAAAAATCAACCTAAAAACCTTGCCTCGGCTTATACTCGAGTCAAGCGAAAACTTACCTTATTTCCGTATGCCCCGCGAGTCAGGAAGGAAAGCCGGCAGTTCCCAGTAGTTCTTCGCGGGTGCGCGATGACGTCATCGCGCAGCCGCGAAGCAGTACTGGGAACTGCCGGCTCTGCACAGAGTGAGCGGCAGCCGGCGGAGAGATGAAGACTGAAGACTGGCCAGGTAAGTGAACTACAGGTTCTAGCATTTTGTAGTAGAAAATATTTTGAATACAGCTGTTATTCAAAAGAGACATGATTTTTCTGTAAAAAGTGCTTGGTGACATTTAAAACCTTATATTTTAAAATATGGGGTGCATTACACCTGTGTATAAATAAGATTATATTATAACTCTTGATTGGTTGTAAAGCTTGTCAAATAAGCAGACTGTATCATATTTACAGATACACCAGGCACCAGATACTTTGCTTTTATTATATAAAAGAGCTAGCTAGCTAGATAGTTAGATAGACTTGCATGCACCCAAAGAGTACTTCATACGTGTTTACATTACTAGAATTGACATTATTTGGTTTGCAGGATAGAATGGGTGTAGAGAGGTTATTGCTGTCATTCCTTGCTCTGTCAGAACTGTATTGCATTTGGATAAGCTCTCGATATCTATCACAGGTGTTACAATATTATTAATCTGTAAGTGAACTGGGGGGGCTCTAGGGTGGGGGACAGTATGCCATATAGTAACACCCAATACCTTTCTACTATAGGTGTTTGGAAACTACAACTCCCAGCAACGAAAGCATGCTGGGAGTTGTAGTTTCCAAACATCTACAGTGAAAGGTATTAGGGTTACTGTATGGGATTACTGTACATTTAAAGGGCAACTATCTACCCTCGGCTTATACTCGAGTCAACCATGGTTTTCTGATTTTGGAGGCAGAAATGGGTACCTCGGCTTATACTCGAGTATATACGGTAAATTTTAAACCGAATCTGGGAATTGAAGATCTATATACACTATACACAAACACTTACAACCGTACCAGCTCTAATTGGTAGAGAATCAAATCAGACTGGAGAGAGATTTACACCTATATTTAAATATTAATTGCTTGGGTATTTAACCTGTAATCTTAATACAGTAAATAAAAGGAATATACTATGGGTAAGACCTGAATATATCTAACTTTTAAGACCATGATGGATTTAAAATAACCTCATACTCTGTGAGGCATCGGATAGTTCATGTTCTATTCTTTAGCATTTATAAACTTGATTGGATGTTAATTAAACATTCTCCGTACCCAGTATAATAGAGTTGGAGGCCTCAACAGCCATTGCACAGGCTGCAGAGGGGCACAAACATTAAGGCATCCCCTGAACAGTGACTGCCAATGATTTAGGAAAATAAGTGACTAGTTTCAAGGTGTCTCTGTGAAATTGTGATAAAACTGCCGCCATGGTTTTACAATGTTCTCTATAATACAAATGAAAAGATTTATCATAATTCAGAAGGCTCAGCGCAGGGGCAGAGGTAAATGTTATTACAATTATTTAAACATTCTTTGTCATTTTTGGTGTCCATAGAATGATGTTTGGACAATCTTTAATGGTGCTTTTTGGAGCATTTGGTCCCAGTGGGAGCTGGCTGGGATTCATTGTTGCTAAAAGTTCATGAAGCTGACCAATTCAGCTTTATTACAGGGTGTTTGAAGCACAATATATCTTTCTCTGGCAGGGCTGACCAGATGTTCACCCTTAGATATTATACAACCAAGATATTGAACTGAGTCTTTGCAATATTGTATTTTCTGGAAGCTTTTGATGCAAGACAATTGAGGAGAGAGAGAGAGACCTTTTTACATACCTCCATGCTCTGGATACACAATAACCACATTAACATATTTGACAATTAACATATTTCAATAATCCTAGAACCATGTGGCTGAACCCATTATTATTTTAACACTTCACAGAGAGCCATAGAGTCTGTCACTGGCAAGTCCACAAAGTCTCTGTGTCAAACAGTGACACATAAATTAGGACTTTTCAAAAAAAATGAATACAAAAAGACTGAGCCGTAGCACCAGCTGACATGCAAAAGAAAATGTCTTAAAATCAACAACTGTATAACATTGGGTATTGGCAGAAATTCTAATAAGGGCTCAAATATCCAAAACTATAGGAATTATCTGTATTATGAGCAGGCTATAATAGGGGTATAAAAGAGAAAGATAGTCTTTGTAATTACTCTGCTTTAAAAAGGTACAAACCATTGGCAGAATACTATTAATTATATCTTGTGAAAGGGGTTAGGGGCATTAAAATTTTACTTACTAAATCCTGTATTATCAAGTTAATGGGGTAATCTGGTAATAATTTAAAGGAAAAATAAGACAATAACAATAAGCCATCATTCTTATTAGTGACAAATATTTTGTTTTCTTGCTTGCAATCAGCTGAGGGGCCATTAATATAAGGAAGCTTTGATAGAGAAGCACATAGTCCCTGTATCATTAAAAAAAAATTAAACCGCTTACCTTGTATATCTGAAGAACACAAATAGGATTACACATTTTGTCCATGAGCTGTACCACAGCAAGGGAATCACTTGTGGGATAATCCATTACAACTGCCATCATAGGGGATATCTATCTGTGACTGTATTGTCACATCCTATTTAGCTATATGGATATAAGGGCACTAGTCTCACTAATGATCTAATTTATTACAAATAAACATTTGCTATTATTAAGCTGATCATTCTGATAACTCCTCTTTGAAAACCACCAGAAACTCTACCACTTTCTAAATCTTCACTTTCTCAAAAACCTCTATAATATAAAAAAACTTCCGTAGACATTTCTACCTCTATTTGCCTATCCACCTTCCTCCTGATAACCTTCCTCTTCCATTAACACCTTTTTGAACCTTCTTACACAATCTAACACTTTTTATTATACTTAAACTGTACACGTGCAGATGCAAAACAATTAAGATCACTATGCAATTATACAAGTCCCACTAAACTAGTTACACATTAAATCTACTTTCATTTCCCACGAGCAAAAGAAGAGGAGGGGGAAGCGAGGGAGGGGGGAAGCGGGGGCTAGGAATGTAGACAGATGATTAGACTGAAAAATCCAGGAAGGAAAATAATAATAGAAAACATAGAGTCCAAACATTCTAAGTGAAACCAGCATTAACCAAATTTAATCTCACTTATTTATATTAAATTCAATTCTAATAAAATTCATTAAAAGAGCTCTCAATAAGAATATACATCTTTTATTCAACCCAATATATTATCAACCATGGATTGCCCTGTACCACCGATACGAATCACCTAATCCTCTGGAATTTCCAGTTTCCCGGGAAAATTCTTCGGACCTCCTGTACCAGTCTTGTTATCAGCATTTTTCCCCACATTGGAAACCTGTAAACTTAGAATTACAACTTTAATATACTTTAAAACACTTATGTTTGGGTCAGACACCTTACTGTGAAACTTTCCATCCTGTAAGCAAGAGGGTTAACAATAAGCATAAGCAAGCTCAGCAAAATTAACAAATTTGACAGACAAAACTGTTACACATAAAACACACAAGACATACAAGACAAATAGTAGGGTCTCTTAATGTTCCGTATAATGCTAGCTAGCAATGAAACAACTCAAAAGTTCGAACTTCAAATGAACCGGACCACACTGTCCATTCTATAACTGGTTAAGCTTAACTCTTACCGTCCCCATCCCTAACTCCCTTGTTTTAAACTTTACTCCTAGTTAAGGAGAAAACATTAACTCTCTGTGCAGGTCGTCGCCTGTGGGAGTATTATCTTGTAGTCCAACCACAAGTTGCGAGTCCAACCCCCCCGCAATTAGGAATCCTCTCAATCAGGGGGAAATATATCTTGTACCAGTCCCAGTTAACTCTTCCAAAGAGAAAACTAAAAATGCAGATCGCCACCTGCGGGAGTCTACCTTACTCTTTTACTCTTTAGAACACCCAGCACCAAGTTTTTACATTCCACTCAGGGAATAAAACTCTTTCAGAATATCACACTCCACCCATGGAGCAACTTCGTTAAGAGAACTCGATCACAGGTCCCAGCCTGCAGGCATTCTACTTACAGACCCTGTCTGTAAGACGTGGGGCATGCGTCCGACCTTCCAGACCCACGTTTTAAAATCTATACCAATGTGCTGATACACGTTACAGAACAAGCAAGACAGAACTTAAAATTAATAAGTTCAATACTTACGGTCCTGTCGGTTGTATCCCCACTTACTGACACCAGTTGTTAGAATAAAGATCCTGCACTAGTCACGCCGGACCCTGATGCCTGTCTTTAGACCCACTGAGAGACCCTTCACAGCGCCGGGAGAAAGGATTACACAACACGTTAGATGCAGTAAAATCTCTTTTCTCAGTTTATTTCGTACATTCGAATATATCAAACCAAAAAAAGGGGCTTCGCCAGAGAAAGAGGCATTACCAGACTTTGTCTGCAGATGATGTAATAAAAACATCTATTGGAATACGAGGATAGTCAGGTTGACACACAATGTAGGAGGCAAAAGACCTTGAGATAAAATATTATCTTCAACATGAGAACCTCTTCGTACATTTCCAGAAAAACAATGTCTGAATAATACGGACACAAAATGGCGTCAAAGAACAAAATGGCCGCTATTAGGCTAAGTGATTATAGAGAATATAAAAAAACTTAACAGTAACATACTGGAATGACCAATTACACTTAACAGTAACATACACTGGAATGACCAATTACACTTAACAGTAACATACACTGGAATGACCAATTGTATGTTTTGTTTTCTTCTTTTAAAAACCTTTTATTACACTCTAGCAGCTCTGCTCTCACTTCCCCTCCAAAGCTTTTTTGCCATATCCATTGATGTGCACAGATTCTCCTCCTCTGCAGTGTGCTGGCTCAGATTTATCCTCTTGGCTCCACTTATGTGTGTACAGAGCAGATCGATGATGTGATTTATATCATCGAGTCAAGGGGGAGGAGCCCACACATGCTAATACTTACCTACCTATGTAATTTGACAGTATAGGTCAGTATTAAAGGCTATCTCTACTTAAAAAAATACATTTTTCAAAAATGATACCTTCAAATCTTCATAGTGCTGCCCACAAGCCCCGCAAATCGGCTCCAGCATGTCGGCCTGAAGACTGTGCAGTGTTTAAAAGTGTTGCCGGATTAACTTGTGGGCAGTGAGTATCTGAGGGGGGGGCTACATTGGAAGCACTCACTAAATGTTGATTTTATGACAATGCTAGTAATTGTTGTCTTTGCATCCTTTAACACCATAAAATTGCACTTTCATATCGTATTAAGTTGTTTGTGTGACCTTCTTTTTAATTTATTTTTAAAAATCGCAAACTTTTTGCACAGCCATTTACTTTTAGATCCTGGACCCTGATAGTACAGGATTGGGAGCAAAGATTGCTCCGTTGGGCCAACTTAAATCAAAGCATAACAATGACTAAGATAATCCATGGTTTTAAACAGCTGTGCCTTCTTTGTATTTTCCAGATAATTCAAGATCTTTGGAAGTGGAGACAGTCTCTGAAAGATGGAAAATAAATCTGCCTTTTTATTGTATTCTTTTTTTTTTTTTTGTTTAGTCGCCTAGAATTAATTACTTCTGGTGTGATACATCTTGAATGTTTAAAATGCATGCTTAAAAAATCTTTACTATTTTTTTTTTTTTTTTTTTTTTTTTTTTTTAATGATGTGCAGACAAATGGAAATACCAGTTGCAAACAACTAAAATAAAGTTGAGTATTTTACTTTTTTCTTTTAACATTGTAGAAAAATACTACTGCAATTAAGAGAAATGTACTGTCTGATCACATTTTATCAATAAAAACACTTTCTAGTGCCATATCAGTTAGACCAGTACCAGTCTGCTAAATTTGCACTTGCTTTTTTTTTTTTTTTAAATTTTTTAAAACCCTATTCCGGTTTTTAATAATATTGAAAAGATGTATGTCATATGGGTGATAGATCATGCTATTTTTGCACATGCATACATTGTAAATAAATGGGGGGGCCGTGGCTTGGCGCAGGTCCTATGCAGACACATGCTGTGAGAGCTCCTGGTCTCAATCCCTGTCAGCAAAGCACACAATCCCAAAAGCGGCATAAAATCCACTCCAGTAATGCCATGGGAAAGCCTAAGACAGCAAGAACACCAGCCTCCCAAATCAAGGTTTTAACCACCTGTTCAGCAAAATCGAAGATGGCAGCGCCCACTTATACAACACGCCAGGAGAGCCCTGCACATGGGGAACACCCAGATTCATCTGGTTCAGAGGATAACACTGAAACAATGGAAGATCTCTGCTCTGTTCTATGCTCCCTACCAACTGAAGGTGATTTTGCAAACTTACTAACAAAAGTAGAACAAACCTGTAAAACAGGGTTATAGAACTAGAGGCCCAAAACCAACAGCATGAAAGTGCCTTAGTCCAAATAGGCACAGATATGTCCGGACAAAAAGCCCTAACATTATACTTAACCAACTCGACGACCTCGAAAACTGAGGTTGCAGAAATAT
The DNA here is from genome assembly GCA_019447015.1 of Hymenochirus boettgeri. Lineage (NCBI taxonomy): Eukaryota > Metazoa > Chordata > Amphibia > Anura > Pipidae > Hymenochirus > Hymenochirus boettgeri. Next base: position 58,477,860 of record CM033471.1, on the reverse strand, counting down.
CAGGATAATGGGGCTTCCAGAAACTATAGCCACAATGGACTTGCCTGATTTACTGCAAAAAATATTCAATACCATATTGGTAGCAGCAGAAGATACACTGATCGAGCGCACAGAGCACTGTGCCCTAGGGACCCAGATGACACCAGAGAGATGTGATTTGTTGCATACATCACTACTCTAAAGGAGAAGTAAACCCAATTTTTTATACTCTAGAATCTAAAAACAACCCCCCTAAAAACACCAATAAGCTATAAAATCCCACTCCAGTAAATTGTATTAAAGTAAATGTAAGCCTGTTAAGAACTGGATGAAGTATCTGTGTGTATTTTCAGTGTCAGACCACACCTCCTGCCCTCAGTCACATGCTTCCTTGCTGCATCTGTCCAGTAAAAGGATTGGCTAGAGATTATTAATGGGTGTGACCAACTGTAACAATTTCTGCCATAGCTAAGGACTGAGCATGTGCAGAACATAATGGTCGTTGACCAAACTGTGTGATGCTAGAATACTGGGAAGTAAAGCACAAACCATATGTTATTAAGGTACATTTCCCAGCTCCTGTATCAAAATGAGAGGTAAGACACAGATTACTGGTTTTATATCAAGGTGTTCTGCCTTCTCGTTCAGTGTTGTTCTGTGGCTTTAGTTGTCCTTTAAAGAACAAATAATGAAAAGTTAGACTGTACCGACCTCACCTTTAACAATACTAAAATATCATTATTTGCCAATCTGTCCCGTAGGACACTACAACAGAGGCGAGCAATAAAACCATTACTCCGTCCTCCAAGAACAAAAAATTCAGTATAAATGGGGCTTCCCCATTTCACTAATTGCAAGAAAAGATGGCATAACAGCAGTACTCAAAGACTCCAAAAACCTACACACATTCCTAGTAAACTGTGGCTCCCAAAAATCTCCCTCCCAGACTGGGATCATTCACACCACATATATCCATCAGAAGGAAACCTGGAACCCAAAAAAAGAAACGCTAAAATGAAAAGGATTACACCAATTAATCTTTACAATCAAATATGACTTGCCATTTTGTCATCTAATCCAACTTGAACACAAGGGGTTTGTGTTCAACCACATTTTCTGAAAACAAAAGATAGGGACACTGTCCACGGATGAGATACCTGCCAACCTACAACCCAAAAAGCGTTTTCTACCTCTCAAGGGCAAGGAGAGGTTCTTGTTTAAAGGTTTTTAGCCAGATCACAATCTGGCCAGTTAACTTTTTTATTTTTTTGTTGTATTTCTTATAAATGTGTTTTCACTCTGTTACATAGCTATACCTAAAAAAAAATTGCAATGCATATATGCCCTTTCTTCCACAGGTGAAGAGCCACCCCTCTAACCGCCTCTAAGGTGAATTCTCGGTTTCAATCTCTAAAAAAAAAAAATATATATATGGAGAAAGAGCTAAGGATCTGCAGGCTAAATGCTAGAGGACTGAATATTCCTCAAAAAAGGTCTCAAATCTTACACCACATGCAACAAGAAAAAAATGTACAATTATTTTGCAAGAGACACATTTTAAAACAAACTCAAGCCCATCAATATGGGATAAACATTGCGATGCGATGCTTACCGAAATCACCTCACTAAGGGGAGAAATCAATTTGCTATTATCAGCTAATGCAGAAAAAGCGATTAGACTAACCCAGCAAACATTTTACAATAAAAGAGACAAGGCTGACACCATGCTCGCTCGTAAACTGAATCAAAGGATGACACGGAACAGACTACCACCCCTGAAATCACCAAATGGTAATACGGTATTTGACCCAACCCAAAATCTAAAAATGTTACAGAATTGTATCCGGGTAAAACAGCAAAATGAAGATAAAAGCTACCCCAGACAATATAAAAAAATATTTATTGAAGGCACAGCTCCCTAAGATATCTGATCTGGAGGCACAAAAAATAAACGCACCTATCACTCAAATTGAATTGGAGGAAGTACTGAAAAGCCTTAAACCAGGGAAGGACCCGGGCCCGGATGGATATAGTATCACTTACTACAAGTTATTTAAAAAGATTCTCAGCCCCCATTTTCTTTGTGCCTTCAACTCTATATTAGAACAAAAAGCAGCACTCCCTCCCGATATGTTAGAAGCGAACATAGTGGTCATTCCTAAAGAAGGCAAAGACCTAACACAGTGTGGGAGCTACAGACCAATCTCTTGGTAAACATTTAAAAATGTTTACCACACCCACACTAGTGCATAAAGACCAAACAGGCTTTATTAAAGGGAGACAGACAACAGTTAATATACGCCGGACACTCCAACATCTCTATCACTGCCACTCCACCCATACACCGATGATTGCCCTCTCAATTTGATGCGGAGAAGGCGTTCGTTAGAATTGACTGGCAGTTTATGAAACACACTCTCCTACAATTCGGATTCACTGGCCCTTTTATGAATGCTTTAGACAACTTGTATTCGTACCCAACAGCAAAGATTTCAAACATGGGTTACTCCTCCCATAGCTTCCCAATTAGAAACGGTACATGACAGGGATGCCCCCTTTCACCACTTATTTTCGCGTCATGTATGGAACCCCTTGCAGCTCATGTCCGTAACCACACCAAAATAAGTGGAGTACATATAGAGGGGGAAGAATACAAAATAGCCCTTTTCGCCGACAATACACTATTCACAATCACCAAACACCAATCCTCACTTGTACATCTATGTTCCGAAATGCAAAAATTTAGTGATCTTTCTGGATTCAATATCAACTACTCAAAATCAGTTATACTACTAGTCCATATATCTCCTACGACAACAAAGCTGTTACAACTTAATTTCGCATTTAGATGGAACCATTCACATATTACCTACTTAGGTATACAGATCTGTTCAGATCCCGATAATCTATATGATAGGAATTACACACCATTAGTTAACAAATTAATCGCCCAACTCAATAAATGGAAGGCCTACAATATTTCTTTATTTGGCAAAATTAATAGTATCAAAATGATGACTCTGCCCAGACTTTTATTTGTTTAGATCACTCCCAACAGCATTCAGATCCACAGATATGAAACTACTTCAAACAAAAATCTAAAAATTTATTTGGAATGAAAAACGTCCCCGTATAACTGTAAAAACGCTTCAGAGACCTAAACAATTAGGAGGAGCGGCCCTACCCTCTATACAACACTACTTTCTAGCAGCTAGATTAGCACAAACAATACAATGGCACAATACATCAGTGGTTTCTCGCTGGCAAGAACTGGAACAAAATCTCCTCTCGCCTATACCCTTGGGAGATATACTATGGATACCCACACAAAAATTAGACAAAATACACACTATATCCAACCCATATTTAAAACACACAATCGAGCTTTGGCAGACTACAGTAAGAACCTATAAACTGAACTCCATCCTATCTCTAATGACTCCACTATACCACAACCCAGACTTCCACCCAGGCCAGAAAATTAATATCGGGAAAGTATGGCTGGATCGAGACATATCACGAATAGGACACCTGGCCCTGGCAGGAATGTTACTCAACTGGAGCCAAGTCCAATATCAATACAAGCTACCTCATACCGAGTGGTTTCATTATATGCAACTGGCACACTATATTAAATAATTTTTAACTGGGTCTAGAACTATGCAAGTATGCAACGCACCCTCACAGATCTCCCATAACATATCTAAAATCTACAAATTACTCAATGAATATCGCCACGCCCCTAGACTGGCTTTTATGGACAAGTGGGAAAATCTGTTAGGCTCACAGTTGGAGACTAACCAATGGCTAGCGATTTTTGACTCGCTACGGAAGTGCTCATCCAATATAGTGGTTCAGGAAAAAGCTTTTAAAATAATGCATCACTGGTACATGTGCCCCCAAATAACACATAAGATATTTCCTCAAGCCTCTAGTCTTTGTTACAGAGGTTGTGGAGTGGTGGCGGATATAAAACTTTGTTGGTGGGACTGCCCCGTGGTCCAAAAGACATGGAAAATATGTGAAACCCTGATTCAAGAGGTACTCCATACTACGGTGTCTCTTGACCCATGGACTGCCTTATTTGACAGGAATATAGGTAATATATCTACTGAAAGCAACAAATGAATTCACAGTGTATGTGCTGGCACGAGAACTCTGATAGCGGCCCCTTCTAGACACCAATTAATAACAAAAATATGGTGGCTATGCGAGAATGAACTAGTGGTTAATAGGGGCACTCTGAAGAATTATGATAAAACCTGGAGTGCTTGGATACATGCGATGTCTGAGTCGGGGAGAGACCAAAGATCTTTGGGAGTAGGGGCCCATGGATGACCACATTAGGTCTGAAGGAGTGGGGTGGACGTGGAAGGCTCGGAGAGACCGCTGAACTCATAAGGGTAACAGACATCTCTTATTTTTTTTTGTTTGTTTGGTTTTTTTTTTTGATTTGTTTTAACCGTATTTTCAGCTGTTTAATAACTGATTTCTACGCAATGACAATTTGTTACAATATCTAAAAGGTGTCCGAGATACGGAACACCTGATTGCAATATAATTAGTAAAAAAGAAAAAGAGAAAAAGTTTTGGAAGGTTTAAGATGCAAAAGTTTTATTTATGTTTACTATATTTTTATGAAAATGATTCTATTGTTACCTATGTAAACTTTCTAAATAAAGACATATGGGTGGCAAAAAAAAAAGAAAATGGGCTTGCCTTGGATATTCAAGCCAACAAACGGTCCTCTCGAGCAGTTGTCTTGAGGGGTCTGCCTGACCTGGGATTGTCAAAAACTTCTCCAGTCTCTCCAAATTTTTTCTTTATCCTCTGAACTTGACGCTCAGAGACTTTGAAGGTGTGTGCTACATCGGCAGTGGATTTAGTCTTCAGGGTGAATCTTAGGCATGTTTGCAGAGGTCTATTTGCAGTTGATGTGAAGGTCTAGTGTACTGGGGTTTTTTATACACACCTGACACAAATGATCCATTATTAATCACAGGTGAAGCCCATATGACAGGTGAAAACAATTATGTCAGCAAAAATTGACTCACTGGGCTTTACCAAGCTGTGAATATTAGAATACTTTTTGTTTCGTTTTGCATTGAAACATTATTACAAAAGCTGTTTGGGGTAAAATGAACCATTTCTTAAAACAAAATCTGCATTAGAATTATTGTTAAGCGGTACTTTAGGTCTATTTATATACAAGCAAAAAGACTTTTGTCAGAAACTGTATATACTAACCATGGAACACCTGGCGAATGCAATAAGAAACAATACAGATAACTCAGGCATCAAAATTGGTCAAACAATACACAAACTAACGTTATATGCAGACAATCTCCTAATATTCATATCAAACCCACATATATCCATCCCTAACATTCTCACAGAAATCCAACACTATGGATCACTAAACATTTAAAGTAAATTACCAGAAATCCAATTGTTTAAATATTACCCTCCCTGACGAAATGACAATCTATAAAAAACAATATTCCCTTTTAAGATACAATCTATTTGGGTATTAAAGGACAACTCCACCCTCATAAGTACATCTTTTAGAAAGAATGGCCTCTAAAATATGTTAATATATAATGGTTTGTCCTATGAATTCATTACTGTATGCCTGCTATGCTTCTGGACGCCTCCAGGAGCAATGGGCATGCTCAGAAGAGGCAGACAGGCGACTAACATTGTCATTGGCTGTGATGTCAACTGTCAAATCCATAACTGATAGTTGCTAACTGGAAGAACCAGGAAGCAGAAACGGGCAACAGAACATTGTGCAGGATTTAGGATTAGACCTATATATTTCAGATTTCAAACTTTACCGGTTTAGGGGGCGATTTACCTGTATGATGTAAGTTTTCATTTTAGGGCTGGACTTGCCCTTTAAACTCACAGCTAATCTTAATAAACTCTATGAAAAGAATTTTCCCCCTCTTCTAGGCGTTATTTCCTCAGACCTGTGCACATGGTAAAATAAATGGTTTCATAAAATAAATGTAATACGAATGAATATACTACCTAGACTGCTTTACTTGTTCCAGGCCATTCCTATCTTACTGCCTGCGCAATTCTTCAAAATTGTGCAACAGCAAATGACACGGTATTTCTTGGGGGGGGCGAACTCAGACAAAACTTCTTAATCATGACCAAAAGAAAAGGAGGACTAAACCTTCCGGACATGAGAAAATATCCCACAGCTGCATTACTAACCCACATATCTCACTGGTTTCACCACCCAAACAATAAACTGTGGGTAGAGATAACCTCTCAACTAGCCACAACGCCATTAACCATACTCCCTTGGATACCCATAACTGACCGCAAACAATTCATAAATACCTCATATCTGCTCCACCACATCCTTCGAAACTGGGACAAAGCGATAAAAATATGACATTCAGTTTGTATGGATATATGACACCAATTCTCTACACACTGCACTTTCCACCAGGATATAAAACACACTCTTTCCTAATCTAGGAAAAAACAGAAAACCGAATTGGACAACAAATACAAAATAACAACATAACCTCTCTGAACACTATCATGGAAAATCAAACACCATCTGCATTAACATACTCCAATATTATATACAAACAACAAGGAATAAAAAAGAATTAAAAACAACTCCCTCAGCATTTGATTTGATCTGCACACAAAACTCAGAACCCCAAAATCTAATTTTAAAAATCTACAGAATACTACCGGCATATACAACCAGATGGGAAAGAGACCTAAACTGCTCATTCACAAAGGAACAATGGGAAAAATGCTTCACCTCAACCCACAAATTATCATGCATCGCCTCAGTGATACTATTAAACATGATTCCAGAAACCCATTCTAACTACAAATGCGGTATTCTTTGCTACATTCTAATCACTGGCAGAGCAGATCTACCACGAAATTGGAAACAACAAACCCCCCCTACAATTAAAGCATGGATTGACGAACTCAACCAAATAATGAGAATGGAGGAACTTACAGCTTCCATAGCTAACAAATCATCCAGATTCACCAAACAATGGACCATATGGATATATCTGTTGTATTCAATTAGATCAACTGGACTTGAAATGTAGTTCTTGAAGACGTTTCGCTAGTCATCCGACTGGCTTTCTCAATTCAGAATATGGATAATATTCATGGACTCTGATAAATATAAAAACCTCCTACAGACCTAACAAGTGGAAGAAAATTTAAATAATTCAAAATACAATGTATAAATGCGTGGCTAAGGGAGTGGTGTAAGGAGATGGGGTTTGGGTTTTTAGAGAACTGGGCTGACTTTTCTGTTGGCTACAGGCTCTTTAGTAGAGACGGATTGCACCTCAATGGTGATGGTGCAGCTGTTTTGGGGGAGAAGATGGCTAGGGGGTTGGAGGAGATTTTAAACTAGGTATGGGGGGGAGGGTATGTTGAACTACACGGGTAGATAGAGAAGTTAGGGATCAGGGGGCTATTAACACAACGGAGGATGGAGAAGGGGGATCATATAGAATAAGAAGGCATGTACGACCATGTATGGAAGTAAATCAATTGATAATCTAAAATGTATGTTTACAAATGCAAGAAGTCTGGCTGGAAAAACCGGGGAACTTGAGATAATAGCTTTAAAGGAAAGGTATGTGATTGCTATAGCAGAATCATGGCTTAATGATTCACATGACTGGACAGTAAATATTGAAGGATACTGTAACACTCCGGATCCCCTTGTATTCCTTTAGTCCGAATACCCTAATCTACAACCACTATCTTCGCCAATAGACAAGCCCCCGTTTGCCGGGAGGCTAGATGCGCCTCACAGAACACGGTTGCCCCCTCGACTTAGAGTGCAAGGTATCCGAACTGAGGCCGGGAATACGAGAGAAGTCCGAAAGGAAACTGACAGACAAGGCACACGGAGAGATACAAAGGTCAGAGACCAAAAATACACGGTACAGACAAGGAGCAGGCAAAATCAGGGTCAGGAACAGAGCAATAGGTCAGAACCAGAAGTCAGGCCGCCAGGCACGGTACAGAGGGTTAGGCAAAAGTGTAGTCAGGAACAGAGCAGAGGTCAGGACAGGCAGATACGGATCAGAGTCAAAATAACAGGAAATCTCGGTAACAGGAAATCTCAGATAAAGCACACCACGAGCAAGGATAATAAACTAAAGCGCTATATCGGGCGGGGATACTAAGGGCTGATGGGTATAAATAATGCAGAGGAACCAATGGGGAAAGGAGGACAGAGATATGTGAAGTGGATAGGATAGTTTAAACTTAACGAGCCCTCCTCCATCCAATGGGAAAGCTGGAGGGGCGGAGGAAGTAGGAAGTGGTGAATCAACAAACTAACTAACCCTCCTCCGACCAACTGATGATTTAGAGGAGCGGAGAAGGTATGCAGCAGTGAACGGACGTGCGAGCATGAGAAGAACTTGGACGCGTGACGTCACCGAGAGCCGGGACCGAGGAGAGACGCTGCGGAATCTCTGAGCAGGTAAGCCCCTTGTTACATTAACCCCCCCTTGAGGAGGGGCCTCTGGACCCTTAAGTTTCTCTGGAAAATCATTGTGGAATTTTTTAATTAAGTCTTTAGCATGAATGTTTCGAACAGGGACCCAAGATCTTTCTTCAGGACCATAGCCTTTCCAGTCCACAAGGTATTGAAGAGAATTTTGAACATACCGGGAATCTAGAATCTTGTCAATCTCGTATTCAGGTTCACCTTGAACTTCTACAGAAGGTGGAGGAGCATCCAAAAGTTCAGCATTGTTGGCCGGCTTGAGTAAGGACACATGAAAGGAGTTGTTACTTTTTTTGAAAGAGTTAGGTAACGTTACCTTATAGGTCACCCTATTGATCTGTCGTTCAATAGGGTAAGGACCAATGAACTTAGGACCTAATTTAGCGGAAGCTTGGCATAGCGGAATATTATGAGTGGACAACCATAATGCAGAGGAACCAATGGGGAAAGGAGGACAGAGATATGTGAAGGGGATAGATGAGTGGACAACCATACCATATCTCCAGGAACAAAACTAGGTTCTACAGAACGATGACGATCAGAATATTTTTTCTGACGACTGGTTGCTTGTTTAAGATTAGAGGATACTTGGTTCCACATTGTAGTTATCTGATTGAGCCAATCTTCCAGAACTGGTAAGACTGAAGATGAATCTGAAAAAGAAGAAAACTTAGGATTCATGCCATAACTGCAGAAAAAAGGTGAAAACTTGGATGAAGAATGTACAGCATTGTTAAGAGCAAACTCTGCAAAAGGTAGAAATTCTAACCATTTTTCCTGTTGTTCGGCAATAAAACATCTGAGATACTGTTCTAATGATTGGTTCGTTCTTTCGGTCTGACCATTGGTTTCAGGATGGAAACCGGAGGAAAAAGAGAGAGAAATACCAAAACGGTCACAAAAAGCACGCCAAAATCGTGAAATGAACTGGACTCCCCTGTCCGAAACAATGTTTTCAGGGACACCGTGTAATCGAAATATGTGAATGATAAATAATTGAGACAGCTCCTTAGCAGAGGGTAACTTAACTAAAAGAACGAAATGTGACATCTTACTGAACCTGTCCACTACTACCCAGATTACAGTATACCCATCCGATTTGGGTAGATCTACCACAAAATCCATGGCTTTTCAGGAATAGGGAGAGGCAAGAGAGTACCTGCTGGAGCACTACGGGCTGATTTACTACAGGCACACACAGGACACGCCTTGACATAGGCTTTAGAATCTTCCACCATGGAAGGCCACCAAACATGTCTCAATAATAATGACAAGGTTTTAGTTTCTTCAAGGTGTCCGGCTAGTTTGGAATTGTGAAACTGTTTCAATACTTGCAAACGAAAAGACAGTGGAACAAACAGACAAGAATCAGGTTTACCTGGGGGAACATCTACCTGAAGAGGAGTCAAGAGTTCAGACAAATTAGAAATTATATTATCAGTGGTTAAAGCACCTAAGATATGATGAGGGGAGATGATGGGCAAGGGAACTTTAGTGGGCAAAGACTCTGGTTCAATGAAACTACGGGATAAAGCGTCGGCCTTGACGTTTTTTTGAACCTGGTCTATAAGTAATACTAAAGTTAAACCGGGAGAAGAAAAGTGCCCAGCGGGCTTGTCTGGGATTTAACCTTTTGGCATTTCCTATATATTCTAGGTTTTTGTGGTCAGTGTAGACCGTAATGGGGTGTAGTGCCCCTTCTAACCAGTGTCTCCATTCCTCTAAGGCTAATTTAATAGCCAATAACTCCCGATTCCCTATATCATAATTCCTTTCTGCAGAGGAGTATTTTCGGGAATAAAATGCGCAGGGATGAAGACGTTCTGGGGAGCCTGAATACTGAGAGAGCACAGCCCCTACTCCTACTTCTGAAGCGACTACTTCAACAACAAAAGGCAAATTAATATTAGTATAGGTTAAAATAGGAGCTGAACAAAAAGCTTTTTTAAGAGTCTCAAACGCCAGAAGAGCTTCTTCTGGCCAATTCGTAACATCTACCCCTTTCTTGGTCATTTTGGTAAGAGGAGAAACTATAGAAGAGAAATTTTTAATGAATTAACGATAAAAGTTAGAAAATCCTAGAAACCTCTGGAGACCCTTGAGATTGGAAGGAGGTTTCCAATCTAAAATGGCAGAGACCTTCTAAGGATCCATGGTCAAACCTTGATCAGATATAATGTACTCAAGAAACGGAACCTCACGTTGTTCAAACATACACTTCTCCAGTTTGGCATAAAGATGATGTTCCCTTAACTTAGAAAGAACTAGCTTGACATGATCTTGATGTTCCTGTAAAGAGGAGGAATAAATTAAGATATCGTCAAGATAGACTACTACAAATTTATCAAGGTACTCTCTGAATACATCATTTATAAAATCTTGGAACACCGCAGGTGCATTACTGAGGCCAAAGGGCATAACTAAATATTCATAGTGGCCATATCGAGTATTGAAAGCTGTTTTCCACTCATCGCCAGCCCTTATTCTGATTAAGTTGTATGCACCCCGGAGGTCCAACTTAAATATACGTGCTTTGACAACTTGAGAAAAGAGGTCATCAATGAATGGTAAAGGGTATCTATTTTTAACGGTTATTTTATTTAGAGCTCTATAATCGATGCAGGGTCTTGAACCACCATCTTTTTTTTCTACAAAAAACAAACCGGCTCCTGCAGGAGAAGTGGAGGGTCTGATGAAACCTTTATCCAAGTTCTCTTTAATGTAGGTTTTCATGGCCTCACTTTCAGGACATGTCAGGTTGTAAAGATGTCCACGGGACGGCATGGTTCCTGGTAAAAGATCGATAGGACAATCATAAGGTCTGTGAGGAGGTAAAACATCAGAACCCTGTGGAGAGAAGACATCAGCAAAACCTCTATATGGTGGAGGAATACCTTCTAAGGAGATATTGGCCACATGAATAGACAGACAGAACCCCATTTTTCAAGCTGACCACTAGACCAATTAATAAGTGGATTGTGCTTCCTAAGCCAAGGCAATCCTAAGATAATAGGAGTGGTAGGCAGCTTCAGGACAAAAAAATTGATAAGCTCGGAATGTAGAACCCCAATTTTGTTCCTGGAGATTTGGTATGGGTGTCCACTCGTAATATTCCGCTACGCCAAGCTTCCGCTAAATTAGGTCTTAAGTTCATTGGTCCTTACCCTATTGAACAACAGATCAATAGGGTGACCTATAAGGTAACGTTACCTAACAACTCCTTTTATGTGTCCTTACTCAAGCCGGCCAACAATGCTGAACTTTTGGATGCTCCTCCACCTTCTGTAGAAGTTCAAGGTGAACCTGAATACGAGATTGACAAGATTCTTGATTCCCGGTATGTTCAAAATTCTCTTGAATACCTTGTGGACTGGAAAGGGTATGGTCCTGAAGAAAGATCTTGGGTCCCTGTTTGAAACATTCATGCTAAAGACTTAATTAAAAAATTCCACAATGATTTTCCTGAGAAACTTAAGGGTCCAGAGGCCCCTCCTCAAGGGGGGGGTGTGTGTGTGTTAATGTAACAAGGGGTTTACCTGCTCAGGGATTCCGCGGCGTCTCTCCTTGGTCCCGGCTCTCGGCGCACGGTGACGTGTCCTAGTTCTCCGCAGTACAGACACAGACCAGCCGACCGTCTCCGGTTCTTTTCCTCCACTGAGAGTCGAGATGAACCCAACTGCATAGATTCTTCAGACAAGGGTTTAGGCAAAGGAGGAGGAATTGAAGAACTAGGAGAACCTGCAAAAGTGAATTTAGCGGGAAGAATTTTACCTTGTCGTTCTCTGAGACGTCTATCCACTCGTATGGCCAGTTGGATTGATTCATCAAGGTTTTTGGGAACCAGGTGATTGACCAGGACATCCTTGACCGAGTCAGATAGCCCAGACTCAAAGTGACTTTTTTAAAGCAGGATCATTCCACTGGACTGCTACTGCCCAGCGGTGGAACTCTGAAGCATACTCTTCCACCGCCAGTCGCCCGTGACAAAGGGTACGCAATTTGGCCTCTGCCATCCCGACCAGGTCAGGGTCAGAGTATAAAACCCCTAATGCCTCAAAGAAGCTCTCTACAGAAGACCAGGCTGGATTATCTGCTGCCAGACCAAAAGCCTAAGTCTGAGGATCCCCCTGTAAAAGAGAAGTGACAAGACCCTCCTTCTGCATCTCAGAGCCTGAAGAGACGGGTCGCATCTGAAAATACAGCAGACAGGAGTCCTTAAAGTTCTGGAACATCTGCCGACTACCGTCAAACTTCTCCGGTAATGGAAACTTGGGGCCACTGGGGGAGGCACCAAAGCCTGACGACTTTCCTGGGCTGCTACACGTTGACGGCCCCACTCAGGAGGCGTAGCTGCTCCTGAATGTCTTCCATGGCCAGATATAATGTAATGCTCCGGATCCCCTCGTATTCCTTCAGTCCGAATACCCCAATCTACAACCACTATCTTCGCCAATAGACAAGCCCCCGTTTGCTGGGAGGCTAGATGCGCCTCACCGAACACGGTTGCCCCTGGACTTAGAGTGTAAGGTATCCGAACTGAGGCCAGGAATACGAGAGAAGTCCGGAAGGAAACTGACAGACAAGGCACACGGAGAGCTACAAAGGTCAGAGACCAAAAATACACGGTACAGACAAGGAGCAGGCAAAATCAGGGTCAGGAACAGAGCAATAGCTCAGAACCAGAAGTCAGGCCGCCAGGCATGGTACAGAGGGTTAGGCAAAAGCGTAGTCAGGAACAGAGCAGAGGTTTAGGACAGGCAGATACGGATCAAAGTCAAACTAACAGGCAGGAGTCGGTAACAAGAAATCTCAGATAAAGGACACCACGAGCAAGGATAGTAAACTAAACCGCTATATCGGGCGGGGATACTAAGGGCTGATGGGTATAAAGAATGCAGAGGGACCAATGGAGAAAAGAGGACAGATATGTGAAGGGGATAGGATAGTTTAAACTTAATGAGCCCTCCTCCATCCAATGGGAAAGCTGGAGGGGTGGAGGAAGTAGGAAGTGGTGAATGAACAAACTAACTAACCCTCCTCCGACCAACTGATGATTTAGAGGAGCGGAGGAGGTATGCAGCAGTGCCTGTGCGTGTCCACACAGCACTGGGGGCAGGCCGGCCGGATGCGCGAGCACGAGAAGAACTTGGACGCGTGACGTCACCACGCGCCGAGAGCAGGGACCGAGGAGAGACGCCGCGGAATCCCTGAGCAGGTAAGCCCCTTGTTACAGATACTCCTTATTTAGACATGACAGAGTTAATAAGAAATGAGGAGGAGTATGTATGTATGTTAAACAGGAATTGAAGCCAAATTTAAAAGATGGAATTGATGGGGGAGTAAACGATACGGCAGAAACAATATGGGTGGAACTGTGTACAGGAAGCAAGAAGGTGGGTAAATTAATTCTGTATGTTATAAGCCGCCAAATGCCAGGGAGGAGGTGGAAATGAATCTCCATATGCAGTTGGGGAAGGCTGCTGGTATGGGGCATGTTCTGGTTATGGGGGATTTTAACTACCCTGACATAGATTGGAGTAAGGGAACTGCCAGCACCTCAAAAGGTATAAAGTTCTTAAATTTCCTATGTGAGCATTTTCTTTCACAGATGGTAGAAGTTCCTACTAGACAGAATGCGTTGTTGGATCTGGTGATATCTAATAACCCTGAGCTCATTTTGGAGATGAAGGTAATTGGAAGCTTAGGGAATAGTGACCATGATATAGTGTCATTTAATATAGGTTGCAAAAAACTAAAGTGCACTGGGTTAACAAAAACTTTTAACTTTAGGAAAGCTAATTTTATGCTGTTAAAGGAATCACTCCTGCTCATAGACTGGGGGGAATTGTTTAGGCAAAGATACAGAGCAGATGTGGACCACTTTTAAAGGCATATTAAACTATTACATTTCTAAATTTGTACCTTTAGGTAACAAGTGTAAAAAAATTAGGTCCACTCCTGCATGGCTTATGCTCAGGTAAAAAGGGAAATGGAAAAAAAAAAAAAAGGCTTTTCAAATTTTAAAAACAGAGGGAACAGAACAGTCTTACAGGGAGATAAAAGCTGTAATAAAGAGTGCAAAAAGCAATTAAACTAGCTAAAATAGAAAATGAAATACGGATTCCCGAACAAAGCAAGTCCAACCCCAAAATGTTTTTTAAGTATATAAATGGTAAAAAGATGAGGACTGAGAATGTGGGTCCATTAAATAATGGGGCTGAGGTGGTTGTAGAGGATGCCGAAAAGGCTAATCTGCTAAACCGTTTTTTTACATCAGTTTTTACTGTTTTAAAAATCCTTGTCCTTACAGCAGGGATTGTAATAATATGCAGGGGAGAAATAAGAAGAGTATTCAGATTGATTAACAGAGGATATAGTACGGAAACAATTAGACAAAGTTAATATCAATAAAACTCCAGGACCAGATGGATTGCATCCTCGGATTTTAAAGAGCTTAGTTCAGTTCTATCTAGACCACTGTTTCTCATCTTTTCAGATTCGCTTTGGTCTGGGGATGTGCCGCTGGTTTGGTAAAAAAGCCAATGTAATACCAATATTCAAAAAAGGTAGTGGTAACTATAGACTGTAAGCCTAACATCAGTGGTAGGGAAGGTGCTGGAAACTTTGTAAGGGATCATATCCTTGACTTTGTCTCCAGAGATCATCTTATTAGTAGTAGTCAGCGTGGATTTATGAGAAATAGATCATGCCAGACAAATTTAATTGGTTTTTATGAAGAAGCGAGTAAGAAGTTAGATTCAGGCACAGCAGTGGATGGGGTATATTTGATTTTTGCGAAAGCTTTTGATACTGTGCCACATAGGTGGACTAATGTATAAACTGAGGACTGTTGGCCTTGAAGAAAACATTTGTTCATGGATATAGAACTGGTTATTGGATCGCAGAGAGTGGTGGTAAATGGAGCTACATCTATGTGGGCTAAAGTTATAAGCGGAGTGCCTCAGGGTTCTGTACTGGGGCTGCTTCTGTTTAATCTGTTTATAAATGACTTAGAAGGGGGCGTTGAGAGCAAGGTCTCAGTGTTTGCTGATGACACTAAACTATGCAGAGCTTTGGAAACTTCAAGTGATGTGCAAGTGCTGCAAGCAGACCTAGATAGATTATCAAAATGGGCAGCAGAATGGCAGATGAGATTCAATGTTGATAATTGTAATGTGATGCATTTGGGATTTAATAATCCCTGTGCCACCTACACCATAAATAACTCTGTTAAGTACACCTGTAATGGAAAAAGATTTGGGGTTCTGGTTGATAACAGACTTAGCTATAGCAAACAATGCCAGGTAGCAACGGTAGAGCTAGCAAGATATTGTCTTGTATAAAGAGAGGAATAGATTCAAGAGAGAAAAATATTATTCTCCCTCTTACAAGGCACTGGTAAGGCCTCATTTGGAATATGCGGTGCAGTTTTGGAATCCCATATACAAAAGGAACATCTTGGAAATGGAAGCAGTTCAGAGAAGGACAACTAAATTAATAAGGGGATGGAGGGGCTTGAATATGCAGGCAGATTAGACAAGTTAGGGCTATTTACATTGGAGAAGCGACATTTGCATGGGGATATGATAACCTTATACAAATATATAATGGGCCATACAATGAACTCTCTGGTGCATTGTTTACTAATACGTCATATCAGAGGACTCGTGGACATCCTTTAAGGTTGGAAGAAAAGAAGTTTCATCTTCAGGTTAGGAAAGGTTTCTTTACAGTGATGAGAACGGTGAAACTCTGGAACGGTCTTTCCAGCAGATGTGGTAATGGCAAGTTCATTAAATAGCTTTAAAAAGGGCCTGGATAAGTTCTAAAATAAAAAATATGAGAATTACTGGTATTAATGAATATAGATCTGGTTGATCCAGGGATACTTTCCAATTGCCGTTTGGAGTCAGGAAGGAATTTTTTCCCCCTTTTTAGCTGGGTTTTTTTTTTGCCTTCCTCTGGATCAACTGTTAGGGTTAAAAAAAAAAAAAAAAAGTGAAGTGAATAGGTTAGACTTGATGGACGTATGTCTTTATTCAACCTTAATTACTATGTGTTACTATGTGTAATATCTGCTGCCAATATATAAACTCCAAGGGCAGAAACAGAGCATCCACCAACACAACCCCAGTTTGCCAACCCTGACCAAAGTGGGCCATGTCCCTCACACAGTCTATTGAGTTTTTCAGGGTTCTCATTGGGGATTGCTTCCCAGGAGTCTGAACCAGTCTGGCATTGATTACTCTTTTCCCTCCCTCCTTAGATGTGGAACAGATGGGGAGGAGAGGGAAGGCATCCTCAAAGACGCCTTACTCATCCTCCTCTCCTTACTCAATGGAGTGCTCGATGATAACTTTTGGTTCCTCATCTGAGAATGCTCCTTTGTGGCTGCCTACTGAAATCAAATAATCACCATTATATCACAACTCCCCCCCCCCCCAGTACCGTAGGCATCGGTTTGCTTGACCAAGGATTACTGGAGCAAACCTAAGAAAACACCACTCTTCTACTTAGACATCTGTAATAAAGTAGTAAATAATGTACAAAGTGATGCTCTCAGTTATGTGTTTTTTGGTACTTTTTTTCTTTACTAGGATTTGTACCACTGTTCCTTTTTAATGTAAATCAGTGTTTTTTTAATAATAAAGTTAATTCTATCATAAAAAGAAACCAAAAAAGGGAGGAAAAAACTTAAAACCAGAATGTACTTGGTATGTAGAAAAAAGAGGGGGAAGAACAAAGGGCAAAAGCAAGAGGGATGCTTTGTGAGGGGAAATGAGGTGGGGGTATATTATATTGCATATAGGAAATATGTATATGTATGTGTGGCATTTCTCACTGTTACCATCTTAGTAATCATAAATATATGCATATTAAGTATTGGGTACATGACAAAATATATTGAGTTTATAACTGTATTTGCTGGTATTCCTGTTTTAATATAGAATAGTCCTAATGAAAGATTTAGCCACACCTCTGTCCCTGCTAAAACCTCTACATGTGCTAAACTGAAAGGAAGTGTAAGGAATACACATACACAATTATGTGTGGTTTGTAAAACATGTGAGAGTCTTAGCCAATTAAAACATTACTAAATGTATATCGAACACACTGCAGATTCGCTGCCAGCCCCTCCTGTCTCCATAGGCAAAAGTAAGACTTCCTGTAGGGGAAGAGTACAGTTGCTATTTGCTTAACAAATAAATCATGTTTGTAAATTATAAAGGACATTAAGGAACAACTATGCATTTCTCTGAGAATGCTGGGAGTTTTTTTTTTTTTAATCCTTCTGTTCTTAATAAGGTATTGCTAAAAAACCAATTGCGTTTGCGATTAAAAACGTGTGTTTTGGGTGCGTTGCCGCGTTTTCAATGATCTGAAAAAACGCAAGAGCAAACGCACAAAAATGCAGCAGTTAAGCTATATATCTGCCAGGTATCTTGTGCTCCCAAGTCCTTACACTCACGTTAAGCTATATATCTGCTGGGTATCTTGTGCTCCCAAGTCCTATCCCATAGAAACTTGTGTCCTGCACTGATAAAACCCCATCTGATGTTAGCCCTACATTGGCACCGACTTGCAAGGAGCCCACACTCTCTGAGTTGCAGCAACAGTTCTTAGGGGCCATTCAGGGCTCCCAGCTCTCTCTGGCAACCATGATCGAGGAAACACGGTCGGACATTTCCATCAGTCACAACCTGTAGAAAATCAGACACCAGATGGCTGAAACAATCTCCACTATGAAGATACGGTGAAACCTATTCCTGCCACAAATGCCAGCCTACAACAGGAGCTCTTGACCATGAGAAGCAAGCTTGACAACCGGAGAACAGGTTTCATCGACAAACTTGTGATTTCTGAGCTTTTGGGGAGGGTGTCGAAGGCCAACAGCCAGCCCAATTCTTAGAAAAATGGCTCACTAAAGAGTGGGCCCACCGCATCCTAGCCAAAGTCCCTGTCCCGGGAGTACTATCAAGGCCTCTCATGGCTTGACTTCTTAATGACGGACTGGATACTGAGAAAAACTCACACCACAGCAGACCTAATTTTTGACAACTCTCCCATCTAGTCTTTCCAGAATACTCACTGGATCTGCAGCTTCGAACAGACATGTTCTTGGATGTTAAGAAGTGCCTAGCCTCTGCTGAGCTCACATACACACATATGGTCAGGTTGTTTGAACCCCCTATTGAAGCCTGCGCCTGGCTGGACACCCGCTGCTTTTTGTGGGAAAGGTCATTGCAATCCCATCTGCCCCCGCCCGAAATATATACCTTTCTTTATCTGTGTCCAGGCAATTGGCACGTGTGTGACGACACCCTCCGAACCTTGATGGGTAAAATACCTGGAAACCCTAAACTCTTTGAACCTTGACATGACCGAACCCATTTTCATTTAACATTGTAGTTTACATTCAACCAGACGTTTACAGGGTTCAAGTGCAGATTCGATCAATGTAACACTACAATATACAGATATCTATTTAAAACACAATACGTAAAAAGGATAACCATTTGTAGAGTTTTTTACCTTCTTTCCCTCTGTACCATTATTTTCTGACAGTCAAATCAGAAGGTTTACCCAATTAGGAAAACCTGCAGTTTCCATTTACATTATTGTATCTTAGAGGTTATTTGTACAGCAGATGCCCTCCCTCTAGGTAAATCCTCATAAATTCATGTATGTATGTATAATTTTATTTATAAAGCGCCACTTGGGTACACAGCGCTGTACATCAAAAAATAGAGTATACAAACAAGGGGATAAGTGCAAGCCATTAACAGATAGATAATATTAAATTGAATTAAATACAATTTCATACATCGGTTTATAGAAAGCATATCTATAAATTATGTATAAATTGATATAAGTGCAACAAGCCTTGACACATTAGGAATGAGATCCCAGACCTGAAGAGCTTACAATCTAAGTGTAAGCTTAGATTCATGGGCCCCAAATGTTGTCAGGATGTGTAGGATCCCAGTAGAGGGCTTCTCGTTTGGTTGTTTTGGCATAACCACCAGATAGTGTTGATCAGGCGAGTTATATTGGGAGTTTCTTGCTTCCATGTTGATGCAATCAATGTTCGGATTGCCACCCACATTCTATGGATTAGTGTATTCCCAGATGACATACTTCGAGGACTGTTCTATCAAATAAAGCTGTCCATGGGATTAAAGTGCAACCATAGTGTTTTGTTTATCAATTCTGTGTAAGTGGTCCAAAGATTTTGGACTTCCTAAAACTCCCACCAGCAATGTTTGAGATCTGCTCTCACTGGGCACTTACAGGGTTATTCAATAAAAGTTCTTATCGTTTAAAATGGTGTTAATTTTGCCCCAACCAATCAGATCTTATTTAACATTTGAAAGCTAACATCTGATTGGTTGGGGCAAAATTAGCACCATTTTAAACTATAAGAACTTTTATTGAATCTCCCTGTTAGTGTTCTAAATCAGAGGCTCCAGGAAACACTCAGGAAATTCCAGCTGGAGATAGGTACCAGTGGTGTAGAATTTGAAAGTTTTTTTTTTTCTTGTATATTTACATTAAATGAACATTTTCGTAATGAAGAAAAAAAATCCCCTCCTATATATATATATATATATATATATATATTTGGGATATTAGTATGCGTTCTGCAAAATGTAAAGTTAAAATCAAACTACCAGTCATCAAGTGTGCCACTCTTGTTGCTCCTTTGCGTTTCCATAAATGCTATTTAGAGGGGGTTAATACTGATGTAAAATTAGTGTTATAATCTAGTGAGGCCATATCAGATAAGGAATTATTAAATGTATATTGTCTTATCGAGTTATACCACGCTCTAATGGTGTGTATTAAAATAGGGCTTGGGACTTTGAAGGTAGCTATACTACATTTTTCTCATTTATAGGGTACAATAGATTATTTTCTAACTCAATTCACTTTCCCTGATCTTTTTCTTTGTGCCACTTAATTGTTTGTGCTAATCTAGTAGCCACAAAATAGTGGTGGATTGATGGTAAGGAAGCTTCCCCCTCTAATTTTGAATACAGGCATCAGTCAGCTAAACTCCTAGCAAGTATGGCACATGGACCCACCGACTAAAACAGGATATTGCAGTTAAAAAACGCCTGTTTACTATAGTGCCTGAGCAGGTATTATACCTCTTTCTATCAAACACAATTTCATTCTACCCCTGCAACACCAAATTCCTATATGAACTCCATCTCTTTCCCCCAACTATCCAATTCAAACACCCAATACACTAGAGGCAGATATCTCCCTCACTGAACTCCAGACTATACTGGGAGAGATGGCAACAAGTAAAGCAACGGGTCCAGACAGGACCCGCTGAGGTGTTCTGCAAATATACAGACAAACTCCTCTTTTTGCTCGCCACACTGAATGCGGCCTCCCAGGTTAATAAGCTACTGGCTTCAATGCACAAGGCCCATATTACCCTCGTACTCAAGTCAGGTAAGAACCCACTAGATTGTGGTTCATACAGGCCAATATCCCTTTTGAACACTGACTATATAAACTGTTAGCTAAAATACTGGTAAATAGGCGGGAAAAAGTAATTAACACAATTATACACCCATATCAACCTGGGTTTATGCCGGTAAAAGTCCACCTCCATCAACATTCATAAAACGTTAATACACGATCAAGTGGACCATGGTTAACGCAGGCACGCGAGTTGTGCTAGCCCTTGATGCACAAAAGACGTTCACCTCTGTGGTATGGCCCTTTTGTGGTTGTTTATCGTACTTTGGCTTTGGTCCAAAATTCAAGAGGTGGGTCGGCATGTTATATGCCCAACCTAACGGTGCTATAGGTGTAAATAGAACTCGCTCCCTCTAGCTAATGGCACAATGACAGATGTCGTCTCTCTCACTACCTTTTTGCCCTAGCGATCAAACCACTCACGCTTCACATGTTTCAGGACTGTAGTTTGGTGCCCATGTGTCCCTTGAGTCTCCCCTTGTCCCTTGAGTCTCTAAGCGGATGATATAATAGTATACTTGGCAAACCCACAGAGATCCCTAAATATAGTACATCTGATCAGCCACATTACTGGTCTCTATATCGGTTGCAGCAAATCAGCACTTTTTGCTATCGATCCACTCCCTGTAATCTCCCCATCTGTGAGAGACCTGGTCCCTGTGGTTTACCGTTTTTGTTTCCTTAGAATCCACATAACCTAATACCTGGACAGTTTATTCACCCTTAATTTAGTTCCCCTTCTGGAAATGGAGCATGCTAAAATAAAGATTTGGAAGGCACTCCCTATTAACTTAAGGTAAATTTAACCTGATTAAAACTATATTACTACCCAAACTCCTTAATGTCCTACAACACAGCATGATACACATCCAAGACTCATTCTTTGCTTAATTTAACAGTCTCCTACTGTCCCTTCTGTGGAACAACGGCAGACCAAGAGAAAAGCTCAAAACTAGAGTTTTGAGTTTTGAGGCCCAAACAACTAGCTGGCCTTGCAGTGCTGCACTTCCAATTATATTACATAGCTGGACAGCTAATTGGCTGAATTTACATAGTATCAAGGCCTGGAAGACCAGGCTGAAACATTGGGCCCTATTTATAAAAAATCGCTATAGATTTACGTAGATCGTAGATTTACGATGGCAAAATTGCAGAATAGAGTTCGCTATCGTAAAATAGCGATCGCTCTCGACAATAATAGTAAGTATTCGGCAATAGCGACCGTTATTCTATGATAGCTATCGCTATTTTACGATAGCGAACACTATTTTGCGATTTCTCCATCGTAAAACTACGATGGCAAAAACATAAAATAGCGATCGCTATCGTAAAATAGCGGTCACTATTTTTCCGATAACGATAGCGATTTTTTTATAATGGGACCCATTTCCTCTGTGATTGACAGTATCTGGGTGATCCGAAACGTTGCATCTTTGTATCTGAAGGAAAGAGAGCCATGTGTGTTGGCAGAAAATGTGTTATATTTTAAATTAACCAATAAATTACTATGTTTTAATGAGTGCTGCTCGTCTTGAAATTGTGGATGAAGTACAGCAGGTGAATGTGCGGAGTGTGCACCAATTCTATCCCAAGGAATCGTGTGCTGGTTAATTTGGATTTTTTATCAATTAATTATATATTATCTATTAACCTCTACATTACCACATAATTACCATTAACCCCAACATTATTATCATAATATAATCCTGTCTATCAAAAATCTTACACAGAATGAATAGTTCATGCATTGACATTGCAAATGCCCTTTTGCTTCCAGCTTTTTCAACTGATTTATTCACATCATCATTTTTATTTGTGTTTTTGGACTTTTTTGTGTGTATTTTGTGCCCATCTTCATGAAGTAAAGTGGTGCCTTATGTATTTCCCATCTGCTTATGTGAATTTTTGTTCTTCTGTTTTGCTTTTTTTGGGCAGTGTGGTGCAATATTTTTGGATGCATCTTTTTTATCCATTCCTACATGTTTACTTTTGTTTTTTGTTTCCAAGTGCTATTTATTCTGGTGCTGCTGCTTGTATTTCTTGTACAGAAACACCTGCCTCTTGTACCATTACCATACCATTTCACACTAAGGAGTCTGGACTGTATTATGGCCCTTCACATCTCAAGGCAATTCCCTTAAAAAAGTACTGGGCATCAAAAAATAACTCTTTTCACTATCCATTTCTGTGGCATACATTACCCCTGTTATCATGCCCATCCACTTTTCCAACATGACTGCGAATTGCCAATCTTAGAACGGTCTTTATGAAAAGTTGCTAAAATTGAAACCTCCAAGAAATCTGTATGTGGGGCAGACGAAGTTTATGTACCACGATTATGGTACTATGACCTGCTAACGTTCCTTTGTGACTAGGATGTTCCACGGCCATCCATATCAACATTTCCCAACCATGCTGAAACAGGTCCCATCAACGATGATTCAAATAGCACCGACAATACCATTAATGAGGAAACGCAGGAATTAGAAGTACCGCTATCTCAGGTGTGTGTTATAGTATCTTACATACAACTTTTGACTGTGAGCATGGTATGTTGATTGTATAATTGTTTTTGATTTCACAAAAGTAATATTTCTGTTTATTTTCTTTATTTTTAGCTACCTTCTACAGCAGTATTGTCACCAGCGTTTGTGTCAGCATGTGTAAGCACACCCAAAAGATAAAAAAAGTAAAGGCAGTGAAACAAATGAACCAGACCCATTCATGATGAAACTTGTTGATTTAATTAGTCGAAAAGACGAAGACATTGACGATTACAGCCGGAGTCTAGCTAAAAAAATTAAACTGATGACAACAGAACAGAAAACAATAGCTGAAATGTTGGTATCGTATATTATGTATATGGCACCCAGCAACAATTGGACCCAAATAACCCTTTTGATGTCTTTGATGATCATTGAAACTGATATGAAGCACCTAGTCATCAACCATCAGGTTCCAATTATAAACCATATGACTTTGACTATTCAAAATATACAAACTTAATGTATTGTCTAACATGTGCACCTTTTGTGAACTGTATATAAATATGCTAACTGTTAACTTTATTATCAAATTCAGGGTATTTTTTATATCTTGTGTTTTATTGTGTTAATAACATTTTTTTGATGTTTAAAAAAACCTCCTTGTGTCATTTTCTTGTGTCGCATTAACTTGTGTCATGTTTGTGTGGGGCTGTTTTACAGGTGTATTGATATTAAAAAGTACATTTATTGGTGATTAAAGTACAGTATACCCACAATACAGTATACCCACTAGAAGAAAAAATTATCTTAAATAAATTCAACTGTGAAAATAGATACATAAAATACAATTAAAAACAAGTCTAATAATAAAAAAAGCACTCGCAATACATGTCAAAAAAATTAAACTTTATTAAAAGGAATACAATTATTACTAGCAAAAAAATTACACAATCATTCTATGCCAAGAAACACTGCCAATGGTATTAAAATAATCAACATTTTGATCACGGTTAATTTTGGCAAGTGAACTTGTTCTCTGAGGTGCCAAATTTTGCAATTTATTGAGTCCACTTCTCCATTCTGCAGCTGTGATAGCTCCATTGGTTTGGTCCTCACAATCAGTCATTGAAGGTAGACAATATGATGTAGTATTGTTAGAACGCAAATAGTTGTGGAGCACACAACTTGCCATAACTATTATCTCAACTTTTTCTGGGCACAAATTTATAGGACTAAGGAAAATACAAAATCTCTGTGCAAGAATTCCAAAAGCATTTTCGACAACACGTTGACATTTTTCTCTCCTTATTTAAGGTTTTTACAGGAAACGGCTTGATTAAATTTTCATGCAAAGCAAAAGCCTCAATCTGCAACAAATACAACATTGGACATTGGTTTCATTTGCTGGTAGACATTGGTTTCATTTGCTGGTAGACGTAACTGTTTTGGTTTTTAAAGTCTACAAAAGTCTGTCTGCTCCATAACTCCGCCATGTAAGACACATCCATTTTTCCCCCACTTCAACCATCAAAAATTCATAAAGGGCATTCACCAATTCCATCATAATGCATTCACCAATTCCATCATAATGCTGAAATAACCCTTGTAATTAAAATAATATGATCCAGAGTTTGCTGGTGGATTTATCCATATATGTGTTTGCCATCCAGGGCCCCTCCACAGTTTGGAAAATTCCATAACCGCATAAAATCTTCAGCCACAGCAGTCTACTCTTGTTCTACATTTGTAAACTGAAAGAAAAAAATAAACTGTTAATGCACCCAAAAAAAAAAAAATGAAAACAATCATATACACACAGGTTCTGTAATGCTACACAATAACATATATCAAAAATATTACCTTTATATATTCAGCAGCTAAGTGAGTCACAATGGCCTGACATGTTTCTGGGATAATTCGTCCCAAGGCCTGGGCAGAAATGGCTGATGAAAATTTTAAGTCCACATAAGATCGCCCAGTGGCAAGAAAACACAAAGTTACAACCAATCTCTCCTCTGCTGTTATTGCTTGACGAAACATGGTGTCTTCCTTTGTAATGTATGGCCTCAATTTCTTGGAAATTTTCCTCTGTCATTCGCAAATAATTTCTGTAGTCCTCAGGATTATTTTCACAGAGCTCACATAGCAATGATACATCAGAAAATCTTTGTCTTTGTAATAGAAATGATTTTGCCCACAGTCTTTTTTTCTCTTTTTTTTTTTTCTTGACCTGTGCAAAACATACAATCCAACTGCAAGCCTCTCTCTTTCATTTAAAGACATGGCTGAAAAATGCTATCGTGATTACGATCGGAATGAATACGGTCATGGATACGATCGGACTTGTGATCAAATATGTCACGCTGTATAGTGGCCCGCCCGCCCACTTTTTGATCCGCCCGCCCATGGGCTGAACTAATGCTTGCATGTGCGACTTCCGCCAGACATCTCAGTTTAGTCGATTGTATAAAAAGTCACAAAACATTTTGGTTCTTTGCGATAACGACATAAGACATTGATCGTAAAAAGAATCGAATGACGGACAATATGTATGGTACATCGTATATTCGAACAGATTGTAGATCTGTCGTTAGAAAAAACAATCGTTATTAAGATTGCAATACCATTTTTTAAATTGGCCTAGTGTATGGCCACCATTAGTCATGGGGACACCAAGACTGCAAATAAGCTTGTCGAATTGGTAGAGAAATATATTGTTGTCGAGGACCTACTTGGTCCTACTGGACGTTGAGAGGTGGTCCCTTCCTGTGGAATGCAACTACCTTCTACTTCGACAAGAGGACTTACCAGGAACCCTGGAATAAGGGTGAAAGTCAGTGACAACAGATTAGAGACACCAGCAATGACCCAGGAAGGCTCCCATTCAAAGGTCTGGAGATATTCTGTGTTGGAGGTGTAATGCATGGGGGCACACCCTGGCTCAGTGTCCGCTACATGAGGAACCTATGCAGTGTGGTGCTATACAAAGGGTATCATTACTCCCAGCAAGTTTGCAATCCTGGGTCTGGTTTGGAAGAGGAATGTGTTGAATGTATTGTATATGTGAACTGAGTTCCTGACAAACTTTTACTGAACTGTTCTAAAGTTACTCTTGTATTGGACAAGCTGGTCTGTTGGTTTGGATTGGTTCAGTTGAAAAGACTCTCAGTGATATTTGCAGTGGCGTATCTACGTTAAAACATTTGGGGAGACGTGCCCTGAATATTTGGCAAAGTGCCCCAAATGTTTTAACTGCCTGTATATAATAGAAGTGCCCTGAACTTATGTCTTCCGGCTGCGCTATGACTTCTGGCACGTCGCACAGCTGGTGTGATGACGTCATTCACAACGCCAGCGTGGTGACATGCACACGCCGGTGCGGCACGTTACAGGCAGCCCCTATGATTCCATCTACACTTACTGACTACACAGTGTCAGGCCTCTGACAGTGTAGAGTTAGATAGTTAGAAAGATAGAGAGTCAGTTAGAAAGCTATACAGAAATATAGATCTCTATCTATCACTCTGTCTATTTATCACTCTGTCTCTCTAACTCTGTCTATTTATCACTCTGTCTCTCTAACTCTGTCTATTTATCACTCTGTCTCTCTAACTCTGTCTATCACTTTGTCTCTCTAACTCTGTCTATTTATCACTCTGCCTCTCTAACTCTGCCTCTCTAACTCTGCCTCTCTAACTCTGCCTCTCTAACTCTGCCTCTTTAACTCTGTGTCGATCTAACAGACAGATACAGAGTTAGATAGATAGATGATAGATAGACAGAGTTAGATACATAGATAGACAGAGTTGGAGAGAGAGATAGACAGTTGGAGAGAGAGATGATAGATAGACAGACAGAGAGTTAGATAGATGATAGATAAATAGATAGACAGAGTTAGTTAGATAGCTAGATACACAAAGAGTTAGATAGACAGACAGAGTTAGTTAGATAGACAGACAGAGATAGATAGATATCCATCGAAGTAAAATTCCAGGGCACTCTCAGAACTTGTGCAAAAAAATGTATTAAACATGCAAAAAACACATAGATAGCGACATTTTGGTCTCTCTCTTAGACCGTTCTCAAGCATATCTGTCTGTCTATATTTTCGGTTGTCTCTATCAAGTACATAGTGGGTGTGGCTCAATTGGGACGGAGAAAGGGGCATTGCCTAAACGCACAGCGCATGGATTGCCCAAGAGTGCCCCTGATCTTCTTAGACCCTAGATACGCCCCATGTTATTTGTATACATGGGGACACTCAAACCTATCCCATTGTGCCTGTGACAATTGCTACTGCTTGTGGAACTGTTACTTATGAGGTAGGGGTGGTAAACAAATTGGTACACCAGGATGTAATGGGATGAGACTTTCCATTATTCTGGAAACTGTGGGGAAGAGGTATGGAGGTATATCTGATAACCTGTATGTCACTCCTGTAGTAGTAAGGGGCAACTTGAAACAGAAACAAGGAGAGTTTTTGAATGGTAAAATGTCAAATTATGGTGTTGAAGACTTAAAGGCCTTTGAGATGCCAGGTTTTGGGTCGAGCTAACCTCTGAGGGGGGACTGTCCCTACTTCAGCTTATAAATGGGGATATTGCAGAGGAAATTTTCTCTAACATTTTGCCCCCATACCTCGAAGTCTCAAAAAGGGCATTTGGCATGGCCCAAATGAGGGTACTGACCTTAGTTCATGCTAGAGAGCAGATAAACTGTTGTAAAACGAGTACCACAGGAGCCTGGGGTAACTATCTTTTTTTATGACGACCACCCGGTTCCTTAGAATAACAATCATTATTCTACGATATCAATCGTCTATAATCTCGGCACCCTAGATTTACGATCAATATCGTAAAATAACGATCAGTATCGTAGAGCACCGATAGTTATTTTACCACAAGCGTAAAAAAAAATGATATCGATGTTTGATAAATATGGCCCTAGGGTCTGAAAAAACTGAAGCACCAGGGTTAAAGGCAGAGGTGAAAAATGAATGTGCTTCTTGTCAAAAATGACAGTTATGTCCAAGGTTAGGGCAGAAACTAGTAAATTGTTTCAGATGGGTGTCACTGAAGTTATTTTAAAGCAATTTTATAGAGCAGTTGTTGAAAGTACAATTTCTTCTTCTATTATTGTGTGGTATGGTTCAGCAATTGAATGTTTAAAGAAGCAGTTACAAAGGGTAGTGAAAACTGCCGAAACGATTATTGGCTGTGACCTGCTTTCGGTTGCTGATCTGTACCAATCTCTGTAGACATCTGTACCAACAGGCAAATAAGATAATTCTGGATGGAAGTCATCCAGCACATCATCTGTTTCAAAAATTGCCATCTGGCAAATGCTACAGAGCTTTAAGGACAACTACAAACAGACATTTGAATAGCTTTTTTCCAATGGCCATAAGCTTTTATTAATATAATAATTATTATATAAAATAATTGCCAAAATTATGATTTTATACTTATTTAACTTACTAATCGATATGATAAGTTTTTTATGGATGTGATGTGTTGTGAAGTGTATATTGATAAATACTGTTTTGATTCTAATTTCACCAAGCTAAATTCCTGTATATTGAATACTGGCAATAAACTATTATTATTATTATATTATTATTATTATTATTATTATTATTATTATAATACAAACTCGAACCTCCCAGTATCTTCCACAGATGGATTGGTGGAAAGATTTAATCATTTTAAAGTCAATGCTTAAAGGGCATGTCCACCCTTTAAAAAATGTTTTTGCCATATGATAGTTCTTGCTCCCCCAGCCCCAACCACATTAGTAATTAGCAAGAAAGTGCCCCGATCATCACTTACCTTCCCTCTTTCCTTCGCCGCACTGTCCCGGCCCTCTGCTCGCATAGAACTGCAAGCAGGGGGCTGGACCGCGTCTGTGATTGGCTGAGAGGCAACCAATCACGGACGCGGCTGCCAGTAGTGCAGAACGGCAAAGGAGAGAGGGAAGGTAAGTAATGATCGCGGGACTTTCTTGCAATAATACTAATACTAATGTGGTTGGGGCTGGGGGAGCAAGAACTATCATATGGCAAAGGGGTTTACTCTAGGGAAGGGAGACCAATGGGAGGGGAGGGGAGGGGCTCTCTTTCCTGCCATGACAAAATTCTCCGGAGGAGAGACAGAGCAGAGTCCTATATGGTGGGCAGGTTTTGGACTTTGGGGGGGGGTTACTGGATGAGCCCATTTGGAGCTGGGATGTAAAGGTAAGGATTGTACTACACTGTTTACTACGATGTTTGATAAATTGGCCCTTAAGTCTGAAAAAACTGAAGCACCAGTTAAAGGCAGAGGTGAAAAAGAATGTGCTTCTTGTCAAAAATGACAGTTAACTGCTCAAGTGCAGCATTTTCTTCACTCTTTTGTGTCTCTGCCTATATATAGGCATTTATATATAACGAATTGCCATGGACTTGGTTGGTTGAATTTGAACGAATTGCCATGGACTTGGTAAAATCAGATAGAGGACATCAATACATATTGGTTATTGATGATTAAGCCACAGGATAACCTGAAGCCATTCCTTTGACAAAATTCTCCCAGAGGAGAGACAGGAGGCAGAGTCCTATATGGTGGGCAGGTTTTGGAACTTTGGGGGGGGGGGGGGGTGTACTGAGAAACCTTTGGAGCTGGGATGTAAGGTAAGGATTTTACTACACTACACAGTGGGCCAGTAGTGGGGGGGGTATTATAATTTTGGGGTGTGGACATGCCCTTAAAAGGTGGTACAACAAGAAGCAAAGATTGGGATTTGTTTAATCCCTGCATTTGTTTGCCATGTGTGAAGTTCCCAATAATCTTCGGGTTTTCACCATTTGAGTGAGTATATGGGCAGAGACCCTGAGGATTGCTTGATCTGGTTAAAGAGAAAAATCAAGAATAAACACAGTTTATATGTAAGACTGGTGTGCAAGGTTTTTCTTTGACTATCCCAGTTTGCCACTACACTGGGACACCCAGAAGGATTTCTCCTTGGAGTGAGTTTGCAGGATCGTTTTATCACTATGGGGCATATATAAAGGAACGATGTTAGCGCAAAAAAATTACGGGAGGCTAGAAGGGGCTGCCGGGAAGGGGCCGCAGCAGGTGGTCGCGACCACCCCGCCCGCACCCCCTCCCCGCACCCCTCCCACCCCCCCCCCCGCCTCTCCTGGAGGGCAGGAGCCCTGGGGGTGAGGCTCCCTCCAGGCGGGCCCTAGAAGGGCCTTTTGGGCTTAGGGTCCCGCAGCTCGAACCGACCCCCTCCCCGGCCCTTACAAGGGCCCTTGCGGTACTGACAAGTGCCTTTGGCGGGGGTCCCGCAGCTGAACCGGGACCCCCAGTGCGGCTCTTAAAAGAGCCCTTGGGCGACGTCTTCTTTCTTCCAGTCCCGGCGACACCAGCTCCGCCGAGGGCCCCGACCCCCGAGAGGTACCCCTGCGGCCCGCCGGGTACCCCCGGCGGCCGCCGCGACCTCAACGAGGCCGATGTTTGCCGGCGTCTTTGATCCGACGCGACGTCTCGGGCTGGCGACACCAACCCCACTCAGGTCGCCGATGCCAGGCAGACTCACTCGGGCCGCCAGTGAGCCCGCTGGCACCGCCGGCCTCAGCGGAGCCGATGTTGCCAGCCGCTTCTTTCTTCTTTCTTCTTTCTTAGCCATCTACTCGCGATGGCATCTAGTTCCGCGGCGGAAAGCTCCTCTTTATATAGGTTTGCAGAAATCCATAATCCGTTTCTGATTGGTCAATTTTTTAATCTTGCTTTACATTAACCAATCAGATTTCTGGAACTTCGGGACGGAAAGAAAGAAGACGTCGCCCAAGGGCTCTTTTAAGAGCCGCACTGGGGGTCCCGGTTCAGCTGCGGACCCCCAGCCAAAGGCACTTGCAGTGCCGCAAGGGCCCTTGTAGGCCGGGGAGGGGGTCCCGGTTCGAGCTGCGGGACCCCCTAAGCCCCAAAAGCCCTTCTCGAGGCCCCGCTGGAGGGAGCCTCCACCCCCCCAGCGGCTCCCTCCCGTCCCCTCCCCGGGAGCGGCCGGGGGCGGGGCTGTGGAGGGGTTCCGGGGAGGGTGCGCGGCGGGTGGTCGCGACCACCTGCTGCGGCCCCTTCCGGCAGCCCCTCTAGCCTCCCGTTCCGAATTGCCGCGAACGGGGAAACGGGTTGGGAGGGCTGCTGGAAGTGGCGCGGCGGCGGGTGGTCGCCGCTTGCCGCGCAGCGGGGGGGTGTGGGCGGGTGGGCGTGTCTCCCGGGGCGGGTGCGACCACCCGCCGCGGGTTCTCCCATCCCCGCCAGCGGGGAGGTTTAGTATCGCTACTTCGCCTCCTTCAAGGTGGTCGAAGTAAAAGCCCTTACTATCCGGCTGACCAACAGTCACCACCGCCGCTTTATAAATAGAAGCGTCGTAACGGGTTAAGTATCGGCGCGAAAGGTTAACGCTTCGTTAACTTTTCGCGGCCGTTTTCGGGCCTTATATCGCGATAAAACGCGAGTTCATGCGTTATGGCCGCGAAAACGCCGCGAAAAGTTTAACGAACCTTTAAATATGCCCCTATATCTCAGTAAAAAACAGGTACGTGCATTTTTGGGCATAATTGAGTATGTTGCCTCTGTGGCTGCTCCCTTGACTGATTGACCACTGAGATGGAGGCAGTTTTCATACAACTCAAGTTGGCACTATGTCACCATCCTATTTTGGTAGCTCCAGATTTTTCTTGTGAATTTGTGGTGCAGACAGACACATCACAAAATATGCTGTTGTAGAACGAGAGTGCCTGGCCCTTGACTCTCTGCGGTACTACTTGGTAGAAGATTCCGACTTGTTTCTAATCATGCTCCTCTGACATGGACGAAAAAGAACAATGAGACGACTGCCAGAGTAACCCGCTGGTTTCTGTCTCTCCAGGAGTTTAACTTTCTAGTGGAACATAGACCTGAAAAGTTTCTTCAGAATGCAGATTCCCTTTCCCGGGTACATTGTACTATGGGTCGCGGTCACCCAGGTGGTTTCACCGGGTCTTTATGAATCTTAGGTAAGGTACTTGTAACAAGTCTTTAACTTTAATGCACAATACACCCTTATCCGCAAAGGAGGTGAGACAATCATTAATAATACCAACAATCTTGGGTAAAGGATCAGATAATAATTTACAATAAACACCAGTATCTGAGAGTTGTTGAACAATTTCACCCACATAATAGTCTGTGTCAAAGACCACTATAGCCCCAAGGGGGGGGCCTTGTTAGAGGGCTTAATAGTGATCCCTGAATTGGCCCCCAGTTCTTTAAGAGACCATCGCTCCGCATTAGTGATGTTAACATGTGAATGATTAATATCCTCAAACTTCAACAGTTCATATTCTTTCTGGATCTGTTGTATAAAAGTCTTTACTTGAGTACAGGAGGTGGGTGGTATAAATGTACTTTTCTTAATAAATCCCAACGGACACAAATCAAACATTCCTTTAGTATAGTCCAACTCAGGTGTGATTCTCTGTGTAATAGAAGTGGGTCTATTGGAGAAAAAAGCTTTAAGTCTTAATGTCTGGAAGAATCTTTAAAGGTCTATGTCAGTTTGTAACCTATTGCTTTTAATAAATGGTACAAAATTAAAGTTACTGTGGGGAGCACTCGTGGGTGTTTTAACAAATCCAGATTATTATACACACAACATCAACATGTTTCGGCTGACACAGCAGCCGTCCTCAGGATGTGACACCACAACAAGAACAGGTGAATTTAACAGTACAGGTAAGTCAAAGCCCGTGCTCCTCCCAAAGCATATTAACCCCTTGTGCAACAGTACTTCAACCAATCCAACATTATTAAGTAAAAACATTCAAGATCACTTGGTGCGAAATGGTAAAAAGTAGAGCTAAAACATGCAGTACCATAAAAGACTAAACCAGTACTATAAAGATACTATATAAATATAAATAGCAGTGATAAATATTGGTGTAAAACCGCTAAGTGTATACTAAAACATACTATTACGAGAACCCCACCAGTGTAAAAAGAATCATATTAGAAGTTAAATAGTAACAAATGGGGAAAATCTGTTCCAAACGCCATGTACCTGCAAGCCTGGCAACCTACACACTTATGGCATCTGTCCTTTTTTAGGGGGCGCCATGTCAGTTTTTACAAGGAGATTTTTAAGGTTTCGTCCCCTCCTATAAGCAAATCAGGGTTGGGAGTTTTTGAATGAAAGTGAGCTGTCGTGTGTCAGTAGTGCCCAATGCTTACTCACACTTTTTTTGATTATCCCACTCATAGGGGAATATTGTAATGAATAGGGGATATTCTCCACTGTGGGTTTCCTTTTACTCAAATCAGTGTTAAGCCCTCCTCCATCATTAAATTTTAGTAGAGTCCTATTCTTTTGATTCTCAACAAATTTCCGATCATATCCCCTAGAGACAAACTTATCTGATATAGATTTGTTCAACCGTTTTAGTCTGATCAGAGTTAACAGATAACACCCTTTAACCCTTTCACTGCCAGGAGATTTTCTTTTTTTTTTGCGTTAACTGCCAGAAGAATTTTCAGGATTTTGCCCTTAATCGCTTTAGACTAATTTTACAGTAGGAAACCTTGCAGTAAATCAGGAATATTATACATTGTTTTTTTCAGCACAAAGTGTACTTTAACATGGTAACAGAATTTTGTAACTTTTCTGGAAATTTTACTGGAATTATGGGTAAAATATGTAAAAAAAAATAAAAAATTTGCAAATTTTCATGGATTTTTCCCATTTTTACTTATAGTTATCTTATGGTTACACACACAAATCTTACTGTTTATAAAAGCTCTGATACTCCCGAGTACAACGATACCAGATATATGTAGGTACCCGACTTTTCCTGTACAAGAGACCCCCCCAAACAAACGGCACCTCAAGATCTTACACACAAATTAAATGTACTACCACACTGACGTTAACATAGAATATCTACCAAATTACTAAAACTACCACACCAGTGAGATTTTTTAGAACTACAACACCCACAAGATTTTATGATGTGAGGTTTAGTTTCGATCAAAATGCAGATACCCGGATGCGCTCTTCGTCAATTGTAAGTTTTTTCTCCATTTTCCTTTTTTTCCTCAACTGTAAAATCCGAAGACAAATCAAATGCTGTCAAGTTCAGCCAAAATTACCATTTTGTTTTGCACATCTGCAGTTTTTTTCCACCAAATGCCCCCCCAACTCAGAAATACCAACCCCACAAACCTATAATTCCTGAAATCTACAACACCTATTCAGCTATGTAACGCTGTAGTTCGTTCATTCTCACCATCAGGATGTTGGGTGCAGTTCCTTCGTAGAAGTTTTGCAACTTTTACCAGTTTTCAAAAAAATGAACATCACAAACACCTTCAAAAAGTAAATCAATGCCAAAACCCCATGAATGTAAAAAAAATTACAAATACTCAATCTCCCAATGTCCTGAATCAAACGGTATGCCATAATGTGTGATTACACACGCGACGTGGAGCGAAAGCCTTGTGGCTTTTCGCTTCCACGAGACAATCATGTTGGCTCAGAAACGCGAAAATTTAGCCCACTTCCGATTTGGGACAGTCCTCTACAAGTTTTTTCTCGCACAAAACAAACCCCCTTACACTTAAATAACCCCCACAAACTATATATTCCTGAATTTACTTACACGACCTTCAGCTATGTAACACTGTAGTTTGTTCATTCATACCATCAATGGTGTGGGCGCAGTTCTTCGTAGAAGTTCACATTTGTCTGAAAAAATGAACAAAAAACAACTTCAAAAGGTAGAAATCATGCCAAAACCTGATGGAATGTAAAAAAAAGTTACTAAATATCAATCTCCCAAATGTCCTGAATCAAACGGTATGCCATATGCGTGGTTACACACGTGGACGTGGAAGTGAATGGCCACGAAGTGAGACAGTGCACAATGGCTTAGAAACAGCGAAATTATTTGGCCAACTCTGATTTGAACAGGCTGCAGTTTTTTTCACAAAACAACCCCCACAAACCATATATTTCTCGAGTCCACACACCTTTATCTACGTAATTCTGTAGTTTGTTCATTCATACCATCAATGGTGTGGGCGCAGTTTTTCGTAGAATTTCGCAGTTTTAGCAGATTTTCTAAAAAAATTAGAAAAAAACACTATACTCAAAGGTAGAAATCATGCCGAAATTCCAAGTAATGTAAAAAAAGTTACTAAATATCAATCTCCCAAATGTCCTGAATCAAACGGTATGCCCTATGTATGGTTACACACGCAGACGTGGAATCAACTAGCCACAAAGTGAGCCAATGAACAATGGTCCAATTACAGCAACTTTTTAGATTTGTCAGACTTAACACCCCTGTATATTAGAAATACCCCCCAAAACTATATATTCTTGGAATCTACACCTTCAGCTACACAATGGTGTGATTCTTTTATGCATACCACCAATGGTGTGGGCGCAGTTTTGTGTAGAATTCTGTTTTTTTACCAGATTTTCAGGAAAAATTTATAAAAATACAATTCAGCAAATTTCCATATCATGTAAAAACAACGTGTCATTATCAAGCTTCCAATGCCCTGAATCAACGGTAATGCCATATGCATGGTTACAAAAACACGGACATGAAGCACTGGTTCACAAATGGGCCCATGCATAGTGGCCTAATAACAGCAACTTTTTAGAATTTTACATCTAAAGATTGGTAATAGATTTTATTATAACAACACCTCTAACTCAAAATACCTCCGCCCCCAAAATAATATTACATACCTTCAGCTAAGGAATGGTGCCATTTTTTCATTCATACCATATTGTGTGTGCGCAGATCTTTGTAGAATTTCGCACTTTTAGCATATTTTCTGAAAAAAAATAGTTAAAAACCCTGCCAAAACCCCAAGTAATGAAAAAAAAGTTACCAAATATCAATCTCCCAAATGTCCTGAATCAAATGGTATGCCATATGCGTGGGTGCACACAGAGACATGGCCACCAACAACTCAAATGGGAAGCATGCATAAGTGCAATTACAAGAAAAAAATCAAAGTGCTCTGTATTTTCAAACAGCCCCAAAACTTGGAAATGCCCCCCACAAATGAAAACCCCCCTAAATATCAATCTGCCACATGTCCTGAATCAAACGGTATGCCATATGTGTGGATGCACACAGAGACGTGGCCACCAACTAGCTCAAATGGGACGTATGCACAAATGCATTTACAAGAAAAAATCAAAGTGCTCTGTAATTTGAACAGCCTACCCTTTTTCTAAGGAAACAGTCCCGAAACTTGGAAATTCCCCCTACAAACTATATATTTTTGGAATCTTTGACAACCAAAAAAACCCACTAAATATCAATCTCCCACATGTCCTAAATCAAACGGTATGCCATATGCGTAGGTGCACACAGAGATGTGGCCACCAACTAGCTCAAATTGGACACATGCCCAAGTGCAATTACAAGATAAAATCAAAGTGCTCTGTAATTTGAACAGCCTAAACTTTTTCAAACGAAACAGTCCCGAAACTTGGAAATACCCTCCACAAGGGATAAATATCTACTGTGGGACAAGGAGGGACATGTCTAGTGGATTCTGTCCCTGGGGCTGTTTATCTCACATTCTTTTCAGTTCTCTCAAGGTGACAGACTGAGGAGGAGACAAACACAGAAACATCTCAGACCCTTCTCTCAGCTGCATCAAGTCTAAACATGAGAAGAGCCATTCCCATCCTCACTCCACTTGTGCTGTGTTTCCTTCTTGCATGGGCTGCACCAGACAATCATTTTGAGGGGCAAGACATACACAGAACTGGCCCAGTTAGGTCCATTAAACCAGGACCAGGACATCCACCAGCAGAACCTGCTGTAACAGAGCAGGAATCTGCTGTCCAGGATGGATTCCAACCTATTCAACGTCGGCTGGCGATACAGCCTGAGATCAAACTCCAGACCCATAGCCCACTGGGTGGAACTGTTCATGACCCCATGAAGAGTGTTACAAAGTCACTTACAGCAGGAGAGCATCTGGGAGCTCAGGTAAGTCCTTTATTCACATAATATTAATAATCATTGCAACACACAATAAAATAGCACACATACAGAAATCTAGGAAGGCTGTAGTATGGATATGGCAAGGTTTGTTATCAATAATAGAACCCTACACTTTCATTTTCTGTGCCAATTCATTGGCGACAAATATTGTTACTGTAAAAAAGTGCGACTAGATTTGTAAGAAGCTGCATGGATGTCAGGCGCTCCTTACAAACAGGCTGAATTTCATTAATTAGACGAAATATAAAGAAAAGGGATATACAGTGTGTGATACATTTAAACACAGGTAATGCACACAAATAAGATATTTCAACCTTTTGTCTCATCCGGGGGCTGGGTATATTTAACCCTTTCACTGACTTCATTTGGCCTCAAGCAGATAATTTAAGCTGATTGCTTCCAGTAGTACTTAGTAGAATGATGGGGAAATTCGATGGGGCTCTGGGCTATATTTAATAATTGCAGGTTTGCTATAACACAGGCTATTGGTGCTGTACAACTGCGGACGTAAATGTTGGTCCACGATCGTACATTCACGGAAAATGTTCGTAAATCTACAAACGTTTGTAGAATACCAATCAGTAGTAAAATACCGCAATGATATTCTATGGGCGACCCTAACTCTATTGTGGTCATAGATTTACGCTCGCTATCGTACATCTATATTAATGATCGCCATATAAATATAGCCCTCTGTGTCTGTCCTGAGAGTAATATGTACTGGAGCTTGTTGTTTTGTACCACTAGGGGGAGCTGCAACATAGATTTCTATAAAATGTCTAAAGATCACATTTAACTAGCAGCGGTTTCTATCTTGAGATGTTCTTATCTGACCCATTCATTTTGTGATCTCAAACTGATTGCATAAAAGAAAGGGCTAGGCAGTTCTAAGATAGACTGGACATTTGTCTGATTTCTAGTAGTGTTTAGGCCTTACATGTATATATTAACATCAGGCCCTGCCCCGAAGAGCTTACAATCTAATCAGTATGTCTTTATGGTTGTGGGGGAAACCAGAAGTGCCCAGAGGAAACCCACGCAAGCACGGGGAGAACATACAAACTCCTTGCAGATGTGCCCAAGGGTGGAATCGAACCCAGGACTTACCTTTCTGAGATCCCCTGATGCTCTGAAACCTTTGTGAGATTCAGTTAAGTTTCACACAATCTGGTAGCGCAAAATTCAAAAGGGAAGTTCATTGTAAACACATACAGGGCGATGCACCAACGGGCGCATCGCTCCTTATTTGGAGTTAAAGTTGCGCTAACCGATGTTATATCGGTTAGCGTGACTTTAACTCCTTCCTTGCGGCGGCTGCGTGGCTAACGCGAAAGTTAACAGCGCAGCCGCTGCAAGCGATGTTATATGCCGAAATCGGCATTTTATTGCGGCACTTTCAATGCCAGCTAATAGCTGGCGTTGAAAGTGCCGCAATAGAACAGCGCCAAGTAGCGATGTTCCGAGCGCCGCTATCGGCATATAACATCGCCGGGCTGTTTGCACCGGTTGCCGATAGCGGCGCTCGGTGCATCGCCCTGATAGAATTTTAAGAAAAGAGCAGTATTTTCCCATCCTAATGACCTTAACCTGCCCATTCAGCATTGTGTCTGTGTATAAATAAATGCAACCAAAATAATGCAGGACCCCTAGTAGAGACTGTTATGATTTTGCCCTTGACCCAGCACCTGGGTGGATTCAGTTGCTCATAAGAGAACTGAGCATGTGTGACCCATCCAATAGCCAAACAGTAGAAATTACTGTTAGGAAGATTCCAAGGAAGTGGTGCATCCTGGGAAGATGAAAGACCGTTACAGAACCTGAAATGTCAGCTCACTAATGTCAACAGCAGGGAATAGCAAGGGGCATGAATTCAACTGATTTTTTTTCCCTTTTATTGAAATTGTACTGCATAAGTTTTGCTGTGCAAAGCCCAATCAACATAACTGGATAATACATTGGGTGGTTTGGTCAGTTTACACACCTGTAATATAAGAAGAAAGAGTAGAAAAAGTGGAAATGTTGGAAACAACGTATACAAATAGAAGCGCAATTAACAACCAATTTATCTGGTACTGTGTGTTAGCTGTATTGTCCCATAACTCCCATAATCCTCCTGGGAAATGTCTCTAATCTGTAAAGAATGTCAGCCCCCAGGACACAACTATTGTTCTGTGACAATTCATATGGTCTTTGTGTTTCACACATGTCCAGATAACATGAATCATGTGGAGGGGAAAATGTACCTCTAGGTCTTCCCACCCATCAGATTGTAGTTCTGAGTGGCAATACGCCCCTTAGTGAGCATACTGTCATTAGTGGGAATAAGATTCTTAATGGGAATATGGTCCTAAGTGAGAGTACGCTACTTAGTGGGAATACAACTCTTAGTGGGAAAACGGTCATTAGTGGGAATTTAATCCTTAGTGGTAGTACGGTCCTTAGTGGTAGTACGGTCCTTAGTGGTAGTATGGTCCTTAGTGGTAGTACGGTCCTTAGTGGTAGTACGGTCCTATGTAAAGGGGCTGTCCACCCTATTAGGACACAATAAAAAGGGTTCTATTTCAATTGGTGCTAGCTCAGAGTAGGTTCAGTGTGTGTCGATTGTGATACTCCACGACTCAATTGATATCTACCCCAACCAATTAGTCCAATGTTGCAAGAAAGTGCCCCGATCATCACTTACCTTCCCTCTTTCCTCGCCGCACTGTCCCGGCCCTCTGCGCGCTATAAGACTGCAGCAGGGGGCGGACCGCGTCTGTGATTGGCTGAGGGCAACCAATCACGGACGCGCTGCATAGTGCAGAAACGCAAAGGAGAGTGGGCGGGGAAGGTAAGTTATGATCGCGGGACTTTCTTGCAATAATACTAATACTAATGTGGTTGGGGCTGGGGGAGCAAGAACTATCATATGGCAAAGGGGTTTACTCTAGGGAAGGGAGACCAATGGGAGGGGAGGGGAGGGGCTCTCTTCTCGCCCATGACAAAATTCTTCCGGAGGAGAGACAGAGCAGAGTCCTATATGGTTGGGCAGGTTTTTGGACTTTGGGGGGGGTTACTGGGACCCATTTGGAGCTGGGATGTAAAGGTAAGGATTGTACTACACTGTTTACTACGATGTTTGATAAATTGGCCCTTAAGTCTGAAAAAACTGAAGCACCAGTTAAAGAAAGCAGAGGTGAAAAAGAATGTGCTTCTTGTCAAAAAATGACAGTTAACTGCTCAATTGCAAGCATTTTTCTTCACTCTTTTGTGTCCCTGCCTATATATAGGCATTTTATATAACGAATTGCCTGGACTTGTTGGGTTGAATTGTAGAACGAATTGCCATGGACTGGTAAATCAATAGAGGACTCAATACATATGTGGTTATTGATGATAAGCCACAGGATACCTGAAGCATTCTTGACAAAATTCCCCCAGAGAGAGCACGGAGGCAGGTCCTATATGGTGGGCAGTTTTGGAACTTTGGGGGGGGGGGGGGGTGTATACTGAGAAGACCATTTGGAGCTGGATGTAAGGTAAGATTTACTACACTACACAGTGGGCCAGTAGTGGGGGGGGTATTATAATTTTGGGTGTGGACATGCCCTTAAAAGGTGGTACAACAAGAAGCAAAGATTGGATTTGTTAATCCCTGCATTTGTTTGCCATGTGTTGAAGTTCCCAATAATCTTCGGGTTTTCACACATTTGATGAGTTATTATTGGGCAGAGACCCTGAGGATTGCTTATCTGGTTAAAGAGAAAAATCAAGAATAAACACAGTTTATATGTAAGACTGGTGTGCAGAGTTTTTCTTTGACTATCCCAGTTTGCCACTACACTGGGACACCCAAGGATTTCTCCTTGGAGTGAGTTTGCGATCGTTTTATCACTATGGGGCATAATAAAGGAACTTGATGTTGCAGCAAAAAAAATTACGGGAGGCTAGAAGGGGCTGCCGGGAAGGGGCCGCAGCAGGTGGTCGCGACCACCCCCGCCCGCACCCCCTCCCCGCAACCCCTCCACCCCCCCCCCCGCCTCTCCCGGGGGCAAGAGCCCTGGGGGTGAGGCTCCCTCAGCGGGGCCCTAGAAGGGCCTTTTGGGCTTAGGGTCCCGCACTCGAACCGACCCCCTCCCCGCCCCTTACAAGGGCCCTTGCGGTACTGACAAGTGTCCTTTGGCGGGGGTCCCGCAGCTGAAACCGGGACCCCCAGTGCGGCTCTTAAAAGAGCCCTGGGCGACGTCTTCTTTCTTCCAGTCCCGGCGACACCAGCCCGCCGAGGCCCCCGACCCCCGAGAGGTACCCTGCGGCCCCGCCGGGTACCCCCGGCGGCCGCCGCGACCTCAACGAGGCCGATTTGCCGGCGTCTTGATCCGACCGACGTCTTCGGGCTGGCGACACACCAACCCCACTCAGGTCGCCGATGCCAGCAGACTCACTCTGGGCCGCCAGTGAGCCCGCTGCCCCGCCGGCCTCAGCGGAGCCGATGTTGCCAGCCGCTTCTTTCTTCTTTCTTCTTTCTTCTTCAGCCATCTACTTACTGCGATGGCATCTAGTTCCGCGGCGGAAAGCTCCTCTTTATATAGGTTTGCAGAAATCCATAATCCGTTTCTGATTGGTCATTTTTTAATACTTGCTTTACATTAACCAATCAGATTTCTGGAACTTTCGGGACTGGAAGAAAGAAGACGTCGCCCAAGGGCTCTTTTAAGAGCCGCACTGGGTCCCGGTTCAGCTGCGGACCCCCGCCAAGGCACTTGCATTGCCGGCAGGGCCCTTGTAGGGCCGGGGAGGGGGGTCCCGGTTCGAGCTGCGGGACCCCTAAGCCCCAAAAGCCCTTCTCGAGGCCCCGCTGGAGGAGCCTCCACCCCCCCAGCGGCTCCCTCCCGTCCCCTCCCCGGAGCGGCCGGGGCGGGGCTTGGAGGGGTTCCGGGGAGGGTGCGCGGCGGGTGGTCGCGACCACCTGCTGCGGCCCCTTCCGGCAGCCCCTTCTAGCCTCCCGTTCCGAAGTTGCCCGCGACGGGGAACGGGTTGGGAGGGGCTGCTGGAAGTGGCGCGGCGGCGGGTGGTCGCCGCTGTCCGCCGCGGGGGGGTGTGGGCGGGTGGGGCTGTCTCTCCCGGGGCGGGTGCGACCACCCGCCGCGGGTGTCCCTCCCATCCCCGCCGCGGGAGGTTTAGTATCGCTGACTTCGCCTCCTCAAGGTGCGAAGTAAACAGCCCTTACTACCGAGCGAAACAGTCCACCACCGCCGCTTTATAAATAGAAGCGTCGTAACGGGGTAAGTATCGGCGGCGAAAGGTTAACGCTTCGTTAACTTTTCGCGGCCGTTTTCGGGCCTTATAATCGCGATAAAACGCGATCTATGCGTTATGCCCGAAAACGCCGCGAAAGTTAACGAACCTTTTAAATATGCCCCTATCTCAGTAAAACAGGTACGTGCATTTTTGGGCATAATTGAGTATGTTGCCTCTGTGGCTGCTCCTTGACTGATTGACCACTGAATGGAGGCAGTTTTTTCATACAACTCAAGTTGCACTATGTCACCATCCTATTTTGGTAGCTCCAGATTTTTCTTGTGAATTTGTGGTGCAGACAGACACATCACAAATATGCTGTTGTAGAACGAGAGTGCCTGGCCCTTGACTCTCTGCGGGTACTACTTGGTAGAAGATTCCGACTTGTTTCTAATCATGCTCCTCTGACATGGACGAAAAGAACAATGAGACGACTGCCAGATAACCCGCTGGTTTCTGTCTCTCCAGGAGTTTCCTTTCTAGTGGAACATAGACCTGAAAAGTTTCTTCAGAATGCAGATTCCCTTTCCCGGGTACATTGTACTTGGGTCGCGGTCACCCAGGTGGTTTCACCGGGTCTTTATGAATCTATGGTAAGGTACTTGTAACAAGTCTTTAACTTTAATGCACAATACACCCTTATCCCGCAAAGGAGGTGTAGACATTCATTAATAATAACCAACAATCTTGGGTAAAGGATCATATAATAATTTACAATAAACACCAGTAATCTGAGAGTTGTTAACATTTCACACCCACATAATAGTCTGTTCAAAGACCACTATAGCCCCAAGGGGGCCTTGTTAGAGGGCTTAATAGTGATCCTGAATTGGCCCCCAGTCTTTAAGAGACCATCGCTCCGCATTAGTGATGTTAACATGTGAATGATTAATATCCTCAAACTTCACACAGTTCATATTCTTTCCTGGATCTGTTGTATAAAAGTCTTTACTTGAGTACAGGAGGTGGGTGGTATAAATGTACTTTTCTTAATA
Source organism: Hymenochirus boettgeri (assembly GCA_019447015.1). Classification (NCBI taxonomy): domain Eukaryota; kingdom Metazoa; phylum Chordata; class Amphibia; order Anura; family Pipidae; genus Hymenochirus; species Hymenochirus boettgeri. The sequence goes on along the minus strand of CM033471.1, from coordinate 58,434,048 downwards.
AATCCCAACGGACACAAATCAAACATTCCTTTAGTATGTCCAACTCAGGTGTGATTCTCTGTGTAATAGAAGTGGGTCTATTGGAGAAAAAAGCTTTAGTCTTAATGTCTGGAAGAATCTTTAAAGGTCTATGTCAGTTTGTAACCTATTGCTTTTAATAATGGTACAAAATTAGTTACTGTGGGAGCACTCGTGGTGTGTTTTAACAAATCCAGATTATTAAACACACAACATCAACATGTTTCGGCTGACACAGCAGCCGTCCTCAGGATGTGACACCACCAACAAGAACAGGTGAATTTAAACGACAGTAAGTCAAAGCCGTGCTCCTCCCAAAGCATATTAACCCCTTGTGCAACAGTACTTCAACCAATCCAACATTATTAAGTAAAAACATTCAGATCACTTGTCGACATGGTAAAATAGTGCTAAAACATGCGTACCATAAAAGACTAAACCAGTACTTTAAAGATACTATATAATATAAATAGCAGTGATAAATATTGGTGTAAAACCGCTAAGTGTATACTAAAACATACATTACTTAGAACCCCACCAGTGTAAAAGAATCATATTAGAAGTTAAATAGTACAAATGGGGAAAATCTGTTCCAAACGCCATGTACCTGCAAGCCTGGCACCTACACACTTAGGCATCTGTCCTTTTTTAGGGGGGCGCCATGTCAGTTTTTACAAGAGATTTTAGGTTCGTCCCCTCCTATAGCAAATCAGGGTTGGGATGTTTTTGAATGAAAGTGAGCTGTCGTGTGTCAGTATGCCCAATGCTTACTCACACTTTTTTGATTATCCCACTCATGGGAATATTGTAATGATAGGGAATTTCTCCATTGTGGGTTTCCTTTTACTCAAATCAGTGTTAAGCCCCCTCCATCATTAATTTTAGTGAGTCCTATTCTTTTGATTCTCAACAAATTTCCGATCATATCCCCTAGAGACAAACTTATCTGATATAGATTTGTTCAACCGTTTTAGTCTGATCAGATTTCAGATAACACCCTTTAACCCTTTCACTGCCAGGAGATTTCTTTTTTTTTGCGTTAACTGCCAGAAGAATTTTCAGGATTTTGCCCTAATCGCTTTAGACTAATTTTACAGTAAAGAACCTTGCAGTAAATCAGGAATATTATACATTGTTTTTTTCAGCACAAAGTGTACTTTTAACATGGTAACAGAATTTTGTAACTTTTCGGAAATTTTACTGGAATTATGGGTAAAATATGTAAAAAAAAAAAAAATTTGCAAATTTTCATGATTTTTCCCATTTTTAACTTATAGTTATCTTATGGTTACACACACAAATCTTACTGTTATAAGCTCTGATACTCCCGAGTACACAGATACCAGAATATGTAGGTACCCGACTTTTCCTGTACAGAGACCCCCCCAAACTAAAACTGCACCTTCAAGATATTACACCCAAATAAAATGATAACCACACTGACAGTTAACATAGAATATCTACCAAATTACCTAAAATATCCACACAGTGAGATATTTTTAGAAACTACACACCCACAAGATTTTATGAGTGAGGTTAGTTTCGATCAAAATGCAGATACCCGGAGCGCTCTGTCTGTCGTCATTGTAAGTTATTTTCTCACATTTTCCTTTTTTCCTCAACGTGTAAAATCAGACAAAATCAATAGCGAATTTCAGCCAAAAATTAGCCAGTTTTGTATTTGAACAGTCGCAGTTTTTTTCCACAAAATGCCCCCCCCAACTCAAATATACCCCCCACAAACTATATATTCCTGAAATCTACACACCTTCAGCTATGTAACGCTGTAGTTCGTTCATTCTACCATCAATGGTGTGGGTGCAGTTCTTCGTAGAAGTTTGCACTTTTACACAGATTTTTCAAAAAAAATGAACATCAAACAACTTCAAAAGGTAAATCATGCCAAAACCCCATGGAATGTAAAAAAAGTTCAAATAATCAATCTCCCAAATGTCCTGAATCAAAGGATGCCATATGTGTGATTACACACGCGGACGTGGAAGCAAAAGCCTTTGTGGCTTTTCGCTTCCACGAGACAATGCATGTTGGCTCAGAAACCGAAAATTTAGCCAACTCCTATTTGGACAGTCTAACAGTTTTTTCCACACAAAAACCCCCGTAACTTAGAAATACCCCCCACAAACTATATATTCCTGAAATTTACACACCTTCAGCTATGTAACCCTGTAGTTTGTTCATTCATACCATCAATGGTGTGGGCGCCGTTCTTCGTAGAAGTTCACATTTGTCTGAAAAAATGAACAAAAAACAACTTCAAAAGGTAGAAATCATGCCAAAACCTGATGGAATGTAAAAAAAAGTTACTAAATATCAATCTCCCAAATGTCCTGAAATCAAACGGTATTGCCATATGCTGTGGTTACACAGTGACGTGGAAGTGAATGGCCACGAAGTGAGACAGTGCACAATGGCTTAGAAACAGCGAAATTATTTGGCCAACTCTGATTTGAACAGGCTGCATTTTTTCACAAAACAACCCCCACAAACCATATATTTTCTCCGAGTCACACCCTTTATCTACGTAATTCTGTAGTTTGTTCATTCATACCATCAAGGGTGTGGGCGCAGTTTTTCGTAGAATTCGCAGTTTTAGCAGATTTTCTAAAAAAATTAGAAAAAAACACTATACTCAAAGGTAGAAATCATGCCGAATTCCAAGTAATGTAAAAAAAAGTTTACTATATCAATCTCCCAAATGTCCTGATCAAACGGTATCCCTATGTATGGTTACACACGCAGACGGTGGAATCACTAGCCACAAAGTGAGCCAATGAACAATGGTCCAATTACAGCAACTTTTAGATTTGTCAGACTAACACCCCTGTATATAGAAATACCCCCCAAAAACTATATATTCTTGGAATCTACACCTCAGCTACACAATGGGTTGATTCTTTTATGCATACCACCAATGGTGTGGGCGCCAGTTTTGGTGTAGAATTCTGTTTTTTTACCAATTTTCAGGAAAATTTTATAAAAAAATCAATTCATTAAAAATCATGGCAAATTTCCATATCATGTAAAAAAACTTGGCAATTATCAATCTTCCAATGCCTGAATCAACGGTATGCCATATGCATGGTTACACACAGCGGACATGAAAGCCACTGGTCACAAAGTGAGCCAATGCATATGGCCTAATAACAGCAACTTTTAAGATTTTACATCTAAGATTTTAAAGATTTTATAAAACAACACCCTAACTCAAAATACCCCCCAAAAATATATATTCTCAGAATCTACATACCTTCAGCTAAGGAATGGTGCCATTTTTTCTTCTACCATATTGTTTGTGCGCAGATCTTTTGTAGATTTTCGCACTTTTAGCATATTTCTCGAAAAAAATAGTTAAAAACCCTGCCAAACCCCAAGTAATGAAAAAAAGTTACCAAATTCAATCTCCCAAATGTCCTGAATCAAATGGTATGCCATATGTTGTGCACACAGAGACATGGCCACCAACAACTCAAATGGGAAGCATGCATAAGTGCAATTACAAAAAAAATCAAAGTGCTCTGTATTTTCAAACAGCCCAAAACTTGGAAATGCCCCCACAAATGAACCCCCCCTAAATATCAATCTGTCGCCACATGTCCTGAATCAAACGGTATGCCATATGTGTGGATGCACACAGAGACGTGGCCACCAACTAGCTCAAATGGGACGTATGCACAATGCATTTACAAGAAAAAATCAAAGTGCTCTGTATTTGAACAGCCTACCCTTTTTCTAAGGAAACAGTCCCGAAACTTGGAAATTCCCCCTACAAACTATATATTTTTGGAATCTTTGACAACCAAAAAAACCCACTAAATATCAATCTCCCACATGTCCTAAATCAAACGGTATGCCATATGCGTAGGTGCACACAGAGATGTGGCCACCAACTAGCTCAAATTGGACACATGCCCAAGTGCAATTACAAGATAAAATCAAAGTGCTCTGTAATTTGAACAGCCTAAACTTTTTCAAACGAAACAGTCCCGAAACTTGGAATACCCTCCACAATCTATTATTTTTGGAATCTACACCTTCACTACATCTGTGCCAGCTTTCAACATACTGAAGAATTCAAGACACAGTAATCCAAGAACTCTGTGTTTTTAGGAGATTTTGTGAAAAATAAATAAGATGATTCAAAGTTTGAATACCTATCTAACCCACTTGACAAGCAAAGCAAAAAAACCCACTAAATGTCAATCTCCCCACATGTCTTGAATCAAACGGTATGCCATATGCGTGGGTGCACAACAGAGGTTGGCCACGAACTAGCTCAAATGGGACGCAAGCACAAGTGCAATTACAAAAAAAATCAAAGTGTTCTGTAATTTGAACAGCCTATTCAACTTGAAAATACCCCCCACAAACTATATATTTTTGAATCTACACACCTTCAGCTACGTATGTGTCATGCTTTTTCGTATATATATGAAGAATTCCAGACGCTGTTATTCATAGAACTCCATGCTTTTAGAGATTTTGTGAAAAAATAGGGCTCAATGGTTGAAATCCTACCTAAACCCACTTGGCAAGTAAAAAACCCACTAAATGCAATCTCCCACATGTCCTGATAAAACGTTGCCATATGGGTGGGTCCAAACAGAGACGGGGCCACCAAACTAGCTCAAATGGGACCCATGTGTAATTGCAATTACAAGAAAAAATCAAAAATGCTGCCCCCGATCACCCCTAGCGTGTGAAAAGGGTTAAAGGGAATGTTGGAGGGTAAGAAGTGTGTTTTTATAGAAACCACATGGTGCAGAACTGTAGGGGGAGGATAGTGATGTGAACCTGATCTTAGCACCAGCTCTCTGCAATGCATTTCTCATCAGTGTACCTTATTAAAGGGAATGTTGGCGGGTAGAAGTGTGTTTTTGATTCAGCTGTCTGTATAAAAACAACAAACTGTAGTACAGAGCTAAGCTAAGAAATGCATTATGCATTGCACAGAGCTGTGCTAAGATCAGGGTCATTATATTATCCTCCACCTGCAGCACTGCTCCATGTTCTATAAGTGTACGTATTAAAGGGGGATGTTGGAGGGTATGCCATTTGCAGCTCTGCACCATGTTGTTTATATAAATATATATTTAGGAATAGGAATTATTGGAGGGAATACCAATTAAAGGGGCACTGTTAGAGGGAATGCAAATATGTTCTATAAAATTAATGCAGCAGGATAGCTGCCTGTGGGAAGTTATGCATAAACAAAATCACTTTTCCAACTAGGGTTCCCACCTTTGCCTTTAAGACCCAAACACATATACAGGCCTATGTATTAAAAGTTCTATAGTTAAAATGGTGCAAATTTGGCCCCAATCAATCAGATTTTAGCATAAGATTATTATGACATAGGCCAGATAATATGTACACAACAAAAGGTTTTAAGTGTTTTCTTTAGAAGCACGATGCAGTGATAAAGTTTGTATTTAAAGGGCTTGTCACCCCCAAAACTATAATCCCCCCAACTACTGGCCCACCATGTAGTGAAGTTTAAAATCCTTACCTCACACCCAACTCCACTGGTTCTCCTTAGTCCCCCCCCAAAGTTCCAAACCTGACCACCAGGAGGCTAGCAGTCCATATAGGACACTGCCTGCTACCTGGCCTCCCGGAGATTCCTGCCATGCGTGCTGCAGCCCTTCTCCCCCCTCCCTCCCCCTCCCTCCTCCCTCCCTCCCCCTCCCTCTCCCTCCCTCTCCCTCCCGTTCTACTATCCCTCCCCCTAGCATTAAACCCCCTTAATATTCTGCTCCCCCATGTCCCCCAGCCCCAACCGCATGTTTTTTTTTTTAAAAAAGCTCCCCAAACTCTTACTTACCTCTCCGCTTTCCTCCGCTGCACTGAATGACCGGCAGCCGCGTCCGTGATTGGCTGCCGCTCAGCCAATCACAGACGCGACTGCTGGTCCCGCCCCTCTGCTTGCATCTCGCAAGCAGAGGGACGGCAGTGCGGGGATGATCGAGGATAGAGGGGAGGTAAGTAAGAGTTTGGGGGGCTTTCTGAAAAAAAAAATATGCGGTTGGGGCTGGGGGACATGGGGGAGCAGAATATTAAAATTCGATTTTAGGGGTGGACATAGCCTTTAATGCAATGGTACTGCAACACATACAGGGAGATTCAATAAAAGTTCTTATTTTTAAAATGGTGCTAATTTTGCAGATCTTATTTAATATTTGAAAGCTAACATCTGAATGGCTGGGGCAAATTTAGCACCATTTTAAACGATAAGAACTTTTATTGAATAACCCTAATAGATTTAATACGTGTTTGATTCTTAAAGACAAAGGTGGCCTATTAAGTATATAGTGGGTGTGGCTTAATTGGGGCAGAGAAAGGGGCGTGGCCTAAACATTTTGCATGGAGTGCCCCTGATCTTCTTAGACCCTAAATACGCCCCTGCCCGCAAGAGCAGTCACTTTCAGTCCCTGTATACAGCAGTGAGACAGAGGGTAACAATGTCCCCCATGGACAAGTAGAAATGGGTTCAGTATAACTTACAGTAACTTCTTCCTGCTCCCTGTGGAGATCACATCACAGAAGAGCTACAAGTTCAGGGAAGGGGCGGGACGGGGCAGGCCGCAAAGCCACATAGACAGTAATACCACCTAGTGGGTGGTATTACTGTCTATGGGCCACGCAGCAGACACACGCCCTGTCTAGGAATGCGGTATTGCAGGAGAAAAACAAAATTCTCTCACTTTGGGCCCCTTTCAAGTCCGGCCCCATACTGGAGTACCCCCTTTTCCCCCCTGATGGCGGCCCTGGAGTGGTCTGTGGAGGTAGGTGTGGTCTGTGGAGGCACTGGAACTTATAAGTTTGGCCAGTGTGACAGGTACAGTTAAGTTTGCCTACTGTGAATGACACTTACAATTTTGCCCACTGTGGCTGGCACATACAAGTTTGCCCACTGTGACTGGCACTTACAAGTTTACCCTCTGTGACAGGTACATACAATTTGCCCACTGTGACTGGCACTTACATGTTTGCCTTCTGTGACAGGTACATATAAGTTCGCCCACTCTGTCTGGCACACTTTGCCCACTCTGTCTGTCTCCGTCTGGAGACAGGAGAGACACACTGCAGGCGCAATTACTTTTTTCCCCCAGCTGCTGCTCTTCTGGGTGGCAGGATTGCCACCTGACCCAAAAGGCTCACTATGCCTCATGGGAGAGGCGGTCCAGTATATTCCCTTTGTCCCACACTCCATATTATACTACACAGAGAGACATCTGATTTCTCTAATATATTCTTGTTTACTATTAAAGAGCTGTAAGGATATTCAGACCACACATACTACAAAAATGGAATAGACAGATTCCTACAATTAATGAATCTGACTGAGAGGAGATGGCTCAGTCACATATTCAGGTGTCACTATCTACCAGTCATAGGATAGTGCAGTTTTATACTATGCACCTGATTTTACCTCTACCCATACAGATTATCACGCATGTCTCCAGCCAATAGCTCTGAATGGCCAAAAATGTGATGAGTCACCCGCAGACTTTTGGCACCAGATATGGACCTGTTCGAGTGTGTCAATATACTTTTGAAATTAATGTCACAAATCCTTCAGGTACCACTAACACTTTTATGCCAGACATATACTCACCTGGATGTCTCAAGTGCAGAGCCAGGCAGGCTATGGTTAAGTCCGACCTTCCAGTGATCAGACTAAAATATCTAGATTGAGGCATTATACATAAATTTAGTACCCCCTGGTATGATTATATGGGCTTATGTTAATTATATGCAAATAGAAAGCTACTAGTACTTGTATTTTTCTGATCTCCCTTTTGTTTGTCTTAAAGGGCAAGTCCAGCCTTAAAATGAAAACTTACATACAGGTAAATCACCCCCCAAAACCCTAAACAATAATAGTTTGAAATCTAAAATATATAAGTCTAACCTGAAATCCTGCACAATGTCCTGTTGCCTCTGTTTCTGCTTCCTGGTTCTTCCAGTTAGTAACTGTCAGTTATGGATTTGACAGTTGACATCACAGCCAATGACTGAAAGTTAATCCCGTTTGCTTCTTCTGAGCATGCCCAGGCTCAGTACAGGCTCAGTAAAGGTTTCTAAATTGCTCGGTTTCCATGAGGCATCCAGAAGTATAGCAGGCATACAGTAATGAATTCATAGGACAAAGTATGATATATCAACATATTTTAAAGAGGCCATTCTTTCTAAAAGATGTTCTTATGAAGGTGGAGTTGTCCTTTAATTTGTAAATTGTCTAAAATGCAGGTGTAATTATATGCATTGAAACAGACTGATTTTACAATATATGCGACTAATGCCTCATGAAAGTGATGTATATATTTGACATGTTCTTATAAATAAAACATGTTTTTTAAAAAAAAAATACTTCGTATGGACATTCTCTCAAAATTTCTATATGTATTTCAAACAATGCCTTTTCCCGTCTAACTAGTTTTTTTGCTTCAGTTTACAAGAGGACTAGGGCTACCAGACCTCAAAACATATCATATGGCCACATTGCTTATATATCATTGATTGGATATACCATCATAATAATAAAGCTTGTGTTAAAATAATGTATTTATATATATTAAATATAATATATATATAAAATATATAGAGAGCATTCAATATAGAGAGCGTTCAACCAAACAACAGAATTTTATTATATTAACAACACACAGACAGGGATAAATATCTACTGTGGGACAAGGAGGGACATGTCTAGTGGATTCTGTCCCTGGGGCTGTTTATCTCACATTCTTTTCAGTTCTCTCAAGGTGACAGACTGAGGAGGAGACAAACACAGAAACATCTCAGACCCTTCTCTCAGCTGCATCAAGTCTAAACATGAGAAGAGCCATTCCCATCCTCACTCCACTTGTGCTGTGTTTCCTTCTTGCATGGGCTGCACCAGACAATCATTTTGAGGGGCAAGACATACACAGAACTGGCCCAGTTAGGTCCATTAAACCAGGACCAGGACATCCACCAGCAGAACCTGCTGTAACAGAGCAGGAATCTGCTGTCCAGGATGGATTCCAACCTATTCAACGTCGGCTGGCGATACAGCCTGAGATCAAACTCCAGACCCATAGCCCACTGGGTGGAACTGTTCATGACCCCATGAAGAGTGTTACAAAGTCACTTACAGCAGGAGAGCATCTGGGAGCTCAGGTAAGTCCTTTATTCACATAATATTAATAATCATTGCAACACACAATAAAATAGCACACATACAGAAATCTAGGAAGGCTGTAGTATGGATATGGCAAGGTTTGTTATCAATAATAGAACCCTACACTTTCATTTTCTGTGCCAATTCATTGGCGACAAATATTGTTACTGTAAAAAAGTGCGACTAGATTTGTAAGAAGCTGCATGGATGTCAGGCGCTCCTTACAAACAGGCTGAATTTCATTAATTAGACGAAATATAAAGAAAAGGGATATACAGTGTGTGATACATTTAAACACAGGTAATGCACACAAATAAGATATTTCAACCTTTTGTCTCATCCGGGGGCTGGGTATATTTAACCCTTTCACTGACTTCATTTGGCCTCAAGCAGATAATTTAAGCTGATTGCTTCCAGTAGTACTTAGTAGAATGATGGGGAAATTCGATGGGGCTCTGGGCTATATTTAATAATTGCAGGTTTGCTATAACACAGGCTATTGGTGCTGTACAACTGCGGACGTAAATGTTGGTCCACGATCGTACATTCACGGAAAATGTTCGTAAATCTACAAACGTTTGTAGAATACCAATCAGTAGTAAAATACCGCAATGATATTCTATGGGCGACCCTAACTCTATTGTGGTCATAGATTTACGCTCGCTATCGTACATCTATATTAATGATCGCCATATAAATATAGCCCTCTGTGTCTGTCCTGAGAGTAATATGTACTGGAGCTTGTTGTTTTGTACCACTAGGGGGAGCTGCAACATAGATTTCTATAAAATGTCTAAAGATCACATTTAACTAGCAGCGGTTTCTATCTTGAGATGTTCTTATCTGACCCATTCATTTTGTGATCTCAAACTGATTGCATAAAAGAAAGGGCTAGGCAGTTCTAAGATAGACTGGACATTTGTCTGATTTCTAGTAGTGTTTAGGCCTTACATGTATATATTAACATCAGGCCCTGCCCCGAAGAGCTTACAATCTAATCAGTATGTCTTTATGGTTGTGGGGGAAACCAGAAGTGCCCAGAGGAAACCCACGCAAGCACGGGGAGAACATACAAACTCCTTGCAGATGTGCCCAAGGGTGGAATCGAACCCAGGACTTACCTTTCTGAGATCCCCTGATGCTCTGAAACCTTTGTGAGATTCAGTTAAGTTTCACACAATCTGGTAGCGCAAAATTCAAAAGGGAAGTTCATTGTAAACACATACAGGGCGATGCACCAACGGGCGCATCGCTCCTTATTTGGAGTTAAAGTTGCGCTAACCGATGTTATATCGGTTAGCGTGACTTTAACTCCTTCCTTGCGGCGGCTGCGTGGCTAACGCGAAAGTTAACAGCGCAGCCGCTGCAAGCGATGTTATATGCCGAAATCGGCATTTTATTGCGGCACTTTCAATGCCAGCTAATAGCTGGCGTTGAAAGTGCCGCAATAGAACAGCGCCAAGTAGCGATGTTCCGAGCGCCGCTATCGGCATATAACATCGCCGGGCTGTTTGCACCGGTTGCCGATAGCGGCGCTCGGTGCATCGCCCTGATAGAATTTTAAGAAAAGAGCAGTATTTTCCCATCCTAATGACCTTAACCTGCCCATTCAGCATTGTGTCTGTGTATAAATAAATGCAACCAAAATAATGCAGGACCCCTAGTAGAGACTGTTATGATTTTGCCCTTGACCCAGCACCTGGGTGGATTCAGTTGCTCATAAGAGAACTGAGCATGTGTGACCCATCCAATAGCCAAACAGTAGAAATTACTGTTAGGAAGATTCCAAGGAAGTGGTGCATCCTGGGAAGATGAAAGACCGTTACAGAACCTGAAATGTCAGCTCACTAATGTCAACAGCAGGGAATAGCAAGGGGCATGAATTCAACTGATTTTTTTTCCCTTTTATTGAAATTGTACTGCATAAGTTTTGCTGTGCAAAGCCCAATCAACATAACTGGATAATACATTGGGTGGTTTGGTCAGTTTACACACCTGTAATATAAGAAGAAAGAGTAGAAAAAGTGGAAATGTTGGAAACAACGTATACAAATAGAAGCGCAATTAACAACCAATTTATCTGGTACTGTGTGTTAGCTGTATTGTCCCATAACTCCCATAATCCTCCTGGGAAATGTCTCTAATCTGTAAAGAATGTCAGCCCCCAGGACACAACTATTGTTCTGTGACAATTCATATGGTCTTTGTGTTTCACACATGTCCAGATAACATGAATCATGTGGAGGGGAAAATGTACCTCTAGGTCTTCCCACCCATCAGATTGTAGTTCTGAGTGGCAATACGCCCCTTAGTGAGCATACTGTCATTAGTGGGAATAAGATTCTTAATGGGAATATGGTCCTAAGTGAGAGTACGCTACTTAGTGGGAATACAACTCTTAGTGGGAAAACGGTCATTAGTGGGAATTTAATCCTTAGTGGTAGTACGGTCCTTAGTGGTAGTACGGTCCTTAGTGGTAGTATGGTCCTTAGTGGTAGTACGGTCCTTAGTGGTAGTACGGTCCTCGGCATATAACATCGCCGGGCTGTTTGCACCGGTTGCCGATAGCGGCGCTCGGTGCATCGCCCTGAGAGTCTTTGAAATAACGGCAATACTATTTATATTTCCTTATAAGTAAGGACTAACTAACAATAAAATACATGTAATATTTACACATAGTAAGAGTAATTGAGGTTGAATAAAGACATACGTCCAACCTATTCATTTTTTTAAAAACCCTTTCTAACAGTTGATCCAGAGGAAGGCAAAAAACCCAGCTAAAAAGGGGTGGGGGGTGTTCCTTCCTGAATCCAAATGGCTATTGGAAAATATCCCTGGATCAACCGGATCTACAGTATATATATTAATACCAGTGATTCTCAATATTTTTTAGTTTTAGAAACTTATCCAGGCCATTTTTAAAGCTATTCAATGAACTTGCCATTACCACATCTGCTGGAAGACAGTTCCACAGTTTCACCGTTCCCACTGTAACCTGAAGATGAAACATAAACCATTTAAGACAAGTGCACATCAAACCAAGCATAGTTACCATATGCATATTGTGGGGATCCCTTTTTGGCTGGTATGTTCCAAGGTTACTTTAACTTTAGAGCTCTATTAGGGCCTTCTGTCTCTTCCAGTTAAACACCTAGCTCTCCATTTGATAACCTGAGGAGCATTTTGATTGGATGAACTTGTAATCACCTATCATAATCCATACTTTGCTCAAATCCTATTGGGTATTTCTGCTGTATTCAATTAGATCAACTGGACTTGAAGTTTAGTTCTTGAAGACATTTCGCTAGTCATCCGACTGGCTTTCTCAATTCAGAATGACTTGTACAAGAATCTTTGGCAATTATGTACTCTGGAAAATCCCAATTAGCATATCACAAGTGTTAAGGGCGTGATTGGATAGCGGCTAAGAGGTGTTATAGGAACGTCCAGAGTAAGGTTTCAAAACAGCATTGTACTTGGCAGACAGTTGGTGTCGAACCCATGGCAGACAGTTGGCGTTGAACCCATATTTTCACATAAATGGCCTCCTTAACACCTCTCTTGAACCAGTCACGTTCCTTTGCCAATATGTTAACATTACAATCTTCAAAGGTATGTCCTTTATCCTTAAGATGCAGGTACACGGCTGAGTCCTGACCCGAGGAATTTGCTCTTCTGTGCTGGGCCATACGTTGATGCAGTTGCTGTTTGGTCTCCCCCACATACAAATCAGAGCATTCTTCACTGCACTGCATATATGATGTCGCTTTTCTTGTGTCTTGTGTTTACCATGACCTGGGTGAATGAGAACCTTCACAAGCATACCAGATATATGTATGGGGGCCATTAGTCTTTGCACTGCTGTGGTCTTGGGCAGTTACATAGTTATATTAAAGGGTATCTATTTATTTATATTTAGAATAGACCATTTTTTTGATCTTCCCCATATTTCTTTATATATCCAATCAATCAAGTCACTTAAACTCTTCTTCTGTAACTAATGGTTGCAGTTGGAATGGGAATTGCATGGTGGGAAATTCCCTTTCAGTGCTGCGATTACGGAGCATGCTTGACCTCAGTCATACCCGTTAGGGAATACCGACTTAGCACTGGATAGAGTCATGCAGCAACACCTTTCAATTAGGAGGAATTTGCTCTTCTGTGCTGGGCCATACGTTGATGCAGTTGCTGCCTCCGTGTGTTGTTCGGTTTAAAGCAGACAAGGATACAGTGTTTTTTGAAAATTCTTCTTAATTTCTCAAAGACCCCTGCTACATATGGGATGACCATGTTCTTCCTCCTGTCTTGCTTTTCCCCTTCACTGTTGGTATTCGTGTTCTTTTCTTTCCTTCTACTTCTTTTGACAAAGGCCCAGTCTGAATATCCACAAGTTTTAAGGGCTCCTCTGTGATGTTTCATTTCTTTAGCCTTCGCCTCTGTGCTAGTGGGGATGTTCTCAGCTCTGTGTTGTAGGGTTCTGATGACACCCAGCTTGTGAATGAGAACCTTTACAAGCATATTTGAACACAGTTTGTGTTACGTTCCAGATTCCTTCTTTTAAAAAGACAGTCAATACCCTTACTCTGGAGATCAGGTAGAAGCAGAGTTCGCTTTAAAACTCTACCAAGACCTAAATTATTAGCCTCGAAATGCAAAACTTCCACCTCTACTACCTAGCGAGTCAACTCAAATACTTTAAGTCCTGGCTTTCTTCTCCCTCCTGACGCCCCCTCTGATACACCTTTCACCATGTACGAAGTAGAAGTCCTCCTACATGCATACCTACCAACAGATCCCATTGTATTCCTAAAGCAATGCAATATCGACATCCCAGGAGGAGGCACATCCATATACAATTCATGGCCTGGAAAAGGTTAAATAAACTTCTAATTCCCCAATTTAGCATTCTTTCCAGACGCTCACATTAGAACAATAAATTACCACCTTTTCTCACATCATACATCAACAATTAATACAATTTACAGACTTTAAACAAACCTTCCACTTGGCAGAAACATATCTATTCCGATATCTCCAGATTAGATATGGTCTTATATTAGAGATCCAATCAGCAAACTGATCAAGCTAATGAGCACCTGCGGTGAACAATGCCTTGTATCTAACTCATAAACCTCCCTACTACTTGCACAACTTACTGAAGACACCTTCCTGAATCCAAATGGCAATTGGAAAATATCCCTGGATCAACCGGATCTATATATATTAATACCAGTGATTCTCAATATTTTTTAGTTTTAGAAACTTATCCAGGCCATTTTTAAAGCTATTCAATGAACTTGCCATTACCACATCTGCTGGAAGACAGTTCCACAGTTTCACCGTTCCCACTGTAACCTGAAGATGAAACATAAACCATTTAAGACAAGTGCACATCAAACCAAGCACATAGTTACCATATGCATATTGTGGGGATCCCTTTTTGGCTGGTATGTTCCAAGGTTACTTTAACTTTAGAGCTCTATTAGGGCCTTCTGTCTCTTCCAGTTAAACACCTAGCTCTCCATTTGATAACCTGAGGAGCATTTTGATTGGATGAACTTGTAATCACCTATCATAATCCATACTTTGCTCAAATCCTATTGGGTATTTCTGCTGTATTCAATTAGATCAACTGGACTTGAAGTTTAGTTCTTGAAGACATTTCGCTAGTCATCCGACTGGCTTTCTCAATTCAGAATGACTTGTACAAGAATCTTTGGCAATTATGTACTCTGGAAAATCCCAATTAGCATATCACAAGTGTTAAGGGCGTGATTGGATAGCGGCTAAGAGGTGTTATAGGAACGTCCAGAGTAAGGTTTCAAAACAGCATTGTACTTGGCAGACAGTTGGTGTCGAACCCATGGCAGACAGTTGGCGTTGAACCCATATTTTCACATAAATGGCCTCCTTAACACCTCTCTTGAACCAGTCACGTTCCTTTGCCAATATGTTAACATTACAATCTTCAAAGGTATGTCCTTTATCCTTAAGATGCAGGTACACGGCTGAGTCCTGACCCGAGGAATTTGCTCTTCTGTGCTGGGCCATACGTTGATGCAGTTGCTGTTTGGTCTCCCCCACATACAAATCAGAGCGCTCTTCACTGCACTGCACTGCGTATATGATGTCGCTTTTCTTGTGTTTCGGTATTGGGTCTTTCGGATGTACCAATTGCTGCCTCGGTGTGTTGTTCGGTTTAAAGCAGACAGGGGTACGCTGTTTTTTGAAAATTCTTCTTAATTTCTCGGAGACCCCTGCTACATATGGGATGACCATGTTCTTTCTCCTGTCTTGCTTTTCTCCTTCACTGTTGGTATTCGTGTTCTTTTCTTTCCTTGAACTTCTTTTGACAAAGGCCCAGTCTGGATATCCACAAGTTTTAAAGGCTCCTCTGAGATGTTTCATTTCTTTAGCCTTCGCCTCTGTGCTAGTGGGGATGTTCTCAGCTCTGTGTTGCAGGGTTCTGATGACACCCAGCTTGTGATATAAAGTGTGGTGGGAGTCAAACATCAAATACTGATCTGTGTGTTTTCTGTAAACCTCTACTTCCAGTTTACCATTTTTCTTAACTTCTACCAAGCAGTCCAAGAAAGCCAGTTTGTTGTTTTGTACCTCTTCCCTTGTAAATTTGATGTTTTGGTCTACCGCATTTATGTGTTCTGTTAAAGCTTGTACTTCCTTCTGGTGGATTTTAACCCAGGTGTCATCCACATATCTAAACCAGTGGCTGGGTGCTATGCCCTTAAAGATATTAAGCGTCTGTTTTTCTACCTCCATGTAAAGGTTGGCCACATTAGGTGAAACTGGAGATCCCATAGCACATCCGTGTTTTTGCTTATAGAACTTATCCCTGTATTTGAAATAGGTGGTACAATGCTGTTTTGACACCTTACTCTGGACGTTCCTATAACACCTCTTAGCCACTATCCAATCACGCCCTTAACACTTGGCCGTGATATGCTAATTGGGATTTTCCAGGGTACATAATTGCCAAAGATTCCTGTACAAGTCATTCTGAATTGAGAAAGCCAGTCGGATGACTAGCGAAACGTCTTCAAGAACTAAACTTCAAGTCCAGTTGATCTAATTGAATACAACAGATATACCATGACCTGGATGAATGAGAACCTTCACAAGCCTATTGGGTATTGTTCAAAATATACAATCAAGACAACTGATACAAGTTCACTCCCCTTATGGAAATAGGAAACAGGATTTCTCAGAGTTAATCTAATTAGGGGTTTCAAAAATGTTCTTACTAGATACTAAAGCTGGGTACACACATTAACGATTAAGCCCCGATACCGTCGGATCCGACGGTATCGGGGCTTAATCGTTACGTGTGTACGTTCGCTTCCCGAATAGAGGACTCCCTATAGAGGAGTCTAGCGCGGCCGATGGAAACACACAGTCCCGAGCGTTCTCACATAGGAGAACGCTCGGGACTGTGTGTATGCAGATCTTTGAAAGATGACAGACAGGATCTTGCAGATCCTGTCTGTCATCTTTCAGAAATCTGTACAGTGTGTACCTAGCTTAAGTCACGATAGGTGGTCTTTGATCCCCCTACACAGAGACAAAGGCAACAGGACATAGTAAACACAACTGTAGCTTTCAAGGAAAGGTGTGGCAATCACACCTGTCTGCTACAGGATGCCAATTTTTCGTCTCTATTAGTATTTGAGGTTGAATACATATGTCCATCCAGTCCAACCCATCAAGCAACATCCTCATTTCCTGCCTAACTGCCTTTTTTGCCTCCACAGGAAGGCAAAAGAAACCCCCACCAAATTTATGAAGGGGGAAAAAATTCCTTACTGACTCCAAGTGGCAATTGGAAATTTCCCTGGATCAACTCTACTTTATTTATCAATACCAGTAACTTGCAACATTCCTTGTTTGCGGAAACTCGTCCAGCTTTTTTTTTAAACTGACCAATGAACCAATGAAGTGCAAATGAATATATACAGACAGACATGGTAAAAGACTACGGACAATATATATGAATATAGATATATTCTATAACTAATATTAAGATATTTTCTTAGCAATTATTGTTCCAGTAACACTTGGGTAAGCATAGAATACTATATCTTAAACTGTTACCTAACAATACTCCCATGGATCCATCCCCCCAAAAATAACTCTTAAAGGACAACAATATAAAAAAAAAACAATATCACCCCCCATTACATGTCCATACTTCCAGCAGCTGAAATCACTTACTCAAATTTACAGCTGTGCTGCCCTCCCTTAAATATCACTCAGCAAAGATGAGTGCTAAAAGCCCGCCTCCTAGATGGCCCAGGGCCATGATTAGCATACCACTTGTCATGGTGGGAATGTCTGTTACAACCTGTCTCCTCCACCTTTATCAGTTAAACAAACTTGAAATGTCCTGTTGCTAGGATACAGCCTACATAATCAAGCTGATCAAGGATCGGTGGAAGAGTGTTTTCTTGCATACTAGCTCTGAGTGACAGTGGCAGACAGAATTGTTATGCCCCCTTCACAGCATGGCTAATTGAAGGCAGAGAGAGGCTCAAAATTAAGAAAAAAATGTATGGGGGGGTCTGCATACCTTTACTCTTTTTAAAGCAATAAAAAAATGCTTTGAGGCATCCTTTTGCCTTGAAGCATACAGTTATCCTTTAAGATGACCATAGCTATTTCACTAAATCAGTACTTGATCTCTGGGACAAAGTAGCTGGTTAAACTAGTATTGGAGACCTAAGACACAGATTATTCATTACCCAACTTTCCCCCCTGTACAAACCAAATCAAAATACTTTATATGGGAACTCTAAGACAGATATCTCAATGTCAACAAAAATTTTACCTTTTCAAAATTTGCTTGGAATAAAGGTTTGTACAAACGCTCAATATGTGCACGACCTGCAACCCCTGAAGGTTGACACTGATATTATAGACTTGCTCAAACTAGTTGTAAATATTTACGTCAGTTCAGATATCATACCCAACAGTATATAGCATACTTTAAAGGGTAGTGCTCTCGTCTGCGCTCTCAACGACTTATAGGCACAGTATCATCATTCTAACGATTTTATCAAACACAATTTAAGCCTACAATAATAATCAGGCATCATCCAAATCACAATATGTCCACACTATTCTCTCCTAGTTAATGAAATTGACATTCAATGGAATTGTCTCAACTCTTATATACTATACATAAATACCCCCCTAAAAACACCTAAAACACACCAACAACCATAAGTGATGGAGGATACTCGAATGATGCAGTCATATCACACACATATCCAGTATTATTCAGCATGTCGTATCGATATACTCCGTACTGCATGTATTAAATGGACTTTTTTCACATCTACCTACATTCAAATAGTCAAACCTGTAGATAGAGTAAAACCAAAATACTGATAGTTTCTATTTGGTCACTATTTAGTAGTAACAACAGGGGTCCCACAATGATGTATGTAGGGTCCAAACGTATACAATACATTGTGGGACCCTGTTGTAATACTAATTGTGACCAAATAGAAACTATCAGTATTTGGTTTTACTTATCTACAGGTTTGACTATTTGAAAGTAGGTAGATGTGAAAAAAGTCCATTTAATACATGCAGTACGGAGTTATTCGATACGACATGCTGATAATACTGGATATGTGTGTGATATGACTGCATCATTCGAGTATCCTCCATCACTTATGGTTGTGGGTGTGTTTTTTTAGGTGTTTTTAGGGGGGTATTATTGTATGATAGTATATAGAGTTGAGACAATCCATTGAATGTCAATTTCATTAACTAGGAGAGAAAGTGTGGACATATTGTGATTTGGATGATGTGCCTGATTATTATTGTAGGCTTAAATTGTGTTGATAAAATCGCCGAATGATGATACTGTGCCTATAAGTCGTTGAGAGGGCAGACGAGGGCACTACCCTTTAAAATATGCTATATACTGTTGGGTATAATATCTGAACTGACGTAAATATTTACAACTAGTTTGAGCAAGTCTATAATATCAGTGTCGATATAATAGCTGTGTAAGCTATCACCCCCTCTGTCCATATAACCCCTGAAGGTTACATGCGACGAACGACCATTTTGGCAGAGAATCGGCTGTGTGTATGCATTTGGTCGGGGGTCATTTGTTGGGATGCACATTGTGCGTGTGTTTGAGCCCTTACTCTGCCATCTTTTAAACTTACTTTTGATTAAATTGAATTCAACACTATGGCCAGATGATCATTAACCACTCAAAACACTCACATGATTCAACAACTTTTGACATGACATCTTATAATTGAGATCCCCCCCCCCCATATTTATTTAGTGTCGGCAATGTAGAAAATACTGATAGAAGCGGATAATCAAACACTACCTGCTTATACTGCCAAGCTGAACGCTCAATACCCAAAGTAACAATGAACAATGGAATATATTTTAAGAGCTACAACTTCTAAGCAGATGGTAAGATATCCCACCTGAATACATAAAATATTTCCAACAGCATAGAATCTATGCTGGAGAACCAGGAACTATGACACATATCTAATATGCTGTTTGATTGTACACTTCTCAAATTCCAAACATTTATTGTGATCTCACCCATGAAAATAACACGTGGCAACCAGTTTTATATCATTAAAGGATAAGTGCACTGTAAAATCAAGTTATTTTCATTTTGAAGCTGCAGCTTTAAAAATACTGTTGCCATATTTTTTTTACATGCCCCTCCAGAGCCTACCTTTGTGCCTTGAAAGTTGCTGACATCTTGTTTGGTGAATGTTAAGCTCCGCCCCTCTGAGATTTCCTCTGCTTTCTCCTGCTTGAGCCTCAAACAGTAATGCCTGTGAGTTCCGTGAACTCTCCTGCTTGAGCATCAAACAGTAATGCATGTGAGTTCCGTGCACATGTGTGTGCATGAAAACTCACAGGCATTATCGTTTGAGGCTCAAGCAGGAGAGAGCAGAGGAAATCTCAGAGGGGCGGAGCTTAAACATTCAAGCAAACCAGTAACAAGATGTCAACAACTTTCAAGCACAAAGGTAGGCTCTGGAGGGGCATAGGTAAAAAAAAAAATATGGAAAAAGTATTTTTAAAGCTGCAGCTTCCAAATGAACATAACTTGATTTTACAGTGCACATTATCCTTTATCTATGCTACCTGAATCAGCAACTCTATATAAAAAAAGCTTTGTTTTTTTCCCCAGTCTTATTGAATTTTTAATATAACAATGAGCAACAAAAGCAATAATATAGACTTTAAAGGGGAACTGCGGTCTTCATACAAGTGACCTTTATAAAAAAGGGTACACTCTACCTTTAAATTTTTTTTTTTATAAAAATATTTTTATCTGGGCATAAGGGCATAGCACCCAGCCACTGGTTCAGATATGTTGATGACACCTGGGTTAAAATCCACCAGAAGGAAGTACAAGCTTTCACAGAACACATAATGCGGTGGACCAAAACATTAAATTCACAAGGGAAGAGGTACAAAACAACAAACTGGCTTTCTTGGACTGCTTGCATCTTAAGGATAAAGGACATACCTTATCTTAAGGATAAAGGACATACCTTTGAAGATTGTAATGTTAACAATAACGGCGGAAGGAACGTGACTGGTTCAAGAGAGGTGTTAAGGAGGCCATTTATGTGAAAAAAAAGAACCAGCTAAATAGAGGTGGGGGGGTGTCGACACCAACTGTCTGCCATGTACAATGCTGTTTTAACACCTTACTCTGGGCGTTCCTATAACACCTCTTAGCCACTATCTAATCACACCCTTAACACCTGGCTGTGATATGCTAATTGGGATTTTCCAGGGTACATAATTGCCACAGATTCTTGTACAAGTCATTCTGAATTGAGAAAGCCAGTCGGATGACTAGCGAAACGTCTTCAAGAACTACATTTCAAGTCCAGTTGATTTAATTGAATACAACAGATATGCTTGGTAGAAGTTAAGGAAAATGGTAAACTGGAAGTAGAGGTTTACAGAAAACCAACACACACAGATCAGTATTTGATGTTTGACTCCCACCACCTTAGATACACAGTGGGGTCATCAGAACCTGCAACACAGAGCCGAGAACATCCCACTAGCACGAGGCGAAGGCTAAAGAAATGAAACATCTCAGAGGAGCCTTAAACTTGTGGATATCCAGACTGGGCCTTGTCAAAGAAAGTAGAAGGAAAGAAAGAACACGAATACCAAACAGTGAAGGGGAAAAGCAGACAGGAGGAAGAACATGGTCATCCCATATGTAGCAGGGGTCTCCGAGAAATTAAGAAGAATTTTCAAAAAACATCGTATCCCTGTCTGCTTTAAACCGAACAACACACTGAGGCAGCAATGGTACATCCGAAAGACCCAATACCAAAAAAACAAAAAAGCGACATATATATGCAGTGCAGTTTAGTGAGAATGCTCTGATTTGTATGTGGGGGAGACCAAACAGCAACTGCATCAACGTTGGCCCAGCACAGAAGAGCCATTCTCGGGTCAGGACTCAGCCGTGTATCTGCATCTTAAGGATAAAGGACATACCTTTGAAGATTGTAATGTTAAACTACTGGCGAAGGAACGTGACTGGTTCAAGAGGTGTGTAAGGAGGCCATTAGTAAAATAAAGAAACAAGCCTAAATAGGGACGGTGGGGGGGTTCGACACCAACTGTCTGCTATGTACAATGTGTTTTGAACACCTTACTCTGGGCGTTCCTATAAACACCTCTTAGCCACTATCTAATCACACCTTAACACCTGGCTGTGATATGTATATTGGGATTTTCCAGGGTACATAATTGCCACAGATTCTTGTACAGTCATTCTGAATTGAGAAAGCCAGTCGGATGACTAGCGAAACGTCTTCAAGAACTACATTTCAAGTCCAGTTGATCTAATGAATACAACAGATATACCATGACCTGGATGAATGAGAACCTTCATAAGCATATTTTATTGGTTTTGCAAACATAATATAATAACAAATGATTGTGTCACATGAAATGTTTTCAAACAGTTATGACATTCAATCAATTACAATTTCAGTGGTCATCATGTTACAAATGTCAATGTCATTTAAAACAACACTAAAGCGACCACTTATTTATTGGAATTAAAAAGTGTTTTTAAACTAAAGGGGGGTGAGGAAAGATGGTTGGGTATGCAAAGATACAGGTACATTCTACTTAAAGAGTGAATATTTATTTTTTTGATTTATGTAGTGCGTTTACTACATTTTGAGTTCCAGAGCTTTCCACATATTTCTTTAATTGGTTTCGTGATTTTCACATCATAGATCTGGTATCTGTGTACCAGTATTCCTAGTTATAATAGAATTGTTTCAAATTTGTTTTTGGGAAATGCATACATTTTTTTATATTGAGTTTAAGTTAATTGGTTTTGAGAATTTTGTTACATTGGAATTTTATTAGTTAGCCAGTTTTTGGCTATGGTTGTTTGATTATAATAATTATGTGGGTAAACTATTGTTTTTTGTTCACAGGTAAATATCAAGGTCCATCAGGAGCAGGGTAAGTTGTGTGTTAAGTGGGAATTTCGTTTTGAATAAGTTTTGTAGAAAGCTCTGTACTTATCCACATTTTTTTGTCGTCTTTACAACTCCACCAGAGTGTTGTATTCGTGTTCTGGTTCCCATCTGCACCTCCAACATGTTGGTGATACGATGTGAACCATTTAGTCAATTTGTTGGTATCCTATGGAATCTATAAAGAATTTTTCTAGACATGTCCAATGACAGTGACTTGGACATTGTACTTTGTTCCATTGATCTTCTGTGAACGATTGTTTCAATCAGTTTCCCATTTATGATGTAGTTGTTTGTTGGTAGTTCGTTTTTGTTATTATCATAGATAGATAGATAGGACTTGTTGTTTTTTAAACTAATTAGTTTTACGTATCATGTTCAATAATATCGTTTCATCTTTTTCTTTCTTTTTCTCTTTTTCCGTTCCTTTAACATTTTGGTATATGAGGGTTTTGTGTTCAAGGTTAAGTGGGTAATCCCATCAGTAACAATTACAATAGAGTTATAGCTTGGCCATGGGCGGAGAGGGAGACCAGGGCAATCCCGCTGGCTCGATCGCTCCCGGTCCCTCCAGCCTCTGATTATTTAATCAATGAAGTTTGACACTTGTTTTGAATCTTATATCTAGGTTAATAGTTTCTAGTATTGTTTGTTACAGGGGGGAGGGGGAAAAAAGGGTGATTTTTATTAATACCCCCACCCCATAAAATTATGCAACACATTTTTAATAGTCTCCTCAATTGCAAACATTAGCTTTCCACAAAGAGTCAGTTGAATTACAACAGTTATCTTGTGATTTAAACTTAACTGAACTTATTAAACCGTTTGGATAATGCATTTTGATAGCGTTTCTATTAGAAACGTTAGTAATTGCAAGCTCAGCGTTTGTAGAGCATCACCTGAACTACAACAATATCATGTGTTTGTTTTCTAACTATGTATAGCTATTGGAAAGTGTTAGCCGTTTAAGTATACTTTCTAATAATGTTTCTCATTAAAAACTTTCAGCAATTGCAAGTATTAACACCCCGCAGGGTATTACCTAAGTTTTGACTCCTATTATTGTTTTTGTCTAAAGCTACTGAAAAACACCAGTCTTGCAAATAAAAGGTGTTTATTCAGACATAAGTCAACACCAAATGGAAACGTTTTGGTGCTATGTGCACCTTCATCAGACATAATCACACATTAAAAGAGAAAAAAAAAATGTTTTGTATTTTTTAATATTATATATGGGAGGTCATTATCCTTAAGTGATATATGAATGGTTTTTAGTGATTTAGCACTAGATGGCCATCGTCTTCTGGTCTATTTAAGGGGCGGTCCGCTCTTTTAATGTTTGTTCATGTCTGATATAACCAATTATCATCATTTTGTCTTGATTGCATATAGATCTCTTTTTTCCCCTTTTTCCTCTTTAAAACTATTTAACAACTTTTAAGTAATGCCTTTTAAGTGTCGGTTCTCTTTAGGTATCTCACCAGCCACTGACATTACAAGTTGTGGAGTGTCGCATGAACTGTAATAATGTCATTGCCTTCGTCTCGACTAGAGATAACCTTGTTGGTTTAATTGTTTAGGATATCCTTTTAATAACAGCTCTCATTAAGAGTTTCAACATTGCAAATATATTCATTTATAATGTCACTTACTATTATAAAAATTATTATGCTTTTTATGGTAACACAATAACCTTTGATAGATATTATTAGAGATGTCTGTCTTTTTTTTCACTGGTTTGGTTTAGTTGTTTATCATATCCAACCTTAAGAAGAGTTTGGATGTTTTGTTTTGATGATTTTAACATCTTGTGAAGATCTTTTTCCAGTCTTGGTTTTTTTTGGTTGGTGTTGATCTTGGTTTGTTTGAGTTGTGTTTTATTAGTTGTTAAGTCCAAGGTCTCAATTTCCTGGGTTGGTTTTTCATTGTGTTAAAAATAAGTTTTCCCTTCTTGTTGATTATGAGTTTCACTGGGAATCCCCATTTGTAGTTTATGTTCTTTCTCTCAGTAGTTGGGGTAATCAGTTGGAAAAGTCTTTCTTGTTTGTATAGGTGTTGCTGAGAGGTCTGGGAAAACATTGTGAGGTTTTTATATTTTTGGTGAGAGTTTTTTTTGTCTTGCAATTTGTGTTATTTGTCTTTAACCTGGAAAAAAATGGAACCTTGTAATCACGTCCCTCGGTACTGAGAGTGGTGCAGATTTAGGTTTGGGTAACCTATGGGTTCTGTCCAGAGGTAGAGTCTATCTCAGATATAGAGGGTATTAAGTCTTAATAAGCGTTTTAATATATTTTCCAAATCTTCTTGCTTTATTGACTCTGGAATACCCCTTATTTAAAGATGTTTCTCCAGATCTGTCTTCCAGGTCTGCTAATTTATTTTGGAGGTATTTGAACTGTGTCGAGAGTTCATAATGTTCATATAGTAAATCCACTGAAAGATCAGTGAACTCCATCATTTTATTTTCCACATGATCTGTTTCTTTGCATTAGCTCTGTAATTGTCTTTGTAAGGGTGTATAAAGACATTATTATGTCTGTTTTGAAAGTTTTGTTTTGCGTTATCAGCATTTTTTAAGTGTACTTTCAGTTACTGGAGAGTCGAAGCAGGGAAATCTGATAAGGAGCATGTTTGATCAGATATGTCCCTGGTGAATAAAAAGGTTTGTTTTCCCTGTTCCATGTTTTCCCCAAAATATATTGTTTCCCTTGCTTCTTTATTGAAGCTTTCTGGGAAATGTAACTTTTGAACTACAACTCTGCTGGTAGCTGAGAGTATTTCACAGTCTGAGTTGTCAGATTGGGTGGGGGTATCAAAGTTACAGTCATTTTGGTTTTGTATTATTAGTATGTCTATAGGGTCTTTTGTAATTGTTTTAAGTTCTCAAAAATCCCTCAATATAGTCAGACATGTTTTTTTTGTCAGGCATGGCTGTGTTTTGTAAGTTGCACTTACTGTTTGCTGGAGATGGTCTGGCTGAGATCCTCCGTGCTATGTGGAGGTTCAGGGGATGAGGAGTTGTTAAGGTAGTTGTTTCTTATATTTGCTGTGTATTTGTTGGGGTCCTTTTTGCCCTCTTTTGTTTTTTTGGTGGTTTTCTTGCTCCGGTTTGGGGAGGACTTGTGGTGCCGGCGCCATCGGATTGCGGGTTGCTTGGTGAGTCTCTTGCGGGAATTAACCATTAGTTTGTGGATTTTTATTTTTATTTTTGTCTTGGTCATCTCATGTGATTTTTCTCTTTTAGGGCTGGTCAATATGTGATTGCTTATCACTCTGTGCCTGGTAGAGTTGGGCTGTTTGTGCCGGAGCTCCTACACCTTGCTTTCTTCCAGCTTTGCGCGACAGGCACGACCCCACCTTTAAAATTATTACAGGATCATGCTTCTAGCTTTAGTCGATCCAATATTACAGCAGTATAAAGGATGTTTTCCTTACTTCTTCAGTGATCTGGGACATCACCAGAATTTTGGGGGTCTGTCTCCAAGTTTAAGGTCGGAGCATGCCACTGTTGGGTCAGCTGTATCTTAAGCCCTGCATTCTAAATAATTTTAAAGCTAGAAACAAACCTGAAAACAATACTTTTTTTCCTAAGGTGTCCATAGGCAGGAACAGAATGGGATTGTAGGTCTGCACAAGCTTCAAAAATATTGATTTTTGGGGGTGGGGCTTTTACACAGAAACATCATATGACTGTCACAGAGACTCAGACAGAGACAGCTATTAACTGTAACTTAAGATCAGAGAAGCTAGAGACAAACAGTAAGACAGTTACCATATAATGAATACATTTTAGTCATCTCTGGATCATTGCCCATTAACACTTACATAAAAGAAAAGAATGAAAAAGGAAGAGGTGGAAAGATGAAAAGTGAGGGACAAAGAGAAACAATGAGTCGGAGGGTAGGTTGGGGAGGATAAGGGATCCCATCGACCTTATAACATTTGGCCAAGAACTATGTGAGAAAATATGACCACTACTGCCTTCTGATTCTGTGTTTGAGGCTTTAGTTGACTTTGAGTGGACCCATATTATAATTGCTATTTAACTGTATGGGGACTATACTGTATGGGAATTCTGCTGTCCATTTAAAGGAGACAACTGAAGCCTGAAAAACAATCCAGAATCAGAAGGCAACAAATATTACCCCCTCCTTTAATTCTGTATTGTTTTGAGGCATTAGTTGCCCTTTTAATTGTCCATTTAAAAGGCAAACTAAAGCCTCATTCTTTGGCACTCCGGAGTTTGGAAAACTACAACTCCAACATGCTTTAGTGGCTGGGAGTTGTAGTTTCCTGCAGTGGCAAGGAATTGCCACTGCAGGAATTACTGTACCTTCCCCCCTCTGAGAGCCACCCAGTGTTCAAGTTGCCTTCTCCTACCTTGGAGGATCTCTCTGAGTTCATCTGCTCTGCTTCCTCTGCCGTGTGCTCCGCATTCTCTGCTGGGCTGACGTCATACTCGTGCCGGCCCCACTTTCCGGCCCTGAGTAGTGATGTCAGCAGCAGAGGATGCGGAGCGAGCAGCCGCCGGAGCAGGTAGTCTTTGTATCGAGTATAACGAGATTCAGTTTTCAGGCTATTTTTTAGCCGGAAAAATCTCGGCTTATAATCATGTATATACGGTAATGATTTTTTAAAAACAGTTAAATGAAAAGTACCTGATACAGGGAGGTAGGA
Source organism: Hymenochirus boettgeri (assembly GCA_019447015.1). Classification (NCBI taxonomy): domain Eukaryota; kingdom Metazoa; phylum Chordata; class Amphibia; order Anura; family Pipidae; genus Hymenochirus; species Hymenochirus boettgeri. The sequence continues at coordinate 58,406,625 of CM033471.1, read as the reverse complement.
TTGGTACTTCCTAACTGCTTCTGCCAGTCTTCCTGAGTGATCAGCATGATCTTCAATACAGGAACGCTCAGTGCACTAACTGCAGATGAAAACTGTATGTGCAGTGGCGGCTCCAGCCTCAGATTTTTAGGGGGGCACAAAACATGGGCACAAAGGCCAACGAATGGGGACACAAAAATACCATTTATCTATGGCAGTATAAATAAATGTATTGTGTATGCAACAGCACACCACTTACAGTTATGGTAAGTAATTAAGTATAGAATCGAACTACATGATACCAAATTATTACATGATCACAAAAAACCCAACACATTACCCAAATAAATAGCACACATTAATAAGAAAAATAAATGCCTACCTTTTGCGACTATATTTATAACTATAATTCTTAGTTTATATTACACATACCTACAATAGTTATTCTACAAATCAGTTGAACTTTATACCCTTAGCATTCCTGCTGTACATAAGTGAGCTGCCATTTAAGGTACTGTATTGGTCCTTCTGTCCCATAATGCACACTAAACTGGAATGTTTCCTAACAGTAATTTCTACTGACTGGCTGTGGGATGGGTCACACACAGTCTCTTAGGGGTCCTGTAAACAGAAGTCAGAAATTCAAGAAGCATTTATTTGCTACAACAGAAAAAAAGCTGAATGGCAGGTTATTAGGTTAAGGTAATTAGGATGCTCCTTTATCCTAAAGGTATATGTATTTGCACTGAACTTCCCCTTTTAAAAACCGCTTAAGGGTGGCCTATTTTTATTTAGTGAGGTCCAACTCCTGTCTCCCCAAACTTCCAAGTTGGGGGCAATCAAGCTGGCAGTTGCTAGGTCCAGTTTATATAAGGCCTCACCCTAATTAATAGATTACAAGTCTTCTTAGGGCGGCTAGGCCCTCTCTGCACTGCGAGCTTACAAAACCCCCCACCAGGGGGCAGGAGTCAGGCCAGTCAAACAAACATATTCAGTTCAGGCCCGACTCTGACAGGCCCTCACCCCCATATATACAAGCCTTGCTTAGGGCGGCCAGAGTCTGCACAGCAGCAAACCCCCCAAACACCCAAAGGGCCAGGGGGGCAGGAGTCAGGCCAGCCCTGGCCAGGGACAGTCAAACATCATTCAGTTCAGGCCCTGGCACTGACTGTACAGGCCTCACCTTAATATATATAATACAAAGCATGCTTGGGGCGGCCAGTCCCTCTCTGCACACAGCGCAAACCCCCCTAACCACCAAGGGCCAGGCCCAGGCAGGGGGCAGGACGCAGGAGTCCAGGCCAGGCAAACATTATTCAGTTCAGGGCCTGGGCCCCTGGAAATGACTGTGTGTGGCACAGCAGACAGCAAGCTCCGAGTCCTCACTACCTAGACCTCCTCAGTCCCACTCCCGACCAACCCTCTCTTTCCTACCTCGTTAGAAGTTTTTAGCTGCTAAACAAAAATGGCGCGCAGACTCCTAAAATAGCACCATGGTGGGCGCGCCAGACTTTTTAAGGGCGGGGGGCGGGCGGGCCGCCGGGACCAGTACGCAGGCCAGTGAGTTACTAGCCAGTCATGTGATGTGTTAAAATGACCGGCACTCACATAGATCGACCATTCCCGAAACTGACCGCAGCAGCAAACCCAGAATGTGGCGTTTGTTTGTTCTTCTCTGCTGCTGGGCGTGGCTGCCTGCTGGCTCACAATCAGCTGACAAATTGTCTGCGGCTGATGTGATGGTGAGTACCGTCCGCGAGTCACTAAGTCCGCGCAGCGTGAGAGAGACAGTGAGAGAGAATAATAATTACAGGCTCGAGCCTCGATCAGGGAGGGATTCGGGGAGGAGGAGGAGATGGCGGACCGGGGGGGCACATGAGGGGGCACAGTATCTATGAGCTGGGGCACATGCCCATTGTGCCCCAGTGTAGTGCCGCCACTGTGTATGTGCTGTAGCTTCTAAATTAAACAATATGGGGAGTTAAAAGTAATCAATTCCGCACTGCCCCAGGTACTTTTTAGTATAGTTGTCTTTAAATAGGTACACTAGTGAGAGAACTGGCTGAGATTATACATTATCCTTTATAGAAGCGTTTCACTAGTGGCAAGCATTTTGTAGCCACTCAGAAAACAGACCTAAAAACCACCTGTAAATGTAAGCCCACATTCACACTAGAAGGGGCACTATTATGCAGGGGGAAAAATTGCACTTGTGTGTCCTGCTATATGTTAGCATTTTGTCAATGGTGTCCAATTCCAATGCTATTTTTACCAGTTTACTACATGCATTTGGTAACCAGTGATGTAAGGTAAGTTCAGGGGCGTATCTAGGGTCTAAGAAGATCAGGGGCACTTTCGGGATTCCATGTGCCGCGCGCTACAAAATTTTTAGGCCACGCCCCTTTCTCCATCCCAATTAGGCCACCACCACTATTACTTAATAGAGATGGCCAAAAAGACACAGACAGATAGACAACCACAACATAGACACACAGCCCGATAGTGCAAACAGACAGAAAGACAGTGAAACTACAGACAGAGATAGAGATCAGAGAGTTGGACAGAGAGACAAAATTAATGACACAAAGCACAGTAAAACTGGCAATTTCAATTATATACTGGTAGCAATTTGGTCATTTTAACTTATGCTGTGCCAGGGAGACCTTCTTGTACATCTACATGGACATCTGCCCCTATCTATCTCTATCATGTCCCTCTCTTTTCTCTCTGAATCTATCTCTCTCTGTCCTCTCTCTCTGTATATCTATCTCTGTCTATATATCTGCCTCTTGTTATCTATTTAAATAGTCTCTTGCTCTTGTCTATCTTGTCTATCTGTGTCTATCTGTGTTCTCTCTATCTATCTATCTATCTATGTAACTCTGCTTATCATCTATCTATCTATCTATCTATGTATTCTATCTAAGGGGCCATACACTATGCAATTTTGTTGTACCAATCGTCGTACGAACTCCACGATTGTACATCAATTGGATCGTTAATGGTATAAAATAAATCTGGTGAAATTAATTGAGAAGATCTGATTGAATCTGAAGGTGATCTGTCAGAACGGAAAAATTTTTATCTGCCTACAATAAAATTGTTTATGTGTATGGATGATTGCCCAACAAATGTCTTCTAACTCAATCCTGAAGTGTCAAATTAAAAACTTCCTGGAAAAAGCAGAGCTCACAGTCTGGAAGGTGTGAGACCATAGAGTGGTATATTGGTTCATGATGGCAATGTATGATGCGCGTACACATGACAAACAACAGGCGCATTAATGATGTACGAACACACATCGACATTCGTTAGCAAATAAAATATGAAAGAAAAACCAGCAAAACACAATCGCAAAACGCAATTCTTATTAGCTCACCATCGAGACCTCAACCCAAAAAAGTGCTTCATTTACATTCAGTCATTTTCGCCATATTACACTATCAGCAAACAATTGAATCTGCCAATAGGTGAAATTGGTGCTTTCTAGCGGCACATTCTATTCTGCAAACAAGTTAGATCTTACACACAATCTTATCGCATTAATGCCAGATTGTGCACAGCAATGGCACAACAATTTTTTGTCTGTCGTTAATGTCCGATGCTATGACGATGTTCCAATTAAATCTAGGTCAGGTAGGTCATAGTCCAATTTCATTGCACGTGGCCTTAACTGCATCATATCCGCATTTTTCTTATCCTATCGCTCTCTTCTCTACACTAACCTGCAATTATCTACGTGTCACTATCTATGCATCTCACCATATCACTTCTATTAACTTCTATGACAGTTATTGTATCTACCTATCTATCTAACGATGGCTATCTATCAACTCTGCTATCTATCTATCTATCTATCTAAATCTAATCTTCTGTCTCGCTTCTAAATATCTATCTAAACTCGTGCTATATGATATAAACTCTTATACTATACTAACTCTGCTATCTACCTATCTATCGATAATCATGCTATCATTCTACATCTGCTTTTATCAGTCGATCAACCTGCTATGTCTACACGAACTAATACTCTGATCATCTAACTCTGCTATTTCTTATCTATATATCTATACTCTGCTTTAGTCAATCTCTGCTGTCATTAACCATCTATCTATCTGCTATCTTATCTAACTATGCTATCTATCTACTGCGATCTAATCTGCATTTATCATCTAGTATCTATTCTATCAATCAACTTCTATCTATCTATCTATCTATCTATCTATCTATCTATCTATCGATCTACTCTGCTTATCATGCTATCTATATATCTAATCTATCTATCGACTTGCTGTCTATCTAACTCTATCTATTATCTAACTACTACTCATCTTTCCATATTCTCTCTATATCTACATCTATCTCTATATCTAACTTCTAATCTATCTATCTTATTCGTATCGAATCATATATTACTCTTTATTACTAATCCTACTATCTACATCTAATTGACTATCTATCACTAACTCTGTCTTATCTATTCTAATCTAATCTAAAAATCTGTTATCTATCTATTCTATCTATCATTTATCTATCTAAATTCTGCATGATTACTAACTAACTATCTAATCTCTATCTAACTATCATGCATCTATCTAACTTCTCTACTACTAACCTTCTATCTTAACTTTGTCCTATCTACTTATCTATTCTATCGACATCTATCTATTATATCTATCTATTATCTCTGCTATCTATCTATCTATCTATATTATCTAACTTGCTGACTATCTATCTAACTCTGCTGATTACGATTTATCTAATAACTCTGCTATCATCTACAACTCTGCTTCATACTCTACTCTACTATGCTATCTACTAACTCATGATTGATATATCTATCTATTACTAACTCTGCTATCTCCGATCTAATCTAAACTCTGCTATCTACTAACTCTGCTCATATACCTATCTAGCTAACCTCTGCTATTATCTAACTTGCGTCTATTATTTCTAATCTCTATCCTACTCTGCTATCTACCTTCTATCTACTCTGCAATCTATCTAATACTCTATCTATCATACTATCTATACTATATCTAAGCTCTATCTATTATACTCTGCTATCCTATCTATCAACTTGACATTCTCTAACTGCTATTACTATCTTAATCTGTTTCTTCTATCTATCTCATCTCATCGATCATCTCTGCTATCTATCTATCATCTAACTCTGACTATCTACTACTATGCTATCTAATATATCTATGCTAATATCTATCTATTACTTCTATTATCTACATATATCTAACTCCATATCTAAATCTGTATCCTATCTATCTATCTATCTATCTTATCTTATCTATTCTATTACAACTCTTGCTTCTAACTTGCTATCTATCTATAAACTCTGCTCATCTAATCTAACTGCTATCTACTCTATCTACTCATATCTATCTTATCTAATCAATCTACTACATCATCTATAATATTATCTATCTATCAACTCTGCTATCTATCTAACGCTGCTATCTCTAATCTGATTATCTATCATACTACGTCTAGCACTACTATGATCTATCATTTATCTATCTACTCTATGCTATCTTCTAGTCTAACTCTGCTACGTACTAGCTATATAACTCTGAGTATCTGACTCGAGTCTAACTCTGATCTATTTATATCACTGTTATCTGATCTATCATCTAATCTCATCGATCTATCTATCTGTTCTATCATTATCTATTCTAATCTATAAACTTATCATATATCTATCTATACTTGTCTAATCTATCAACTAATGGCTATCTATCTCAACTGCTACTTATCTACCTTCATACTCTGACTTATCTATATACTGCTATCTATTATCTTATCTATCTAATCTGCTATCATCTATCTATCTAAACTCGCTATCTATCTCAACTCTGCATCTCATCCTATCTATTACTATCTATCTGAACTATCTCTTATCTAACTCATACTATCTATCTAACTCTGACTGATCTACTATCTAACTTGCTTCCGCTATCTATCGTCTATATATCTTATCTATCTATTCTATCTAGATTACTCAACTTACTAATCTATCTAAATCTATCATCATCTATCTATTCTCTAGCATCAGTTATCATCTTCTATATTCTATGCTATCTATCTATCTAACTCTGCTATACCTATCTATCTAACCCATCTGACTACTACCGGATTACTATCTAATCTATTCTATCTATATTATTAACTATATCATCTCTAGCTACTTCTATCTAACTCTGACTATCTATCTAATCGACTTAATCTATACTTATCATCTAGATATGCTTATTCTAACCTGCTAGTACTAACTCTGCCATTATCTTATCATCTATTATCTCTATTATCTATTAGATCTTTATCTATCTATCTATCTATTCTATCTTCTATCTATCTAGATCTATCACTCGATGATTATCTCTCTATCTATCTATAGAACTCCTGTCATCTACATCTATTATCTAACTATTGCTATATCTATCTAACTCTGCTATCTCTATCTATCTAACTCTGCGATAGCGATCTATCTAGATGCTAATTATGCAATATATCGATCGATAGAACTTGCTAGCGATCTATCTAGCTAACTCGCGATCGTCTATCGAGAGAACGCGGCCTAGAGATCTAACTCGGGCTATCGATCGATCTAGTCGAGCTATCTAGCTAACTATGTAATTATCTATCTAACTCTGCTAGCGAACCTATCGATCGAACGTGCGATCGATCATAATCGAAACGAGGGGCGAGCGACCGATGCGAGCAACGAGGCGAGCGAGCGGAGCGACGGGCGAAGCGGCAAGCGAGCTAAGCGAGCGAGCGAACGCGGGCGAGCGAGCGAGAGAACTGCGAGCGAGCGAACGGGAGCGGAGCGAGCTAGGAGCGAACGCGGCGAGGAGCGCAACGCGGCGAGCCGAGCGAGCGAGCGAGCGAGCGAGCGAGCGAGCGAGCGAGCTACGAGCGAGCGGAGGAGGGAGCGAGCGAGCGCGGCGAGGATAGAGATCGACGAGCGAGCGAGCGAAGGAGCGAGCGAGAGAGCGAGCGAGCAACGGGCGAGCGAGTCGGTAGCGAGGAGCGAGCAGGCGAGCAGCGATGCGAGCGAGGCGAGCGAGCCGAACGCGGCGAGCGAGGAGCGACGCGGAGAGCCAGCGAGCGAACGGGCGAGGACAAGAGCGAGGCGAACGTTGGCTAGTCGAGCTGGCGAGCGAGGAGGCGAAGCTATCAAGCGAGCAGAGAGAGCGAGCGAGTCGTAGCGAGCGAACGCGAGAGCTAGCGAAAGGCGTCGACCCGCCGAACGAGCGAGCGAAGGGCGAGAGCGGGCTAGTGCGAGCTAGCAGCTGATCGATCGAGGGCGAACGCAAGATAGCTCTCGCACGTCCGAGAAGCGATCCGCCCCCCCCCCCCCCCCCCCCCCCCCCCCCCCCCCTCCCCCCCCCCCCCCCCCTCCCCCCCCTTTCTCCCCCCCCCCCTCCCCCTCCCCCCTCCCCCCCCCTCCCCCCTCCCCCCTTTCTCTCTCCCCCCCCGTCCGCCCCCCCCCTCATCCTGTCCCCTCCCCCTCTCCCCTCTCTCCCGCCCCTTCTCCTCTCCTTCCCCTTTTCTCTTATCTATCTATCTTAACTCTGCTATCTATCTAAATGCTATCTATCTAGCTATCTATTTATCTATCTATCTATCTATCTATATATCTATCTATCTATCTATATATCTATCAAACTCTGCTATCTATCTATCTATCGATACTATCATCTATCATATATCTATTATCTATCTACATCTATCTAACTATGCTATCATCTATCTAACTCGCATCTACTAATCTATCTAACTCTGCTATCTATCTTATCAATCTGCTATCTACCTATCTATCTAACTATGCATCTATCTAACCATGCTATAGAGCTATCATCTAACTCTGCTATCTATCTATCAACTTGCGATCTATCTAATCTGCTATTATCTAACTGCTATTACCTATTATCGACTCTGCTTTCTATCTATCTAACTCTGCTATCAATAGCGGATCTAACTGCTGCCAATATCTAGTCTAATCTGCTATTATTATATCTATCTAACTCTGCTATCTATCTATTAACTCGGCTATCTTCGAATCTGATCTATCTTACTCTGCTAGTAATTATCTATCTAACTCTGTATAACTAGATATCTAAAAAAAACCTTGCTTAGATATAACTATGAATATCTATCTATCTATCTCTAACTCTGCTATCTACCTATCTATTCTTAACTCTGAAAATCTAGATATCTACCTATCATATCTAAACTCGTATCTTTTATCTATCTATATATCTAATCTACAATCTACTATCTATCTAACTCTGCTATGTATCTATCAACTCTGCTGTCCGAGCATCGATCTATCCAACTCTGCTATCTATCTAACTGATATCTATAACAGCTATCATCTAAATCTGAATCGAGATAACTCTGCGATCCTATCTTCTATTATATTCTCGGCTATCTAATCTAAATATGCTATACCTAATCGATCGAACTCGGCTATCTATTTTCTATCTAGCTAGCGTCGAGATATAGAAATCGAGCGGATTCTTGCTAATTGAATAGAGCGATATATCATTATCGAGTAGTCTGATGCTAGCGATCGACGAGCTATCATTAAACTGCTATCTATTATCTATTATCTATCTATTCTAACTCTGCTATCTATCTATTATCTATCTATTGATCTATCTAACTATGCTATAGATCTATACCTCTGCTATATTACCCTATGCTATTTAACTCTGCTATCTATCTATCGAACTCTGCTATCTACCTATCTATCTAACTCTGCGATCTATATAATTGCGATTTCTATAAACATTATCTATCTATCTAACTCGGCTATCATTATCTACTCTGCTATTATCTATCTATCTAATCTGCTATCTATCTATCTAACTCTGCTGTATCTATTAACTAGCTTCTATCTAACTTGCTATCATTCGATCTGTCTAAACTCTGCTATTACCATCTATTAACTCTGTTATTCTATGAACTCTGCTATCTTCATATCTAAACTCTGCTATCTACTGGGTTGAGCCCTTACTCTGCCATCTTTTAAATACTTTTGATTTAAATTGAATTCAACACTATGGCCAGATGATCATTAACCACTCAAAAACTCACATGATTCAACAAATTTTGACATGACATCTTATAATTGAGATCCCCCCCCCCCATATTTATTAGTGTCGGCAATGTAGAAAATACTGATAGAAGCGGATAATCAAACACTACCTGCTTATACTGCCAAGCTGAACGCTCAATACCCAAAGTAACAATGAACAATGGAATATATTTTAAGAGCTACAACTTCTAAGCAGATGGTAAGATATCCCACCTGAATACATAAAATATTTCCAACAGCATAGAATCTATGCTGGAGAACCAGGAACTATGAACAATCTAATATGCTGTTGGTTGTACACTTCTCAAATTTCCAAACATTTATGTGATCTCACCCATGAAAATAACACGTGGCAACCAGTTTTATATCATTAAAGGATAAGTGCACTGTAAAATCAAGTTATTTTCATTTTGGAGCTGCAGCTTAAAAATACTGTTGCCATATTTTTTTACCATGCCCCTCCAGAGCCTACCTTTGTGCCTTGAAAGTTGCTGACATCTTGTTTGGTGAATGTTAGCTAGCTCCGCCCCTCTGAGATTTCCTCTGCTTTCTCCTGCTTGAGCCTCAAACAGTAATGCCTGTGAGTTCCGTGAACTCTCCTGCTTGAGCATCAAACAGTAATGCATGTGAGTTCCGTGCACATGTGTGTGCATGAAACTCACAGGCATTATCGTTTGAGGCTCAAGCAGGAGAGAGCAGAGGAAATCTCAGAGGGGCGGAGCTTAACATTCAGCAAACCAGTAACAAGATGTCAACAACTTTCAAGACACAAAGGTAGGCTCTGGAGGGGCATAGGTAAAAAAAAAATATGGCAAAAGTATTTTTAAAGCTGCAGCTTCCAAATGAACATAACTTGATTTTACAGTGCACTTATCCTTTATCTATGCTACCTGAATCAGCAACCTCTAATATAAAAAAGCTTTGTTTTTTTCCCCAGTCTTTATTGTAATTTTTTAATATAACAATGAGCAACAAAAGCAATAATATAGACTTAAAGGGGAACTGCGGTCTTCATACAAGTGACCTTTATAAAAAAGGGTACACTCCTACCTTTAAATTTTTTTTTTTATAAACATATTTTTATTGGGCATAAGGGCATAGCACCCAGCCACTGGTTCAGATATGTTGATGACACCTGGGTTAAAATCCACCAGAAGGAAGTACAAGCTTTCACAGAACACATTAATGCGGTGGACCAAAACATTAAATTCACAAGGGAAGAGGTACAAAACAACAAACTGGCTTTCATTGCTGAAATGTACATTTAGGGCACGGCCACACTGCAACGCACCTGAATCGCACAAGATATACAGCGTTTGTGCTTGCGATTTGTCCATTGTCATTATGAAAACGCATGCGATTGAACAAAAAATGCATGCGTTACCAAATTGCTGACACATGCGTGAATCGCAACACACCCAAAATCGCAAGATATTGGTATGTTGCAGCGATTTCAATACAATTGGAAAATTGTAATCGCCTGAAAAAATTTGCACCATTTTTAACGATAAGACATAGGTTTGTATATGTGTTCGGGTCTTAAAGGCAAAGGTGGGAACCCTAGTTGGAAGAGTGATTTTCTTTATGCAAAACTTCCCACAGGCAGCCTTTCTGCTGCATTAATTTTATAGAACATGTTTGCGTTCCCTCTAACAGAGCTGCAAATGGCATACCCTCTAACATTCAACTTTAATACATACACTTATAGAGCATGGTGCAGTGCTGCAGGTGGAGGATAATATAATGGCCCTGGTCTTAGCACAGCTCTGTGCAAAGTATTTCTCTGTGTAATGCATTTCTTAGCTTGTTGTTTTTATATAGACATCTGAATCAAAAACACACTCTTCCTACCCTCCAACATTCCCTTTAATAAGGTATACTGATGAGAAATGCATTGCACAGAGCTGTAGATCAGGTTCACTTCACTATCCTCCCCCTACAGTTCTGCCCTATGTTGTTTCTATAAAAACACACTCTTCCTACCCTCCAACATTCCCTTTAATAAGGTACACTGATGAGAAATGCATTGCATTGAGCTGGTGCCAAGTTCAGGCTCACCTCTCTATCCTTCCCCTACCGTTCTGCACCATGTGGTTCCTATAAAAACAAACTCTTCCTACCCTCTAACATTCCCCTTTAAGAAGCTACACTTTCCACTAATATTGCTACAGCTGATAGGGAGGGCTAGAGACCTTCACACTACAGGCCATATTTATAAAGGTGCGGTATCGCCTTCTTTAGCGATCGTTATGGCGATCATCAATTTATGATCACTAACGTAAATCTTGTAAATGTACAATAGCCAATGTAAATCTACGACCGCCCGTAGAATATCATTACGGTAGTTTATTACCACATGTTATGGTGTACTACTGCCACGGTTGTACAGTAACGAAAACCCGCAGTATCGCAAGTTTTTAAATATGGCCCTCCATCACTTAAACAATACACTGCAGGTGAAACATACAAAGACCCAGGTCTGTAACTGTGAATAGTGAAGGTTTATTGCAAAACATGCATGCTACATGTTTCTGACCCACTTGTCCTTCCTCAAGTGCTTGAAACATGTAGAATGCAAGTTTTGCAATAAACTTGCAATATTCCAAGCTACAGACTTGTGTCTTTGTATGTTTTTAAATTTATTGTTTATATATCAGATTTGGTGGAGTGAAAGCCGTAGGTGAGACATACATTATTTCAGATCCGGACAAACACTAGATACCCAGACCTATATACATCACACTACAACACTGCTACTAGAGCTGCACCACCAATTTAAATATTGATGATTTAATATATTCCTACATCATAGGGGTTAAGAGGTGGGAGTGGAAATCACACAGGTTCTGAAAATATAATCAAGATAAAAGTACTGGCAGACAAGGGAAAATGTCAGCTTCAGATTAGGGGAACAAACAGAACCTAAAATGAGCTCATAGAGGTAAAGAAAAGGCCCCTGAATGGAATCTTGCATGGTGAGAAGGATGTTGAGGCAATATGCTTGTGAAGGTTCTCATTCATCCAGGTCATGGTATATCTGTTGTATTCAATTAGATCAACTGGACTTGAAATGTAGTTCTTGAAGACGTTTCGCTAGTCATCCGACTGGCTTTCTCAATTCAGAATGACTTGTACAAGAATCTGTGGCAATTATGTACCCTGGAACATAATTGCCACAGATTCTTGTACAAGTCATTCTGAATTGAGAAAGCCAGTCGGATGACTAGCGAAACGTCTTCAAGAACTACATTTCAAGTCCAGTTGATCTAATTGAATACAACAGATATACCATGACCTGGATGAATGAGAACCTTCATAAGCATATTTTTATTGGTTTTGCAAACATAATATAATAACAAATTGATTGTCGTCACATGAAATGTTTTCAAACAGTTATGACATTTCAATCAATTACAATTTTCAGCTGGTCATCATGTTACAAATGTCAAATGTCATTTAAAACAACACTAAAGCGACCACTTATTTATTGGATTAAAAAGTGTTTTTTAAACTAAAGGGGGGTGAGGAAAGATGGTTGGGTATGCAAAGATACAGGTACATTTCTACTTAAAGAGTGAATATTTATTTTTTTGATTTATGTAGTGCGTTTACTATCATTTTTGAGTTCCAGAGCTTTCCACATATTTCTAATTTGTTTCGTGATTTTCACATCATAGATCTGGTATCTGTGTACCAGTATTCCTAGTTATAATAGAATTGTTCAAATTTGTTTTTGGGAAATTGCATACATTTTTTTTATATTGCATGTTTATAGTTAATTGTTTTAGAATTTTTGTTACATTTGGAATTTTATTAGTTAGCCAGTTTTTGGCTATTGTTGTTTGTATTATAATAATTATGTGGTAAACTATTGTTTTTTGTTCCACAGGTAAATTATCAAGGTCCATCAGGAGCAGGGTAAGTTGTGTGTTAAGTGGGAATTTCGTTTTGAATAAGTTTTGTAGAAAGCTCTGTACCTTTATCCACATTTTTTTTTAGTCTTATACAACTCCACCAGATGTGTATTCGTGTTCCTGGTTCCCATCTGCACCTCCAACATGTTGGTGATACCGATGTGAACCATTTAGTCAATTGTGTTGGTATCCTATGGAATCTATAAAGAATTTTTCTAGACATTGTCCAATGGACAGTGACTTGGACATTTGTACTTTGTTCCATTGATCTTCTGTGAACGATTGTTTCAATTCAGTTTCCCATTTATTGATGTAGTTGTTTGTTGGTAGTTCGTTTTTGTTATTTATCACTAGATAGATAGATAGGACTTAGTTGTTTTTTAAACTAATTAGTTTTACGTATCATGTTCAATATATTATCTGTTTCATCTCTTTCTTTCTTTTTCTCTTTTTCCGTTCCTTTAACATTTTTGGTTATATGAGGGTTTTGTGTTCAAGGTTAAGTGGGTAATCCCATCAGTAACAATTACAATAAGAGTTATAGCTCTGGCCATGGGCGGAGAGGGAGAGCCAGGGGCAACTCCCGCTGGGCTCCGCTCCTCCCGGTCCCTCCAGCCTCTTGATTATTTAATCAATGAAGTTTGACACTTGTTTTGAATCTTATATCTAGGTTAATAGTTTCTAGTATTGTTTGTACTAGGGGGGAGGGGGAAAAAAGGGTGATTTTTATTAATACCCCCACCCCCATAAAATTATGCAACACATTTTAATAGTCTCCTCAATTGCAAACATTAGCTTTCCACAAAGAGTCAGTTGAATTACAACAGTTATCTTGTGATTTAAACTTAACTGAACTTATTAAACCGTTTGGATAATGCATTTTGATAGCGTTTCTTATTAGAAACTTTAGTAATTGCAAGCATCAGCAGTTTGTAGAGCATCACCTGAACTACAACAATTATCATGTGTTGTTTTCTTAACTATGTATAGCCTATTGGAAATGTTTAGCCGTTTAAGTATTACTTTCTAATAATGTTTCTCATTAAAAATTTCAGCAATTGCAAGTATTAACACCCCGCAGGGTATTACCTAAGTTTTGACTCCTATTATGTGTTTTTGTCTAAAGCTACTGAAAAACACCAGTCTTGCAAATAAAAGGTGTTTATTCAGACATTAAGTCCAACACCAAATGTAACGTTTTGGTGCTATGTGCACCTTCATCAGACATAATCAAACATTAAAAGAGAAAAAAAAATGTTTTGTATTTTTTAATATTATATATGGGGGTCATTTATCCTTTAAATGTGATATATGAATGTTTTTTACGTGATTAGCCACTAGATGGCCATCTGTCTCTGGTCTATTTAAGGGGCGGTCCGCTCTTTTAATGTTTGTTCATGTCTGTATAACAATTATCATCCATTTTTGTCTTGATTGCATATAGATCTCTTTTTTCCCCCTTTTTCCTCTTTAAACTTATTTAACCTTTTAAGTAATGCCTTTAAGTGTCGGTTCTCTTTAGGTATCTCACCAGCCACTGACATTACAAGTTTGTGGAGTGTCGCATGAACTGTAATAATTGTCATGCCTTTCTGTCTCGACTAGAGATAACCTTGTTGTTTAATTGTTTAGGTATATCCTTTTAATAACAGCTCTCATTAAGAGTTTCAACATTTGCAAATATCATTCATTTATATAATGTCACTTATATTATAAAAATTATTATGCTTTTTTATGTTAACTACATATAACCTTGATAGATATTTATTAGAGATGTCTGTCTTTTTATTCACTGGTTTGGTTAGTAGTTGTTTATCATATCCAACCTTAAGAAGAGTTTGGATGTTTTGTTTTGATGATTTTAACATCTTGGTGAAGATCTTTTCCAGTCTCTTGGTTTTTTTTGGTTGGTGTTGATCTTGGTTTGTTTGAGTTGTTTTTATTAGTTGTTAAGTTCCAGGTCTCAATTTCCTGGGTTGCTTCTTTCATTGTGTTAAAAATATAAGTTTTCCCTTCTTTGTTGATTATGAGTTTCACTGGGAATCCCCATTTGTAGTTTATGTTCTTTTCTCTCAGTAGTTGGGTAATCAGTTGAAAAGTCTTTCTTGTTTGTATAGTCGTTGCTGAGAGGTCTGGGAAACATTGTAGGTTTTTATATTTTTCTGGTAGAGAGTTTTTTTTGTCTTGCAATTTGTGTTATTTTGTCTTTAACCTGGAAAAAATGGAACCTTGTAATCACGTCCCTCGGTACTGAGAGTGGTGCAGATTTAGGTTTGGGTAACCTATGGGTTCTGTCCAGGGTAGAGTCTATCTCAGATATAGAGGGTATTAAGTCTTTAATAAGCGTTTTAATATATTTTTCCAAATCTTCTTGCTTTATTGACTCTGGAATACCCCTTATTTAAAGATGATTTCTCCCAGATCTGTCTTCCAGGTCTGCTAATTTATTTTTGAGTATTTGAACTGTGTCTGAGAGTTCATAATGTTCATCTAGTAAATCACTGAAAGATCCAGTGAACTCCATCATTTTATTTTCCACATGATCTGTTCTTTGCATTAGCTCTGTAATGTCTTTTTGTAAGGGTTGTAATAGACTTATTATGTCTGTTTTGAAAGTTTTGTTTTGCGTTATCAGCATATTTTTAAGTGTACTTTCAGTTACTGGAGAGTCTGAAGCAGGGAAATCTGATAAGGAGCATGTTTGATCAGATATGTCCCTGGTGAATAAAAAGGTTTGTTTTCCCTCCTGTTCCATGTTTTCCCCAAATATATTTGTTTCCCTTGCTTCTTTTATTGAAGCTTTCTGGGAATGTAACTTTTGAACTACAACTCTGCTGTTGAGCTGAGAGTATTTCACAGTCTGAGTTGTCAGATTGGTGTGGGGTATCAAAGTTACAGTCATTTTGGTTTTGTATTATTAGTATGTCTATAGGGTCTTTTGTAATTTGTTTTAAGTTCTCAAAAATCCCCTCAATATAGTCAGACATGTTTTTTTTTGTCAGGCATGGCTGTGTTTTGTAAGTTGCACTTACTGTTTGCTGGAGATGTCTGGCTGAGATCCTCCGTGCTCTGTGGAGGTTCAGGGGATGAGGAGTTGTTAAGGTAGTTGTTTTCTTATATTTGCTGTTTATTTGTTGTGTCCTTTTTGCCCTCTTTTGTTTTTGGTGTGTTTTCTTGCTCCGGTTCTGGGGAGGACCTTGTGGTGCCGGCGCCATCTTGGATTGCGGGTCTGCTTGGTGAGTCTCTTGCGGGAATTAATCCATTAGTTTGTGGATTTTATTTTTTTTATTTTTGTTCTTGGTCATCTCATGTGCTTTTTCTCTTTTAGGCTGGTCAATATGTGATTCGCTTATCACTCTGTGCCTGGTAAGTTGGGCTGTTTGTGCCGGAGCTCCTACACCTTGCTTTCTTCCAGCTTTGCGCGCAGGCCACGACCCCACCTTTAAAATTATTACAGGATCATGCTTCTAGCTTTAGTCGATCCAATATTACAGCAGTATAAAGGATGTTTTTCCTTACTTCTTCAGTGATCTGGGACATCACCAGAATTTTGGGGGTCTGTCTCCAAGTTTAAGGTCGGAGCATGCCCACTGTTGGGTCAGCTGTATCTTAAGCCCCTGCACTTCTAAATAATTTTTAAAGCTAGAAACAAACCTGAAAACAATACTTTTTCTTTCCCTAAGGTGTCCATAGGCAGGAACAGAATGGGATTGTAGGTCTGCAGCAAGCTTCAAAAAATATTGATTTTTGGGGGTGGGGCTTCTTACACAGAACATCATATGACTGTCACAGAGACTCAGACAGACAGCTATTAACTGTAACTTAAGATCCAGAGAAGCTAGAGACAACATGTAACGACAGTTACCATATAATGAATACATTTTAGTCATCTCTGGATCATTGCCCATTTAACACTTACATAAAAAGAAAAGAATGAAAAAAGGAAGAGGTGGAAAGATGAAAAGTGAGGGACAAAGAGAAACAATGAGTCGGAGGGTAGGTTGGGGAGATAAGAGGATCCCATCGACCTTATAACATTTGGCCAAGACTATGTGAGAAAATATGACCACTACTGCCTTCTGATTCTGTTGTTTTGAGGCTTTAGTTGAACTTTGAGTGGACCCATATATAATTGCTATTACTGTATGGGACTACTACTGTATGGGAATTCTGCTGTCCATTTAAAGAGCAACTGAAGCCTGAAAACAATCCAGAATCAGAAGGCAACAATATATACCACCCTCCTTCTAATTCTGTATTGTTTTGAGGCATTAGTTGCCCTTTAAATTGTCCATTTAAAAGGCAACTAAAGCCTCATTCTTTGGCACTCCGGATGTTTGGAAACTACAACTCCCAACATGCTTTAGTTGCTGGGAGTTGTAGTTTCCTGCAGTGGCAAGGAATTGCCACTGCAGGAATTACTGTACCTTCCCCCCTCTGAGAGCCACCCCAGTGTTCAAGTTGCCTTCTCCTACCTTGGAGGATCTCTCTGGTTCATCTGCTCTGCTTCCTCTGCCGTGTGCTCCGCATTCTCTGCTGGCTGACGTCACTACTCAGTGCCGGCCCCACTTTCCGGCCCTGAGTAGTGATGTCAGCCAGCAGAGGATGCGGAGCGAGCAGCCGCCGGAGCAGGTAAGTCTTTGTATCGAGTATAAACCGAGATTCAGTTTTCAGGCTATTTTTTTAGCCGGAAAATCTCGGCTTATAATCATGTATATACGGTAATGATTTTTTAAAAACAGTTAAAATGAAAAGTACCTGATACAGGGAGGTAGGATTGGTACTTCCTAACTGCTTCTGCCAGTCTTCCTGAGTGACTCAGCATGATCTTCAATACAGGAACGCTCAGTGCACTAACCATGCAGATGAAAACTGTATGTGCAGTGGCGGCTCCAGCCTCAGATTTTTAGGGGGGCACAACATGGGCACAAAGGCCAACGAATGGGGCACAAAAATACCATTTATCTATGGCAGTATAAATAATGTATTGTGTATGCAACAGCTACACCACTTACAGTTTAATGGTAAGTTAATTAAGTATAGAATCGAACTACATGATACCAAATTATTACATGATCACAAAAAAACCCAACACATTACCCAAATAAATAGCACACATTAATAAGAAAAATAAATGCCCTACCTTTTGCCGACTATATTTATAACTATAATTCTTAGTTTATATTACACATACCTACAATAGTTATTCTACAAATCAGTTGAACTTATACCCTTAGCTATTCCCTGCTGTCACATAAGTGAGCTGCCATTTAAGGTACTGTATTGGTCCTTCTTCCCATAATGCACACTAAACTGGAATGTTCCTAACAGTAATTTCTACTGACTGGCTGTTGGATGGGTCACACACAGTCTCTATTAGGGGTCCTGTAAACAGGAAGTCAGAAATTCAGAAGCATTTATTTCTACACAGACAAAAAGCTGAATGGGCAGGTTATTAGGTTAAGGTAATTAGGATGCTCCTTTATCCTAAAGGTATATGTATTTGCACTGAACTTCCCCTTTAAAACCGCTTAAGGTGGCCTTATTTTTATTTAGTGAGGTCCAACTCCTGTCTCCCAAACTTCCAAGTTGGGGGCAATCAAGCTGGCAGTTGCTAGGTCCAGTTTATAATAAGGCCTCACCCTAATTAATATATACAAGTCTTGCTTAGGGCGGCTAGGCCCTCTCTGCACTGCAGCTTACAAACCCCCCACCAGGGGGGCAGGAGTCCAGGCCAGTCAAACAAACATCATTCAGTTCAGGCCCTGACTCTGACAGGCCTCACCCCCATATATACAAGCCTTGCTTAGGGCGGCCAGAGTCTGCACAGCAGCAAACCCCCCTAACCACCAAGGGCCAGGGGGGCAGGAGTCCAGGCCAGCCCTGGCCAGGACAGTCAAACATCATTCAGTTCAGGCCCTGGCACTGACTGTAACAGGCCTCACCTTAATATATATAATACAAGCCTTGCTTGGGGCGGCCAGTCCCTCTCTGCACAGCAGCAAACCCCCCTAACCACCAAGGGCCAGGCCCAGGGCAGGGGGCAGGACGCAGGAGTCCAGGCCAGGCAAACATTATTCAGTTCAGGCCCTGGGCCCCTGGAACTGACTGTGTGTGGCACAGCAGACAGCACAGCTCCGAGTCCTCACTCCTCAGACCTCCCTCAGTCCCACTCCCGACCCTAACCCTCTCTTTCCTTACCTCGTTAGAAGTTTTAGCTGCTAAAAAAAATGGCGCGCAGACCTCCTAAAATAGCACCATGGTGGCGCGCACCATGACTTTTTAAGGGCGGGGGGCGGGCCGCGGGACCAGTGCGCAGCCAGTGAGTTACTAGCCATGTCATGTGATGTTAAAATGACGGCACTCACATAGTCGACCATTCCCGAAACTGACCGCAGCAGCAAGCCCAGAATGTGGCGTTTGTTTGTTCTTCTCTGCTGCTGGGGCTGGCTGCCTGCCTGGCTCACCATCAGCTGACAAATTGTCTGCGGCTGATGTGATGTGAGTACCGTCCGCGAGTCACTAAGTCCGCGCAGCGTGAGAGAGACAGTGAGAGAGAAATAATTACAGTGCTCGAGCCTCGATCAGGGAGGGATTCGGGGATGGGAGGGAGATGGCCGGACCGGGGGGGCACATGAGGGGGCACAGTATCTATGAGCTGGGGCACATGCCCCATTGTGCCCCAGTGTAGTGCCGCCACTGTGTATGTGCTGTAGCTTCTAAATTAAACAATATCGGGAGTTAAAAGTAATCAATCCTACCTACCTGCCCCAGGTACTTTTTTAGTATAGTTGTCTTTAAATAGGTACACTAGTGAGAGAACTGTGCTGAGATTTATACATTATCCTTTATATGAAGCGTTTCACTAGTGGCAAGCATTTGTAGCCACTCAGAAAACAGACCTAAAACCACCCCTGTAAATGTAAGCCACATTCACACTAGAAGGGGCACTATTATGCAGGGGGAAAATTGCACTTGTGTGTTCCCTGCTATATGTAGCATTTTGTCAATGGTGTCCAATTCCAACTGCTATTTTTACCAGTTTACTACATGCATTTGTAACCAGTGATTTAATGATAAGTTTCAGGGGCGTATCTAGGGTCTAAGAAGATCAGGGGCACTTTCGGGTATTCCATGTGCCGCGCGCTACAAAATTTTTAGGCCACGCCCCTTTCTCCATCCCAATTAGGCCACACCCACTATGTACTTAATAGAGATGGCAAAAAAGACACAGACAGATAGACAACCACAAACATAGACACACAGCCCGATAGTGATAAACAGACAGAAAGACAGTGAAATACAGACAGAGATAGAGATCAGAGAGTTGGACAGAGAGACACAAATTAATGACACAAAGGCACAGTAAACTGGCAATTTCATTATATACTGGTAGCAATTTGGTCATTTTAAACTTACTGCTGTGCCAGGGAGACCTTCTTGTACCTTCTACATGGACCTCTGCCCCTATCTATCTCTATCTGTCCCTCTCTTTCTCTCTGTATATCTATCTCTCTCTGTCCTCTCTCTCTGTATATCTATCTCTGTCTATATATCTGCCTCTTGTTTATCTATTTAACTATGTCTATCTGCTTCTTGTCTATCTTGTCTATCTGTGTCTATCTGTGTCTCTCTATCTATCTATCTATCTATGTAACTCTGCTATCTATCTATCTATCTATCTATCTATCTATCTATCTAAAGGGGCCCATACACTATGCAATTTTGTTGTACAATCGTCGTACGAACTCCACGATTGTACATCAATTGTATCGTTAATGGTATAAATAAATTCTGGTGAAATTAAATTGAGAAGATCTGATTGAATCTGAAGGTGATCTGTCAGAACGGAAAATTTTTATCTGCTACAATAAAATTGTTTATGTGTATGGATGATTGCCCAACAAATGTCTTCTAACTCAATCCTGAAGTGTCAAATTAACAACTTCCTGGAAAAAGCAGAGCTCACAGTCTGGAAGGTGTGAGACCATAGAGTGTATATTTGGTTCATGATGGCAATGTATGATGCGGTACACATGACAACAACAGGCGCATTAATTGATGTACGAACACACATCGACATTCGTTAGCAAATAAAATATGAAAGAAAAACCAGCAAACACAATCGCAAATTACTTCATTCTTCATTACCATTCGAGACCTCAACCCCAAAAAGTGCTTTTTACATTCGTCATTTTCGCCATATTACACTATCAGCAACAATTAAATCTGCCCAAATATGGTGAATTGGTTGCTTTCTAGCGGCACATTC
The DNA here is from genome assembly GCA_019447015.1 of Hymenochirus boettgeri. Lineage (NCBI taxonomy): Eukaryota > Metazoa > Chordata > Amphibia > Anura > Pipidae > Hymenochirus > Hymenochirus boettgeri. The sequence continues at coordinate 58,385,342 of CM033471.1, read as the reverse complement.
TATTCTGCAACAATTTAGATCTTACACAATCATATCTGCCTATTAATGCCAGATTGTGCACAGCAAATGGCAACAATTTTATTGTGTTCGTTAATGTCCGATTGTATGACGATTGTTTCCAATTTAAATCTGGTCGGTAGTTCATAGTCCAATTTCATTGCATCGTGTATGGGCCCCTTAACTCTGCTATCTATCTATCTATCTCTGCTATCTATCTACCTATCTATCTATCTAACTCTGCTATCTATCTATCTATCTATCTATCTAACTCTGCTATCTATCTATCTACTATATCTATCTATCTATCTATCTATCTATCTATCTATCTATCTCTATATCTATCTATCTCTATATCTATCTATCTATCTATCTATCTATCTATCTACGATATTTTACAAAGTGAATACATTTGTGTAAATATTTTATTATATATGTTCATGGGACAATACTGAAGATTTGACACTTTGATACAATGTAAAGGAGTCAGCGTACAGCTCATATAACAGTGTAAATTTCAACAAACAGCCATTAATGTCAAAACCACTGGCAACAAAAATAAGTAGATATGAAAAATCTTGCTCAAAGTGTCAGTATTTTGTGTGGCCACAATTATTTTCCAGCAATGCTTTAACTCTCTTGGTCATGGAGTTCAGTAGAGCTTCACATGTTGCCCACTCCTCCATGACCACAACACGGAGCTGGTGGATGTTAGAGGCCTTGTGCTCCTTCACCTTCCGTTTAAGGATCCCCACAGGTGCTTAATAGGGTTTAGGTTAATATCCTTAAAGGGGAACTGTGGTCCAAAAATAACTTGAGGTAAATTGATAGGAATTGCTCCCCTGAGATTTTTTGCAATTTATTTCTATTGTTTATTTTGCATAGTTTTGAAGATATTTACATTTTTGTGTGTGATATGGCAGCAGCATCACCAGGTACCCTGCACTACCCTGCTTCCTGCTCTGAAACTGTCAGTCAATCTGTCCCGTTTCTCCTCCTCCCCTTTGCAGCCCCCCTGGTCCCTTCCACTCATGGACCCCATGGTCCCTCCAGTGGCAGGCCCCCATGGTCTATTATCTTACAGCCCCATGTGGCCCTGCCCACTCGCGGGTGTCGTTGCCCTGCCCACATGCAGGTGTCGTGGCCCCACCCACTCATGGGTGTCATGACCCCGCCCATTCATGGGTGTTGTGGCCCCACCCGCAGGTGTCAAAGCCCCACCCACTAATGGGTGTCAAAGCCCCGCCCACTCACAGGTGCCATGGGTTACTCAGACCCCCCTTCCCTACAGAAAACTCTGTGGAAACAGCCTTTTCTCACTCTGCCTGAAAAGGCTGTTTTCACACAGCGAAAGAGAAGGGCTGTAGATTCCCTTACCTTCTCTGTCAGAACTTCACACAGCAGAGGGGAGGAGGGACTTCCTGTCTCCCTCACACACTGAGGGATTCTGAGGCTGTGCTCGTCGGCGGCACTGTGCAGGAGAAGCCTCAGGAATGTCACAAGTCAGCCTCCCACCCATTAACTTTCTGGTCAGTCATTTCTGTATATCTTGGGCTGTGGAGCATGTAGAGAGGTGGTTGATGGCTCGTTTAAAAGTTAGGAAACTGGCCTTTCATTTAAGCTTAACTTGTTTGGAGACCACAGTTCACTGGATACCACAGTTCCCTCTTTTATGGAATGCTCCCACTTTTACTGTGCTGATACAAACAAGAAAATACACAATGTTTTGGTGCACAGGCCTCCACAAAGGTCTGTGCACTGAAATGTTGTGTGCTTTCTTGTTTGTATCTGCACAATAAAATTGAGAGCACCAGTGGCATAACTAGGAATCACTGGGCCCCCCAGCAAAACTATGATGGGGCCCCTATCCGTGCTTCATCCACAGGGGATTTCTGGGAGGAGGCTATTTCTGTCATAGGAAAAATAGGAAGATGGGGCCCCTTTGGCTCCTGGGCCCCCCTGCTCCCCTGTAATTATGCCCCTGGGGAGCACCCTATTAAGCAGGACTGGACAGCCCTTTCATTTCATTATCAAGGTTAGACATGTTCCAAACTCGGACGTTTCCTTTTTGGATTTACGGAACTTGGGAAAAACCCAAAGATCCGAAAATCCGAAAACAGAACTTACTTCTGAGGGATACAGAATATAACCCATTGAAAATAACTTCGTATGTCATTGAACGTACAAGGTTATTTTCGAGGCTTACCGGAAATAACTTCTTACATTCTGTAACCCTCGAAAATACATTCTGAAGTTCCGAAATGATATATATATCGTTTAAAATGGTGCTAATTTTGCCACAACCAATCAGATATCATTTAACATTTGAAAACTAACATCTGATTGGTTGGGGCAAAATTAGCACCATTTTAAACGATATGAACTTTTATTGAATCTCCCTGATAATATTCAATATGCAATATCAGGGCACACTCCACTTGTATAGCCCAAGGTGCTACCATTTGATTCAAATACAGTATTATATCAGCAATATAGATGCACACACCGGGTCTCTGTGATACATTTATTCAGTGCATATATATGGCAAGGCAGTGGTCATCTTGGGGTGTGTGTTGGGGTCATTATCATGTTGGAATACTGCTCTGTGGTCCAGTTTCTGAATGGAGGGGTTCACTCTCTGATTCAGTATGTCACAGTACATGTATATGGTTCCCTCAGTGAAATGTAGCTCCCCAGTGCCGGCAGTACTCATGCAGCCCCAAACCACTACATTCCTCAACTGGTTGCGTCACACACACTTCATGCCATCTGATACAATAAGTTTATCTCGATCTCTTCGGACCACAGGAGATGGTTTTAGTAATCCATCCCTTAGTCTGCTCGTCTCCTGAAAACTGTGTGCAGGCTTCCTTCTGGGACAACAGCCATGCAGACTAAAGGTTCCTACACACGTGCAATTGAACGCATGATGTGTACAAACGCCCATTTCGGACGATAATCGGCCCGTGTATGGGCACTTTATCGCCCAAAATGGGCGCACGTTTTAAGGTCTGCCCGGCGGATCAGGCAACAATCCCAGAATGAGTGGCCGTTTCGGACGTTAAAGTGCCCATACATGGGCCAATTATCCTCCAAAATGTCTGTTCGTACACATCATGCGTCGCGGGTTGGCACCCGCAATCGCACATGTGTATGAACCTTAAGGTCTGAGCACTGCCAGGCTACGTATGGCGATGTATGACAGGCATACCTCGGAACCTCTGGATGAATATGACCCTGATCACGTGCACTGAACTACTTTAGTTGTCCATGGCGAGTTCAGTTCTGAGTGGAACATGTCCTGTTAAACCACTGTATGGTCTTGGCCACCGTGCTGCAGTTTCAGGATGTTGGCAATCTTCTTATAGCCTAGGCCATCTTTATCTAGAGCCAGAATTCAACTATGTTCAACTTCCAGTGACCAGTATGAGAGAGCGATAACACACCTGCTCCCCATTCACACCTGAGACCTTGTAACACTAACGAGTCACATGACACCAGGGAGCAATTTGGATATTTTTCTCTTAGGGGGTATTAATGACTGTGTTGAATTATTTTGAGGGAGCAGCAAATTTATACAGTCTATCTGTCTGTCTATCTATCTATCTATCTATCTATCTATCTATCTATCTATCTATCTATCTATCTATCTCTCTCTCTCTTTCTCTATCTATCTTATCTATCTCTAGCTATCTATTTATCTAATCTATCTATCTATCTATCAATCTATCCATCTATCTCTATCTATCTAATATCTATCTATCTATCTATCTCTCTATCTATCTATCTATCTATCTATCTATCTATCTATTTATCTAATATCTATCTATCTATCTATCTATCTATCTATCTATCTATCTATCTATCTATCTATCTATCTATCTATATAATGTTCTGGTTAGGCTCTTGTGGATTATGTAGATTTGGGGGGGAGACTGAGTATAATTTGGTATAGAATTTGTGGAATGTTTCAATCTTTTACTTCCAACAAGTTATGCACCATAAAGAAATTAGATACACAATTTACTAAATCCGGTATTATCAAATAATGGGGTAATCTGGTAATAATTCAAAGGAAAAATAAGACATAAAATGGCCATTGTCCCTATTAGTGACAATATTTTATATTCTTAGTCTCTGCAGTACCCCGATAAATCTCTACAAAAGACTTGCAATCAGCTGAGGGACCATTAATTAAGGAGCTTTGATAGAGAAGCACATAGTCCCTGTATCATCAAAAAAAATAAACAGCTTACCTTGTATTGAAGAACACAAATAGGATTACACATTCTGTCCATGAGCTGTACACAGCGAGGGAATCACTTGTGGGAAAATCCATCACAACTGCCATCATAGGGGATATCTATCTGTGACTGTATTTTCACATCCTACTTAGATATAGATATAACGGGTCTCACCAATGATCTAATTTATTACAAATAAACATTTGCTATTATGAAGCTGATTCCTCTTAACACAACAGAAAACTTACCAGATCCTTGCCCTTCACTTTCTAAATCTTCACTTTCTCAAAAACCTCTGTAGTATAAGAAAACAAACTTCGTAGACATTCCTACCTCCATTCGCAATTATAAAAATCCCATTTACAACTAGTTAGACATGAAAGGAGAGGAGGAGGGGGAAGCGGGTTTAGGAATGTAAGAAGATAAGAATTAGACACAGAATAGAAAACATCGAGTCCAAACATTCTAAGTGAAACCAGCATTAACCAAATTTAAACTTTACTTATTAATATAATCAGATGTATAATAAAATTCACTAAGAGAGCTCACAATAAGAATATACATCTTTTACCAACCCAATATATTATCAAACCATGGATTGCCATAATCTGTACCACCAATGCGGATCACCTAATCCTCTTGAGTTTCCAGGAAAATTCTTCGGAATATCAGTATTTTCCCACACATTGGAAACCTGTAAACTTAGAATTAAAACACTTTAATATACTTTAAATGACTTATCATGTTTGGGTCAGACACCTTTACTGTGAAACTCTCCATCCTGTAAGCAAGAAGGTTAACCATAAGCGCAGTGAATACAATTAGGGAAACAAATCACACTGAAGCAAAGAGAGAAAAAACTTATACTCTAATAAATCAGACACTTACATATAAGCATGCAAGACAGACAAGACAAATAGTAGGGTTTCTCAATGTTCCGTATAATGCTAGCTAGCAAAGAAACACAACTCAGAAGTTCGAACTTCAAATGAACCGGACCACACTGTCCGTTCTATAAATGGTTAAGCTTAACTCTTAAGTCCCCGTCCCTAACTCCCGTGTTTTACACTTCACTTCACGCTGAAGAAACTCTTAGTTAAAGAGAAAACATTAACTCTCTATGTGCAGGTCGTCGCCTGCGGGAGTATTATCTCGTAGTCCAACTACGAGTTGCGAGTCCAACCCGCAAATAGGGATCCTATCAATCAAGGGGAAAATATATCTCTTGTACGGCTCCCAGTTACCTCTTCCAAAGAGAAACTAAAAAATGCAGATCGCCACCTGCGGGAGTCTACCTTAACTCTTTAACTCTCTAGAACACCCAGCACCAAGTTTTTACATTCCACTCAGGGAATAAAACTCTTTCAGAATTTAACACTCCACCCACGAAGCAACTTCCTTAAGAGAACTCGATCACAGGTCCCAGCCTGCGGGCATTCTACTTACAGACACTCTACTTACAGACCTATCTGTAAGACGTGGGGCATGCGTCCGCCCTTCCAGACCCACGTTTTAAAATCTATACCAATGTGCTGATACAAGTTACAGAACAAGCAAGACAGAACTTAAAATTAATAAGTTCAATACTTACGGTCCTGTAGGTTGTATCCCCACTTCACTGACACCAAATTGTAAGAATAATATATCCTACACTGGTCCAACCATTATTTGATGCCTAGTTCTTAAACACTGAAAAAGCCTCACAGCTGTGGAGACAGAATTCACACACACACAGGGCATGTACTGAAAACTATCTCAGTTTATTTAGGTCATACATTGGCATATATGAAACAAGGAAAAACCTTGCATGACGAAAAGGGGCTTTACCGGACTCTATGTCTGTAAACAATATAATAAAACATGTCTGATGGAATGCGAGAATAGAGACAGTTGACATGGAGGCAGAAGACCTTGAGATAACGTATTATCTATGGCCATGAGAAACAGCTTGGGCTAGGTACAGCTTGGTACATTTTGAGAAAAACAGACTAAGTAATATGTGCACAAAATGGAGTCGAAAACAAAATGGCTGCTATTAGGCTAAGTGATTATACAGAATATATAAAAACCTAACAATCGCCCTAAGAGAAACAGCCCTAAAAGTCCTCTACCGAACCTATAGAGTTCCAACACTATTAAACAAAATCTTCCCAAATATTAGCCCACAATGTTTTAGAAATTGTGGAAATCCAGGCCATATGTACCATATCTGGTGGACCTGCCTGGTGGTGTAAACCTACTGGGAAGGTCTTCCAGTTGATTTCAAGAGTTCTATTAATTCCCATAAAAACCAACCCAGGCATAGCCCTACTAAACAAAGAAATTATCGAACTAAATAGACATGGAAATACCTGGGCACAAATCGTCATGTTAGCCTCCAAAATATCAATAGGAGCCCAATGGAGAAGCCCCGGCGCTTAGTCCGACAGGTCCCGACGGACCTTGTCTTCTATGCGCATAGATCGCACATGCGCATAGAAGACCAGGTTCGTCGGGACCTGTCAGACTACACGCCGGGGGAGCAAGCGAGCGGGTAAGTTTCTTAACTTCTCTCCTGGCTCTTGTTTGTTCTATTGAAGAACGGAAGGTAAGGCACAGCTCCTTTACCTCCCGTTCTTCAATAGAACTGGATTCCCAAATGTTGAAAATACGAGTGGAGATACCCTTTAATTATGAAAAGAAAAGCAATGTATCATAAACCAACTTAACAACAGCCTAAACCCTTCACCAGACTGCCAAAAATATAAATATGGTAATCTATTATATACATCTACAATAATCTAGTTTGTATTGTTTATACCAACATTGAAATTCATTGTATTCCTGTAACCAAGTTATCTATATTGAACTATGTTGTACACCTGTTAAGTTAAGTTACTGCAACTTAAGATTGAAAGTAATAAAAACTATTGACTAAAAACATTCTTTAAGCTTCTTATCAATAAGACTTGTTTGTAATACGGCCTCCAATAATTCATCCACTTCCCTTTTGATTTTAAACGTGGGATCCACATTTAATTTTTCATAATGATCTGTATTAGACAACTGCCTCTGTACTTCATTTGACGAGGGAGGATCACCTTAGCTCCCCCCTTATCAGCTTTCTTAATTATTACATCATTAAGATCCTTTATCTGTTTCAAGGTCGAATATTCTCTGTGTGTCAGATTATTATGTTTATAATGTACTTTTTGCAAAGGTAAAAGCTGCACCTGTTTATTCACAACATTTTCAAACACCTCCAGAGATTTGTTGGGCACTATAGGGTTAAAAACAGATTTCTTTTTTAAAAATTCCTCCCTTTGTCAAATGTATATAAATGAAGTACAGAGGCAGTTGTCTAATACAGATCATTATGAAAAATTAAATATGGATCCCACGTTTTAAAATCAAAAGGGAAGTGGATGAATTATTGGAGGATGTATTACAAACAAGTATTATTGATAAGAAGCTTAAAGGGCATGTCCACCCCCAAAACTATAATCCCCCCAACTACTGGCCCCACCATGTAGTGTAGTTTAATCCTTACCTCACATCCCAGCTCCATAGGGTTCTCCTGTAGTCCCCCCCCAAAGTCCCAAAAAATGACTACCAGGAGGCTAGCAGTGTCCATATAGGACACTGCCTGCTAGCTGGCCTCAGGTAGATTTTTGCCATGCGTACTGCAGCCCTTCTCCCCCCTCCCTCTCCCTCCCGTTCTACTATCCCTCCCCCTAGCTCAAATCCCCCTTAATATCCTGCTCCCCCATGTCTCCCAGCCCCAACTGCATATTTTTTTTTTTTAGAAAGCTCCCCAAACTCTTACTTACCTCTCCTCTTTCCTCCGGCGAAGTGAGCTGCCGGCAGCCGCGTCTGTGATTGGCTGCCGCTCAGCCAATCACAGACGCGGCTGCCGGTCCCGCCCCTCTGCTTGCATTTCCTTGCAAGCAGAGGGCCGGGAGCGCGGCGGAGGATCGAGGGGAGGTAAGTAGAGTTTGGGGGGCTTTCTAAAAAAAAATTATAGCGGTTGGGGCTGGGAGCCCAGGGGGGACCATATATTAAAAAAAAATTTTCAGGGTGGACATAGCCTTTAAAGAATGTTTAAAAATGCGAATTTCCTAGAACTCCAGTACTCTACATCCTGCCTAAAATCCATAAATCATTGGAAAATCCACCTGGCAGGCCTATAGTATCTGGAGTTGGATCCTTACTGCAACCACTTTGGATTTATATAGATTCTTTCCTAAATCCTATTATGCAGAATTTACCGAATTGTCTAAAAGACACTACAGAATTTTTTAATGTGTTGAATTCCATCCAAAATGTCAAAACTGGCTCCTATCTTTGTAGTCTTGACGTGGAATCACTATACACGTCAATTCCACATAATGAGGGCATAGAGATCATGGAGGAAGCCATGTTAAATTATGGTTATCCATCCCATATGGTATTTTTTGTAAGCGAATTACTTACCTTATGTCTGAAGAAAGATTTCTTCAGATTTGAGAACTTTTTATTACCAAAAGCAGGGCACAAGTATGGGCGCGAATTTCGCGCCAGCCTATGCCAATATCTTCATGTCCATCTTTGAAAAGAAATGGATTGTCACCAATGATGATTTATCTCCACACCTACGTAATTACACGAGGTATGTAGATGATATTTTTTTATTTGGGAAGGGGATGAAGATAAACTTAAAACCATGTGTGAAATGATTAACAGTAAACATCCGACTTTAAGATTTACTCTAACATACAATGCCAAAGAATTAAACTCTTTGGATGTATTGGTTCAGATACAGAATAATAACCTAATCACGGCTTTGTATGTTAAATCTACGGATAAAAATAATCTCCTCCATGCAAAAAGTTTTCATCCTAAAAGGTATAGTGGATGGATTACCCTACAGTCAATTCCTACGTGTGAGAAGAATTGTTATTGACAATTCAAACGTGTGAAATTAGACTGCTTGAGATGGTTAAAAAAATTTGAAGAAAGGGGATATGATAGGAGTAATCTTATAGAAGCAGCACAGAGAGCATTAGAGCTATTAAAAGAAACCCCTAAGCTTAAGGAAACCAATGCTAGGATACCATTTGTAAGTACATAAGTTTTATCTGGGAGAATTAAAAACATTATCAATAAGAACTGGCATATCTTATCATCTGATCCGATAAGTGGCCGATTCTTTCAAGAAAAAACGCTATTCTCTTATAAGAGATCAGCTAATATTGGGGACCAGGTTAACACACACGGATTTTTTGCCTAATGAAATTGAAGGATAACGGTTCTTTGGAAAACCTAAAATGGGTACATACACATGCAGATCCTGCCAAATGTGCAGTGCTAAAATCCCAGGGGATATAGTACATGTATTTTTTGATATATTAGGCCACAATCATTTTAAATACATTGCTTCACATTAGATTTTAGTAATCACAGAATATCTTTTATACAATTTTTTAACACATAACTTTTTATATTTTTTTTTATATATGTTGAATATATTACCATGTTGAGATCATGGATTGCGTTGGAATACTCATGCATCTTTTTTACATATATTTAATGCAAAGCTCCCAGCCGTCCTGTTTTTGGGGTCCTTTCCCGCTGTCCTGGCACCCCCTCCCGTTTCCCCGCAATTTCCCAGTGTCTGGCCCAAAAATTTGGTGAAAACCGGAAGTGAATATGCAGGCTTTAGGACCCTGCAGTAGATGTGAGTTGGAGCCTCAGTTCCTGCCTGCTGGGGGTGGGGCTAGCCTATTTGTTAAGAATGGAGCTGCTGGTAGCTGTGGATACAGCATGAATGGACAGTGCAAACATATGGTATAGGATTCTAGGTCAGTACAGAGAGAGATTGGAACTCTGCAATGTCCATCTGGGGTTTGTTTTCTGTAACAGGCAACTTATTAACCCTTCACTCACTGAAGGGCCAGTTACTGCAAACAAACCCCACATGGACATTGCACTTAGTTTAACCGTAAGGTACAGTGAGGGGTGCAGGGGGGGGCAGTGAGGGGTCCATGGGGCAGTGAGGGGTACAATGGGGGCAGTGTCTGTTTTACACTCATTGCAGCATCCATCTTGGGTTTTCAGTAACAAGCACAGCATGTTCTCTGGCTTCTTTCACATACTCATAAGCCCCCCAGTTCTTTTCCCAGCGTTATCAAGCCCCCCAGTTCATTTCCCAACGTTATCACGCCCCCCAGTTCATTTCCAAGCGTTATTAAGCCCCCGGTTCATTTCCCAGTGTTATCAAGCCCCCAGTTCATTTCCCATCATTATCAAGCCCCCCAGTTCATTTCCCAACGTTATCAAGCCCTTTAGTTCATTTCCCAGCGTTATCAAGCCCCCTGGTTCATTTCCCAGCGTTATCAAGCCCCCAGTTCATTTCCCAGCGTTATCAAGCCCCCCAGTTCATTTCCCAACGTTATGAAGCCCTTCAGTTCATTTCCCAGCATTATCAAGCCCCCTGGTTCATTTCCCAGCATTATCAAGCCCCCTGGTTCATTTCCCAGCATTATCAAGCCCCCTTGTTCATTTCCCAGCATTAACAAGCCCAGCTTATGCGCGCGGCCGCACACCTTCAATTTGTCCCTCTTTGGACTTTCCAAATGTTGGGAGGTATGAAAATGATTCCAGCTGGGTGGGGCAGAACATGCAAATTTGGTGAGATCTGAGATGTTTTCCGGCTGAGGCCACACTAGAACACTCACGATTGCACAATGTGAGTGCACGCGATTTGGGCAATTAGGGTGAGGCCACACTAGTGCGTTTTTCGCACGTTTAAGAATGCGGAACACGGAAATTCCCACAATTTCTGATGCGCATGTGATTGCGCGTCCGTTCGCGTTTTGGAAATGCATGCATTCACCATTTTTGGTGCGTAAACGCATGCATTTCCATAACGCAAATACGCATGTGCAAAACGCACAAGAATTGCGCACACAATCGCGTGCGATAACGCTCGCGATTTTGTGCGTTGCAGTGTGGCCTCACCCATAGCCCTTATTGGAGCGCATGCAGACACCAACGGAGGTGATGTGGCCACCCCTATAGGCCAAAACTACTGTTCACTTTTAAAAGCGTGAGCAGATCGCAGTCCTGCCCTGCTTAAAAGCACCGTAGTGTGGCCTAGCCCTCTAAGGGTATTGACATTAACAAAGAATGCAGCGTCCAGGCCAGAACCATATGAGGTGCACCCCCTAAAATGCTGTGCCACAGCCAGGTAAGTATCAAAGATAGAAGTAAAGGGAGGCACACTCACGAAGCTGAAGTCACACTCTCCAGAAAATGAATTATTGATTCATCTATTTCTGAGTAACAATACGCCAAACATACACAATGTTTTGGGGAGATTTTCTGGGGAGAATACTGGCGCCACTTACTGCGAATACACTAAAAACCTATTCTAACTGATATTTCATTGGTGGCAAGTGACGCTGCATACGCACAAATGTACGTATACACGACTGCACCACCTGGTTCAGTGTGTGCCTCTTACCAACTTCTAAAGCAGTCCCACTTTAAAGAAACATTGACAGGCTGTCAAAAGGAATTAAGTGAGGAATCCAGGCTGCAACAGTTTGGCTGTCCTTTCTCTTTTTATTATTACATTTTTTTTGGGGGGGGGGGGGAGCGCGTGCGCGCGCCTAGGTCACCAAGATGGCTAGATGGCCCCAGCACACCCTATGAGAAACCCTAGATTAGACATGAAGAGATACTCAAACGTTGTGGCTCCAGCATTCCTCAACCAGAGTTTTCAAAACATCTGGAGGCACACTATTTTAAAAAATCCCTGCGTAGGTATATGGAAAACTGTGTTTTCGATAAAAAAAATTCACTGATGTATTTGAAACCGTTATATATATATATATTATTCAGGTTTATATTATGTAAAAACAGTTATTTGTGGAATTATTACTATCCACTATATGTAACTAAAACAATTTCGTCAAAAATGTTACTCACGTTTTAGTAAACAACCAATCATGACGGTCGTTACTAAAAGAGAAACTTCGTTGGGTATAGCTCCGCCTTGCTATCTCGCGAGAATTAGGCCAAATACAGGCTAATGTAGACTTTGCATTTTCTGTAATTGCAGACATCCGTCCGATAGCTAGTGTTTAGGAGTGAGGTAGTGAATATTTTTTTTCGGCAGAAATGGAAGACAGCGTAGACATGGACAATATGACTCCTCTACCTCCACAGAACTTCCTTTTTGGTATGTGTTCCAATACAGTTAATTGGATTCTATTTTGTGGGTAGTTCGATGATTTAGGGGGGGTTTCTCAGAGACATTGAGCACTTTTATAAGTCCCTGGTGCACAAAACGATTTCTGTGGGCTGAAATGTCACTAAAAAACGAACAACCAAAACAGTTTGCGTACTCTATATACGTAATTGTTGTATGTATAGTGTGTTTTTCGCTCACTCCACGTGTATGCACCCACGTGCTATGGAGGCGCTACTTGAGAATAGCGTTACTGGTTGATAAAACATTATTCTGCAATATTCTTAAGAACACTTCTCAGTAGCGGACTTTCTTTAATTCTGGTATACGGTTGTTTTAATATTTTTCTGCATCTGGTCAAAGGAAAGGGCTAATAATTTAGTGCTGTTGGCTCGCAATGTAATAGGCCTGTTCTGCAATAATTTTACTGTTATGAGTTAATTTTTAACTTAAGAGCGCTCCTCCAAGGCTTTATTTTCTCTCCTTGCTGGCAGATGCTTTCATCGGATGTATGTTTGCACCCACGTGCTCGGCTGTCGGCCCTTTAAATCTGGAATGTCTTGTACAAAACATTCTAAGTGCCTTTCTCTCTACTTTAATGGCCAAGTTGATTGGGGGTTGTGGATTTAATCCCCCCTCCCCTTAATTATTGCCCTGTAAGGCTGGGAACACATGGGATGACAATTGACCCTGGCTCGCCCTGAGTGATCGGTCACAGCAAAAGTAGCTATGGCTGACAGTTCACTAAAACTGATCATGAAGGGGATCATCAATTATTTACCAGCATGCCCATTCTTCTAATTCTGATGAACAGGCGACCGAGGTTGGTCTATTTGTCCCGGCCGACCCTCGCTAGGGAACCGCACGATCGATTGGGATTTTCCAATACGGACGATCGAGGTTGGACGCGGCCGGCCGCCCCACACCAGGAGATATTTCCGACCAATCAAAAGTGCCGTGAATCGGTCGGTTGGCCAAATATATCTTCTGGTGTGTACCCTGCCATAGATGTGGGTTTAATAGGTCAGATAAATCTGACTTTCTAACACTTGCAAGATAATGGTTAACACGCAAGAATAACTCCCCTAATATTTTGAAAGGATGTGGCAAACCTGTTGCATGCTCTGTATGCTGGTTGTGCTTGTTCCAGTGTGTGGGCTCATTCTGCCAACACTGTCGTAAAAGATAATTAAAGGGCATGTCCACTCCTTTTTTAAACTTTTGGTGTACTGTAGGGCTTCCTTGCCCAACTGCTATATTAATACGTGCAGAAACTACCCCCGATCATTACTTACCTTACCTCTTTCCTCCGGCCCTCTGCTTGCATGAAACTGCAAGCAGGGAGCCGGACCGACAGCTTCGTCCATGATTGTCTGAGAACGTGGGGGGGAGAGACGTAAGGTAAGTAATGATCGGGGGAGTTTCTGCACATATTTAATATAGCAGTTGGGGCAGGGGGACGAAGCCCTACATTACCCTAAAGGGGTTTTACACTAGGGGGAGGAAGAGGAAAATGGGAGGGGGGGAGGGCTGCTCAGAGCAAGCCAAAAACCTCTGAGAGGACGCCTCAGAGGTGGAAACAATTTCCCTTCCTGAAGTGCTCCCGGTGGCCAGTTTTTGGGACTTTACAGGGACATTACAGGAGAACCATTTGGAGCTGGGATGTAAGATAAGGATTTTATTACACTACACAGTGGGGCCAGTAGTGGGTTAAATTCTAGTTTTGGGGGTGGACATGCCCTTTAAAACCAATTATCAGTAATGTCCAACCTGTGGACCTTCAGATCTTAATTTAAAACTCCCTGCATTCTGCAAGTTAGACATCCCTGATGTCTATATAATGAGCACAATGCAAGGATGGTTAGTATTTTCATTAAAATGGAAAAGAGGCTGTATTGGTTTCAATGTAATTATACTGAAAGCTTTTAAAGGGTATGTCAAAACTAAAAGGGCACCTACTTTGTTATATTGAATACTTACCTGCTGTGACACAGGCTCTGCAGAGTGCATCTCATATTATTCCTACCTACACTGCTATACATTGCCACAGCACAATATGGTTTAATTTATTTTTTATACCCTTTTGTTTCTCCTTTCCCTTCCTCTCAGCCCTTGAAGTTTCACTTCTAGGGCACAGCCCCTCTTACTGGCCCCACTAAGTGTATAATCTGTATCCTTTCTATAAAAGCAAAGCCTATTCTTTGGTCACGGCATGACTAAATTTGATTCAGCATTATGATTCTCCCGAGAGAAAAGACTTTGATGGTCTGTGCTTTCCCTCTGCTGCTGTGGTTGACACCCTAACCTGCAGTTAGCTGCTTTCTGACTAAATTTGATTCAGCATTATGATTCTCCCGAGAGAAAAGACTTTGATGGTCTGTGCTTTCCCTTTCATGACTAATTTGATTCAGCATTATGATTCTCCCGAGAGAAAAGACTTTGTGGTCTGTGCTTTCCCTTTCATGACTAAATTTGATTTTCAGCATTATGATTCTCCCGAGAGAAAGACTTTAATGGTCTGTGCTTTCCCTCTGCTGCTGTGGTTGACACCCTAACCTGCAGTTAGCTGCTTTCTAAGCTGTTCTGGAGCACAAGCAGCAAGGGAAGTGGCGCAGTTGCCCTTTCACTGTTCCCGCTACCACTGGGTGAGTGCAATTGGCTGTAGCTCCTATTCTCAGACACCATTCCACAGTTCCTCAAACTGCACCATAAACAAGGTGGCAAGGTTGGGCCAACATTAGACCCATAGGATCCCCAAAGATTGTTGATAGAATATTTTAACCCTAAACTTACTGCCAGTTTTTACAAGATGGTTTCTTCAGTTACAATGGCTTCAAGCCTAGTCACCCCCCCCCCCCCACTGTTATTGAATGGGAAGTAGTCCACAGTTACCCAACATCCATTTTTTTTTTTTTTTTTTTTTTTTATCCCTGGTCACTGCAGGGGCTTACCTGTCCAGTGTAGCCTTGTGAGGGAGGTTTTTTCTCTCTGCGATCCTGAAACTCTTCCAGCAGCCTCTATTTTCCTGGGGAGAAATCCTGAGTGTCTGTTAGCCTGTTTCTCTGCTGCTGTAGTGTGTTTGCCTTTCTACCATTCGTCATCAGCCACAACAAGCTTCCAGTTTTGGCTGTGTAAAACTTACTTAACAAGACATGCACACGTGGTTCTGGTCCTCTGTGCTAACGTGCTGGTGTTTTCCCTAGAGTGCTCTGTGTCTGCCTGATGGTAGGTTTTCAATTTTTTTTTTTTTATTCTTTAAGTTGCTACATTTTTCATTTTTTTATTTTTGGTCCCTTGCCTTACATTTTAGCTCCTCGTGGAAACGGTTGGTATTAACAAAAGACTCCCCCCAAGGATTTATGTTAGGTAGCTGGAAAAAAAGGTTATTGTAGAGGCTATTAAAAAATAAAAATAATTTTATTCTTTTTGTCTCTAGCTTGTCTTGCAGCCTCTCCATCAAGAAGCCTACTAAAAGTTTGGATAATTATTTAAAGAAGTCTACACAGTCTGCTAGTTGGCACCTGCCCTCCACCCTCTCAGCTGGTCACTCTAGTTTTACTGTTAAAGATAGTTTTCTTTTTATTTAAAAAAAAAAAAAAAAAAATTTTTTATAGCAACCCCTCTTTTGCAGAAACAGGTAACATAATTGTTGCCTATATACACTGCTAAAGGCCTCAAAGGTAACAGAGCCAGTCCCTCCAAAAGAAAGGTGAAGGCATACTGCCGGCTTTATATTGAATAGAATACTGACGCGCCATTGCATCATTATGGACTAAAGTGCTAAGTGGGGTGCCACAGGGTTCTGTGTTGGGGCCGCTTCTATTTAATCTATTTATTATGATTTGGAAGTGGGTATGGTTGATAAATGTAAGGTGATGCATTTTGGACTTAAAATACTTGCGCTACTTATACTATAAATGGCTCTGTGTTAAGTGAATCCTGTTGAGAGGGATCTTGGAGTTTTGGTGTTACAAACTTAAAGGTAGCAAGCAGTGCCAGAGGCAACACCAGAGCCAGCATGTATTGTCTTGTATAAGAATGGTATGGATTCAGGAGGAAAATGTACGCTGGAAAAAGGCGCTTGCGTGGGGATATGATAACGGGCCATACAATAAACTATCTGGGGCATTGTTCACCTATAAACATGTCAAAGGACACGAGGACATCCCTTAAGACTTGAAGAAAAAATGTTTAGGCTTTAAGCTCGGAAAGGGTTTTTCACTGTGAGAATGGTAAAGCTATGGAACGGTCTTCCAGTGGACGTTGTAAGGCAGGTTCATTGGTCATTTTTCAAAAAAAAGCTGGATGAGTTTCTGCAAACAAGGAATGTTGCAAGTTACTGGTATTGATACATAGAGTAGTTGATCCAGGAAATTTCCGATTGCCACTTGGAGTCAGGAAGGAATTTTTCCCCCTTCATAAATTTAGTGTTTTTTTTTTTTTTCTTCCTCTGGATCAACAGTTAGGCAGGAAATGAGGAATTGCTAGATGGTTGGACTGGATGGATGTACGTCTTTATCTACAACCTCAAATACTATACTATACTAATTAATAAGTTTGTATGTATTTTTTCTATTATGCGCTGCATATTCCCAGTGCTTTCAATTATTTACTCAATTCACATCAGGCCCTGCCCCAAAGAGCTTTACAATCTAATCACTATGTCCACATACAACCATCAGTATGTCTTTGATTGTGGGGAAACCGAGTGCCCGGTGTGTGAGAATAAATATCCTGCACTAGTCACGCCGGACCCTAATGCCTGTCTTAGACCCACTGAGAGACCCTCCACAGCGCCGGGAGAAGGATTAAACACACGTTAGGTGCAGTAAATCTCTTTTCTCAGTTTATTCATTTCGTACATTGAAATCAAAGCAAAAAGGGCTTTGCCAGGAAAGGGGCATTACCAGACTTTGTGGTGACAGATAATACAGAAAAACATCTGTTGGAATGCAAGGATAGAGTCAGTTGACACACATTGTAGGAGGCAAAAGACCTTGAGATAAATATTATCTTCAACATGAGAACCTCTTCGTACATTTCCAGAAAAACAATGTCTGAATAATACGGACACAAAATGGCGTCAAAAAACAAATGGCTGCTATTAGGCTAAGTGATTAGAGAATATATAAAAACCTAACACGAGGAAACCCACGCAAGCACAGGGAGAACTACAAACTCCTTGCAATGTGTCCAAGGGTGGAAACGAACTCAGGATTCACAGTCCCAGAAATTAAAGTATACGTTTTGGACCAACTTAAGCTGGTTCACCACAGTAACGATAAAGCCCCCGATACCGTCGGTATCGAGGCTTTATCGTTGTGTGTACGATCGTTTCCCGAACGAGCGCGCGGGCCGCCGACCGATCGGTCGCCATACGCTCGTTCGGAAAGCCGAAATTTCCATCGACCGCGCTAGACTCCCTATAGAAGAGTCTAGCACGGCCAATGGAAACACACCGTACCGAGCGTTTCCTTATGAAGTTCATAGGAGAGAACGCTCGGGACTGTGGTATGCGGATCTTTGGAGATGGCAGACAGGATCTTGCAGATCCTGTCTGTCATCTTTCAGAAATCTGTGCTGTGTGTACCTAGCTTTAGTTAGCACACAAACCAATCCCATGCCTAGAACAGTTATTGCCCACCCCTATCCATAGCCCAGACTGATAACCGGCCATTAACAGCACTGATCTCAACCACAGGTTGGTGCTAGCTGAATGAGCCCACACACCTGAACAAAATTCACTCACCCTAAATCCTTACAGCACCCATAACGTAACATTTAGCAGATTTGCCTTGACACTCCTTTACAATCTTGCTAGAGTTTATTAGTGCCTGTGTACATTATCTCGTGGTGTTAGGCCATTTTAAAGGAGTTTTGTCTGACCTATTAAACCTACATCTAAATTCTTTAGTAAATCAGTGTTCTCTGGCATAAAAAAAGCCAGGTGGAGCACCTGCCTTAAAAGACGTTGGGGAGAATGTTATTGGTGTGTAAAAATTGGTATATTTGCAAACTCTCCCACACATATTACTTTAGCTTTGGTATGTCCTTTGTGATTTCCCCAGTCAATGGCAGCAAACAAAAAATCAAATCACTTCCCATGATTTTGGTTTCTTAGTCACTGTACTTGGGAGCATTCACTATTACACACCCTGTAGTTTTTTCCTTTCAGCTTTACAAATAGACCCATGGATGATGAGTAACGGGATTTATAACTGCTTCCAAGCAGTCGAAGGGGGAGTAAACTCTTTAGTGAATGCTGCCATTTACACCAGGAAATCATGGTACACCGATTTGATTTTTCTTCAAGCCGTGGTACAGGAAAGTATGAATACCTATGAACAGAGTTACTCAGGAATTAATAAGAGTAAGGCATTTCTCATATGCAAATAAGGAGTGGAGACTTCTGGCTTTACCAGCATTCCACCAGCCAAATGCAGAACTGTAGAGACTGCTACAGACCAGCTTCTGCTTTAAGACCTATTCTGTGTATTTAATTCCTTAGTGACGTCTGTACAAAGGTGCTTCCCTTGCATAACCAGAGCCTATGTTACAGTGAAGATGACTCCAAGCCGAAGAATAAAACACTGAAGATGGCCCAATAAAGCTGAAGAAATACAACACTGCCTAAGTCGTTTTTTTGCAGATTCCTTTCCTTTTTGTTGCAGCACAAAAAATGTGGAGCAGTTCTAGATATAGACCATTATGGGAAATTTTTGTCAAACAAAGCTGTCCCAAGGATATTGTGGTTTTATAGAATTCTTTGGCTCAAACTTTACACGCGTTCAACTTTTTGGCCTCTGCATAACCCCATCAACAGTGTATTAGGTCTGTAACTTATTGACAACCCCCTGTAGCAAAGCGGGGGAGGCATTGGAATAGATCTGTTATGATGATACAGTATCAGTGGTGAATTATTTTGAATTTTTTTTTGCAAAGTGGTGGTGGAGCATTTACAGAGAGATTGATATATCTGTCCATTGCCTATCTTTTACTACTGTGCAAATCCATGTTTCCCATTTAGTCTTAAACTTAGTTTTGGGGATAGCGACTTCTATTATGGAATACATTTGTAAATTTATGTGAGAGGTTTGGCATTCTAGTCGTATATTGCTTGTGAAAGTATTGCACAAAATGAGTAACCTGTTGGTCGTGGAACCATTCTAATTGAGGTAGTCTGATTTATCTCTTCGCTGTGTCCCAGGGCAGTAGTTTACCCCCCTATGATGAGCTGACCTACTGGTCATTTGTTTATTGGTCCAGGCAGTCCAACCATTGTGATTCCTCGCAGGGGGAATTCCAGATTGTAAAAGATGGATGGGGGGAGGTGTATATTGCAAGTTTGTATGCCTGTTCGTGTTGCGTACCAATGTTTACTAGAGTGTTAATATGGAGTTGGAGTCAAATTCTTATTGCTAATGTAGCAGAAAATATCTAAGAAGGGGAAGTTGGCCCTGGGACTTCCAGTTCAGACAATTTGGCCCATTGTAGAGTTGTACCAACCTGGCAGCCAGAAATGATGTACACTAGGCAAGGCTGCACCACCCTATTTCTGAGACTTGTAATGTTTTATACGCTGGTTCTCAGGAGTGTTTATTGCACCATCAGAATTTTATTTGTGATTCTATGATCTTAAAGGAAGTGAATGGAACAAATATAGTAGTCTTTGTCAGTATATTAAAAAATGTTTTTTAAAAATTGTATCCTAATAGAATAAGTAGAATTATATTCTAACTAATAGAATTTATTTAAATCCGCCCAAGGTTGGTGCCATCCGTGAGATGGAGTCTTGTTCGTGTCAGCTTGTTTTTTTTTTTAAGCTGTTGGATTTGTTGATTAGCACATTGCTAAGATCTTTAGGGTGTAGTGGTGAGCTCCATCAGCTCTGTCATTTTAATCTCTTAAGGGCTAGGCCATGCTACTCTGCGTTTTTTTTTTGCGTTGGCATTTTTTTCATATAATTAAACACACACGTGTTTTCCGGGTGCTTTGCGATTGCATTTGCGTTCTGCATTTTAAACACAATCGCATGTGTTTTTCAATAGTTAATAAAAAACGCATGCGCAAATGCAACTAAATCGCAAATGAAATAGTTTGCGTTGCAGTGTGGCCGTGCCCTACGTGTGGGCAATTTATCTAATAACGTGTTGTAATATTTTCTGCAATGGCTTTTGGGAGGCCTCTAATGTAATGTTTTCTGCGTCCGCGGTTTCATCCTGGATGAAAACCTGCTCCAGTGCTCTTGGACTGGGTAGATGGGTCATCTTTCAGCAGGACAACGACCCTTTACACACGGCCATGTTATAGGAGTGGCTTCAGGACAACTGTGAATGTCCTTAAAGGGCCCAAACTTGAATCCGATTGAACATCTTTGGAGAAATCTTAAAATGGCTGCGCACTGATGCTTCCCATCCAACGTGAAGAAGCTTGTGCTGCAAAGATGAATAGCAAAACTGCCCAAGATAGTGTGCCAAGCTTGTGTCTCGTATTAAAAAGACTTGATTTGGTAATTACTTGCATCGACGACCAATATAGCAAAGGCAGTTCATATGATTTCTCAGTTTTTGTTTTTTTTTTATATTTCCTGAGGTTTTGGCAATAAACTTTTTTTTTTTCACATTGTCATTATGGGGTTTTGTTGTAGATTCTGAGGGGGAAAAATGTATTTTGGAATGGCTGTAACCACAAATGGAAAAAGTAAAAAGCTGAATACTTTCTGAATGCACTGTATTTCAACTGTAGTTTCTAGTTCTGACATCCTACCTGCTATTTCTGTAAGGTCGTTCTTCAGGATTGCTATCTACTTTGCAGGTTTGCTCTACTTTTGTGAGAAATCTGCAAACATCTTGCTTGTGGTAAAGGTGGAACCGTTTCAACCTTCATTTAAAAAGGCAGAGAATAGTTGCACTGAAAACTTTTTCTTCTGTTTGCTCATTTTGCAGATTGCTAGGAATTTTTTTATTTTTATTTTAAACTCATTCATACTTGACTGCTAGTTGGCCAAGAAGAGTTTTTTTTTTTTTTTTTTTTGCACTTTGCAAAATGTTGGCTGTTTATGGTATTATGATTATCTACATTTATATAATATATATTTTTTTTTTTTCCCCTACTGTTTTGGCAGGATGTGAACTTAAGCAGATAAAAGAGAATATTTTTTCAAAGTAATATGAAGAAAATGAACACCAGTTGCATTGAGAACGGTAAGGAATGTCTGTATCCTGTGCTCCCAGTCATAAACCATAGCAACTATAAATCGGGACCTAGCATATTAATCTGGCTCCATATAGTTAGAACCACACATTTTGGCAGGGTACGGTAATCCTGCAAGTCTGTGAATAGTCTATTAAGTGTCGTAGGAAGCACACTCAATTAGAATATTATTATAACATTCCATTAAGTGTTCAACACACAAACCAGGTACACAACGTTTCTGGGGTCCAACACCCCCTTCCTCATGGGAAGTCTGTAAATAGACCCAGGCAATCCTATTTAGTTCCCCTGGATGCAGATGACCTTAAATATACAACATACACATACATAATTTACCCTGTGCACCAACGGGCACACTTTTGCCAGGGGTTCTGCTGAAAATGTAGTTTTCATACATCTGGAAAACCTTTTACATAAAGCCATTTTTTTCTGACTTAGACATTCAAAGCCCCACGGTCCTACTTTGTGAGCCCTACCCAAGGGCTCAAACATGCATGTGATACATCTGCCCTTCCCTTAAATCCATAGCTACATCCACAGTTATTTATGTGTTAGGTGGCGCCAAGATTGCTCTACTCCCAAATGCATCACCTTACATTTATCAACATTGAATCTCATCCCATTCTGCTGAATATTTTGATATTATCTGTCTAGGTCAGCTGCAGCATTGCATTATTTGAAGTTTCCAAAGCTCTGCATAGTTTCAGTGTTAAAGACCTTGCTCTCAATGCCCCCTTCTAAGTCATTTATAAACTGATTGAAAAGAAGTGCCCCAGTAATAACCAATTCTCTATCCATGTACAAATGTTGTTTTTTTTTTTTTTTTTCCTAGGCCAACAGTCCTCCGTTTAAACATTAGTCGGCTATGTGGCAATGTATCAAAATCTTAAGCAAAATCCAAGTATACTACATCTACGCTAGTTGCCTAAATCTAAATTTCTTACTCAATTCATATAAACCAAATAAATTTGTCTGGCATGATCTACAGTGGGATGTGAAAGTTTGGACAAACTTGTTAATCATGTTTTTCCTGTATAAATCGTTGGTTGTTAATATAATAATAATATTTAATAAATAGACACTCAGTGATATTTGAGAAGAGAAATTAAGTTTATTGGATTTACAGAAAGTGTGCAATTGTTTAACAAAATTAGGCAGGTGCATAAATTTGGGCACCACAAAAAATTAAATCAATATGGAGTAGATCCTCCTTTTGCAGAAACTGCAGCCTCTAAACACTTCCTGTAGGTTCCAATGAGAGTCTGGATTCTGGTTGAAGGTATTTTGGACCATTCCTCTTTGCAAAACTCTCTAGTTCATACAGGTTTGATGGCTTCGGAGCATGGACAGCTCTCTAACTCACACCACAGATTTTCAATTATATTCAGTCTGGGGACTAAAATCCATTTCAGAACGTTGTACTTGTTACTCTAGCATAAATGCCTTAGTGGATTTTGAGCATGTTTGGTGTTGTTGTCTGTGTTCAAATATTCAGCCCCGGCGCAGCTTCAGCTTTGTCACTGATTCCAGGACATTGTTCCCAAATCTGCTGGTACTGATGGAATCCATGCGTCCCTCAACTTTGACAAGATTCTCAATCCCTGCACTGGCCACACAGCCCCCAAGCATGATGGAACCACCACCATATTTTACTGTAGTAGCGGGGTGTTTTTCTTTGAATGCTGTGTTTTTGTTTTTTCCTCCATACATAACGCCGCTGTTGTATGCCCAAATAACTCCATTTTAGATTCATCAGTCCCACCTCACCTTATTCCAAAATGGCTTCCTCTCTCTCATCACTCTCGCATACAAGCATCTCCTTGTGTAAAGTGCGCCGAATGCTTGAACGATGCACAGTGAATCCATGTGCAGCAAGATGATGTTGTGGTCTTGCTGCTGTTCTGTGGGTTATCTCTGACTATTCTATTCTCACCATTTGTCGCTTCTGTCTATCCAAGATTTTTCTTGGTCTGGCACTTCGAGCCTTAGGTGGCCATAGTGCTATATTACCCCGACCAAGCGCTCACGCGATGCTTGTCGATCCTGCGCAAACCCGCCCTCTCCCAATCTTATATTTGACCGACATGCGAACGCAAAATAATGGGATTTTGCAATCACATGTGGTTGAATATAAGATCGGGAGAGGCATTCCGGCTGGATCGATGAACGTCACTTGAGCGCTAGGTCGGGTAAGTAATATCGCACAGATGTATGGCCACCTTTAACTTGAATTGAGCCTGTGATTTTCCATTACCTCAATATGTTCCTAATTGTGGAAACAGACAGGTGAAATCTGAACCCGCTTTCTGTATGCTTCCCCAAACCATGATGGTGAACATCTTTGTCTTGCTACACTTCAGAGAAAAATGAGGAGGAAACTTACAATTGTGACCCCCTTAAATATTTCTCATAATTGGATTCATCTGTGTATGTAGGTCAGGGGTCACTGAGATTACCAAGCCTATTTGAGTTCCAATAATTAGTTCTAAAGGTTTGTAATCAATAAAATTCAGTACATAAATATATAACTTGTATAAATAGAAGTGCTAGGGCTTTGCCACAGAGGTATAAGGTCCCTGCCCAGTAGAGCTTACAGAGCTTAGTTAGGTGAATAACACACAGATACAATGAATGGTGCTGGAGTGAGAGTGTCCAAATTTATGCACCTGCCTAATTTTGATTAAACAATTATTGCACACTTTTTCTGTAAATCCAGAAATTTATATCACTTCTAAATACCACCGTCTCCTATGATATTGTATATATGTCTCCTATATGATAACAGACATTTTTTATCTTAAAGGGTATCTCCACTGATAAGTCACCTGGTTTATATGAGCATATGTGTAAGGTGGGACTGTACTGCAGTATCCTGTGTCTTTTAGCAGTAGTTTAGAAGAAATCAAATGAGTTTCTCACACCACACACACACACACCACATTCAAGCACTGAGTTCACTGATAATGGAGGAATAATACACATGACCATCACACAGCTTGCTGACTTCACTATTAATGGAGTAATCAGGTATTTTTTTCTCTCTTTTCTCTCTCCACTCCACTCCCTCCCATACCAGATTGCATTCATATTCACAGCATCCCCTATGAAATCGCATTGATCAATTTTTCAACCATCCCCTCAGAGTTAGACACAAAAAAACCCAACAAAGTTCCCCTACTTACAGTAGTGTGGGAGAGTTTTAACTTTTTCTCTCCCCTGTCTCCTCTGCATGATCAGCTGTAAAAATGACTTAGAGAGTCAGTGAGGAAAGGATTTTCTTACTGCAGCCAAGTGGGTGTTCTGCTACATGATGATGCCATGAGTGAAGCACTCTCAGTACAGGGGAAGACACACCCCAGGAACTGCACACTTTCCCATGCTGCTGCAATCAAACAAGGAATCTGGGGAAAAAAAGGTAGGGGGAGGGTGAGGATGGTGTACTTTAAAAAACCCCCCCCACCCCCAAAAAAATAACAAACCCCACCAAAAACGGTTTAGAGAGAAAATCATGACGATTAAACAAGGTTGCCCAAACTCTTCGCATCCCACTGTATTTCTCATGAATCCATGCTGAATACTAATGAGAACTACACTTCGGAGACAAAGTGAAGGATATGACCTAATACTTTCCAGAACCATACCCTAACATTGATGTTAGGCTTGCAGGTCTAGGTACCAGTCTGAGAACACTACCTTTTATGAAATATTAGTAATACTGGCTTTTTTTTTCAATCCAGCAGCACTCACCACCATCACCAGACAAGAAGTGGAAATTAAAGAGAATTGTGGTCTAGATAATACTGGAATAAGCTCTTTAAGATCCGAGGATATTTCCATTCGTCCTGGGGCTTTATTGATATTAACTTGTCCAATTGTTTCTCGTAACATATCCTCTATCAGCCAGAGTGAATATTCCATTTATAACCTTCATATTAATACAGTCCCTGCTATAGGATCTGGATTCTCTATAGTGGATACTGGGGGAAAAAATGGTTTAGCACATTGACCTTTTCGACATCCTCTATAACCATTTCAGCCCCATGTATTTTTTTTAAAGGATATGCGCCTCCGACGCATCTCCAGTCTTTTGCACTGTGCACGCATGCGCAACACGTGCGAAGGAGCGAGGACGCGTTGGGGATTTCGGCGCTGGGCGGGCGGGCGTCCCGCGGGTAAGTTTCTCCTCCTCTCCTGGAAGATTACTAAAGAACGGGAGTTAAAGGTGCATTACCTCCTGTAAAATTCAGTAAAATCATTTAGAAACATAATTACTTTTTTGTGCTGACATACCCTAAACCTGAATTTATTTGCAACCGAATGAATAGTCACATACATGTAATTGTACAATAGTTACATTGATTACATTTGTCTGATTGTACATATTACATTGGTGGGTTTAAACTATGTAAGGGGAAGGGAGAGGGAGTGGGTAACTTGGAACATAGGAGGTTAATGACTTAGTCACTTTAAGTTAGCATATTTACATAATGTTTACCTTATCTAAGGTTAATCTATTTAATATAATCATTTTTCTTCCATTTACTATAAAATTTAGGGAGGTGGGGGCCTTCCATGCAAAGATTGCTCTTCTGGCATAGAATAGGGATTCTTTGAGAAACAGCAGCTGAGGTCTGTTCGGACGTCAAACCTCGGTATTCCTAGGATAGAGTTTGGGTCGGGGGGTACATGTCTATCCAATATCTCTCCGTTAAGAGTGTTGTAAACCTAACCCCAGAAACTGTTAACATGTGGGCAGTTCACATATATAGATCCAGAAGTCCTAGGGTTGAACTGGCTTTTAGGCATGATGTACTGGGGAGAGTTGGGACATTCGTATAGGGCAGAGGTGGACTGATGGATAATGTAAAATTGCATTAATTTGTTAGGTGCATAGGGTGATATGCTGTAGTGTGGGAATCTGTCTATATCTTCACATCTCCATTCTGAGGGTGTCGGGGATGGAATATAGTCTTGCCATTTATTTATTAGTTTATTCTTGCTCCTCCTGTCTGTTAAATCTGAGTAAAACCATTGTATAGTCTGGATATGAGTTCTTTTCTCCTCCTGTTTTCAGTGTTTAAGAATACGGTGGTTTGCATAGGGAGTGTAGTGCTTTGGAATTCGGATATTACAGCATTATTGGAGTTTGAGATATCTAAATAGTGTTGTGTGGGGAAGGTGGAAACATTCTTGAATATCGAGAAATCGCAATAGTTTGGATTTTTGATAATCTGGCTGAAGTATTGTATGTGCCTCTTTCTTCCTTAGTATTGTGAGGCTGCAAATGATGCTAGATGTGGAAGGAGGAGGATTATGCTATAAAGTGTTTCTTCTGGTATACCTGTGATTGGAATATTTTGTGACTTGTATCCAAATTTGTAGTTGTTTAGTTCCGTGTGTGTGTTCCATTTGTGTTGTGTGTCCGCATAGAAAGAGGGTATTGGGGAGGTGCAGTGTTAGATGGGGTGCAGTTACATTCTTCTGTCTTCCTCAGTGGGTTCTATAGGTGGGATTTCTGAGGAGTTAGAGTCGGGGGTAGTAGGCCAAGTTTTGAAGTATTTCATTTGCCTAGCTAAGTAGTATAGTTTTAAAGTCTGGCATTGCAGTCTAGCTCAGTTTTTTGGTCTTTGTAAATTTAAGTCTTAACCCTTCCCATTTGGGCCTGAGCCCTAGAGGAAGATAACAGTATGCTTTGTAGGTGCAGTAAAACAGGATCTGGGATTATGCATAGTGGTGTAATAGGTGTGAATCGGCCTTGGTTAAACAGATTCTTGTAGGGCCCGTAAAAAGGAGTCTGGGCTTATGGTCCATTGTGTAATTAGGTTGACTAAATTTAGGGATTAAGGAATTCTTTTACTTCAATATTACTGGGTAATATTTTTTTTTCAATTTGGTGTTTTTTTGTTTTTACGTACGTTCTAATAGTGGGGCTACAATTATCCGGAATAAAATTTTTTTTTAGAATTTGTGGGGTTTGGTTGTTGTGACGCTGCTATCTACTATCTAACTCAATCTTCTGTCATCTCAACCGTTATCTCATCTGCATCTATCTAACTCTGCTATCTATCTAGATATTAACTCTGCTCATCTACCTATCTATCTAATCGTTATCTAATCTCTATCTATACTCTGCTATCTATCTATCTATCTATCTACTATCTAACTCTGCTATCTACTCGTATACTAACTCGCTGCTATCTAACCTATCTATCTAAACTCTGCTATCTATCTATAACTCTGCTTATCTACCTATCTATCTAACTCTGCTATCTATCTATCTATCTATATTCTAATCTATCAATCTATC
The DNA here is from genome assembly GCA_019447015.1 of Hymenochirus boettgeri. Lineage (NCBI taxonomy): Eukaryota > Metazoa > Chordata > Amphibia > Anura > Pipidae > Hymenochirus > Hymenochirus boettgeri. The sequence goes on along the minus strand of CM033471.1, from coordinate 58,357,369 downwards.
ATCTATCTATCTATCTATCTATCACTATGCTATCTATCTATCTAACTCTGCTATCTATCTATCTATCTATCTATCTATCTAACTCTGCTGTCTATCTAACTGCTATCTATCTAGCTATCTATCTAACTCTGCTATCTATCTAACTCGTATCCTATCTATCTATCTATCTATCTATCTATCTATCTATCTAATTCTGCTATCTATCTATCTATCTATCTATCTATCTATCTATCTATCTATCTAACTCTGCTATCTATCTATTCTAATCTATCTATCTATCTATCTAACTCTGCTATCTACCTATCTATCTATCTAACTCTGCCTATCTATCTTTCTATCTATCTATTCTAATCTATCAATCTATCTATCTATCTATCTATCTATCTATCTATCTATCTATTTATCTACTATCTAACTCTGCTATCTATCTAACTGCTATCTAACTATCTAATCTGCTATCTATCTATCTATCTATCTATCTATCTAACTCTGCTATCTATCTATCTATCTAACTCTGCTATCTATCTAACTCTGCTATCTACCTATCTAACTCTGCTATCTATCTTTCTATCTATCTATCTATCTATCTATCTATCTATCTATCTATCTCTGCTATCTATCTATCTATCTATCTATCTAACTCTGCTATCTATCTATCTAACTCTGCTATTACACTATCTATCTAACTCTGCTATCTATCTATCTAACTCTGCTATCTACATCTATCTATCTATGCTATCTATCTAACTTGTATATATCTATGCTATCTATCTAACTCTGCTATTCCCTATCTAACTCTGCTATCTATCTAACTCTGGATCTACTATCTATCTAACTCTGCTATTATCTAACTCTGCTATTATCTATCTATCTAACTCTGCTATCTACCTATCTATCTACTCTGCATATCTATCTAAACCTGCTATCTATCTATCTATCTATCTATCTATCTATCTATCTATCTAAACTCTGCTATCTATCTATCTAACTCTGCTATCTACCTATCTATCTAACTCTGCTATCTATCTATCTAACTCTGCTATCTACCTATCTATCTAATCTGCTATCTATCTATCTATCTATCTATATCTAATCTATCAATCTATCTATCTATCTATCTATCTATCTATCTATCTATCTAACTCTGCTATCTATCTATCTAACTCTGCTATCTATCTATCTATCTATCTATCTATCTATCTATCTATCTATCTAACTGCTCTCTAATCTAGCTATCTATCAACTCTGCTATCTATCTAACTCTGCTATCCTATCGATATATCTATCTATTACTAACTCTGCATCTATGCATCTATCTATCTATCTATCTATCTATCTAACTCTGCTATCTATCTATCTAACTCTGTCTATCTATCTATCTAAACTCTGACTTTACCTATCGTATCTATCTAACTCTGCTATCTATCTTTCTATCTATCTATTCTAATCTATCAATCTATCATCTATCTATCTATATATCTATCTATCTATCTAACTACTGCGATCTATCTACTGCTATCTATCTATCTAACTCTGTATCTATACTACTCTATCTATCTATCTATCTAACTCTATCTATCTATCTATCTAATCTATCTATCTAACTCTGCTATCTATCTATTATCTAACTCTCTATCTACCTATCTATCTAACTCTGCTATCTACCTATCTAACCGCTATCTATCCTATACTATCTATCTATCTATCTATCTATCTATCTAATCTATCTATCTATCTATCTATCTATCTCTGCTATCTATCTATCTATCTATCTATCTATCTAACTCTGCTATCTATCTATCTAACTCTGCTATCTACCTATCTATCTAACTTTATCTATCTATCTATCTAACTCTGCTATCTACCTATCTATCTAACTCTGCTATCTATCTAACTCGCTTCTATATCTACTCTATACTATCTATCTACTGCTGTTCTATCTACCGATCTACTATCTAACTCTGCTATTCTCTAACTATCTGCCTATCTATCTATCTATCTATCTATCTATCTATCTCTATCTATATCTCGTGCTATCTATCTATCTAACTCTGTCTATCTATCACTATTACTAACTCTGCTATCTATCTATCGTAACTCTCTATCATCTATCTATCTAACTCTGCGATCTAGCTATCTATCTAATGCTATCTATCTAATATATCGCTATCCTACTAACTCCTGCTATCGTATCTATCTACTAACATCTATCTATCTATCAGAGTAACGCTATATCGATCTAACTCTGGGCTATCGATTACTCGCATCTAGTCGAGCTCTATCTAGCTAATCTATCTAACTCGCTATCTATCTAACTCTGCTAGCGAACCTATCGATCGAACGTGCGATCGATCATAATCGAAACGAGGGGCGAGCGACCGATGCGAGCAACGAGGCGAGCGAGCGGAGCGACGGGCGAAGCGGCAAGCGAGCTAAGCGAGCGAGCGAACGCGGGCGAGCGAGCGAGAGAACTGCGAGCGAGCGAACGGGAGCGGAGCGAGCTAGGAGCGAACGCGGCGAGGAGCGCAACGCGGCGAGCCGAGCGAGCGAGCGAGCGAGCGAGCGAGCGAGCGAGCGAGCTACGAGCGAGCGGAGGAGGGAGCGAGCGAGCGCGGCGAGGATAGAGATCGACGAGCGAGCGAGCGAAGGAGCGAGCGAGAGAGCGAGCGAGCAACGGGCGAGCGAGTCGGTAGCGAGGAGCGAGCAGGCGAGCAGCGATGCGAGCGAGGCGAGCGAGCCGAACGCGGCGAGCGAGGAGCGACGCGGAGAGCCAGCGAGCGAACGGGCGAGGACAAGAGCGAGGCGAACGTTGGCTAGTCGAGCTGGCGAGCGAGGAGGCGAAGCTATCAAGCGAGCAGAGAGAGCGAGCGAGTCGTAGCGAGCGAACGCGAGAGCTAGCGAAAGGCGTCGACCCGCCGAACGAGCGAGCGAAGGGCGAGAGCGGGCTAGTGCGAGCTAGCAGCTGATCGATCGAGGGCGAACGCAAGATAGCTCTCGCACGTCCGAGAAGCGATCCGCCCCCCCCCCCCCCCCCCCCCCCCCCCCCCCCCCTCCCCCCCCCCCCCCCCCTCCCCCCCCTTTCTCCCCCCCCCCCTCCCCCTCCCCCCTCCCCCCCCCTCCCCCCTCCCCCCTTTCTCTCTCCCCCCCCGTCCGCCCCCCCCCTCATCCTGTCCCCTCCCCCTCTCCCCTCTCTCCCGCCCCTTCTCCTCTCCTTCCCCTTTTCTCTTATCTATCTATCTTAACTCTGCTATCTATCTAAATGCTATCTATCTAGCTATCTATTTATCTATCTATCTATCTATCTATATATCTATCTATCTATCTATATATCTATCAAACTCTGCTATCTATCTATCTATCGATACTATCATCTATCATATATCTATTATCTATCTACATCTATCTAACTATGCTATCATCTATCTAACTCGCATCTACTAATCTATCTAACTCTGCTATCTATCTTATCAATCTGCTATCTACCTATCTATCTAACTATGCATCTATCTAACCATGCTATAGAGCTATCATCTAACTCTGCTATCTATCTATCAACTTGCGATCTATCTAATCTGCTATTATCTAACTGCTATTACCTATTATCGACTCTGCTTTCTATCTATCTAACTCTGCTATCAATAGCGGATCTAACTGCTGCCAATATCTAGTCTAATCTGCTATTATTATATCTATCTAACTCTGCTATCTATCTATTAACTCGGCTATCTTCGAATCTGATCTATCTTACTCTGCTAGTAATTATCTATCTAACTCTGTATAACTAGATATCTAAAAAAAACCTTGCTTAGATATAACTATGAATATCTATCTATCTATCTCTAACTCTGCTATCTACCTATCTATTCTTAACTCTGAAAATCTAGATATCTACCTATCATATCTAAACTCGTATCTTTTATCTATCTATATATCTAATCTACAATCTACTATCTATCTAACTCTGCTATGTATCTATCAACTCTGCTGTCCGAGCATCGATCTATCCAACTCTGCTATCTATCTAACTGATATCTATAACAGCTATCATCTAAATCTGAATCGAGATAACTCTGCGATCCTATCTTCTATTATATTCTCGGCTATCTAATCTAAATATGCTATACCTAATCGATCGAACTCGGCTATCTATTTTCTATCTAGCTAGCGTCGAGATATAGAAATCGAGCGGATTCTTGCTAATTGAATAGAGCGATATATCATTATCGAGTAGTCTGATGCTAGCGATCGACGAGCTATCATTAAACTGCTATCTATTATCTATTATCTATCTATTCTAACTCTGCTATCTATCTATTATCTATCTATTGATCTATCTAACTATGCTATAGATCTATACCTCTGCTATATTACCCTATGCTATTTAACTCTGCTATCTATCTATCGAACTCTGCTATCTACCTATCTATCTAACTCTGCGATCTATATAATTGCGATTTCTATAAACATTATCTATCTATCTAACTCGGCTATCATTATCTACTCTGCTATTATCTATCTATCTAATCTGCTATCTATCTATCTAACTCTGCTGTATCTATTAACTAGCTTCTATCTAACTTGCTATCATTCGATCTGTCTAAACTCTGCTATTACCATCTATTAACTCTGTTATTCTATGAACTCTGCTATCTTCATATCTAAACTCTGCTATCTATCTATCTATCTATCTATCTATCTACCTCTCTATCTATCTATCTATCTATCTATCTATCTATCTATCTATCTATCTATCTATCTATCTATCTATCTATCTATCTATCTATCTATTCAAAATCTGTCTGCTGTCTATCTAATGCTATCTTATCTACCTAATCGATCTAACTCTGCTATCTATCTCTCTGCTATCTCTATCTATCTCTCATCTCTATCTATCTAATCTATCTTCTAATCTCGCGCTATCTATCTATCTATCTATCTATCTATCTATCTATCTATCTATCTAACTACTTGCTATCTCTATCTATTACTATCTACCTCTGCTATCTATCTATCTATCGAACTCTCTATCTCCTATCTATCTATCTAACTCTGTCTATCTATCTTCTAATCTATCTATTCTAATCTATCATCTATCTATCTACTATCTATCTATCTATCTATCTATCTATCTATCTTATCTACTATCTATATCTAACTCTGGCTAGTCACTATCTAACTGCTATCTAATCTATCTACCTCTGCTATCTATCTATCTATCTATCTATCTATCTAACATCTATCACTCTGCTATCTATCTATCTATCTAACTCTGCTACTATCAACTCTGCTATCTACCCTATCTAACTCTGCCTATCTATCTTTCTTATCGATCTATCTATCTATCTATCTATCTATCTAATCTATCTCTCTGCTATCTATCTATCTATCTATCTATCTAACTCTGCTATCTATCTATCTAACTCTGCTATCTACCTTCTATCTACTCTCTATCTATCTATCTACTCTGCTATCGACCTTATCTACTAACTCCTTCTGCTATCTATCTAACTCTGCTATCTATCTATCTATCTATCTAACTCTGCTATCTACCTATTCTATCTAACTCCTGCTATCTATATCTGCTATCTAACTCTGCTATCTACCTATCTATCTAACTCTTGCTATCTATCTAACTCTGCTATCTATCTATCTATCTAACACTCTGCTATCTACCTATCTATCTAACTCTAACTCTGCTATCTATCCTAAACTCTGCCTGCTATCTATCTATCTATCTCTATCTATCTATCTATAATATCTATCTAATCTAACTCTGCTATCTATCTATCTAACTCTGCTATTACCTATCTATCTACCTGCTATCTATCTACTAACTCTGCTATCTACCTATCTATCTACTCCTATCTATCTCTACTATCTAATCTATCTAATCTATCATCTATCTATCTATCTATCTATCTATCTATCTATCTATCTAACTCTGCTATCTATCTATCTAACTCTGCTATCTATCTATCTATCTATCTATCTATCTATCTATCTATCTAACTGCTATCTATCTAGCTATCTATCTAACTCTGCTATCTATCTAACCTCTGCTATCCTATCTATCTATCTATCTATCTATCTAACTCTGCTATCTATCTATCTATCTATCTATCTATCTATCTATCTAACTCTGCTATCTATCTATCTAACTCTGCTACTATCTATCTAACTCTGCTTCTACCTATCTATCTATCTAACTCTGCTATCTATCTTTCTATCTATCTATTCTAATCTATCAATCTATCTATCTATCTATCTATCTATCTATCTATCTATCTAACTCTGCTATCTATCTAACTGCTATCTATCTATCTAACTCTGCTATCTATCTATCTATCTATCTATCTATCTAACTCTGCTATCTATCTATCTATCTCATCTATCTATCTAACTCTGCTATCTATCTATCTAACTCTGCTATCTACCTATCTATCTAACTCTGCTATCTACCTATCTAACTCTGCTATCTATCTTTCTATCTATCTATCATCTATCTATCTATCTATCTATCTATCTATCTATCTATCTATCTATCTCTGCTATCTATCTATCTGCTAATCTATCTATCTAACTCTGCTAACTATCTACTAACTCTGCTAATCTACCTCTATCACCTGCTTATCTATCTATCTACTCTGCTATCTCTCTCTATCTATCTACTACTCTATTACTACCTCTGCTATCTATCTCTATCTATCTAACTCTGCTATCTACCTATCTATCTAACTCCTATCTATCTATCTAACTCTGCTATCTATCTATCTATCTATCAATCTATCTAATCTATCTAACTCTGCATCTATCTATCTAACTCTGCTATCTCCTACCTTCATCTAACTCTGCTATCTATCTATCTAACTCTGCTATCTACCTTCTATCTAACTCTGCTATCTATCTATCTATCTATCTATCTATCTACAATCTATCATCTTATCTACTCTCTATCTCTATCTATCTATCTAACTCTGCTATCTACCTATCTATCTAACTCTGCTATCTATCTAACTCTGCTATCTATCTATCTATCTATCTATCTATCTAACTATGCTATCTCTCTATCTAACTCTGCTATCTACCTATCTTATCTAACTCTGCTATCTATCTATCTAACTCTGCTATCTACCTATCTATCTAACTCTGCTATCTATCTATCTATCTATCTATTCTAATCTATCAATCTATCTATCTATCTATCTAACTCTGCGCTATCCATCTATCTAACTCTGCATCTATCTAACTGCTATCTATCTAGCTATCATCTACTCTAACTCTCTGCTATCTATCTAACTCTGCTATCTATCTATCTCTCTATCTATCTATCATCTATCTCTCTATCATCTATCTATCTATCTATCATCTATCTATCTCTGCTATCTATCTATCTATCTATCTATCTATCTATCTATCTATCTATCTATCTATCTATCTATCTAACTCTGCTATCTATCTATCTCTCTATCTATCTATCTATCTATCTATCTATCTATCTATCTATGCTATCTAACTTCTGCTATCTATCTATCTAACTCTGCTATCTATCTATCTCAACTCTGCTATCTACCTATCTATCTAACTCTGCTATCTATCTTTCTATCTATCTATTCTAATCTATCAATCTATCTATCTATCTATCTATCTATCTATCTAACTCTGCTATCTATCTAACTCTGCTATCTACCTATCTATCTAACTCTGCTATCTATCTTTCTATCTATCTATCTATCTATCTATCTATTCTAATCAATATATCTATCTATCTATCAATCTATCTATCTATCTATCTAACTCTGCTATCTATCTAACCTAATCTATCTTCTATCTATCTATCTATCTATCTATCTATCTATCTATCTATCTATCTATCTATCTATCTATCTAACTCTGCTATCTATCTATCTATCTATCTATCTATCTATCTATCTTCTATCTATCTATCTATCTAATCTAACTCTGCTTCATCTATCTATGCTAACTCTGCTATCTACCTATCTATCTAACTCGTATCTATCTATCTAACTCTGCTATCAACCTATCCTATCTAACCTGCTATCTATCTAACTCTGCAAATCCTATCTATCTAATCTCTAACTCTGCTATCTATCTACTACTCTGCATCTACTACTAACTCTGCTATCTATCTAACTCTGCTTTCTACCTATCTATCTAACTCGGCTATCATCTTCTACTCTGCTCATCTACCGCTATCTACGCTCTAATCTTCTAACTCTGCTATCCTATCTTTCTATCTAACATAACTCTGCTATCTATCTATCAACTCTGCTATCTATCTAACTCTGCTATCTATCTAACTCTGCTATCTATCTTCTATCTAACACTCTGGCTATCTACCTATCTATCTAACTCTGCTATCTATCTAACTCTGCTATCTATCTATCTATCTATCTATCTATCTATCTAACTCTGCTATCTACCTATCTATCTAACTCTGCTATCTATCTATCTACCTATCTATCTAACTCTGCTATCTATCTATCTATCTATTCGAATCTTATCTATCTATCTATCTATCTAACTCTGCTAGCTATCTATCTAACTCTGCTGTCTATCTATCTATCTATCTAACTCTGCTATCTATCTAACTGCTATCTACAAGCTAATCTATCTAACTCTGCTATCGATCTAACTCTGCTATCCTATCTATCTATCTTCTATCTCTGCTATCTATCTAACTCTGCTATCTACCTATCTATCTAACTCTGCTATCTATCTTTCTATCTATCTATCTATCTATCTATCTATCTATCTATCTATTCTAATCAATATATCTATCTATCTATCTATCTATCTAACTCTGCTATCTATCTACTGCTATCTATCTATCTATCTAATCTATCTATCTACTGCTATCTATCTATCTATCTATCTATCTCATCTATCTACTCTGCTATCTATCTATCTAACTCTACTCTGCTATCTACCTATCTATTTAACTCTGCTATCTATCTATCTAACTTGCTATCTACCTATCTCTCTACCATCTGCTATCTATCATCTAACTCTGCTATCTATCTATCTAGCTATCTATCTATCTAACTCTGCTACTCTATCTATCTATCTAACTCTGCTATCTACCCTATCTATCTACCTCTGCTATCTATCTATCTAACTGCTAATCTCTATCTGCTATCTATCTAACTCTGCTATCTATCTATCTATCTAACTCTGCTATCTAACCTATCTATCTAACTCGCTATCTATCTACCTCGCTACTACTATCTACTCTGCTATCTACCTATCTATCTAATCTAACTCTGCTATCTATCTAACTCTGCTCTATCTATCTAATCTATCTATCTTCTACTAACTCTCTATCTATCTATCATAACCTGTCTATCTACCTATCTATCTAACTCTGCGAGCTATTTATCATACCTCTGGCTATCTACCTTATCTATCTAACTCTGCTATCTATCTATCTATCTATCTATTCTAATCTAATCTATCATCTTATCTATCTATCTATCTATCTATCTATCTAACTCTGCTATCTATCTATCTAACTCTGCTATCTATCTGCATCTATCTATCTTCTTCTATCTGCTATCTATCTATCATCTATCTATCTATCTATCTATCTCTGTCTATCTACTCTCTACTATCTAACTCTTCTACTCTGCTATCTATCTATCTACTATCTATCTATCTATCTATCTATCTATCTATCTATCTATCTACCTATCTACATCTATCGACTCTCTATATATCTATCTATCTATCTATCTACTACCTATCTATCAATCTATCTATCTATCTATCTATCATCTATCTATCTCTGCTAACTCCTATCTATCTAACTCTGCTATCTACCTATCTATCTAACTCTGCTACTATCTTTCTATCTATCTATTCTAATCTATCAATCTATCTATCTATCTATCTATCTATCTTCTATCTATCTATCTATCTAACTGCTATCTATCTAACTCTGCTATCTATCTAACTGCTATCTATCTATCTATCTAACTCTTCTATCTATCTACATCTAACTCTGCTCTCTTCTACCTCTCTGTCTAACTCTCATCTATCTATCTACTCACTCTGCTATTCTAACCTATCTATCTAACTCTGCTATCTATCTATCTATCTATCTAATCTATCTAAACTATGCTATCTATCTATCTAACTCTGCTATGCTATCTACCTATCTATCTAACTCTGCTATCTAATCTATCTAAACTCCTGCTATCTACCTCTACAACTCTGCTATCTATCTATCTATCTATCTATCGATATATCTATCTATCTAACTCTGCTATCTATCTATCTAACTCTGCTATCTACCTATCTATCTAACTCTGCTATCTATCTATCTAACTCTGGCTATCTACCTATCTATCTAACTCTGCATCTATCTAACTTCTATTTCTAATCTATCAATCTATACAAGGGAGGGAGAACTGGGGGCTAGGAAGGATAGGTGGTAGTGGTAGGGGACTCCATTATTAGAAGGGTAGATAGGGTAATCTGTCGCCAAGACCCTACATGCCGAACAGTGTGTTTGTCTGCCTGGTGGCTAGGGTTCGACATGTGGTGGATCGTGTAGACCGATTATTGGTGGGGCTGGGAGTGACCGGCTGTCTTGGTTTCTATTGGTGCCAATGACAAAGTTAGAGTGGAGGTGAGGTCCTTAAAAATGATTTCCGAGAATTAGGGGCTAAGTTAAAAGCAAAGGACCTCCAGGGTAGTGATTTCAGAAATACTACCGCAGCGCACGTGCTACGCTAGGAGAGACAACGGGAGCTCAGGAGTATACAATGCGTTGCTAAAGGGTGGTTAAGGATGGGGTTTGGGTTTTTAGAGAACGGGCTATTTTCTTGTTGGCTACACGGCTCTTAGTAGAGACGGATTGCACCTCAATGGTGATGGTGCAGGCTGTTTTGTTTGGGGAGAAGATGGCTAGGGGGTTGGAGGAGATTTTAAACTAGGTATGGGGGGGAGGGAATGTTTAACTACACAGGGGTAGATAGAGAAGTTAGGGATCTGGGGGCTAGTAACACAGCGGAGGGAGGAGAAGGGGGAGGGGGGAGCATAGAGGATTAGGAGGCATGTACGACCATGTATGGAAGTAAATCAATTGATAATCTAAAATGTATGTTTACAAATGCAAGGAGTCTGGCTGGAACTGTGTACAGGAAGCAAGAAGGTAGGTAAATTAAAGGGCATGTCCACCCCGAAATTTAACTTTTGATATGTGGTAGGCTATATCTATCTATCTATCTATCTATCTATCTATCTATCTATCTCTATATCTATCTATCTCTATATCTATCTATCTATCTATCTATCTATCTATCTACGATATTTTACAAAGTGAATACATTTGTGTAAATATTTTATTATATATGTTCATGGGACAATACTGAAGATTTGACACTTTGATACAATGTAAAGGAGTCAGCGTACAGCTCATATAACAGTGTAAATTTCAACAAACAGCCATTAATGTCAAAACCACTGGCAACAAAAATAAGTAGATATGAAAAATCTTGCTCAAAGTGTCAGTATTTTGTGTGGCCACAATTATTTTCCAGCAATGCTTTAACTCTCTTGGTCATGGAGTTCAGTAGAGCTTCACATGTTGCCCACTCCTCCATGACCACAACACGGAGCTGGTGGATGTTAGAGGCCTTGTGCTCCTTCACCTTCCGTTTAAGGATCCCCACAGGTGCTTAATAGGGTTTAGGTTAATATCCTTAAAGGGGAACTGTGGTCCAAAAATAACTTGAGGTAAATTGATAGGAATTGCTCCCCTGAGATTTTTTGCAATTTATTTCTATTGTTTATTTTGCATAGTTTTGAAGATATTTACATTTTTGTGTGTGATATGGCAGCAGCATCACCAGGTACCCTGCACTACCCTGCTTCCTGCTCTGAAACTGTCAGTCAATCTGTCCCGTTTCTCCTCCTCCCCTTTGCAGCCCCCCTGGTCCCTTCCACTCATGGACCCCATGGTCCCTCCAGTGGCAGGCCCCCATGGTCTATTATCTTACAGCCCCATGTGGCCCTGCCCACTCGCGGGTGTCGTTGCCCTGCCCACATGCAGGTGTCGTGGCCCCACCCACTCATGGGTGTCATGACCCCGCCCATTCATGGGTGTTGTGGCCCCACCCGCAGGTGTCAAAGCCCCACCCACTAATGGGTGTCAAAGCCCCGCCCACTCACAGGTGCCATGGGTTACTCAGACCCCCCTTCCCTACAGAAAACTCTGTGGAAACAGCCTTTTCTCACTCTGCCTGAAAAGGCTGTTTTCACACAGCGAAAGAGAAGGGCTGTAGATTCCCTTACCTTCTCTGTCAGAACTTCACACAGCAGAGGGGAGGAGGGACTTCCTGTCTCCCTCACACACTGAGGGATTCTGAGGCTGTGCTCGTCGGCGGCACTGTGCAGGAGAAGCCTCAGGAATGTCACAAGTCAGCCTCCCACCCATTAACTTTCTGGTCAGTCATTTCTGTATATCTTGGGCTGTGGAGCATGTAGAGAGGTGGTTGATGGCTCGTTTAAAAGTTAGGAAACTGGCCTTTCATTTAAGCTTAACTTGTTTGGAGACCACAGTTCACTGGATACCACAGTTCCCTCTTTTATGGAATGCTCCCACTTTTACTGTGCTGATACAAACAAGAAAATACACAATGTTTTGGTGCACAGGCCTCCACAAAGGTCTGTGCACTGAAATGTTGTGTGCTTTCTTGTTTGTATCTGCACAATAAAATTGAGAGCACCAGTGGCATAACTAGGAATCACTGGGCCCCCCAGCAAAACTATGATGGGGCCCCTATCCGTGCTTCATCCACAGGGGATTTCTGGGAGGAGGCTATTTCTGTCATAGGAAAAATAGGAAGATGGGGCCCCTTTGGCTCCTGGGCCCCCCTGCTCCCCTGTAATTATGCCCCTGGGGAGCACCCTATTAAGCAGGACTGGACAGCCCTTTCATTTCATTATCAAGGTTAGACATGTTCCAAACTCGGACGTTTCCTTTTTGGATTTACGGAACTTGGGAAAAACCCAAAGATCCGAAAATCCGAAAACAGAACTTACTTCTGAGGGATACAGAATATAACCCATTGAAAATAACTTCGTATGTCATTGAACGTACAAGGTTATTTTCGAGGCTTACCGGAAATAACTTCTTACATTCTGTAACCCTCGAAAATACATTCTGAAGTTCCGAAATGATATATATATCGTTTAAAATGGTGCTAATTTTGCCACAACCAATCAGATATCATTTAACATTTGAAAACTAACATCTGATTGGTTGGGGCAAAATTAGCACCATTTTAAACGATATGAACTTTTATTGAATCTCCCTGATAATATTCAATATGCAATATCAGGGCACACTCCACTTGTATAGCCCAAGGTGCTACCATTTGATTCAAATACAGTATTATATCAGCAATATAGATGCACACACCGGGTCTCTGTGATACATTTATTCAGTGCATATATATGGCAAGGCAGTGGTCATCTTGGGGTGTGTGTTGGGGTCATTATCATGTTGGAATACTGCTCTGTGGTCCAGTTTCTGAATGGAGGGGTTCACTCTCTGATTCAGTATGTCACAGTACATGTATATGGTTCCCTCAGTGAAATGTAGCTCCCCAGTGCCGGCAGTACTCATGCAGCCCCAAACCACTACATTCCTCAACTGGTTGCGTCACACACACTTCATGCCATCTGATACAATAAGTTTATCTCGATCTCTTCGGACCACAGGAGATGGTTTTAGTAATCCATCCCTTAGTCTGCTCGTCTCCTGAAAACTGTGTGCAGGCTTCCTTCTGGGACAACAGCCATGCAGACTAAAGGTTCCTACACACGTGCAATTGAACGCATGATGTGTACAAACGCCCATTTCGGACGATAATCGGCCCGTGTATGGGCACTTTATCGCCCAAAATGGGCGCACGTTTTAAGGTCTGCCCGGCGGATCAGGCAACAATCCCAGAATGAGTGGCCGTTTCGGACGTTAAAGTGCCCATACATGGGCCAATTATCCTCCAAAATGTCTGTTCGTACACATCATGCGTCGCGGGTTGGCACCCGCAATCGCACATGTGTATGAACCTTAAGGTCTGAGCACTGCCAGGCTACGTATGGCGATGTATGACAGGCATACCTCGGAACCTCTGGATGAATATGACCCTGATCACGTGCACTGAACTACTTTAGTTGTCCATGGCGAGTTCAGTTCTGAGTGGAACATGTCCTGTTAAACCACTGTATGGTCTTGGCCACCGTGCTGCAGTTTCAGGATGTTGGCAATCTTCTTATAGCCTAGGCCATCTTTATCTAGAGCCAGAATTCAACTATGTTCAACTTCCAGTGACCAGTATGAGAGAGCGATAACACACCTGCTCCCCATTCACACCTGAGACCTTGTAACACTAACGAGTCACATGACACCAGGGAGCAATTTGGATATTTTTCTCTTAGGGGGTATTAATGACTGTGTTGAATTATTTTGAGGGAGCAGCAAATTTATACAGTCTATCTGTCTGTCTATCTATCTATCTATCTATCTATCTATCTATCTATCTATCTATCTATCTATCTATCTCTCTCTCTCTTTCTCTATCTATCTTATCTATCTCTAGCTATCTATTTATCTAATCTATCTATCTATCTATCAATCTATCCATCTATCTCTATCTATCTAATATCTATCTATCTATCTATCTCTCTATCTATCTATCTATCTATCTATCTATCTATCTATCTATCTAATATCTATCTATCTATCTATCTATCTATCTATCTATCTATCTATCTATCTATCTATCTATCTATCTATCTCTCTATCTATCTATCTAACTCTGCTATCTATCTATCTATCTATCTATCTAACTCTGCTATCTGTCTATCTAACTCTGCTATCTACCTATCTATCTACCTCTGCTATCTATCTATCTATCTTTCTATCTATCTATTTTAATCTATCAATCTATCTATCTATCTAACTCTGCTATCTATCTATCTAACGCTGCTATCTATCTATCTATCTATCTATCTATCTATCTATCTATCTATCTAACACTGCTATCTATCTATCTAACTCTGCTATCTATCTATCTAACTCTGCTATCTACCTATCTATCTAACTCTGCTATCTATCTATCTATTCTAATCTATCAATCTATCTATCTCTGCTGTCTATCTATCTAATCTATCTATCTAATCTATCTATCTATCTAACTCTGCTATCTATCTATCTATCTAACTCTGCTATCTACCTGCTATCTACCTATCTATATCTGCCTCCTCCTCTTCTGCTTAATGAGCTTTTTATAAGATTGAGCATGTGCAGAGGAGGTAGCAGGTGAAATGACAGTCATTGGTCAGATGCCAGTTGACACAGCCTTGATTGACTTGCATTGGAGGGGCCAGTTTATTCTGCCAGAATAGAGGCAATAATTACAGTGGTTGGCAAAAGTATTCGGCCCCCTTGAAGTTTTACACATTTTGTCACATTACTGCCACAAAAACGAATCAATTTTATTGGAATTTCACGTAAAAGACCAATACAAAGTGGTGTACACGTGAGAAGTGGACGGAAAATCATACACGATTCCATTTTTAACAAATCGATAACTGCAAAGTGGGGTGTGTGTAATTATTCAGCCCCCTTTGGTCTGAGTGCAGTCAGTTGCCCATAGACATTGCCTGATGAGTGCTAATGAGTAAATAGAGTGCACCTGTGTGTAATCTTATGTCAGTACAAATACAGCTGCTCTGTGACAGCCTCAGAGGTTGTCTAAGAGAATCTTGGGAGCAACAACACCATGAATTTCAAAGAACACACCAAACAGGTCAGGGATTAAGTTATTGAGAAATTTAAAGAAGGCTACAAAAAGATTTCCAAAGCCTTGAACATCCCACGGAGCACTGTTCAAGCAATCATTCACAAATGTAAACCTACCAAGACAAGGCTGTCCACCTAAACTCACAGGCTGAACAAGGAGAGCGCTGATCAGAAATGCAGTCAAGAGGCCCACGTTGACTCTGGATGAGCTGCAGAGATATACAGCTCAGGTGGGGGAATCTGTCCATAGGATAACTATTAGTTGTGCACTGCACAAAGTTGCCCTTTATGGAAGAGTGGCAAGAAGAAAGCCATTGTTAACAGAAAAGCATAAGAAGTCCCGTTTGCAGTTTGCCACAAGCCATGTGGGGGACACAGCAAACATGTGGAAGAAGGTGCTCTGGTCAGATGAGACCAAAATGGAACTTTTTGGCCAAAATGCAAAACGCTATGTGCGGTGAAAAAAACACTGCACATCACTCAGAACACACCATCCCCACTGTCAAATATGGTGGTGGCAGCATCATCTCTTCAGCAGGGACAGGGAAGATGGTCACAGTTGATGGGAAGATGGATGGAGCCAAATACAGGGCAATCTTGGAAGAAAACCTCTTGGAGTCAGCAAAAGACTTGAGACTGGGACGGAGGTTCACCTTCCAGCAGGACTACGACCCTAAACATAAAGCAAGGGCAACAATGGAATGGTTTAAAACAAAACATATCCATGTGTTAGAATGGCCCAGTCAAAGTCCAGATCTATATCCAATCCAGAATCTGTGGCAAGATCTGAAAACTGCTGTTCACAAACACTGTCCATCTAATCTGACTGAGCTGGAGCTGTTTTGCAAAGAAGAATGGGCAAGGATTTCAGTCTCTAGATGTGCAAAGCTGGTAGAGACATACCCTAATAGACTGGCAGCTCTAATTGCAGCAAAAGCTGAATAATTACGCATGCCCCACTTTGCAGTTATTGATTTGTTAAAAATGTTTGGAATCATGTATGATTTTCGTTCCACTTCTCACGTGTACACCACTTTGTATTGGTCTTTCATGTGGAATTCCAATAAAATTTATTTATGTTTGTGGCAGTAATGTGACAAAATGTGGAAAACTTCAAGGGGGGCGAATACTTTTGTCAACCACTGTATTAAATTTATTATATTCTACATTGTTACATTACATCGTAATGCATGTAATAAATTGGAAACTATTATCGTTTGGGGGCAGGCAGGTAAAGACAATTGATCAGTTTTTTTGTTTTAAAGGGTATTTACACTGGAAAATTAGTTTTTTTTAAAAATTGTCTATTAGTGGAAACTATAATTTATCCCAACTATCACTATACTGTTTTTTTGTTGATCTGCCCCTATTTCTTTAGATATCCAATCTGAAACATCTTACGTTTTAGCATTTCTGTATGTAGTTTTGCTGTAGTTGGAATGGTTAGACAGTTGGTGTGCTGTATACTGTATTCAGTTTTGACAGTTGGTATGTGGGAAAATTGTCAGGTCAGTAGTCAGAGCCTGAGCAAACAAGTACTGTATTGAAGGATTGCAGCAACACACACACCTCAGAGTAAGTGCTACTTACATGTATTTACATATAGATTAAGATTACGCAGTCATTTTTTCAGTATACATACACTTTAAGGGTGGACATGCTTTACATACAAATACAAACAAATGTGCAGGCAGTACTGGCTGATGAACAGCCGAGAATCAGACTGTGTATGGACAGTTGGGTGTCATTCGTTTATCAGACACAACCACACGTTAGGTATGTATCTTAAAAGAGTTGTGTTGCACAAATTCACCACAAATCTTTATCATACAAGCCACCTCACTTTAAATTAAAGGCAATTGCAAGAATGTGGACCTGGACAAAATTATTTTTTCATGTTTTCTCTAAAGCTTTTGGGTGAGAAAAGTAATAAAATTTGGTTTAGACCAGACGAACTTTTAAAACTACAGATAATTATGTTATACGAATGACATGTTGCCTGTGTGTATTGTACAGTGATTCTTGCTTCATGTTTGAAAAGGCTTAATTACTGCACTCAAGTTTCTAATCTTTATCAACGACAAAACGCGCGTCGACTGCTTCCAGCCAATGTAACAAAGCGTTATTTCCTCGAGTCGAATGTCCAATAGTAGAGTAAAATATTACTGCAGGAAATGACGCGCTTTATACTTAGCCCACATGTGCAGGCTGGGATTGAAACACATGTATCGGCGCTTTAGAAGTTACAAGCCGGTTTTTACGTCACATCTGGGAGTATTGGTTGTGTTTGCTGAAGTCATTGTGTTATAACGAGATTTAAGCAAGTACAATTTAGTCATTCTTTCCGTTTTGTTTTGTTTAAAGAAGCAATTTGTGACGCGGACCACTTATTATTGGCGCCTAAGTGCTCTCTTTTTGTTTTAGTTCAGCTACGAGGGTGGAGAGAAGATGGCGGACGATCCGAGTGCTGCAGACAGGAATGTTGAAATTTGGAAAATCAAGAAGCTTATTAAAAGCCTGGAAGCTGCCAGAGGGTGAGAAATGCTGATTCTAGATCTTTTGTGTGTGTGTAGATCGATGGATTTGTGGCAACTAAATCAAACGTTTTCATAATGCAGAGGTTAACCAAAAGTTTATGTCGCAAGTGTCAAGTAGTGTTTTCTAGAAACCTTATATGATCTGAAAACCCTGTTTTTTTGTAGTAGATTGTGAATTACTGAACACGTTTAAAATTGTAATTGAATAAAGACATCTAGTCCAACCTTTAAATCCTCCTTTTAAAGAATATTTACACTGGGAAATTTAGTTTTTTTTTTTAAATTGCATAATACTGGAAACATTAATTCTTCCTGACTATCACTGTACCATTTATTTGTTGATCTGTCCCCTTTTTCTCTAGATATACAGTCTGAAAGATCTAACATTTCAGCTGTCAATCAAGTGCCTTAGTATCATAAATTCTAACATTATGTACATTTTTGCTGTACAATTTTGTCTCCCAATGTTGCCTTATAGGGATTACTGAGCATGCTTACTCTTGCAGAGAGTCAGATAGTCTGGCATGGGGCTGAGGGACTGAGCTTGAACCAAACAAGTACTGGATTAAAGTCATGCAGCAACACAAACACATTTGAGTAAGGGCTGCTTACATGCTTTCATTTATAGATTGAAATGACAACTTCAGTGTACAATTCCTTTAACTAACTATTCCCTAACAGTTGATCCAGAGGAAAGCAAAATCCTTCCTGACTCCAATCGGAAAGAAAACCCTGGATCAACCAGAAATACAGTTTGTGTCAACACCAATAATTCTCAATATTTTTTAGTTTTGGAAACTAATCCAGCCCACTGTTAAAGCTATTCGAAAAACTTTGCCATTACCACATCTGCTGGGAGACAGTTCCACAATTTCACCGTTCTCTCCATAAAGGAACCTGAGTCCCCCAAAACAAGTTTTGAGGATTGTTTTTTTTAAATAAATCACTATTCACCTTGGAGTGGGGAGATCTGTCCTCTTTAATTAGATATCAAATATAAAACATCTTGGATATTGGATTCCAATAGGGCCTTATTATTTTAAAGGGCCACTCTTTTCTATAGTTTTAGAGCTGTCAGGAACTTGATCCCTTTCTACCCTTTGCTCACTTGCACCATATTTAATAATTTCCTGTTTAGCTCATTCCTAGTTAGTGTGCATCCCTCCCCATCTGTGATCCGCTCCTCCCAGAACTTGACTTGTCTCGTGGGCAAACGTGTAGCCAAAATAATTGGTTCTGTGATTGTGTTTATAGTGGAAATACACTGCATTTGCTATGGGAAGGTAAACAGCTCTGGCAGCTGTTGTTACTGCTTGAATTATATAAGATTTTCTTTCAGCTGTAGGACCTAACATTTAAGATGCTTTTGCTAAAGCTTGAGAAAAAAATGGCTTACTGGGTGTCGGGCATCAGACAAAGCTGGATCATAAAACTGAATCAATAAACCATGCAGTGACAGAGGAATAGGCTTTGCTTTCATAAAAGGATATAAGTTTTACACATAGAGGGTCTGGGTTATGGAAAGGAATAGATGATTGGTAGTTCAGAGTGAAAAGAGGATCAGAGAAGGTAATAAAGCAGATTTAAGGTTGGTAGCAATTAATCCTTATTGCTGTGGGATTAGTTGGAAAATTTATTGGCACACTTTACATGTTCTATAAACTCTCTTGCTTGTAACGGTAATGGTGACTTTTGGTATGTGTGAATTGCATGGTGTGAAATTTCCATTCCCAGTGCTGGTTCATGGTGGCTACTAAGCGTGCTTGACTTCACAGAAGGTCGCATCAGATGGAAAGAGTAGCCTATTAAGAGCAGGAGTGTAATAATTAGCCTGTGCAAAACAAGTACTGAATTAAAGGCATGCAGCAACATACACTCTACAAAGTGCTATTACATGTATTTATAAATGAAGCTAAGGTAAAGTCATTTTTTTAGTATAGTTGCTTTTTACCTTTTCAGTGCCATCTGAATTTTTGACTGCAAGTTTTCAGTGCTAGAAGAAAATGTGTATATAGCTTTATCACTTCAAACCTAGACCTTGCATGGAAGGGGTCAGACTGGCAGTGGCATCAGTGATTGGCTGAGATGCGATGTCTCAGCCAATCATTAATGTGAAAGCCTTACCCATCCTGAATAATACAGTATGCCATAAGCATGGGTGGACACAGACATGAACAATACAAAATTATAGTAGTACCACTTAATATGACATAATCCGATTCTAAATACCCCTTTAATAATAGGGGGAGGTGCAAAAGGGATTTTTAATAAATACTACAACTTAAAGGGTATGTCCACCCTTAAAAATATTTTTTAATATGATGTTCCCCCATGTCTGCCAGCCCCAACGGCATATATTTTATTTTCCAAAAGCCCCCCAAACTCTTACCTCCCCTCGTTCCTCCGCCGCACTGCCGGCCCTCTGCTTGCGAGAATGCAAGCAGAGGGGCGGGACCGGCAGTCGCGTCTGTGATTGGCTGAGCCAATCATGGACGCGGCTGCCGGTCATTCAGTGCAGCGGAGAGGTATCTAGTTTGGGGAACTTTTGGAAAATAAAAATATGCGGTTGGGGCTGGCAGACATGGGGAACATCATATAGGGGGTTTAATGCTAGGGGGAGGGATATAGAACTGGAGGGAGGAGGGGAGGGAGAGGGAGGAGGGAGAAGGCTGCAGTACGCATGACAATATCTACCGGAGGCAGGTAGCAGGCAGAGTCCTGCTAGCCTCCTGGTGGACAGTTTTTGGGACTTTAGGGGGGGTCTACAGGAGAACCCTATGGAGCTGGGATGTGAGGTAAGGATTACACTACACTACATGGTGGGGCCATACTGGGGGGGGATTATAGTTTTGGGTGGGTGGACATATGCCCTTTCAAGGATAACAAAAAAGTGTCTGCAACACTCAAAAAAAATACTGGGAAATATATGTACATAGATAAGGGGAAAAGATAACACGGTATATTAGTAAAATAAATGGCATAGGACATAAGTTAAAACATCCTTAAAGTACCAGCAAACATCACAATCCCTATTCCAACAGAATAATCAAATGAAAGTTCATAGTGCAAGAATGTGGCATAGTTAAAGTGCTCAGAATATACTTCTACTGCATGCCTTAACTGTTGCATTCAGTTAAATCAACTGGACTTAAAGTTTAGTTCCTGAAACTAAACTTTAGGTCCAATTGATCTAACTGAATACAACAGATATACCTTGACCTGGTTGAATGAGAACCTTCACATGCATGCCTTATACCTTGCCTTATAAACTATCGGACACCCCTTATCTCAGTCACAGTTTGTGTATGTCTAAGCGATGCGGGTAACAAAGCTAGATAGAAAGTTGGTTAATGGATAGGATGAAGAGAGTAGTTGTGAAGTTCAGTGCAAATATATATACTTTTTGGAAAAAAGAGCAGTATTTTTTCTCCCCAATGATCTTAATATGCCAATTCAGAATTTTGTCTTTATAAATAAATGCAACCGAAATACTGACTTCGTGTTTGCAGGACCCCTAGTAGAGACAGTTATGGTCTTGCCCTTGACCCAGCGCCTGGGTTGATTCAGTTGCTCAGTAGAGATCTGAGCATCTTTGACCCATCCAACAGCCAATCGGTGGAAGTAACTGTTAGGAACATTCCAAGCATGTGGTGCATGCTGGGAAGAAGGACCGTTAAAACCTGAAATGTCAGCTCACTAATGTCAACAGCAGGGTACAGCAAAGGGTATGAAATCAACTGATTTTTCAAAATGCAAGAAAATATGTAGAATGTATGCATTACACAAACTAACAATTTAACAAATATCGATAAATTCCACTGAACTGTCCCTTTAAGTGAATCCCTGTTGGAAAAGGATCTTGGATTTTTTTGGTGGATAACAAACTTAAAGGTAACCAGTGCCTGGCAGCAACAGCTAGAGCCGGCAAGATATTGTCTTGTATAAAGAGAGGTATGGATTCAAGGGAGTGCAGTGCAATTGTGAAATCCTGTTTACAACAAGGACATCTTGGAAATTGAAAGGATTTAGAGAAGGGCAATTAAAATAATAAAGGAAGTGGGGGAGCTTGAATATCAAGACAGATTGGATAAGTTACAATTAAGTTCACTACATACAATACACTATCTGGGGCATTGTTCATCAATAGAACATGTCGGAGGACATGCGGTCATCCCTTTAAGACTTGAAGAAAAGAAGTTTAGTCTTCAAGTTAGGAAAGGGTTTTTCACTGTGAGAACGGTAAAATTATGGAATGGTCTTCCATTGGATGTTGTGATGGCAGGTTCATTGGATAGTTTCAAAAGAAAGCTAGATGAGTTTCTGAAAACAAAGAATGTTGCTGGTATTGATACATAAAGTAGAGTTGATCCAGCGATGTTTCCGAATTCCCCATCCATAATTCTGGTGGGTTTTTTTTTTTGGCCTTCCTCTGGATCAACAGTTAGGTAGGAAGTGTGGGAATTGCTGAGTGGGTTGAACTGGATGTATGTATGTCTTTATTCAACCTCAAATACTGTACATGGCCAACCAACCAATCCCAAATAAAATCAATGCATTAGGGCAATTGCACCAAACAAATTCAGTCCGTTTTGCATTTTGAACTACTTTCAGTTTTTCAAACTAAACAATCCCCAATCTCAAAAATACCCCCCCCCCCCCACACAAAGTATTTGAAATCTACACCTGAGCTATCAAATGGTATTCGTCCCCACCCCCCCCCCCCCCCTCCCCCCCCCCCCCCCCCCCCCCCCCCCCCCTCCCCCCCTCCCCCCCCCCCCCCCCCCCCCCCCCCCCCCCCCCCCCCCCCCCCCCCCCCCCCCTCCCCCCCCCCCCCCCCCCCCCCCTTCCCCCCCCCCCCCACACCCCCCCCCCCCCCCCCCCCCACCCCCCCCCCCCCCCCCCCCCTTCATACATTCAAGCAGAGTTCTGGACACAGTCCTTCATAGAATGCCATTCTTTTAGCAAATTTTTAAGAAAATAAATGAAAAGCATGTTTTTAAGTGAGAAAATTATACCAAAATGGCAATGACATGTAAACAACCAACTAAATATCGATCTCTCAAATGTCCTGAATCAAACGGCATGCTGCATGTGTGGGTGTACATTGAGACATGACTACCAACAAGACCTGAAGGAATAAATGCACAAGTACGGTTACACCAAACAAATTCAGTCCGCTTTGCGTTTCAAACAGCTTGTACTTTTTCAAACTAAAGAAAAACCTTTACCTTTTAAACAACCCAACAAACTATATATTTTTAGAACCTAGATTACAGTGCAATTATTTCATACATACATGCAGATTTCTGCACACCGTTTTTTAGACTTTGAATCATCTTTGCAGGGTTTTTTTTTTATAGAAAACCTACAGAAAGTGCAAAACTTAGAAACATAAAAAAAAGCCACTAATTATTGATCTCCCACGTGTCACAAATAAAGCAGCACCCCACTTGACCGAAATCTTCAGAATTAAGTGCATAATTATTATTGTCAATTTATATAGTGCCAACATCTTCCGTAGCGCTTCACAAATTACATGTATAGATTCACATCATGCCCTGCTGAAGAGATCATTCCCTGCTGAAGAGCTTGCAATCTAAGCACATTTATTTGATAGATACAATCTATCAGTATGTCTTTATAATTGTGTGGGGAAACCAGAGTGCCCAGAGGAACATACAAACTCCTTGCAGATGTGTCCAAGGGGGAATTTGAACTCAGGACTTCAGCGCTGCAAGGCGTCAGTGCTAGTTAATCTTGTCAGTGATGAGAAAACCTAATGAAAATGATTGCCACTTGTCACTGGAGTAGTATACAGCCCCATATTTATGGGTTAACCTTATATGTAGTTCCTAGGGACCCTTCTACATTCACCAATATAAAGTGTCTGATTTATTGATTCTCAAATAATCTATCAGTAATGTATTACAGCTTTTGATGTCAAATACTCCAAAGCAAAAAAATATTGAGTAGATGTGTCATTCTTCACAAATTAACTGTAGTCATTCGATTTTTTTTGTATTGGTTTCCGGGAATAACCGAAAACCTCACAATCCTCTGTTTTTAGTGTTATTCAGTGGAAACAGTCTGACAGATGCACAAGTTTTTGAAAATTTGCAGACCCTCAGTTTGATTTGGTGTCTTTTGTATTGGTACCTGCACAACATTTCTTGTATGTGTAAAATTAAGGCTTAGTTTCCCTTGGATTCAGAGGACTGCTAATCTAAGGGAATCTTCCATATCTTACACATCTTGGAAATCCGATTTTGGTGCTGATAAAGGGTTGAAAAAGTTTGTTTCAATTTAATTTTTTTTAAGTCAAATCATCTTTGGGAATGGTAACAAACTTGCAATATAAGCATAAATGCTGTTTGCCAATAAAGAAAAAAACCCTTCCTGTGGAACACTTTCCAGAAAGTGATTTTTTTAGTCTGGATTTAAATTTGGCAAAGATCAATACTTAGGTAATTAGCACTGATCACCTAATATTGATCTCTGCTTCTGTCTTTCACTAGTAAAAACTTTTATTTGTAAATTCATCACTTTGATTCATTCACAATTTCTATAGTAAGCAGACAACCGGTGTCTGCTTGCTATAACTCCATAGAAAACTGCAATCGAAACCTGTCCTTTTACATCATGGGGATTTCCTTTTTGCTGATGCTCTGCTAAAATGAAGGCACCAACTCACGGAGGGTATGCCTTTGTGGACTGGCACTTAAAGGGTAACTGTGGTCTTCAATTCTTCCAAGTTATGGTTGTTTTGGATAGTCTTTTGCTGTGCCTTCAAAATTAACCCTAAGTTGTCACATCTCTAGATAAAATTTGTGAGAAGTTATTGCTAGAAATGCTCAGCTATACCAGCCTCTGCCTGCAATAATAGGCTCCCCATCTCAACTGTTAATACCAATATTTCAAGGAAAAATGAGCCTCACTTCATATTTCACCTGACAATACAGCAGGAGAAAAAAAAATTGGCTCATAACATTCTCGTAAACTAATACCAACATTTTGACCAAAATTGTTTTTACCCGATTACCCGATTTGTCTTTACCCGAAATGTCTGCTGGCATTAAGAGTTAATGGAAAAGCTGGCAATATATTAGATATACGTCCTTTGATGAATGTCTAATCAAATAGGTCTTTAGCGCTGTGGTTTTCCTACCTTTTGATGCCTGAATAGGAGGGTGAATAGGATGGACTTGATGTCTTTATTTAACCTCCATTACTATGTAACTATATGTCCATCTATCCTTTTCTCTATCTTTCTATTTGTGTCTGTCCCTGTCTGTCAAATCTACCTGTTTGTCTGTCTATCCCTATCTGTCCCTGTTTGTCTATCTATTTAATATTTAACTATAAAATTTAAGTTGGTAGTATTTGTTTAATGGGGGCAGGTCATCTGTCAGTCATAGGACATTGGGAGGTATGATTAGTTGCTGGCTTCTAAATATTTGGATGATTCCAGACCTGGAAAAAATATAGATCTTTAATGCACTGGGAAAAACTGTTTAAATACTCATCCCTAATATAAATATTTTGTAACGGCACAATGAACACACCTTATTACATAATATTGTTCGGCCCATGTCCAAGATGGGTTATCTTGGAATCACTTTTATAATTTTCTTCATACACAGTAGAAAATTTTATAGCACGGATGTCAGCCCAGAACAGAAAGCTACCTGCAACAATATGTGCCAATAGTGTACAGTGTCCACTGTCACACTCACAGGAATTTAAACCTGGTTATTTCGGTAAAGTAATGGTTGGTGGTGATGTTGTTAATATCTCTGTCTAGTTAAACTTATTTTTTTTTTTTCTCTAGAAATGGTACAAGTATGATATCTTTAATCATTCCACCAAAAGATCAGATCTCTCGAGTGGCGAAAATGTTGGCTGATGAATTTGGTACTGCATCAAACATAAAGTCGAGAGTGAACAGACTTTCTGTTTTGGGAGCAATTACATCTGTCCAGCAAAGGCTTAAACTCTATAACAAAGGTAAATTGAACGTTTATCTTATTCCTTGTAGTTGTATTTTTGTATGTTTGCTGCTGGCCTGATTATATCCCATATCCCCCTCCCCCCTGGGTTGCCATCAGTCATGGCAAATCTTGTTGTGAGACAAACTAGAACCATGCCTATGGAAATATATATGATGTTAGTGTATTTTTGCTATTCTAAGGATTTCCTGAACAGGGCCATAAGAAGCAGAAAGAGATAAACAAAGTGATTAGGAATTTTAAGATAAAAATCTAAAAGATCGTATACCCGTGCGATTGGGGGTGTCGACCTGTGACACACGATGTGTACGAACGGCCGTTTCATCCGATAATCGTCCTGTTTATGGGCACTTTATCAGCCGAAATGGAAGCTCGTTTGGGGATCGAGGATCCACCGCAGGGTGGATCCTCGAAAGAGCCATGCCTATTATCGTCCGAAACGGCAGTTCGTACACATTCTGCGTCGCGGGTCGGCACCCCCGATCACACTCGTGTACAAACCTTTAGGTGCTGTCTTGCTGCGCTTTAATTACCCAAAATCTGATAATCTTTTAAGTGACCTAAAAGGTTGAGTACACTATCTTTTTGAACTTGGCCGTGTGGGGGCCGAAACGGAAGTTCGTTTGGAGACCCGCCAAGTCGGTCTTTCAGGCGATCCCCGACCGAATCTCCGTTTCGGGCGATAAACAGCCCACACACGGGCTGATTATCGGCCGAAACGGTTCGGGATCTTCGATCACACGTGTGTACGAACCTTAAGAGTTGAGGGAGGAAGTAATCATTCTGCCATTGTATGCAGAATTGGCTGTGCATTTTGACATTTGCTTGTAGAAAGTATATGAATAAATTTAGAAAGGGTTTTAGCGAGTATATGAATAAATTTAGAAAGGGTATTAGCGATAAATAACTAAACTGAAAAGGCATATCAAAGTCGGGCTTGTTTTCCCCAAAGAGATGTTATAAAACCTTTACAGATATGTTTGTGTGCAGTAATGTTGGGTAATAGGATTTTATTTTCCAACATTTATCCACTAATTTACTTTTTCCAGTAAAAATAAGGAGTTTCTATTACCATTGTTTTAGGTAATACAATTTATTGAGAGAAAGAAGTATTTGATCCCTCTGCTAATTTTGTATAACAACAATAAACCCTCAAACCCAATGCACAAAAGTCAGAGATTGATGTAGTGTGAAAGCGCTTGCTATATATAATATATATAGTATTTAGATATATAGCTCCACTATCTTTGGGCACATGCGCGCCAATACAAAAGATAGGCGCGTGATCGGAGGACAGCACGGCTGTCAGATCAGAAGGACCTACGAGTGGAGCGCCAGGTAAGGTAAGTTCGGCTGTGTCCCCTGAGCAAACTATTATTCACAGGGAGGTGAGAATAAGCGTTCTCACCTCCCTGTGAATAATAGAAATGATTGGCATGCACTTTTGAGTTTACAGTTCCTTTAAAGAAATACCCCACAAATATTTTCCTTGAATCTACACACCTTCAGCTACATAACGCTATAATTTGTTCATTCATACCATCAATGGTGTGGGTGCAGTTCTTCACACTTTTTGCAGATGTTTTGAAAAAATGAACAGAAAACAACATTTAAAGGTAGAAATCCATGCCAAAACCCCATGGAATGTAAAAAAGTTACCAAATATCAATCTCCCAAAAGTCCTGAATCAAACGGTATGCCATATGTATGGTTACACACGCGGACGTGGAAGCAACAATCAATAAAAGTGAGACAATGCGCTATGGCTCAGAAACAGTGAAAATATTTAGCCAACTCCAAATTTGAACAGTCTGCAGTTTTTCCCACAAAACACCCCCTAACTCAGAAGTATATTCCTGGAATCTGCACACCATTTAGCTACGTAATGCTCTAGTTTGTTCATTCATACCATCAATGGTGTGGGCACAGATCTTCGTAGAAGTTTGCAGTTTTCCCAGTTTTTCTGAAAAATGAACAAAAATCCACTTTCAAAGGTAGAAATCATGCCAAAACCTCATGGAATGTAAAAAAAAAAAAGTTACCAAATATTAATCAAATGGTATGCCATATGCATGGTTACACGCGCGGATGTGGAATCGACTACCCACAAATTGAGCAAAGGCCCAATTTGTGGCAACTTTTCAGATTTGTCAGACTAAACACCCCTCTATATTAGAAATAACCCAAAAAACTATATATTCCTGGAATCTACACACCTTCAGCTACGCAACTGTGCCATTCTTTTGTGCATACCACCAATGGTGTGGGTGCAGTTCTGCGTAGAATTTTGCACTTTTACCAGATTTTGTGGAAAATTGTACAAAAATATATTTCAAAGTTAAAAATCATAGAAAATTCCCATGTAATGTAAAAAATACTTGTCAAGTTTTAATTTCTTAAATGCCCTGAATCAAACTGTATGCCATGTGCATGGTTGCATATGGCCATACCACACAGAGACATAGCCAATAACTTAAATTGGACGCATTCAATTACAATAAAAAAATCAAATTCCTCTATATATTGAACAGCCCAAAACTTGGAAATGCCCCCACAAATAAAAAAAAAACCTCACTAAATGTCAATCTTGTGTCCTGAATCAAATGGTATGCGTGGATGCACACAGACGTAGCCCCCAACCAGCTCAAATGGGCCGCATGTGCAATTACAAGAAAAAAATGAACACCACAACAGTACTGATCACCTAATATTGATCTCTGCCCCCATTTATTTTCTCAGTAGCAAAAACTGAGTTCCATTCACAAATGCTATAGTAAGCTGTCACACACTGACTGCTTACTATAGCTTGTACTGCACTGCGATGTGAATGTAGATCGCAGTGCAGTACCCTAACTAGACCAACAACCAACTATTTTTAGAAACTTTCAACTATTTAGCACTACTATTCATGGATTTGTATATGCTGAATTCCTTATGTAGGACAATCGATTTTCTGTTATGAATACTTTTGATTTATATAAAAGTCCCAATTTGCAGTACTGGGCTAGGTTTCAGATTAGTGTCTACCCAGATACTGTCCATGATCTCACAACATAGTAAAATGATTGCAACGTATGGTATAGTTTGATCCCCCCCCCCCCCCCATCAGTAGGTAGGGCTTAGTTTCACTTGAAATCAGAGTACTACTAACCTTTGTTTACATTTCCAGGGTCATGCATGCAGTTCACCATTTTAAAGTGTGTACCACTTTTCGTTTGTGTGCTTTTTCCCTAATTTAAAATTGCCAATTTATAATTCTGCATTGCTTGTATTTTTATTTAAATCCACCCCCATAACTAACATTTAACCCACTACTGCCCCCACTGTATAGTGTTAAAGGGTATGTCCACCTTAAAAATTCTTTTCATATAAGGTAGGTACCAGCTGCCCACCCCCAACCATCGTAATATTTATTTTAAAATAGGCTCAGATCATTACTTACAGAGCCTTCTCTCTCGCAACTTCTCCAATCCGGCTCCCTGCTTGCGGAAGTTGCAAGCAGGGGCTGGACCGGCAGCAGCCAATCGCGCACGCGACTGAAATCATTGAAGATGCTGCGGGAGAGCAGGCTCTAAGTATTTTTTTTTTAAAAGAAATTACGGCAGTTGGGGGTGGGCAGCTGTTGCTTACTTTCTGTGAAGAGGGATTCACGCTAGGTGTCACGGCTGTAGAGGATGGTGGGAGGGGGGGGGGGAGAAGGACTCCCCTGTGCTGGATGAATCACTGACCGCTTCTACTTTTCAGTTTCCTGGATTTTTTTAAACTACAGTCTGGCCAGTATGAGGTTAAATTTTAGTTTGCTCAAAATGGTTCTCCTGCAGTGCCTGTTCAAAGTCCCAGAAAGTGAAGAGGAGGAGCTGTCTGTGTGTAATCCAGTCCCTGCTTTATTCTTGTCCTCCCTGGGGACTCTGGCATGCGCAGGGGAGCCCTCCCTCCCACCCTCTGGATCCCTTCATGGCTGCCTACCATTTAAAGCTTTTTCTGTAGTGTAGGGTACCCCAGCCCATCCCCAACCACCATGTTAGATTTGTAAAACATGCCCCAGAAACAGACTTACCGTGTTCCCTCGGCTCTCTGCAAAGCCGGCAGCCACATCTGTGATTGGCTGACTCTCGGCCAATCACAGACGTCGCTGCCATTCCAGACCCTGTTGGCAGTTGGAGAACTGAGGGATTGAATGCTGGTAATTCTGTTTTAGGGGCTTGTTTTACAAAACTAACATGGCGTTTGGGGGTGGGCTGGGGTACACTACACTACAGAAAATTGTAGTTTCTGGGTTGGAGATGCCCAGATATACCTGTTTTAAAATAAAAAGGGTCTTTCTGTAGTAACAGATCTTATTAATTGCAAAGTAGCTGATTAAAGAATCTCTCTCCTGGGATTAATCACAATGACCATGCTTGAGCTCAAAAGCTAGGGAATAGGCCTGTAACTAATTAGAAAACAGCCGCTGCTTCTGTACAGCTTGGGTAAAATCATGCTAACCAATTCAGTATTTAATCATTGCGGTACCTGTGCGAGTATTACAAGAAGACACTCTTGCAACTGCCACAAGCTATTTGCCAGCTGCCTTGCGGCTCTTTGGACATTAAAGACATACAACATATAGACAAATGGAAAAACTGTTTTTAAGTTTTTTTTGCATTTTAAGTATAACTTTGATTAAGTAACATCTAGAAAAAACTCAAATCTGAATCATGCTAATAGGGCTTAGCACTTAGTTGCTTGCTTTCTAGTGAACAAAAGGGATTATTTTAAAATGTTATTAGATATTTATCACAGAAAATTATCTACTTAATTATTACATATTAAAGAGCAACTGTGGTCTCAAAACAAGTTAGGGTTGAATGAAAGCCTGCAGTATTTCCTTTAAAATGAACCGACAAGCGCATCTCTGGCTGGAGCCTGTGGGACATTACATTGGGGTGAATGTTCAAACTTCCTGCTGACCACTGCCCCACCCGTTCGCCCCGGGGGAGAAGCATGCTCAGTTAAGACTTAAAGGGCATGTCCACCCCCAAAACTAAAATTTAACCCCTTACTGGCCACATCAAGTAGTTTAAAACAATCCTTACCTTACATTCCTGCTCAAAATAGTTCCCCTGCTGTGCCCCTCCAAAGTCCAGGAAACTGCTGTGTAGGAGCAGTGTGTGACTCATGCTGTGCCTGAGACTTCCTCAACCTCATCAAGGTTGAGGCATGCTCAGTGCAGCCCTCCCTGCCTCTCAGCCACTCACGGACGCGGCTGCCGGTCCCGCCCCCTGCTTTCAATTCCATGCAAGCAGAGGGCCTGAACACTGCAGCAGGGGAGAGAGGGCAGGTAAGTAAGAATCGGGGGACTTTCTAACAATTATATTAATGCGGTTGGGGCTGGGGGAGCATGCCCTACCACATATCAAAAGTTAAATTTTGGGGTGGACATGCCCTTTAATGCAGGGGAAATCAGGAAGTACCTGGGGAAAAAATTGACAGGGGAGCCTATTAATGCTGGCTGAGTCTGGTCACATGACTGAAAACAGGAAGTGTTCAAGCCGGAAGTAATATTGCTCAACCTTTCCAGCAATAGCTTCTCATGCATTTTATCTAGATATGGGATTTAGGTTTTATTTTGAAGGTACAATGGAAGGCTTTTTACATAATTCTTACTAATTTGGAACCATTTGAGACCATATTTACCCTTTAACATACCTTGTAGGCTTGTACAACTTTATATAGAAAATTTTCTTTCTTCTTCCAACTATAACTATTCTGAGGGAGAAACATCTGTTAACTTCCATCTTATCTAGTGGTTCAGGTTCATTCTGTTAAAATAGTGTTTTAACTTAGTTTACAGATATGGACTGGCGTGTCCTTGCGCATCCAAAGAGAAACTAGTGTTCATGAATATCGCCAAAAATGTTCATGTTTAAAATGTACTTTTAAATATGATGGAAATAATTTGTTTTTCTTTTTCAGTGCCCCCTAATGGTTTAGTTGTTTATTGTGGAACCATTGTAACTGAAGAAGGAAAGGAAAAGAAAGTCAACATTGATTTTGAGCCTTTCAAACCAATTAATACATCTTTATATTTATGTGATAACAAGTTCCATACAGAGGTACTACTTTATTGTAATAAAAACACACCAGGGATATCGCTCTGTTACCCTTGCTCTATAATTGTACCCATCTGTACATTAAATTAACACCAGCTATTTGCTGGTGTTCAGAAACTCTCGCTAATGTACTGCAAGTCTCTGTAGATTGCTATCTGATCTACTACTAGACTATTGGGTTATAGGCTTAATGTGACACATACATGTTTGTAGTAATGTATCCTGGGTTCCATGGGTTCAAGTTGGATATTTGCATTGTTTGCAAAATGTTTCTGACCCTTTAATTAAAAAATGGTTTCTAAAGGGGGATGTAACAGAAAAAAAATGCTACAATTTCTCTCAGCTGAAAAATTCTAAAATACTTTTGGGTCTGCACCCACGCTTAAGTCATTGTGACTCCCGATGAACGTGAGGTGAATGATTAACAGCCATTTACTCTTGTATCAGCTTGTCCCTGAAAGTGTGTTGGCAGGGAAGAGACTCAATATGTCTGCATTGCTGTCTGTCCCAGTGAGTAAAAATGACAAAACTCTGCAGTCTAAGAGAGCTAAACCTAAAAGATAAACTTTACATTTTAGATTGTTGTAGACAGTTTTTTTTTTTATTTTTTTGTTGCTATTTTTTTTTTATTACAGGCACTAACAGCTCTACTTTCTGATGACAGCAAATTTGGATTTATTGTTATTGATGGGAGTGGAGCACTTTTTGGCACACTTCAAGGGAACACACGAGAAGTGCTGCACAAGTTTACAGTAGATCTACCAAAAAAGCATGGTAACTCTTATTTTAAAGCTCATCACTGCTTTGAAAATTACAATGAACAGTTAATTCCGTGCTTAGCTAAGCTACAATTAAAATATGTATGATACAATGGATATTTCAGGGGTACAAATTTGCCACTGGTCGGGATTTTGAACAATTTGTTCACTCACAACAATGTACCATGGAGCTCAAGACCCCCAAATCCACAATACTTTTTGTAAGAACTTCGATATCTCCACCCTCTTGACCAAAATGTATATTTTTAACTAGGATCCCTCCAAACCTACGTTTAGTTATACTTCATCCAGCTTGTTTACAAGGGGTGATCCCTGCCTTGGCTCACAACTTCCTTCCAGTCAGTCAAGGCCTATTTAAAGGGTAACTGTGGTCTTGAAATCTTCCAAACTAGTAAGGATTGTATAAAAAGCCTTCTATCATACCTTCAAAATAAAACCCAAATCACATCTCTAGATAAAACTTGTGAGAAGTTATTGCTGGAAAGGTTCAGAAATATTACTTCCTGCTTCAACACTTCCTGTTTTCAGTCATGTGACCAGCCTCTGCCTGCTTTTATAGGCTCCCCTTCTCAACTGTCAATTTCCCCCCCCAGGTACTTCTGAATTCCCCAGCATTAAAGGACAACGCCACCCTCATAAGAACATCTTTTTGAAAGAATGGCCTCTTTAAAATATGTTGATATATCCTAGTTTGTCCTATGAATTCATTACTGTATGCTTCTATGCTTCTGGAGGCCTCATGGAAACTGAGCAATTTAGAAACCTGTACTGAGCATGGGTGTGCTCAGAAGAGACAGACAGGGGATTAACATTCAGTCATTGACTGTGATGTCAACTGTCAAATCCATAACTGACAACCATGTAATGCACCTGACCTAAGCATGCCAATAACATTCTTTTGTAGTGTATGTTCAATTAGTTGTCTCTTTCCTCTGGCAGGCCTAATCTGTCTTATATCTGTAGCAGGCATAATAGTTGTCTCCTATAGGTTCCCTTTTGCGGGCCCAATAGGTTCCCTTCCCCCTCTGGCAGACCCAATAGCTTCCCTTCCAACTCTAGCACGCCCAATAGGTTCCCTCCCCCCTTCTGGTTGGCCCAACAGGCCCTATTAGTTGTAAACTCTTTTTATAGCAGTTTAATATATCTCAGTGATCACTAAAATTCCGTTTCAGTTAAATGCTCGTGTATTTAAGTTTAGCTATAGGGCATATTTTAATTAGTTAAAAGTGTGTAAAATATTAGTTTAGGAGATGTGACACTAATAGAACCAGAATTTGATAGGATTTCTTTTTAACTTTTTTTTTTTTTTTAAATTGTACGATTTTGTTGGGGGTGTGAAGATATCAATTGTATCCACACATGAGAGGAAAGACCTAATCCACGAGGTTACAGGATCAAATCCCCATACTTATTTCTAAAATTGAAGTTTTTGTTTCGCCATCCATGCGGATGCAAAGAAGTTTTCTTTTTTGTATAAAATGCAAACGAATGAGTGAGTAATTATTAGGGACCGCATCAGGGTACAGGACAGCTTCGTTAATGTGTTTTTTGTTTGTTTTTGTTCTGCTCTCTCTAAAGCATGTTCAGAAATTTACAGCATACATATTGACCAGCAATACAGAAAAATTATGGTAGCTGACCCCTAGTACCCACAGTACCCACAGCAAAGGGAGAGGTCCGATACGGCTTGGAGTATCATTGTGAATTTGCTCTTTCACTGTCTGGGAACATTAGTTAACTATCTGCGATCTTGGGCATGACAAATTGTTTAAGAAAAACGGTTGCAGCAGTTTCCCATATCTGGAAATAAAAAACCCAGTAAGCCACGTTCTTAGAACTCTTTGGGTAAACAAACTTAACTTACACTATAATAGTTAAATCAATTCGCTCCCTTGGATGTTAGTGTTAAGGTTAACTTTGTGCTGGAAGCACACAGAAAGCGCTGTGTAGAAATTGCTTCTTAAATTGTGTTTTTAGGTGATTTTAATATAGGATTTGTGCAAAAATGGAACATTGGCCACATAGCTGGTGTTCCCCCACTGTTACAATTGTGCACATATTGTTTAGTTGCTATTAACATAATATTTTTTTCACATTGACAAAATTGAAAAAGCCCTTCATGACAACACTGCAATATTTTCTTTAACCTATCATTTAATGAGAAAATAGTAGTTTGTTTAAAATAGCCATGATGAATTTACTAATGTGTTGTTTTTTTTTTCTCTAATGCAAATTAAAGGTAGAGGAGGCCAGTCTGCTTTGCGTTTTGCTCGTCTTAGAATGGAAAAACGACATAATTATGTAAGAAAGGTTGCCGAGACTGCAGTGCAACTGTTTATCTCTGGTGACAAGGTGAATGTTGCTGGTCTTGTATTAGCTGGATCTGCTGACTTCAAAACTGAGCTCAGTCAGTCTGATATGTTTGATCAGGTAAGTAAGCAAATTAATGTATTGTTACTTTAATCTAAAAACAGGGTAATTATGCAAAGTACCATATGTAAAGTGCATTGGGTCAAGTTTGGTTAAGTTATGAGTTATTGAGACCAGTGGTTCTCAATCTAGTGGCATGTTTGTGGAGATCAGCATGCGGATCATTGCAGAGTGCCAGCCGGAACAGTTGATTTGTAATGGGAGTTACGGTACCTTATCCTACAGAGCGATCTGCACCAGGATTGGGGGGGGACTCGCACCTGTCTGGGGTATGTGTGTGTATGTATGTATGTATGTATGTATGTGTGTGTATGTATATATATATATATATATATATATATATATATATATATATATTTACATTATATCTTGAGTTATATACTTTTGTTACAAGTTGTTAGTTCTGTAGAAGGTTTTTGTATTTGTCTGAGTCCATAAATAGTGTCCGTAAGTTCCTCCATTCTCATTATTTGGTTTAGTTCGTCAATCCATGCTTTACTTGTAGGCGGGGTTTGTTGCTTCCAGTAGCGTAGTAGGACTGCTCTTCCGGCTATTAGGAAGTAGTGGAGAATACTTGTTTTGTAGTTCGATTGTGCTTCTGGAAACCTATTTAACAATATCACCTGAGGGGTACATGCGATTTGGTCTAAAGAAATTTTGTTATATGTCTTATGTTATTCCAGAATTTCTTTTATTGGAGGGCAGTTGAACCAGATGTGTAAGATGGAACCACCTGGTTGTTGACATCTCCAGCAAGTGGTTGGGCATCTGTACCATCTGCTTAGTAATTTGTAGCTTTTTTTTTTTTTTGATAGTTTGTGGGTTGTGGTAAAGCATTTTTCCCACTGTTCCTTTGAACAATTACATATACAAACAGATGGGAGAAAGATTTAAACTGCTCATTTACAGAGTCAGAATTTTGTAATATTCTGTATATTTTTGAGATATGTTGGGGTTCAGAATTTTGTTTGCAGATCGAGTCAAATGCGGAGGGGGATATTTTGAAGCCTTTTTTGTTCCTTGTTGTTTGAATATAGTGTTGGAGTTGGGCATATTGGAAGAGTGCTATTGCAGATGGGGTTTGATTTTTCATGATATTGCTCAAGGGGGTAATCTTGTTGTTTTGTATTAGTTGACCAATTCGTGGTGTTTGTTTTTTTCCCAGATTAAGAACGAATCTGTTTTATATCCTGATAGGAATTGCGATGTATGAAGTTTTTAAACTCGTTTTATTGTGGTTCCAAAACATTTAGAAATAAAAACAATTTAAAATTTCTTAGTTATTTGACAATACAGTCAGTTGAATAGTCAGATTGTGTAGATTGGAATTAGACTAGTCATAATTCCCATTTTTAATATTTGCTCATTGGTAGAAATGTGATATCTTGGATCTTCCAAATAAAACTTAAACTGTAACTATAGAATAAAACTATAGAATATAGAATAAAATGGAATATATTAAAATAAAATAAAATACTCGCCTGTTATCGTTTCTTTCAAGATTGAATCCCCGCTCGCCCATCGGTCCTGTTCCCCTCCGCCGGGGGCTACCGCACATATAAGTTCAATTTGATCGTTTATCATATATTTAATATATAGTATTAGGTGAGTCCAGCCAAGCACCCCATATCTTTTGGAATTTGTTGAGGCAGTTTCTATGTTGGTATGTAATTTTGAGATACGGTAGATCATTATTAATTAATTTGATCCATTTTTTGATTTTTGGGGGTTTATCAGACAGCCATCACATAATAATTGTTTTCCGGGCATAGAACAGTGTGGCCCGCAGGAGAGCCCGTTCGGCTGTAGACCAGATATCCCCGTCCAGAAGCCCGAATATACACGTCTCTGGTGTGGGCTGGATGGGCTTCGAGGTGACCGATCTCGCGGTATTGAGTACTTCCAGCCAGAAGTTACTTACTTTAGGGCATTCCCATATAAGGTGTAGGAAGCCGGCCTCCGGGTATTTGCACTTGGGGCACATAGAAGTTCGGTTGGTGTATATGTGTCTTAGCTGTTTGGGTGTGTAGTATGTTTGGTGTAATATCTTTAACTAGATTAACTTATTGTTTGCTGCTGGTGAGACTTGCATTAAGGATCTCGGGCCAGAGATCTTCAGTTAGCCCTGGTAGATGTGTGGACCATTTTGTTTTAGCTTGTTCTAAGACTGGTTGTGATCTAGCGTTTATTAAGCAGGTGTATAGTTTAGAGATTATCCCTTTCATCCCCTGGGTACGGATAATGCCGATAACCAGGTTTTTTTATATGTTATCAAAATTTTTTGGGAAGGATGCCTTCAGTGCATGTTGCAATTGGAGGTATCGGTAGTACAATGTGTTTGGGATTTTATACTTATCTTGGAGTTCTTGGAAGGGGATCAGCTGTTTGTTTTGTATTATATTGCCAATTGTAGTTATCCCTACTTCTTTCCAAAGAGTGTGACCGGGTAGCTGTAGGTGTGCTGAAGGTGTGGGAGAGTTTTATTGTTCCAGAGTGGGGTATGTTCGAAGAATTCACTGGGTTGGAGCAAATGGTTAGTGAGTTTCCATACTCTGAGTGCTTGATTGTGTATAGTGGTGTTGGGTCCTATGGTGTGCAGTTTTGGGGCTGCGAGAAATTCCATGTATGGGCTTGAGGTATAGTGACATCATCATATCAGATGGGGTTGGTGGGTTATGTGGGTTGACCCAACACTGTAGGTGTTTCAGTTGCGCTGCCCAGTAGTACAATTGCAGATTTGGCATGGATAATCCGCCCATCTGTTTGGGCATTGTAGGATATTTGTCTTAATTCTTGCTTTTTTATTGCCCCAGATAAAGGAGAGGATAAGACTATTTAATCTGGTGAAAAAGGATTTAGGAATATAAACCAGGGAATGTTGTATTACATATAGAATTTTTGGTAGTAAAATTTTTTTTATTAATTGCACTCGTGCCCATAGGTTGAGGGAGACATGTTTCCAGGCAGTGACTTTATTGCTTGTGTATTCTATCAAAGATGAGATATTCAATGTATAAAATTGCTGAGGGGATTTAGTTATAACTATATCTAGGTATTTGAAATGGGGCACTATAGGTATGGGTATATTGGTATTCTGTGTTTGGGGAATTTATCTAGTTGGTAGAGGGCGGACTTATCCCAGTTGATCATTAGACCAGAGTGTGTGCCAAATACATTTATTATTTATAATAAAAAAAAAAAACACAATGATGTTGTGAGCGGGGCTCGGGGATTCTCTAGGTACAGTATTATATCATCAGCATAGAGGCCCATGCGTTCCTCGTACTGATCTATTCGAAAGCCTCGTATATTGGCATTGGTTCGAAGGTTGATAGCCAGGGGTTCAATCACTATCACGAAGAGGTAGGGGGACAAGGGGCATCCCTGTCTGGTACCTCTCTGTAATGGAAATATTGATGATACTTCCCCGTTTACTGATACTTGGCCTGTAGGGTATGCATATAGTAATTTGACCCATCTGATAAAATTGAGTCCGAACCCAAAGTTCTTCAGTGTGTCCCATAAAAAGGGCCATTCGACAGAATCGAAGGCTTTGCGAGCGTCGAGTGAGAGGATTATCCGCTCACCTGCATTATCGTGATTTAAGTTGGGTTTGTATAATTGTGCGACGTAAATTGATTGTGGTTGATTTGTTTCGCATGAATCCTGTCTGGTCGGGATGTATTATGGTCGTGATAACCCTTTTTAAACGCTGTGCTAATATTTTTGCCAGAGTTTTATAGTCTGCTGTCAGAAATGAAATCGGGCGGTATGACCCGCATTCTTGAGGATTTTTCCGTGGTTTAGGTATTACAACTATAGTGGCGTTATAGAGGGATGGGGGTAATGATCCAGTTATAAAGGAGCTATCTCTAGCATCGGGTGTAATAAATGTTTGTCATATTTTTTGTACACTTCTATCGGGAGTCTGTCTGGGCCTGGTGCTTTCCCATTAGCCATCTCTCCCAGGGCCAGTCTCAGTTCTTCAAGTGGCCAAGGTGGCGAGCTGAGAAGACGCGGGGACAGGAGTTCTCCTGGTCAAATCATCCTGAACTGCACTTACATCCAAAAGCAAAGACAAAATAACCCCACGGAAAACCGGCACAATGACCAAGCACGGCGCCCAACAAACAGAAAAAAACGGATACGCTGAAAAGCTGGGGAAATTCGCCCACCAACAGCAGGACCAAGCCGCAACTCCCGACCCACAAACGGAACACATGGAGACAGCCGCAACCCCTAACTCTAACTCCACCGTACAAAAAGCAGATGGTGGACCTTCCGATCCGTCTCCGGCACAGATTCTGGCCGCCATTCAAGAATCAAAGGCCTCCCTCACCGTCCTCATAGAGAAAGTGAAGGTTGATGTCGGCCTGCTGAAGCAAGACTTTCAGGCCCTGAGGCAGCGTGTGGGAGACCTGGAAGGAAGAGTTTCCTCGATCGATGATACCCTGCACCCAATACCGGAAGAACTGGCTGACTTAAGACGGCAACTCCAGAGCCAGCAGGCGAAAGCCGACGACATGGAGAATAGATCCCGTCGACAGAATATTAGATTGGTGGGCCTCCCTGAGGGAATTGAAGGTAAAGA
The DNA here is from genome assembly GCA_019447015.1 of Hymenochirus boettgeri. Lineage (NCBI taxonomy): Eukaryota > Metazoa > Chordata > Amphibia > Anura > Pipidae > Hymenochirus > Hymenochirus boettgeri. The sequence continues at coordinate 58,317,102 of CM033471.1, read as the reverse complement.
CTCTGAAACTTACCTGACCACATGGTTCCTCACTACGTTTGGCGCCAATAACATGTCACAAGTATTCACAGTGGAGAGGGCCCACCGAGTACCTGCTCGGCCCCCACCCCCTGGGTCAAGACCGCGTCCTATGCTTGCCAGATTGTTGAATGCAAGGGATAGAGACTCCATACTAAGACTCGCCAGACAGAAAGGACAAATTCAACCGGAGAACTCCATAATCATGCTGTTTCCAGATTACTTTATTGACCTCCAAAAGAAGAGATCGACCTTCATAGCAGTCAAACAGCGACTCAGAAGTCTAAATCTTCCATATGCCATGATGTATCCAGCATGCCTGCGGGTCCAACATGGAGGCAGCACCAGGTTCTTCGAATCCCCAATAGAGACAACCCAATGGCTGGATAACTAATTTGGACCATCACACAGGGTCTGACCTAAATGCCACAAAGAATCTTCACCCAAAGATGAGCCCTCGAGAAACAGGTACTGCTAAAACCCCTAGACAGAGCCCCCCCACCCGAGGGGGACCAACAAAACCCTTCACACAAGCATAGATATAATATATAACAAGAAGAAGCCCACGGGGGAAAACCCAAACAAATAACTTCACAACACCCCTGAAACCCAATTACGCACCCGGTGTGGGCTGCCCTACCTTTCTTTTTTTGGGGGGGGGGGGGGGGAGGGGGGGGGGGGGGGGTCTTGTTGCTGCACTGTAGAGAGGCTGAGAAGCACCCCCAAAAACCCAAATCAAACTGTCCCATTAAACAAGCCGACACTACAAAGCTAAACAAACCATGACGTATGGTAAAGGGAAAGATCGACCAAAGAACTCTGCATTACTATACCAACTTTCCCATCTATGGCATCACATTGGTATGACCCGAACCAGTAGGACAAGGAGCAAATGTCGGCTTCCACACCTGCCCGGCCCCCCTAGACCAAGACCAAGACCATAAACTTTACACCCCCCTAAAACTTACTATATGGAACAGCACAAACTACGGGGATATATGGAATCCGCAAAGGCAAATAATGGAACTATTTGCCATAGGTACTAAACTAGTCAAGTTAACAACAAACAACTATAGAATAAACAGCCCAAATGAATATAAGTGTGGTAGGAGGTATGTTGATATGAGACATGTATGCGCAGCAGGAATAACCTCCGTGTGTATCCGACCCTCTGGATCATGACCTGGTCCCATACCCCCCCCCCCTGGATCTACTATATGGTATATGTATAGAGAATGTATAAGTACCCCTAATAGAAATGTTTGTTATTGATATCAAGACTAACCAAACTAACAACAAACAACTGCTGAACAAATAACAACTCAAATGCATATATAAATGTAATAGGAGATATATAGATGTGAGATGTATGTAAACGTAACAGAAACGAACTTCATATATGTCAGACCCCCTGGATCAAAACCAAACTCCATATCCCCCTGATCTACTATATAGTATAAAGTACACGGTTGTATAGAAACTATATGTGATCCTAGTGGAAATGCTTATTGTTGATGTCAATACTAACCAAACTAACAACAAATAACTACTGAATAAACAACAGCTCAAATGTATAAATAGAAGTCATAGAAAATATATAGAGGTGTGATACATAAACGCAACAGGACCAACCCACATGTATGTCCGACCCCCTAGAACCAGGCTAAAACCTCATACCCCCTCTAAACCCACTATAGGGTACAATATAAATATATTAATGTATAGAATGTATATGTATGCACAATAGAAATGTTTACTACTGACACCAAGACTAATCAAACTAACAACAAACATATACTGAATAATTAACAACTCAAATATATGTGTAATAGGCGATATATTGACATATGATATATAAATGTAACAAGACCAACCTCCATGTATGACCGAACCCCTAGACCAAGGCCAAATTACATACCTCCCCTAAAACCACTACAGGGTCCAATATAAGTATACGGATGTATAAAATGTATAGGTATGTCTAATGGAAATGTTCACTACAGACATCAAAATTAACCAAGTCAACAATGGACAATCAAATGACAGCTTAAATAAATATACAAAGTAACAGGAGAGATAATGATGCGGGATATGTGTGTGCAACGGAGTGTTAATCTACGGATCCAGGTATTCGGGGTGTTGGAACACGCTGGACATGTGACACCAACTCGATATGATGCTCACCCTGCTGCCCACTAGAATATACCTCTGCCATACTATATGTTAAACCATGTTGAAACTTTATATATATCCCATCCTTGGAGCTGCGCGGTAGGTAGGGGAACTAGACTTGGGGGGGGGATCCACACTGGCTGTGTATGTAGCTGAACCCACTTAACTGATAGAAATACCTATGAATGTGAAAACCTATACAACAAAATAGCATAAAAGGAATGCTGCGGACCCCGCCGCTGTTCAATATACCCCCACCCCCGGATTAAATTACCATGCAGTGCACTGCTTCCCTTGCCTGCTGCCCTCTTCCCAGAGCCACCCCCTAGCTCAACCCTAACAACTGAAAGGGAAACCAAAAGCGACCTGCTACATAATATATAAACCCCAAATTGAGAAATATTAAAGTAAACCGGGAGAGCTCCCCCTGCCAGACGTCTATGACGTTTGAATCAAGCTACTCAGCTCCCCCCACCGCTGGTCCAAGGAGACAATTGCCTCTGAGGACCAACGTTAGCGTTAGCGGGACATCTATGTCCTATATACACCACTTTCAAGTTTTACTGTTATTAATATTGTTTTGTTTATTGTTAAATACGTTAAACTAAGAATTAACCGTATTCTCCTTTGCCTGTCGCCTGTTAATACTAGAAAACAAGTCGGCCTGAACCTGCGCGTCCGGATCCTTGGACCTGGGGCCCCCTCCAAAATACACCCAAAGAACAACAATAATAGGTGAGTCAACAGCTACCCTCAAAATACTCTCCTGGAATGTTAGAGGCCTAAACCACACCGATAAAAGAACACAAGTCTTTACAACGATCAATAGGCATAAAGCCGATATAGTTTGTCTGCAGGAGACCCACTTGACACGCAACAACCTGAACACTGCAAAAACCTTGGGTCGGATGGGCGGCGCATAGTGTATGTTCAACATATTCAAGAGGGGTATCGTTACTATTTAGGAAATCCCTTAAACACAAAATCCACTTGGTCAAAATCGACCCACACGGCAGATACGTGTTTGTCTACACAGAGATAGAAAACACACCTATGATACTTCTTGGCATATACAACCCACCAAACACCAGTCTCTCCATGATGGGAAATATTACCCAACTGCTTATCAAATACCCAGACGCACATCTCATAAGCATGGGGGACTTTAATGCAACTATGTGCCCAATTAAAGACCGACTCCATAATACACCCCCCCTCTAACAACCACAACACAATTAACACAACCCCACTGGCGTCATTCACGCAAACATGGGCATGGGTAGACATATGGAGACACCACTACCCAAACACAAAGGAATTTACCTGCTACTCCTCAACCGACAACTCATTATCTAGATTGGATTACATCTTCCTAGCCAAAAAAACTGTACCACTAACAACACTCATAACTCACCTTCCCCGTGGAATATCAGACCACTCGCCTGTACTACTCCACATAGCCCTACCAAACACTGTTGTAAGAACAAAGCCATGGAAATTTAACGCCTTTTGGCTAACCCAAATACCTAACCCCGATGCCATACCAAGATATCTGGAAGAATTCTTGACATACAACTCCACAACAAGTAACCCGAAAAACCTATGGGAAACATTTAAAGTATATATAAGAGGCCGACTACACGCAACAATTTCATATATTAAACAAACCACTCAACAACAAGAAACAACACTAACATCCCAACTTCTACAAGCCGAAAAAGACTATATCCAACACCAGACGACAACAACCAAAAATAACTGGCTTCAGACCCAACGCCTCTACAATAACCTGCAAACCGAAAAGGCACACCGAAAACGATTTTATTAGACAAAACTTTTTTGAAAATGGAGGTCACTCAGCCAAATTTTTAACATATCTAGTAAAGGACCACACCCAATCAAACATAATTCTCGATATACAAAATGATCAACAAGTACTAGTCCACTCAACCAAATCCTAGCAGTTTTCCATGATTTTTACCGGGAACTATATACTTCCAAACTTACAACCACCTCACAAGATATTGCAGAATACTTGAGAGGTCTGCAATTCACCACTCTCACAACCAACCAAAGACTAACACTAGATGCACCTATATCATATTTAGAACTACAGTCAGCTCTGGGGGAAATGGCGAACGGGAAAACACCAGGGCCAGATGGACTACCGAAATATCTAAAAAATACAATGAACACATACTCCCCCCACTATTGGAGATGTATAATGAATCATACAACACTGGAACACTACAATCGTAGTAATACCTAAACCCGGAAAAAATATACAAGAATGTGGCTCCTATAGACCAATTTCATTACTAACAACAGACTACAAAATACTTAGCACAACGTTTAAAATCAGTCATCTCATCCATAATACATCCAGACCAGACGGGCTTCATGCCCAACAAATCCACAACAATTAACCTGAGACGTACACTCATTCAAACCCAACTTAATCATGACAACACCGGAGAACGCATTATACTATCCCTAGACGCCTGTAAGGCGTTCGACTCGGTAGAATGGCCATACTTATGGGACGTTCTGAAACAATACGGATTCGGCCCAGGCTTTATCAAATGGGTCAAATTGTTATATGCACAACCAACAGGATCCATACTGATAAATGGAGGACTATCGGCCACATTCCCACTCCAAAGAGGAACCAGGCAGGGGTGCCCCTTATCCCCTTACCTTTTTGCCATTGCAATTGAACCCCTGAGCCAACCCACAGGTGCGGGGCTTCCGCATAGGCCAGTACGAGGAACGTATGGGTCTTTACGCAGACGATATTATTTTATTCTTAGAAAACCCCGGACTCCCACTCACAACCGCCTTCATACTTATTAATAAATTCGGAATGCACTCAGGATTAAAGATCAACTGGGACAAATCAGCCCTATACCCACTAGACGATTTCCCAACACACAAAATACCTAGCAATATACCAATCCCAATAGTCCCACACTTTAAATATTTAGGCATAACCATAACCAAATCCCCTCAACAATTTTACTCACTAAACTTATCCAAATTAATAGAATACGCAAAAGCCAAAACCCTAGCCTGGAAACATGTAACACTTAACCTTTGGGGTAGAACCCAACTGATTAAAATATTTTTACTACCAAAGATTCTATATGTAATTCAACATTCACTAATCTACATCACCAAATCATTTTTCACTAAACTGAATAGCCTCATCCTTTCCTTCATATGGGGCAATAAACATGCTAGAGTCAAAACTACCACCCTACAAAACCCCAAACATATGGGAGGGCTATCCCTGCCCAACCTACAACTATACTATTGGGCGGCCCAATTAAAACATCTCCAGTGCTGGGTCAACCCAGATATCCCACCCACAATATCAGAAATGATGACCACGTATATAACAAGCCCGTTCATGGCCTACCTGGCTGCCCCAAAACTACACATGATAGGGCCGGGCACCACCCTACATAAACAGGCAGTGAGGATATGGAACCTTACCAATCACCTATATCAATTGACTGACTATTTTGACCATACCCCTCTATGGAACAATAAACTACTCCCCGAATTTCTAGGTCTTCCTGGCCGGACGATATGGAAAGGAAAAGGTATCTGTACACTGGGTAACCTGATTAGCAATAACCAACTAGCCTCATTCCAAGATCTCCAACACAAATATGAACTCCCAACGACACTACACTTTAGATACCTCCAAATACAACATGCAATAAAAATCACATTTCCCAACAACTATGAAAACATATCAAAACACCCAACTATAGGCATAATACGTACCCAAGGACTGAAAGGAATCATTTCTAAATTATACACCCACCTAGTAACGACTAAATCCCAATCGAATATTGAACAAATTAAAACAAAATGGGCACCCCATATGCCGGGTATTACAGAAGACAAATGGCCTGAAATCCTTAACACACACTGTACAATATCACCGGCAGCAAACAACAAACTCATACAGTTTAAAATCCTGCACCAAACATACTATACACCTAAACAATTAAAATATATGAAAACCTCACGAGTCTCTACATGCCCTAAATGTAACCACACAGATGCAGACTTTATACATTTACTATGGAACTGTCCAAGGATATGTACCTTTTGGCAAGAAATTATAAACTTTCTGAAAGCTCTCACTCCGCACCCCATCCGACCCACACTCGAGACCTGTGCCTTTGGACTGTTGGAAAATGATATATGGTCCACCATGGAACAGGCCTTCCTGCAGGAAGCACTATTCTATGCCAGGAAAACAATAATTATGAGATGGATGTCTAACAAAGTCCCCAAAACCAAAAACTGGATTAAACTTATTAATAGTGACTTACCACACATTAAAATTATGTACCAACATAGAAATTGCCCAGATAAATTCCAAAAAATCTGGGGGAATTGGTTGGAGTCAACCAATACAGTAATATAAATTCAAGAAACAAACAGACATATGTATATATGATCTTGAAATATATCAAGAGGGGCCACCGGGGACAGATCCGGACGGGCGGACGACGGCCGACGAGAATAAAGCAAACTGGAAAACAATACAGGCAAGTGTTACAACCTATGTTGAAAAGTTTGTTTAAATGTAACTTATGTTACCAGACTATGTCAAGTTAACTCCAAGCTTGTATAACCACTATAAAGACACTATACAAATGTATAATGTATGCTGTAAAACGATGTTACTGAATAATTATTGAAATATGCTATGGAGCACTAATAAAATGAGTTTAAAAAAGATAAGCTTTTTGATCGGTTGTGAGTTTGGGGAATTGTAATTTGTCTAGATATTGAGCTATTTCTTGACTTGTGCTTTTTTGGTTTGATGCATAAAGTTCTTGATAGACGTCATAGAATACAGATAGTATCTGGGGGGTTGAGTATACCAGTGATTTGTTGTGTTTTTTGTATAGCAGTTATGGTGTTTGTTTGGAAATGGTCCTTTTACTATGTACGATAGCAGTTTGGCTGAGTGCCCTCCATTTTTAAAGTAGTTTTGTTTGATGAAGAATTGTTTGCGGTTTGCCTTTTCTATTTGCATATTGTTATATAGGCGTTGCGTCTGTAACCAGGTAGTTTTAGTTGCTGGTGTTTGCTGTTGTATGTAGTTCTTTTCTGCCTGCAGGAGTTGGGTTGTCAGTATATTTTCCTGGTGTTGGGAAGTGCGCTTAATATATGATAGTGTTGATTGCAGTCTACCTCTCAGATATGCTTTTAGGGTTTCCCACACATTTTTTGGGTTGTTAGTCGGGGGGTTATATAGCAAAAATTCCTCCAGTTGTTCCGGAATGATGTCGGGAGTTGGGTAAGCCAGAATGGGTTAAATTTCCATGGCTTTGTCTGTGAGATGGTGTTAGGGATGTTTATTTGTATCAATATCGGTGAGTGGTCCGATATTCCGCGCGGGAGGTGAGATATATTTGTAACTAAGGGGACTGTTTTTTTGGTAAGGAAAATGTAATCTATTCTAGATAATGAGTTATATGCCGCTGAGTGGCAGGAGTATTGTTTAGTGTTTGGGAATCTGTGTCTCCATATATCTACCCATGACCACAGCTCAGTGAATGAGGCTAACAGAGTTATATGTAGTGTTTTGTGGTTGGTAGAAGATGGTGTAGTTTGAAGGCGGTCTTTAACCGGACACTCAACTGTATTGAAATCAGCCATACATATAAGGTGGGCGTCAGGGTGTCTAATCAGTATCGGGGTGATGCTCTCCATCACAGATAGACCGGTATTCGGGGGGTTGTATATGCCGAGTATGAGCATTGGGGAGTTTTCTATTTCGGCTAGAACAATTACATATCTACCATACGGATCTGTTTTGACCATGTGTATCTTGTATTTGATTGTTTTCCTAAGGAGTATGGAGACTCCTCTTGAATAGGTCGAGCAGACACTGTGCGCCGCCCATCCAACCCAGGGCTTCTGTATTGTTCTGGTGGTCGTGCGTACTAGGTGGGTCTCCTGCAGACACACTACATCCGCCCCATGCTTGTTAATTGCTGAAAATACTTGGGCACGTTTATTTGGATGACCAAGTCCCCTAACATTCCAGGACAATAATTTTAGATTAATGGCTGGCTCACCCGTACTTTATGGTGCTTGAGTGCGGATTGCAGGTGGCCCCTGGCTTCAGGCCCCCCCATCCAGGATCGAGCGGAGATAATCTTCTATGTATATATACAATAGGCGAGATAACAAAACAAGATTAATTATCTTAATAACTTGAGTATAACAAAACATTAACAACATTTTTATGTTCTCTATATTGGACTTTGATGTCCAACCAGTTCTGGCCATCCGGGGCGTAAGTTGCCCCCTCTGGTCAGCGGCGGGGGGATCTGAGTGGTATAAAGCAGACGTCTAGACGTCGGGGGGGGGGGGGGGATCTCCCAGTTTCATTTAAGTTATTACATTTCAGTGATGTCAGCCCTGTAATTATGTTTGGTAATGTAGTATATCTAGGAGAAAGCTTGGTCTGTTTATTTGTTTGTGTGCGGGTTTTTCGCCTTCAATAATAGTGGGATTTAGACTGAGGTAAGGGAGTGTCGGAGTGTGTTCGTGTATGGTGTTGCAGCAGTATGTGTGTTGATGTGGTTATGTTTGAGTTATTCTTGATATATGGGTTTGGTTGAGTTAGTTAGTAGTTAGGGTTGGGACAAGGCAAAGCAGAGTATGTCCACCAGGAGGGTGTCCTGGTATTAAATTCAGTCTTGTGCATATTCGTCTTTAGATCGTTCTGCCTTACATCTAGGGTTTGGGTCCCCTACCTGCTATCCCCTCTCCTCAATCGGATTGCTTAGCTAGGGTTTATTGCGGGTAATGAGTATTGTCTCTAACTTTGTATACTATAGATCTAGCTGGTTACACCCTTGAGAATAGCTTGTAGGGTATGGGTGTGAAGTGTTCACAGAGAAGAGGCAGTACATCAGGGCAAACAATCTTATTATTGCATCAGGGAGTCGGATATATACTCAATTACATTGCAATATTCAATTCAGTTTTTATTTGAGGAGATAACAGTTATACAATCATTCCCACAGGCCCTCCACCCAAAATTCTACGGCCCACCCGACTTGCCTAGGTTCACTAGTAGTGTATAAGCACGTAAAGTGGCTATTCTCAGTCAGTTCCCTTATCCAGGTGGATATTTAGTACATTCAGGTGTAGGCAGTGAGACCTCTGGATATGGGTGACAGGTTAGAGCTCAGTACATCGAGGTAGTGATCTGTTCTCACACGCTGCCTTGGTCTATATACAATGTTTACATTTTTTGCTGTGCCTCTCTTTCAGTCCTGGACTATAGGGTTCCCGGCTCGCTCCCCATAGTGCACATTCCACATAGATTGGCAGTGTGTATTGAGCCAGTCTTGGTTGTTATGTTCTATGTACTGGGATTTGTTGGTCTCATTGGATACAAAAAGTTATTTTGGGGTACAGCGGTCAGAGAAGTTCAGTACTGAGCTCAATTTTATGGGTCAGTTTGTATCAGTGTGTTGGGGAATACCGTCGATATTTATCCCGTGCTACTGTAGTCCTTTAAAGGTATTCACAAAGAAAATGCAGTGGATGTTTCTTACTAGTAGCAGGTAGTTACTCAAATGTTGCACCGGTCCATATCGGTGTTTACTAGGATGGTTTATTGTTTGAGTCAATTATATGTCCCGTTTCTCAGCATTTATTAGAGTCTCTAGTCAATTGTATATTAGGGTTTAGCAGTTGTGCAAATCTATAGGTAGTTCTCAGTATTACATTGGGTATTTAAAATGGTATTGGGTAGTCCTAGTTGGTCAGGGGAGATTGGTATCTGCTTTACCAAGTCGGTTACGTTTAGACAATACTTGCGATTTCTGGTTAGTTTCTGCCAGCCGGACCAAACTGCGAGTCCATCCATTGTGTGGCTTCAACCGGGGAGTCAAAAAATTTAGTGGTGTTATGTTGGATGCGCAACCGTGCCGGGTACAACATGGCGTATGGCAGGTTCAAGCCTCTCAGGCGCTGCTTGACCGTTATGAACGTCCCCCTCTTTTTCTGCAGCTCCATGGAATAGTCCGGGAACAGCATGACATTTTGTATTCTCAATTTGTATTTGGCCCTTGAGCCTGGCCAGGCGTAGTATATTGTCACTGTCCCGTGCGTTTAGTAGTCTGGCTAGCATGGGTCTTGGTCTCGAGCCAGGTGGGGGCGGCCTTGCAGGGACACGATGTGCCCGTTCCACTGTAAATACTGGCGACATGGCTTCTGCCCCAAATGTATCTAGGATCCATCTAGTGAGGTAGGCCTCGGGATCCCTACCTTCGATCCCTTCGGGTAATCCCACCAGCCTAATATTTTGGCGCCGGGACCTGTTTTCAATATCGTCAGCCCTTGCCTGCTGTGCTTTAAGTAGTTGTCGCAGTTCGGCTAACTTGTTCGGGATCGGTTGGAGGGAGTCTTCCACTGTAGACACTCGGCCCTCCAGGTCACCCACGCGCCCTCTCAGGGTCTGGAAATCCTGTCTGAGGAGGCAGACATCGACCCTCACCTCCTCGATTAGGACAGTGAGGGACGCCTTGGACTCTCGTATGGCAGCCAGGATCTTTTCAGTCGATTGATTGGTGGCTGACGAGGTTAGCTGTTGTGTAGCCGAGCCCGCAGCTGCTCAGTCTGCCTCGTGGTCTTCTGGAGGGCTTGGGGTCGCGGTCTGCTCTTGTTGCTGATGGGCAAACTTAACCAGCTTCTCAGCATAGTTGTTTTTATTTCCTTGCTGGGTGCCGTGTTTAGTCATAGCGGCACAATGTGGCTCTGTTATAGCTGATTTCAGCATTATATTTGGGGTACAGGTGCTGATCAGGATGTTTTACTGGGAGAGCTCCAAACCCTGCGTTCACTCAGGTCGCCATCTTGGTCACGCCCCAGTGATTTTTCAGGGGAGTATAGTTAGTGGCGTTGTGGCTAGTTGCGAAGTTATTTCTACCCACAGTTTGTCCTTTGGGTGATGGAACCAGCCGGATACATGGGTTATTAATGCAGCTGTATGATACTTTCTCATGTCCGGTAGGTTTAGTCCTCCTTTTTCTTTTCTTTTGGTTATGTTTGAAAATTTTAGTCTGGGTTTTTTTTCCCCCAGATGTATCTTGTCATTTGTTGTTGGACAATTTTGAAAAATTGTGTGGGCAGAAGGATGGGAATAGCCTGGAACAAGTAAAGCAATCTTGGTAATATATTCATTCGTATTACATTTATTTTGCCAAACCATGAATGCAGTCTGTTTTCCCATGTGCACAGGTCTGAGGAAATGACGCCTAGAAGAGGGATGAAGTTTTTTTCATAGAGTTTGTTTAGGTTAGCTGTAAGTTTAATTCCCAAATAGGTGATTTTGTCTTCTTGTATTTTGAATGGAAAGTTGTTTTTTTATAGATGATATGGTTTCATCGGGGAGGTTTGTGTTTAGGCAGTTGGATTTCTGATAGTTAACTTTGAAATTGCTTAATTGTCCGTATTGTTGGATTTCTGTGAAAATATTGGGGATGGATATGTGTGGATTTGTAATGAATAGTAGAAGGTCGTCTGCATATATTGCCAGTTTGCGTGATGTGTGGCCGATTTTGATTCCTGTAATATCTGGATTGTTTCTTATTGCGTTTGACAGGTGTTCCATAGTTAGTATATATAAGTAAGGAGATAACGGGCAGCCTTGTCGTGTACCATTAGATAGCTGGAAAGGTTTAGATAGAGTGCCGTTGACTCTGACTCTTACAGAATTAGTTATATAATGCCATGATTTTATTTAGACATGTTGGGCCAACTCCAGCTTGTATGAGTGTCTGTTCAAGGAAGTTCCAGTTAACCCTATCGAAGGCCTTTTTTGCATCTAGGGAGAGAAGGCACATTGGTATTTTGTGTTTCTGGGCATGAGCTATCAGCATAATTGTTTTAATAGTTATCTTTTCCTTCTCTCCGGGGGACGAAGCCAACCTGGTCCCTATTTAACCATGAGGGGATGTGTTTTTGCAATCTTGTAGCTATCATTTTGGCATATAATTTTATATCGAAATTAATTAGTGAAATGGGCTGTAGCTGCTGCATATAGTGGGGTCTTTCTTGGGTTTTGGTATTACTGATATGTGTGTTTCTAATGATTGCTTGGGGAAGGGGTGGTTGGGGAAAACCTTGTTGAAGTCCTCCAGTAGTAGTGGGATTAGTTCTTTCTGGAATTTTTTATAAAAGGGGACAGTGTATCCGTCCAGTCCTGGGCTTTTGTTTCCTTTAAGGGTTTTGATTGTTTGTGTCAGTTCTAATATAGTGAAGTGTGATTCTAGTTGTTGTGTATCTTCCGCTGTGAGGGTGGGTAGGGCTGTTTTCGTGATGTATTCCCGGGAATTTTCATTTTTATTAGCGGTATTGCTAGGGGGAGGTGGAGTTTTTAAGGAGTATAATTTAGCGTAAAACTTAGAAATTCTTCAGCGATGTCCTCAGACCTGTGCACTATCACATCATTAGCTGTTTTGACCTTAGGGATGTATGTTCTTTGCTTTCTATCTCTTAGAGAGTTTGCCAAGGGTCTGCCGCATTTATCGCTATATTCATACATTCTGTTCTTGTAGTCCTGTCTGAGACGATATTTTTTTGTTGAGAGTATGAAGTAAGTGAGTTCTAGCTTTGTTTAATTCTTGTCGGATTTGTGGGTCTCTATGTAGTTTATGATTAATTTCTAATTTGAGTATGTGTGATTGGAGCTGCTGTATGTGTTTTGTAGTTTCTTTTTTTATTCTGGTGCCGTGTTTTAGTAGTGTGCCCCTGATGATGCACTTTATGGTTTCCCATTTGTTTGGTGCTGATGTTGTGTTAATTTGACTGTGTGTTTCTATGAACGTCTCAATCGTTTGAGTTATGTCTTGTATGCATGTTTGGTCTTTTTTTTTTTTTTTTGTTCTTGGGTATTGTTTTTTTGTTTTTTTTTAACTCGTTTTTATTTGTAAAATAAAAAAAAAAAGCATTTGTTAACAACATGTCATACCTTTGTTTCTTACAATAAATTTTCAAGTTACATTTTAATTCACAGAGTCTCATTGCCTGTTTAGTTAAGAATACTTTTATAAATCCAATTTGTTGTTTCCGATTGTACTTTAGTATCGGTAGTTGCATATGTACTTGTATTGGGGAGAGAGTAGGGGGTAGGGTGGGATGGGGGGGGGGGGGGGGGGGGGGGGGGCTCGCCGAGTCTCCAGAGCCAGTCTCTGATCATTTTTCAGCTTGTTTTGTTTTTAAAGAGTTACGGGAGATCCAGTCCATGTGCCCCAAATTTTTTGGAATTTTCCGGGACAGTTCCTATGTTTATACATTAGATTCTGAAATGGAATGGTATTGTTGATCAGTTCACACCATGTTTTTAGTTTGGGTTGGTCCGGGGCCATCCACTTCAGTACTATTGTCTTTCTGGCCATGAATAGAGTTTCACGGAGGAATGTTAGTTTATGTTTATCTTCCAGTTCCAGGGTGTTAATCCCTAGTAGGCATAGTCTCGGGTCTAAAGGTACTGTCCATGGTAGCAGGGAGGTAAGAAGGAGGACAACTCTGGTCCAAAAGTGGCTAACCTGGGGGCACTCCCAGATCAGATGCCAAAAGTCTGCTGCTTCCATCTGACATTTGGGGCACCGAGATGACTGGGCTGGGGAGATTCGGTGCAGTTTCCGCGGGGACATATACGCTTGGTGGGTAATATATATTGTATTTTTTTTTTTGAGTCGGTTGTTAGCTGAGGGTGAGGCAAGCATGTGCGCTGACCCATTTCGTCCCAGTCTTCCGGTTCCAGTTCTGGGATCTTGTCTTTCCATTTTTGTAGCAATCCTGTGGATGATTAGATATTTGGGTGTGTTGATCATTTGTGTATATAGTGTGGATTAAACCTTGTGGTCCTTGGGTTTTAAGGATTCCGATTATTGGGTGTTCGGTTAGTTGAATTTTTTATTTGGGAATTGAGCTGGGTGGATGCAGTGCCGTAATTGCAAGTATCTGTAGAAATATGACTTGGGGAGATTGAATTCGGCCTTTAGCTCTTCGAATGTACGTATAGTGTCTCTCGCTATATTTGGCCGAATTGATAGATTCCCACTGCTTTCCAGTCTGTGTCTCCCATGAATTTTTGCAGATGGGGAAAAGACTGGTTGTGCCACAGTGCTGTTTCAGGTGGGATTCCAGGTGTATTCAAGCAGTCAGTTTATTTCTTGTCAGATCTTATACATTTGGTTGTGGAGAGGTGTGGCTGGTTCTGTTAGATATTTATTTGGTGCTTCCAATGTTGATAGCGTTGAACCTGTACTGTAGGCAGCTAGCATATTTTCTGCTGGTGTAGGGGAGTAGTTATGGGATTAAGCCATGTTGCCAGATATTTTATTTGTCCTGCCAGGTAATATATAGCGGAAGTTCAGGAGTGCCAGGCCAGCACAGTCCTTGGTTGTTGGAGTTTGGTAAGTTTTAGTCTTGCTCGTTTACTGCCCAAAGGAAGGTTGACAGCATTCCGTTTATTTCTGAGAACAGTTTTGGGTAGGTTATAGGAGCGTGTGTTCTATGATGTATAGTATCTTGGGGAGAAGAATGTATTAACTAGGTTGGTTCTTCAATTAAGTTGAGGGGGAGATCAGACCATGTCGTATTTTGCGTTTGATATATCTAGTAGCGGATGAACATTGAGTGTGGTGAAGAGTTTGTTTTTTTTTTTTTGAGATCCATATTCCGAGATATTTAAATTTGTATACTATTGGTATCTGCCACGGCAGGGAAGTAGCTGCTATAATGTCTGCATCCAATGGGCATATCGCTGATTTTTGCCAGTTGACATGTAATCCGGAGTAGATACTGAAGTGATTAATTATTTCAGCTGTGCGTATCAGGATGGGCCCGTGTCCGCCAGAAACCGGAATATCGTCCGCGTAGAGACCGATTTTGTCCGTATATGTTTCTTCTCCAGTCCTTTAATGGAGGGTCATTTCGGATCTGGATTGCGAGAGCTTCTATAGCGATTAGAAAAGGTAGGGTGAAAGTGGGCACCCTGTCTGTTTCCTCGGTTGAGTGGGAACGAGTCTGATTTGGATCCATTTATTGATATAGAGGCTTTGGGGCCTGTGTACAGCAGTTGTATCCATTTTATATATTGGGGCCAAAGCCAAATTTTTGCATACAGGACCATAGGAAGCTCCATTCTATTGAATCAAACGCTTTACTGGCGTCCAGGATAACAGCGCTCTGTCTCTTGTTTAGTGTGTGATATTTGGGTGTGTATTTGTGTTGTTCTTAGTTTATTGAAGTGCTTTTGCCTGGCATGAACGGTCGTCAGGGAGTGTATAATGGTAGTATAACCTTTTTCAATCGGTTTGCTAGTATTTTGGCAAGGATTTGTGTAGTCGTAGTTGAGAGTGAGATGGGTCTGTATGCACTGTGTTCTGTTAGATTTTTATCTGGTTTAGGGATCAGGACCACTGTGGCGTCCAGCATAGACGGTGGGAGGTGTTCTATGTTCAAAGGCCTCGTATGTTTTGAGGAGGTGAACAGAAGATGGTTCTGTACTTTTTGTAAAATTCGCTGGGATGCCATCGGGGGCGGGGGCTTTGTTCGAGGATATCTCCGAAGTGTGCGTCGGATGTTCTTCAGTTGTAAAGGGCGAGTCAAGTGACTGTATTTGGGCAGGTTGTATTGGGGGAACTGTGTGGTTGCAGATATCGAGGTTGGATTGTATAGAGTAGCTTGATTGGGAGGAGTATTGTGAAAGTATCTGGCGAAGGAGTCGAGGATATCTTTGGACGTTGTTAGTTCACCCAGTTTGGGTCTGGATGCGGAGTATTGTTTGTTGCGTGTTGGTTTTAATTAGACGGGCTGTTAATCTGGCTGAAGCGTTTCCTTGCTCAAAATATTGTTGTTTATGAAAGAAGTATTTGCGGTTAGCTTTTTCTTTGATTAGTATGTCATATTGTCGTTGTAGCGGTTGCCAGTTTCTTTTTCAGTGTTTCTGTGGGGAGTTGCAGTACCCTTGCTCGGCATCCCGTAGTTGGTTGGTTAGGTGTTCTTCGCTCTGCCCGGGTTTGTTTTTTAATTACGTTAATTGTGGAGTTTATTAATCCTCTGGCAAAGGCTTTAAATGCCTCCCAGATTATATTTTGGGGTGGTACCGAGCCGTGGTCCAGTTTTAAGTATAGTAAAGTTGCTTTCCAGTTGGTCTCCTTCAGCGATTTAACGCTAACCAGAAGGGGTGTATTTTCATCATTCGGGTGGGGTTTTGGTTTGCGTTGGTGCCTAGTTCCATTAGCACCGGGGAGTGGTCCGATATTCCCTGGGTTGGTATGTTATTTTTTTAACATGAGGTGCAAGGTGTTCATTCACAAAAAAGTAGTCGAGCCTAGAGAAAACATCAGTGTAGAGGAGTAATATGAGAAGACATTAGCCGTTGGGTTTTTATCTCCAGACATCCAGCAGCCTATCTCAGTCATGGTGCGTGCAAGGTGTGTCTCTTCGGGGTTGGGGGCCGGGTGGCGGTTTGCAGGTATCCTGTCATTTCAAGGGACATTAGCATATTGAAATCTCCAGTACAGATCACCATGGCTGTGGGGTATCTTAGTGCGAATGATATTACTTTCGAAGTATATGTGGTGTCGCTGGGGAGGGTTATATAGTCCTATAAATACGTAAAGGGCGTTGTTCTAATTCATAGCTAGACAGATATATCTCCCTTGTTATCTTTCAATGTTTTAAGTATATTAAAACGTATTGAGGTACGGATCAGAATGGAGACACCTCTTGAGTAATAGTAGTAGAGTGTGTGGACGGCCCAGGCCACCCATGGTTTATGTAACCATTTTGTGTTTTCTCTATTGTCAAGTTGGGGGGTATTGTCCCAGAGACTCGGCAAGATGGGGATAGAGGGGAAGGGGGAGGTATGTTTTAGTACATATTGGCAGTTAGGCTTTATGCTTTTGGTTTCAGAAGAGGTATACCTGATAGACATATAACTTTTGGAAGAGAACAAACATTTCTCCTCCTTTTTTAAAAAACATTAACCTTTTCAATAACTGTAAATAGATATAACCATAAATATTTATATCTGTTGTATTCAATTAGATCAACTGGACTTGAAATGTAGTTCTTGAAGACGTTTCGCTAGTCATCCGACTGACTTTCTCAATTCAGAATGAACAAGAATCTGTGGCAATTATGTACCCTGGAAAATCCCAATTAGCATATCACAGCCAGGTGTTAAGGGTGTGAATCCACCAGAAGGAAGTACAAGCTTTCACAGAACACATTAATGCAGTGGACCAAAACATTAAATTCACAAGGGAAGAGGTACAAAACAACAAACTTGCTTTCTTGGACTGCTTGGTAGAAGTTAAGGAAAATGGTAAACTGGAAGTAGAGGTTTACAGAAAACCAACACACACGATCAGTATTTGATGTTTGACTCCCACCACCCTTTAGATCACAAGCTGGGGTCATCAGAACCCTGCAACACAGAGCCGAGAACATCCCCACTAGCACAGAGGCGAAGGCTAAAGAAATGAAACATCTCAGAGGAGCCCTTAAAACTTGTGGATATCCAGACGGGCCTTTGTCAAAAGAAGTAGAAGGAAGAAAGAACCGAATACCAACAGTGAAGGGGAAAAGCAAGACAGGAGGAAGAACATGGTTCATCCATATGTAGCAGGGTCTCCGAGAAATTAGAATTAGAAGAATTTTCAAAAAAACATCGTATCCCTGTCTGCTTTAAACCAAACAACACACTGAGGCAGCAATTGGTACATCCGAAAGACCCAATACCTAAACACAGAAGCGACATCATATATGCAGTGCAGTGCAGTGAAGAATGCTCTGATTTGTAGGTGGGGGAGACCAAACAGCAACTGCATCAACGTATGGCCCAGCACAGAAGAGCCAATTCTCGGGTCAGGACTCAGCCGTGTATCTGCATCTTAAGGATAAAGGACATACTTTGAAGATTGTAATGTTAACATACTGGCGAAGGAACGTGACTGGTTCAAGAGAGGTGTTAAGGAGGCACATTATGTGAAAATAAAGAAACAAGCCTAAATAGAGGTGGGGGGGTTCGACACCAACTGTCTGCCCTGTACAATGCTGTTTTAACACCTTACTCTGGGCGTTCCTATAACACCTCTTAGCCTCTATCAATCACACCCTTAACACCTGGCTGTGTGAATGCTAATTGGGATTTTCCAGGGTACATAATTGCCACAGATTCTTGTACAAGTCATTCTGAATTGAGAAAGCCAGTCGGATGACTAGCGAAACGTCTTCAAGAACTACATTCAAGTCCAGTTGATCTAATTGAATACAACAGATATACCATGACTGGATGAATGAGAACCTTCACAAGCAACCATAAATATTCCTTAATATAGGTAGTACATGTTTAGTGCACATTGTAACCAAATACGGGCATTGCCGTCTGCTATTATAGGAAGAACTTAGAATCAACTAGAACATTGTGTTTCGCTTGAGATGCTGTAGTTTAGTGGTCGGGGGTGTATGTCTCAGTGTCTATCCTCCGGTATCGGTCTTATAGTGTAAATATTTTGGTCAGAGCCATCTGGTTGGGTTGACAGGGTTTTGGGTCAGGTCAAAATCTATTCTTCTATGTTGCTCCCGCACCTTCCAGTTTTAACACTAGGTAATTTGTACCTCCATTGGCTATCATTTTACCCACATGCAAGGAGGCCCCCTTCCCTCTTGGGTAGTCCACCTGGGGTTAATATATTATTCCTTACCCCATCTCCCTGAGATTTAAACCTTCTGTATGTCGCAGAATTAGCAATATATTATTGCAGTATTTAATTATATCGTATGCTGTGGCAATTTTGTTTGGTGTTTGGTATATTGGCACATCTGTAGATATATCACAGAAGTTTAGAGCCATTTGGCATAAGTTCCCTTTATATTGCTATTGTTATTTGCCCTAGTATACGCAGTGAGTCGGAGTGTAGTTATATAGGACTGCTCCACTTGTCCTGGTGGTGGTTGGCTTCACTTTCGGGGTACTGGGCCACCCACCTATCCCCCTATCGATTTGCCCGGAGGCGGCAGGACACCCCCCATGCCCCAAGGTTCGTGTATAGGCACAGAGCAAATCGCTCGCTACATATCCAGGTTATTCAGCTATTTATATATACATCGTAAACTTAGCTTATACCATACATTTATCTGAAATATTGGGGGTACCATAACCATCAGTATTTGTCATTAGCTGACTGTGTTTCATAAACGGAACCAATATTGTAAGGGTAAGGTTTATAGGGTGTTCCTATATACATGTAGTCTCTGCAGTAATATATTAGTTGAACATTAACGTTTTAATCCATGGATGCCATAGTCTTGTTGGTTCCATTGTACAGAAGTAGGTTTATTTTGGAATTCCATGTCCGTTGCATAGTTTGATGGGTAATTTAATAAATTATATTGTGAGGTTTGTGGTAGGTGCTTTGTTCTGGTGGGTGGGCTCATAACTTAGACTAGGGGGGGGGGGTTATCTCGTACAGGATTTATTGGTGTGTTATCAACAACACGTCAAAATTGTTCAACGGGTGTTTGTAGGGAAGTCTGTTGTTTGGGATTAATTTCCCTGTACTTACAGTTTGTTGATCGATTTTCAGAGGTTGCATGAGGGGGGGGGGAGGTGGGTGTTGAGATGAAAGGGGGTCCCTCCAATTTGTAAATCCGTAAGGTGAACTCTCAAGATAGACCTATATTCAAGCCTGTGCATCAGTGGTTGGGCGATCCCTGCCTCGGTCTCGGGTTCCCATCTTGGATATGTGGCTCTAGCCAATTGTACAGTCCTCTGCGGAGTCAAAGAAGTGAGCTTGTTGTCCACCTCTATTCTAATCTCGCTGGAAAGACCATGGAGTACTTCAGATTTGCCTGGCGGAGTCGGAGCTTTACTGAACGAAATGTGGATTCTTTTTCTGTAGGTCGGCCGAGAAATCCGGGAAGATCATTATCTGTGATCCGTCGATGGTAAGTTGGTCACGATCTCGGTTTGCCCTCAGGATTTTATCTCGGTCACGTACATTAGTATTCGCGCGATGAGGGGCCTAGGTTGGAGCCGGTGGTGGCGGCGTCTTGGATGGTATGCGGTGCGCCCTTTCACTGAGAATGTCTGGATAGTCCCACGTCTGCGATACCCGTTGCCAGCCAGGTTTTGACATATTCTTCCGGGGCTTCCTTTTCTGCACGTTCTGGTACCCCAACTATTCTGAGGTTGTGGCGCCTCATTCTATTTTCTATGTCCTCAGCTCTTTGGTATTGCAGTTCAAGTTTCTGCTGTAGCTCTGAGATTGTTGGGTTTAGCGGGGCTACTGTGTCCTTTAGGGCCGAGACTCGGTCTTCTACCTCAGTACATCTTTGCCTTACCGTGTGCAGGTCGTGTCGCATCAGACTTATGTCAACTTTTATTTCCTCCATTACCACTGTGAGCGAGGCTTTACTTTGCTGAATTGCTGTCAAGAGTTTAGTTTGGACAGCCTGTAGTTTGGGTGGTATGGTGGTACTGTCTTGGGTTTGCACATGGTCAGGTAGTTTGTTTTGGGTTTCTGCCATGTGGGCCGAGCAAGATGGCGGCTCCTCCAGGGTCTTACTTTTGGCGCGGCTTGTGTGGGCGAATCGCTGGAGTTTGATAGCCGCAGCGGACGCCTTTTTGTCTTTGTTTCGTGGCATTCGGGTCTGTGCTTTGTCTAGAGGAGGTTCGGATTCATATGTTCCAGTGAATTGCTCAGGATTGTCGGAATAAGTGGTTTAGCAGACGGAGCTCCTGTGTCTTGCGTCCGTTTACATGCCTCTCTTGGCCACGCCCCCCCCGCATGTTTGGTCTTTAAGGAGATGGTCGTTAAGTCGCCAACTCCAGGCTGTTTTTGTGTAGTTGGGTATTGTGTTAGGAACGTGGGTGCGTGGTCTGACCATATGGTTGGGCCTATTGTGCATTTAGGTTTCCATGACAATAGGTTGTGTGATGAGAGGAGTAGATTCTGCTATATTGATGAGAGGATATAATGAGAGGAGTAGATTCAGCTCGTGGGGAGCTGAATAAAATAAAAAATCTGTAAAATCTCTTGTAGTTGGGTGGAGAGTTCTCCATGTATCTGAGTTGTAGGTCGTGTAGTTTTCGTTTTAATTTAAGTGTTTTATATGGTATATGTGAGTGTCCTGACGTGGAGTCTATATTGTGGTCTATTACGAAGTTGAAGTCTCCTCCTAGTATGATATTGCCTTCAGCGAATTTGGTCAATTTCTCCAAGTATTGTATACCTGTGGTAACTTGAGTGATTGGGTAGGTAGAAATTTGCTAGTGTTAATGTGTGGGCATTAAGAGTGATATTAAGGATAATGTATCTTCCATTATTGTCAATTTAGTGAGTTTTTGATTGTTAATGGGAGTCTTTTGTGGAATGCTATAGAAGTTCCTTTTGTTTTTGCTTCAGTGTTAGAGCTATGGTCCCATTGGGTGTAGTGTTTGTCCTGTATTTATGGAATTAGGTTCGTTTTGAAGTGTGTCTCTTGCAACATGATTGTCTACTTTTACTTGTTGCAAATGATGTAAGATTTGAGATTTTTTTGTGGGACATTCAGTGCTCTAGCGTTTAGCGTGCAGACCCTTAGCTCCGTCTCCATTTTTTTTATTTTGGGGGTTTTGTTTTGGTGGTTGAACCAGAGCATCCACTTTGGGGGGGGGGTAGAGGTGTGGTTGGGAGAGGATGGAGAGGGAAAGGGGGGTTAGTACAATTGACTTGTGTCTTCTTGTCTTGTTACCTGTGGGAAAAAAAGACTTACATGCATAGCAATTCTTTTTAGAAATGAGTGTAGGTTCTCTGGGTCTTTGAGTACTGCTGTTCTGCCTTCTTTTTGTGCAATCATTTGTATTGAATTTTTTGTTCCTGGAGGACTGTGAGTAGTGGTTTTAGTGCTCACCTCTGCTGTAGTGTCCTTCTGGACAGGTCGGCAAATATTGATATTTTTGTATTGTTGAAAGTGAGATCGGTACAATCTCTAGCTTTTGTCATTATTTGTTCTTTAATAGGGTAGTGATGTATGCAGCAGATCACATCTCTCTGCCTAGTGTCGTCCATGTCCCTTGGGTGTAATGATCTGTGCGCTCTGTCAATTTTTATTGGTGTGTCTTCTGCTGCACCTAATATGGTGTTTAAATATTTTTTGTAGGACAGTAGGCAGGTCCGTTGTGGTTATAGATTCAGGGAGCCCCCTTACTCTGATGTTATTTCTACGGCCTCAATTTTCAAGGTCGTCGGGTTGGTTGAGTAGTGAGCGTATTAGAGCTTTTTGTTCAGACATGTCTGTGCCTACTTGAGCTAAGGAGTTTTCGTGCTCCTGGTTTTGGCTCTCTAGTTCCACAACCCTATTGCCTATCTCTTTAATATCGGAGCGTAGGGAGGCTATTTCTTCCGTACATGTTTGTTCTACTTTTGTTAGTAAATTTGCAAAATCACCTTTGGTTGGTAGGAGCGTAGTACAGAGTGGAGATCATCAAGTAATTCGGTGTCCTTCTCTGAGCCGGATGAGTCTGGGTTTCCCCCGTGTGCTGGGCTCTGGCGCGCTTGTCTCTGTGGGTGCCGCCATCTTGGATTTTGTATCCGCTTTAGTTTTGTTGAAAAGTTGGGTAAAACCTTGGTTTGGGGGTCCGCTTTGGGAGGCTGGTGTTCTTTCCGCCTTAGGCTTTCCCATAGCTTTGTTGGGGTAGTGTTTTAGCTTTTCTGGGGGTTGTGTGCTTTTGTTGGATAGGGATTGGGACTGGGAGCTCTCACACCATGCGTCCGTGTGGGACCCGCGCCAAGCCACGCCCCGTGTGTGTTTTTTTTTTTTCATTGTTAAAAGTAACCTATATGGTGTTCATTTTATTGGAAATAATAGTAGATTGGGTTACTTCCGCGCTATGGTGTTTAAACTGGTTTGTTTACAGAGATCTTGATCTTAACCTATTTATTTTTTATTTTTTACTTCTTGTTTTAACCCTTCCCCTACCCATACCCCCAAGCGCAAGCAAGATACTTTTAAAGATTTTATATTCATTTTATTGGAGCCTGGATATAATATATTTAGTGTAAACTTAAACTACATTGACCATATGCAAATAATTATTGCAAAATACATTTTGCTAAATTTTTTACTATCCAAATTTGGAAGCACACTAGTGTGCCCCAGCACACGGTTTGAGAAAACATTGCTTTAGACAACAAATTTTATTGAAATTAATTGAAAACGTAGTGCCTATGAAGTTAAACTATACACTACAAAGTGTAGGTAGAGATATTTCAGTTAAATAGTTGATCTTTATTTTTTTCAAGGTTTGGTACAAACAGGTATTTTTCAAATGCTGAAGACCGTTTCCCTTTAGGTATAGATCTAAGGTAAATTCATCAGTCCTGTGCTATACAGGGCAACAGTCACTTGAGGTATAAACACATTCACTGATGAATCCTGAACAGATACCGTATATACTCGAGTATAAGCCGACTCGAGTATAAGCCGAGGCACCCATTTTTGCCTCAAAAATTAGAAAATATGATTGACCCGAGTATAAGCCGAGGGTATACAGTAACCCTAATACCTTTCCACTGTAGATGTTTGGAAACTACAACTCCCAGCATGCTAGGTTGCTGGGAGTTGTAGTTTCCAACCACCTATAGTAGAAAGGTATTGGGGGTTAATGTATGGCATACTGTCCCCCACCCTAATACCTTTCCACTGTAGATGTTTGGAAACTACAACTCCCAGCATGCTTGGTTGCTGGGAGTTGTAGTTTCCAACCACCTATAGTAAAAAGGTAATGTGGGTGTCTGCATGGCATACTGTCCCCCCAGCCCTCCCCCCAGTCCCCCCCCAGCTCACTTACCCTACCTGTTCTCAGTCTTCCTCTCTCTGCAATCCAAGCGCCGCGAGTCCGGCTGCAGTTCCATTACTGCTTCGCAGCTGCGCATGACGTCATCCCGCCACGTGCGTGATGACGTCATCGCGCAACCGCGAAGAACTACTGGGAACTGCCGGCCGGACTCGCGGCTGCCTCTGATTGCAGGTAAGTTCCTTGTGACTCGAGTATAAGCCGAGTCAGGTTTTTAGTAATTTTAAACCTAAAAACCTCGGCTTATACTCGAGTATATACGGTAAATTCACCTGTCCTGTGCCATACAGGACAACATAGAATCTTACAAAAAGCAAAAGCACACTACCTGATGAATCCTGAACAGGCATAAATTAGTTTAGAATATTTTCCTTTATTTTTATTCTGTCTAAACTATTTAAATGCATTGAGTTGATGCCATGTGATTGGCTGATTAGCCGTTTGTGTTATCAATAAATTGAACCAGTGTACCTTATGTGACCAGTGAGAGTGTGTGCCAAACAGATGTTGGTTATGTATGAGCCAGAAAAAAAGGTAATGTGAGTGCCTCCACAAAGACTATGGTCATAAATGAACCCATATATAATAATATCGCCTGCATCACGTCTTTACCGACGGCCGAGACCAGTAGAGCGGCTGTCAGTGCAGAGGCCCTCTGCTCCTGTTTTTTTCTTGAAACCGGAGCAGGGGGGCGGCGATGAGGGACCGAGTCTGCTTTTATAGATTTTTTTTGGGCTGGACATGCCCTTTAAATCTTTGTCTTGTACATACTTTTTTTTTGTAATTCAGTTCTATTTTCGGTCTTAAAGGACAATTATACTCACCTTCCCTCCGCTCCAGATCTTCATGTAGTAACTTTTACCCAGGGTGAGGACCTGAACCGCTAGGTCCTCACCCCGGGATTCACGAAACCTTCAGCAGCGTGTTGCAGCAACGCTGCTCTTGTAGGCTCCGCCCCCTCCTCCCCGTCGGCGACGAGGCCAATAGGAAGGCACGCTGCAGAGCGTGCCTTCCTATTGGCCTCGTTGCTGAGGGGAGGAGGGGGCGGAGCCTACAAGAGCAGCGTTGCTGCAACACGCTGCTGAAGGTTTCGTGAATCCCGGGGTGAGGACCTAGCGGTTCAGGTCCTCACCCTGGGTAAAAGTTACTACATGAAGATCTGGAGCGGAGGAAGGTGAGTATATTGTCCTTTAAGAAGCAAAGGCAGATTATTACCTTGTTTTGCGATAATTACATTTTCTATTAATAAACATTAATTGGCTGATTGTTGCTATTATTCAATATTGTTACTTAGACATTTTCAAATGAAGAACGTACTTAA
Organism: Hymenochirus boettgeri; assembly: GCA_019447015.1. Classification (NCBI taxonomy): domain Eukaryota; kingdom Metazoa; phylum Chordata; class Amphibia; order Anura; family Pipidae; genus Hymenochirus; species Hymenochirus boettgeri. The sequence goes on along the minus strand of CM033471.1, from coordinate 58,291,681 downwards.
AAATATTGTTTTCCCTTTTTTTAAAAGCATTAAACAGTAAAAACATAGTAAGTGTTAATGCCTACCGTTTTTACTTGAGTAAAAGTAAAGTGCAAAAAGACCAGTTTGGTGTATTAAGGGGGCCCCTTCAAAAGGAGAGAAGTGGGGGGGGGGGAGAAGTTTTAGACCATTAGGAGTGGAGTATAGATGGACCTATGGGCCGCATGCAAATCTATGTATTTTACATATGAGAGATAATACCTTTTTTTGGGGGAGGGAGAGAAGGATGGTAAGTAGTGGGTGTTGGGTGAGTTCCACCTCTCCTCTGGGGAATTCAGCATTGAAGCAGTGATGCAGTTGAAAGTATCGAAAATAGATATAAAGGTGACAGCTCAAAGGTATTTGCAAGGCTTTCAAAGGGATTTATAGAGCAAATGGCTCTCTGCATATTTACAGCCCTAGGTTAGTATATAAGATTTACAGCCCTAAGTTAGTATATAAGATTATTTGTTCGAATTTATGAACAATACCAATGTGTTAAAATATTTTAGTGCTTGGTTATTCCATATTGGCCATTCAGGAGGTATAACTGTATCTGGTTGATTTAATTCTATATTTGATTGTATTGTGTGTGCAATACTGTTGCTGGTCCAATGTTATGAAGATCTTGGGCTTGTAGATATGCCAAGATGTGTCCTTTATGGTACATGCTGAGCTTTTTGTCTGCCATTGGTGTGTCCTCCTGGTTAATCCAGCATCAAAGGTATTTTAGTTAGCTTACAAGGTAGTAGTGACAGGTTCAGCTATGCAAGGCCAACCATGGTTTTGGGGCTTATAGTTGTTTTGATATGCACAATGTAAAGTAACTTAGGGAGTAGAAAGATAGATTTTACCTAAAACATTTAACAGGATGTTTTTTTTATCTTTGCACTGTCATTGACCCAAGGAAGCAGTGGTGCTACATTAAATTGATGATAAAATCTGAATGGAGATTGTCTTTTGATATTTGTAATCTTTGACAATTGGCAACAGGGAATTGTGCTGTGATTGATTGGGTTGTCCAGTGGATAGATTACTGACATTTCCCAGTTTGTGTAGGCCCGAGAATGGGCTGTAAAAAGCTATAGTTGTTAATGCTGCTTGTACAGTCTTCTGTGGTATTTAGCTATAGAATCAGATGTTTGTATATAGGCCCTGGGTTTCAGTATGTGGGCAAAGTTGCAGACTCTGAATTCTGGGGTTAGCTTGGATCTTAATTTCCAGAGCCTCGATTGCTATAGCAAAGAGGGGGACAGGGAGCATCCCAGTCTTGTGCCCCTATCCATCCGTAAGGATAGAGAATAGCGTAATTGTTAACTGCAACCTGGGCCTTTGGGGCCCTATATAGCAGTTTTATCCATTTAATAATGGTGGGTCTGAAGCCAAATCTCTCCAGGCACTCCCAAAGAAAGTTCCACTCTGGCAAGTCAATGTTTTTCTGGCATCCAATGTGAGAATCGCACTTTGTCCCACTTGGTCGTGATCGTGCAGTTAAATTAAAGTAAAGTCTGATATTGAAGGACCTCGATTTTTTTTTCTGGGCATGAACCCAGTTTGGTCTTTATCGATTATATTTAGTATTCCAGTTTTGTATCCGATTTGCTAGGAGTTTTGCCAGAATTTTATAGTCTCGGTTTAATAGTGAGATCGGACGTTTAGAGTTCTTTTTTTGGGTCCTTTCCTGGTATAATTTGTATGGTAATTTTAGTTTTGTATAAGCAGTGGGGAAGTCTATCTTGTGCTTGTTGGTACATTAATGTATCTCTTGTAAATCTCAATCGGGATTCCATGTGGCCCTGGGTCCTTGACTGAGGTCACTAATAAAATAAATAAGGAGAGAAAAAGGCATTACAGCTCCCTAGCAGTATATGCAAATAATGAACAGATACTTTTGGGTAATTGCCATGTTCCCATGACAGCTCTCGGGAAAGCTATATCTATTAAAAGATTTTTATAGCATTCTTCAAGCTTAATGCAAATCCAGAGGCCTGCACTACACTTATGGCGCAATAAAGCCGAAACCGTACTGTAGTTTGGCTCTCTGATTTTGCATTTAGCTTGTGGAATGCTGTAAAAATCTTAATAGATATAGCTTTCCTGAAAGCTGCCATGGAAATTACCAAAACTTCTCTGTTCCTTATTTGCATATACTGCTGGGGAGCTGTAATGCATTTTTCTATCCCTATTTTATTTAATTTATCGTATATACTTAAATATAAGCCGAGGTTCGATTTTCAGGCTTTTTTTTGTCACTTACCTGCAATCCGGCTGCTGCTTGCTCCGCATCCACTGTCATCGCTACTCGCCACCTGTCTCACTTCAGGCACTGAGCAGGTGACGTCAGGCGGCATGGATGCGGAGCAATTGGCAGCCGGATTGCAGAGGGAGCGAGGCGAGTGACCACTTACCTTACCTACACAGCTTTTTACATTTTTCTGGGCCTATTTCTACTCCACTAAACTGGGGATGCAGGGTGCCACTGCCGATGTTTAGAAACTACAACTCCCAGCTACTAAAGCATGCTGGGGGTTGTAGATTCTAAACATCTGGAGCGCAAAGGAATGAGGCTTTAGTTGACTTTTAAATGGACAGAAGAATTCCTATACAGTAATAGCCAAATCCAGTAAGGCTATTAATGTATGGGACTACTGTATGGGAATTCTGCTGTCCATTTAAAGGGCAACTAAAGCATCAAAACAATACAGAATCAGGGGAATGGTATCTATTGGTTCCTTCTGGTTCTGTATTTTGAGGCTTTAGTTACCCTTTAAGTGGACCACAGAATTCCAATACAGTTGTTCCATATACAAATAGCCATATTGGATTTGGCTATTACTGTATGGGACTAATGTATGGGAATTCTGCTGTCCATTTGAAGGGCAACTAAAGCCTTAAAACAATACAGAACGCAGTAGTGGTCAAAATTTCCACCCTTGGCTTATACTCTGGTCAATCAGGTTTTCCTATTTTAAAGTTAAAAATCATTACCTCGGCTTATACTTGGCTCGGCTTATACAGTATTAGTGACATATGTCTATAGGCGCTTTACATTGCAAAACCAGAGGTCTGCACTACACTGATGATGGCTCAATAAAGCCGAAACCAGTCTGTAGTTTTGCATTTAGCTTGTGGAATGCTCTAAAAATCTTATAATAGATATAGCTTTCCTGAGAGCTGCCATTGAAACATGGTAATTACCCAGAAGTCTTTGTTCCTTATTTGATAGGTGATTGTGAGTCTCTCTTAGGGGTTGTGGTTGGGTTAAGAGCAATATGATTGTCTGTAGTATTTATTGAAACGGTCAGCAATTTGTTCTGTTGTTTCAACTATGCTCATTATCTGGTTGTTTGGGGTTATGTACCATATATGCATTTTGGCTGATTGCCATTCTTGAATGAGGCTTGTTTTGTAAATAGGTTCTTCTCTGGGCCTTTTCTTGTAGGAAGTTAGCTAGTTCTCTACTTTTAAGTTGCCATCCATCTTTATTTAGAGGGGTAGGGTCATTTAATGTAGGTTCTTTCTAGATAAGTTGTGCATTCATGGTGTTCATCCTCTGCTTGTGTAGTTTGTCTTTTGATGCACAATACTGTGGAAGATAGACAGCCTCTCAGGTAAGCCTTTAGAGTGTCCCATTTTGCTGACCGTGAGACATCTCTCTGGTTGATTTGTAGGTAGAATTTAAATTGGCTTTCGACCCGATCTGGTTTTGAGGAAAAGTTAGCCAAAATGGATTAAGCTTAAGTGAGGATGAAGAGCTGAGCTGCTGCAGGGTGAGTGGTCTGATGGGCCTCTCTGTAGATTCATTATATTTTGCACAATTGGGAGTAATTTACTGGTTGCAAGCAATCGGTTCAATTCATGAGTGTGCCGTTGATTGCTGAGCAGCGGGTATAGTGTCTTGTTAAGGGGTACTTGTATCTCCATAAATCATTCCATGACCAGTCTTTTATGAAAATGCATAGAGGCGTTTGTCAGTGGGTTTGTTGCTGTGTGTCTTATAGTTAACCTATCTAGTTGTTCGTTTAATATCAATTTGGGGTCTCCCAGGCACATTATATTAGCTGAGGGATAGTTTGCCGCAAAAAGCGGATCACTTGCACAAGTATGTGAAGAGTTGCTGGAGGTGGATTATATATTCCGAGAAGTCAAATTGTAGTCCTTCAATTGTTAGTGCAGTAAACACATCTTTTGGTTGACTTCTGTGTGGATAATCTGATGTCTTACTGAAGATTGGATTATCAGTGATACTCTTCTGGAGTAGGTTGAGTTGGTGCTATGAGCAGCCCACCCATTTTTCTGTAGATATGTTTTACAGTGACCTTTGGATGTAGACACTAGGTAGTTAGAGATGATCAGATAGTGTGTAAAATGGGAGTTACTCACATACATTTATCACTTTGTCTTCATCATGTCTCTCTTGGGTCATCGGTGGACAACGGGCTAGCTAGTAGTGAACACCCATTTCGAGTCTCCTAGTATTTTCTATAAGAAATAAAATATTATCTAGGTGTTGGGGAGCTATTTATCTATATATCGATTTAGTAATATACCAGTTATCTATAGATCGGTTTAATATACATTTGGATTCCTACATTTATTCAAGGCCGTATGTTTCTCAAGAACATATGTAAGTTTTTTTTTTTTTACTTTTTTTTTTTATAAATGGTTCGTATATTGGTGTGGCATGGGGAGGAGAGGTGGGGGTAGAGTGAGGGGAGCAGATAGTTAACATGACGCGGGTCTCCGGCATACATAAACCACTAAATTTTCATCATGTCTCTCTTGAGGGGCTTAAACAGTAGGGGAGAGAATGAGACTGGTATATAAATTGACATTATCTATATATCTCTCAAGCATTTAGTTTGCATTGTGTTTTATGCAACCAACAATAATACAAATTATTGTCCTTCCTGAGATGCCCCACATTGATTTTAACCTCTTCAATCAAAATGGTAATGCTGGTTTTGTATTCCGATATTGCTTGTATAACATGCTGTAGAGTGACTTCCGCATTTGGTGCTTTGGTAGTTGTCTCTGAGCTACTTGCGCCTTCTGCCATAGACACTTGTGATATAGTTTCCACATTGGGGGATTGAGGCACAGTTGTCTCCTTTTGGACTGTGAAGGCAAACTTTTGTAGACATTGATTTTTTTCCCCCTTTGAAACCGTGCTTTATCATGGCTGATTAGTCTGAAGTTTGGATATCTATATAATGGTGGTGGTTTTAGCTGGAATGCTTGTCAGGATATTGAATAACTCTGGAGCACCCTGATCTCTGTTGTGTTGGGTATCCCAAAAATGGGGGGTATCAAAATGGTGAAGTAAGCACAACTATGCAGACAAAAAAAATCACAGAGCAGATTAAATTGAAGGGCCACACAAATGGCTAATCAGATGCCCCAATTCCACTAGACACTTAGATGAATAGGATTGTGAAAAACCACAGAGGCAGAGCTTCATATCTTTAGAGAAGCTCTGAGGCAGTTTGAGCTGCAGTTATGAAGTGAGAGATAGGGCAAGAATCACAACCTGCTTTATACATCCCACCCTACAGTGTTAATATCCGGGACACCCATCGCTCAGTGTTACAGGAAGCCCAGTTCACCCTCTTAAAGATTAACAGGGAGATTCAATAAAAGTTCTTATTGTTTAAAATGGTGCTAATTTTGCCCCAACCAATCAGAATTTATTTAACATTTGAACGCTAACATCTGATTGGTTGGGGCAAAATTAGCACCATTTTAAATAAGAACTTTTATTGAATAACCCCCTAAATCTTTAATAATATATACCGGCTAATATGTGTATAATATATAGACCAATATAAGTATATAAATGAAACAAGGATTCTACTGCATAGAGAGAGTTCAACCAAACAGGAACTTATTACGTGACAACAGTCTTTGAGAAATTAACAACACTTTTTATATTTCCTTATAAGGAAGGACTAACTAACATTTAAACAATAAAATACAATTTTAACATTTAAATATAAAGACAAGTGCATATCAACGTATATTGTGGGGATCCCTTCTGAGCTGAAATATTATAAGGGTTCTTTACTTTAAAGCTCTCTTAGGGCCTTCTGTCTCTCCCATTTATACACCTGGATGAACTTGTCCCACCCCTTATCTATATATAGGGGAGTAAACATTGATCAGTTGTTTGATGTTATATTTTGAGCATATCCAATTGGATTTGAGAAAAAAAAAAAAATAAAAAAAAAAAAAATTATATATATATTATATATATATATATATAAATATATATAATATATATAATATATAATATATATATATATATATTATATATATATAATATATATATAATGTTTTGTTTTTTTTTTTTTTGTTTTTTTCTCAAATCCAATTGGATATTGCTCAAAATATAACATCAACAACTGATCAATGTTTACTCCCCCTATGGAAATAGGAAAAAGAATTTCGCACAGGTAAACTAATTAGGGGTTTCATAAAATGTTCTCACTCGATACCAAACCACCACAGGTGGTCTTTGACCTCCCCCTACAGAGACAAAGGCAACAGGATATAGGAAACGCATATGTAGCTCTCAAGGAAAGGTGAGGCAATAACACCTGCTACAGGATGCCTATTTGGTCTGTTGACTCTTAACATATGATGTTCTTGCAGACCCCCGACTTGTTTTAAGGTAAGCCTAATAAAGGATATGTTTTATCCAACCAGATGCCGATTTGATGTGTTCAATCTGCGTAGTAGCAGAGCCTTCTACTTTTTTTTTTTTTTTTTTTTTTATAATGATCAGGTATTTGCCATCCATATCCTCAGTTAAGTTGATTGGAGATTTCTTGTTGATGTGGAGATGTGGCAGTTGGAGGCTTTGTTCTACTCGGATCCTATAAATGTGAACACTGTGGAAAAGAGACATGAAACTCAGACATGTAGTGTGAATTTTTTGAGAATGCAGAACTTTCTTACCATATTTGTAAACATAAAGACTACAGCAGGTAGAGACTTTTCTCTGCTCAGCTCTTTGAAATTGGGAAACCCTGGAAAATAAATTAAAGGGCATGTCCACCCTAAATAAATATTTTTGCTATAATGTCCCTCTCCCCTGCTCACCCCCAACCGCCATGTTAGTTCTGTAATAAGTTTCCCAATCATACTTGCAGTTCCTTCTCTCCTGTGGCTGTCTTCTCCTCCTCTGCAAACCAAAAGCTGCAGTGAGGGGCCAGACCCGCAGCCGCATCTGTGATTGGCTGCCGGCTAAGACAGCCTCAGGATCGAAGGGATGTAAGTATGATTGAAAGTTTTATTACAGAACTAATATGGCGGTTGGGGGTGGGTAGGGCGGAGGAACATAATGGCCAAACGATTTTACGCTACATGAAGGGCAGGCAGAGATGGATTCGGATGGTGGGAGGGGGGGGGAAAGGGCTTCCCTGCGCATGACACAAACCGCTGAGAGGACAGTTCAAAGGCAGAAACCTTTTGGACTTTCCTGGACTTTGAACAGACATTGCAAGAGAACCATAAGGAGCAGAGATGTAAGGTATGGATTTTTTTAAACTACACAGTGAGGCCAGTAGTAGGTAAAATTAAAAATTTTTCCCCCTTTAAAATTGTAGTTTTAGGGGTGTATCTTGTTCACAATAAATTATTTAAATCGGTTATAGTGTGCTCCTCCATTCACTTTATTGTACTTGAGATTTGAGTCTGTGGAGTAGAGGACAGGAGGATTGCACCTATCCATTGTCTAGCAGACAGTGTGCTGGAGTGTTCCTGAACTGTATTAGTCTTAGGGGTGGACATGCCTTTAAGTTCAGTAAAGAAGTGTGTGTACTGATCTATCTATGTATTTATCCCCCTTGTATGACTTCATTGTATTTTAATACTGTACAGTGCTGCGTCCCCAAGTGGCGCTATATAAATAAACATATACATACATATAAGTGGGCAGAAATTAAAACTTTCAAATTTAGTCAAATAGTGGGTGCAAAGGTGTGTGTATGTATGTGGGAGAATGCAGAACTTTCTTACCTTGATTGCATAGGAGATCCAACCTTTACCAGCCACATCATCTTCTGATGGTATTGGAGGATGCATCTTTTCCTGTGGAGCACTTTGGACCGTAATACGTCTTACAACACTGGCCCACATAATTCATTTATTCCATATGCACACCCATGTAACTTAGAATTAGCTACATTCTTGCTTCAATTCTTGCTGTGCCTGGGTACCATTACCATGGTGCAAACATTATCATAGATAAGGACAAAGGGTGTGTCAGAACCTTTACCAAAGCGTTTCAGCCACATTCCAGGCTGGCGTTCTATTTTAATTTGCTACTTAATTGTCAGGCACTCCCAGCATAGGGTAACCCTGTGAGAGTGATATGGCACCAGAGTTAAAAGTAGGAAATGCTGCTTTATGGATGGTAATGGTATTCTTACACTGAAAAATAAAATGCAAAAGCAAATGTAACACAGACCCATAAACAGCTGGTATTGTTTCTTATACAGCTTCATTCAGTATCTCTTGGTACTCAATAGGATTACAGTCAATGGCAAGGACATGCAAACTGCCTTTCCAGATGTTTGGCATCTCTCTTTTATATTGTAATTAATATAACAACCACGTGGCGGACGGGAGCTAGAGTGGTAGGACTAGCAGGGGATGGCGTGAGTGAGAAGCTATTATGAAGAGGACTGGACTTGTGCTCTAATTGTCTACGGGGCGCCTGTGTGTGATAGAAGGAGTAACTGGTGTGCAGGGTCGGACGCCCGGCGAAGTCCCGATACAAGAATCCTCACTTAAGTATAAGCTTTATTGACATTTGTATCGCTTCACTTCATCATTATATTAGTGCTTTTTTGCTTCCCCTGGCTTTCATATTGCTATTTAGGTACCGGTTACCCCGACCCCTGTGATGGGGGGGTTGCGCGGAAGTGTCCGTGTAGGTTATGCTATTGTTTACATACTTACCTGCTAATCCTATTATCTGCTTCATTAACTGCTTCATTTGCTGCTTTCAGCTCCAGGGTGCCATTGTTAGATAGTTACTGCTCTGGGGATACATATACACACACACATATATATACATACATACATACACATATATATATACATACACATATATATATATACATATATATTTTAGATGTGTATAGTGCTTAGGTACTCTATATGATGTTTTTTAAATGTTAAATAAAATTATAGTTTTACTGTTTGTTTGTTGGAAGGTTCTTTTGTGCGTACCCTTGGATTAAGTATTACCCCCTGACTTTTGTATATGTTTTGGGGATGTTTATTTCCCTAGATATGGCTCTTTGAGTGCCTCTGGGGTTTCCCGGAGTCCAGTGGGTTCCTTGGTAATTACTTTTGATTACCACATTTATTATGCTGGGAATTCGTTTTTATCTGGACATCCTGTTTTGCTGTAACAAATTCTTTCCACTCATTATGAAAAGTTTTTACTAAGCACCATACTAACAAACACACACACATGTATATAACACAGCACCCATTACAACTTTCCACATACATTTCTCTGCAGCTTTAACCACTGATAATTAACCTATTTGAAAGCTGCACGAGAACAATGATTAAAGGACAGTTATACTCACCTTATTGTCCTTTAATTCAGACTGCCATGTAAACAGGTAAAATCAACAAAATTATCCAATTAAAAAGAAATCAAAAATATTTCCTTATCATTTATAAGGCAACTAACAGAAAAATGTTCATGTTTTAAATTACATTATGCCACATCAACACGTGTGTGCATTATTAAAGCAGCTTGGACATTATGGGTTAAATTATATATTTATATACAATTCATACCAGATGGTTGACCTCTGTCTGGCAGTGCAAGTGGCCCTCTGACTGGTGGTGCTTGTGCACACAAGAGGTCCCTGCACACAAAATGACCCTGCACACAGATTTTTCCTGTGCACAAATGAGCCCTGCCCTGCACACAAGAGGGTCCTTCTCATATTAGGACCCTGCGGAGAAGGGGGCCCTTTCCACAAATGAGCCCTGCACACAAGAGGACCCTGCCCACAGTCTCCCTGCACACAAGAGGGCTCTTCTCACAAATGGGCATGGAAATGGCTTAATTACCGCCCCCAAACTGAGTGCGGAAGCCGCTTAATTGATACTTGTGAGTAGCTGAATGCAGCAGTTTACAGTTTACACTGGCAGCAGGGCTTACAGGTGATTGGATGGGGAGGAGCTAGTGGCTATTTAAGCAGGCATGTAATTAGGGAGCCTTTGGCTGTTTTCAGGTGATGCAGTGATGTGTGTAAGAAAATGGTCCTGACTCTGGTAAGCCTTAGTGCTCTCTCAAGCATGCTGAATAGGTTCAGGTCCTGTTTTTGCCACCTAGCTCCCTCTCTTATTTTCTGTGGGTTTTGGAAAGCCTGGAATGGAGTCTGCTGAAGAAGCTAGGTCGGGGGGGGGAAGACCCATAGGTCCTCCGGAAAAGGCCCGACCAAGGCGAAGAGTCACTCATCGGAGGAGAACAAGCACACGAAAGTGGCAAGCCTTGTTGGCTCAGACGTATATAGTTCATAGGTAGGCACACTCACTTAAGTATTTAAATAAAACTCATTTATTAGGGTGCTGAAAACAAAAAAATTCCAAATACACACACAACGTTTCGGGGGATTTGGCATTTTTTTGTTTTCAGCACCCTAATAAATGAGTATTATTTAAATGCTTAAGTGAGTGTGCCTACCTATGAACTATATACGACTGATTATACTCACCTGCAGTGGCACAGGTAACCGGTAGTGCACCTCAGAGTTTACCTATCAGGATTATCACATATGCTTGGGACTTGTTGGCTCAGACCGTGAAGTGTCTATGGGATCTAGGTAAGCCTTGTGGCTACTGTAGCCAGGCCTTTCCCTGTTCCACGGTTTGAGAGTTCCCTAATGGGTATGTATCACTTTTATGTTTTCAGCCTCTAGCTCTGGAAAAGTCTCAAAGGCAGGGAACAACTGACATTGAAAAGCCTGTATCTACCGAGATGCAGTCAACCTCCCAGTTTGCCACATTGGTTAATTTGATTAAAGAAGTGATCGTGCAGACAATGGATGAGAGGTCAGCCAAGAAGAGACAGAGACAGGGCATTAGGGAGAGAGAGGACTTAGAATTTGAGGAGTTTTCTCTGTGGTGTCTGAGACTGAGGAGACGGAACTGCAGAACGAATCCTCGTTGGACCTAACCACGATTGACCCCCCCTCATTAGGGCGGTCAGGAATTCTTTGTCGTTGGTAGAGGTGGAGCCTAAGACCTCCATAACAGATAGATAGAATAATACAGTCTGTTAATAAGAAGGGTCTCGCGTTTCCTGTGCATGACTCTGTCGGAGATTATGGCTGCGGAATGGAGGAAGACAGATAAGAGGTTTTCCATGGCGGGTAAATTCTTAAAGAAGTACCCCATGTCCCAGACAGTTGCAAAGTTTTGGGATGCTCCCCCTAAGGTTGATGCACCAGTGGTGAGATTGGCTCGCCGGACCACGCTGCCTGTGGATGGGGACTCCATTTTCCGTGATACAATGGAGAAGTGGATGTAGTTCCCGTTAAAGAAGTCATACTTGGCTGCAGGGGCGGCATGTCGGCCGGTGGTGGCTTTAACCTCTGTGTCAAGAGCAATGAAGTTGTGGCTACAAGATCTCGAGGATGCTATTCAGGGGAACGTGAAGAGATCCAGATTGCTGGAGATGATGAGGGAGATTAAGCTGGTAGCCAAATTTTTTCCCGTGGCCTCTATAGATCTAGTGAAACTATCAGCGAGGTCCATGGCTCTCTCGGTGGCAGCGAGAAGGGCATTGTCAGCTGGCATTTGGCGTAGGGTGGCTTGTGTATTAAAGTGTATGAATAAATTACAGGATCATAATCTAAAATGTATGTTTGCAAATGCGAGAAGCCTGGCTGACAAAATGGGTAAATTGGAAATTATGGTGTTGAATGAAAAGTATGATGTAATAGGTAAAGCAGAAACGTGGTTGAACGGTTCTCACGACTGGGCTGTAAATTCAGAATGGTACGCCTTGTTTAGGCTGGACAGAAAAAAGGAAAGTGGGAGGAGTTTGTGTTTGTTAAAAAAATAATTTAAGCCAAATTTAAAAGAAGAGATAACTGGCGATAATGGATGTTATAGTGGAGGCAATATGGGTGGAATTAGGCAACAGCAAAGGTTTTTTTTTTCACTGTTTTTGTCTGCTATAAGCCGCCAAATGTTAGCAGGGAGGTAGTGAGTCGGCTTCATATGCAATTGGCAAGGGCTGCAAGTTTAGGGAGTGTGCTCATTATGGGGGACTTTAATAACCCTGGCATTGATTGGTGTAGTGGAAGTGCCATCACAGAAAAAGGCGATGAGTTCCTGAATTTGCTGCAGGATAATTTTCTCTCATTGTTAGTTGAAGTTCCTACTAGAAAAGGAGCTCTGTTGGATCTGGTAATATCTAACATCGTGGAGTGCATTATAGATATAAAGGTAACTGGAGGCTTAAGGAATAGTGACCATGAAATAGTGTTGTTTGGAGTATGTTATCGAAAGGAAAAGTGGCCTGGGTTAACAAAGACCTTTAAAAAGCAAATTTTCCCATGTTAAAGTAGCTCTTCAGAATGTCACCTGGGATAAGGTATTATCAGGTAAAGGTACTGAACAGAAGTGGACTGTGTTTAAGGGGATTTTAAGCCATTTCACATCTAAATTTATTCCCTTGGGAAATAAATGTAAAAAAAAATAAATCCGCGGCCATGTGGCTGAATTCTGATGTAAAGAGGCAAATGGAAAGGAAGAAAAAGGCTTTTAAATCCTTTAAGTCAGAGGGAACGGAAAGGGCCTTTAGGGATTTTTAAAAACTGTAACAAGTAGTGTAAGAAAGTAATCAAACTAGCTAAAATTAATAATGAAATTAGGATAGCTGAACAAAGCATCACTAAGCCTCAATTTTTTAAAAAGTATATTAATAGAAGATGACTGAAAATGTGGCGCCTTTAATTTAATGGGGATAAGTTACGGAGGATTGCGATTAAGCAAATGTCTTAAATGTTTTTTTCCCCTCTGTATACACTATAGAAGATCCAAGTACAGATATCATAGAGTGTAGTAGCAATAATGGTATAAAAAAATGCAAGTGCACTTTGGCTAAAAAAGGATATGGTACAGAAAGAACCAAATAAGGTTAATATTGATAAATCTCCTGGACCGGATAAAACAAATCCTTGGGGACTTAGGGGGCTAAGTTCAGTTTTATCTAGGCCATTGTTTTATTTTTGCAGATTCCCTCATGTCCGGTGGTGTGCCTCTGAATTGGAAAAAAGCTGATGTTATTCCAATATTCAAAAAGGGTAGTCGTTCACAGCTGGGTAATTACAGGCCTGTAAGTTTAACTTCAGTGGTGGGGAAGATACTGGAAAGTTTAATAAGGGAACATATTCTAGAGTATGTTTCAAGGACTGAGATTATAAGTAGTAACCAGCATGGATTTAGGAGGAATAGATCTTGTCAAACTAACTTGCTTGGCTTTTATGAGGAAGTAAGTCGAAATTTAGACTCTGGCATAGCAGTAGATGTAGTATACTTGGATTTTGCAAAGGCTTTTGATACAGTCCCCCATAGGCTAACAATGTATAAGCTAAGGTCTGTTGGTCTGGGAGGCACATTAGTACATGGACAGAAAATTGGTTAATGAATAGGATACAGAGAGTAGTTCTAAATGAGGCTTCATCATTATGGACTAAATTGCTAAGTGGCATGCCACAGGGTTCTGTGTTGGGGCCACTACTTTTTAATTTGGAAATGGGTATTGTCAGCAAAGTTTCTGTATTTGCTGACGACACAAAACTTTGTTGACCATTAAAAACTTCAGAGGATGTGCAATCATTGCAGGGCGATCTAAATATATTGTCACATTGGGATGCTAAGTGGCAGATGAGATTAAATGTTGATAAATGTAAGGTGATGCCTTTTGGACTTAAAAATCCTTGTGCTGTTTATACTATAAATGGCTCTGTGTTAAGTGAATCCCTGTTGGAAAGGGATCTTGGAGTTTTGGTGGATAACAAACTTAAAGGAAGCAAGCAGTGCCAGGCGGCAACAGCCAGAGCCAGCATGGTATTGTCTTGTATAAAGAGAGGTATGGATTCAAGGGAGGAAAATGTCATTCTCCCTCTTTACAAAGCATTGCTAAGGCCTTATTTGCAATATGCAGTGCAATTTTGGAATCCTGTGTACAAAAAGGACATCTTTGAAATGGAAAGGGTTCAGAGAAGGGCAACTAATGTAATAAGGGGATTGGGGTAGCTTGAATATGAAGAGAGACTGGAAAAGTTAATTATGTACCCTGGAGAAATGCGCTTGCATGTGGATGTGATTACTGTGTCTAAATACATTAACGGGCCATACAATAAAATATCTTGGGCATTGATCACCAATATAATGCTCTATTGTCAGAGGACACATGGAAATCCCTTAATTGAATTGAAGAAAAAAGGTTTAGGCAGAAAGGGTTTTTCACTGTGCGAATGTTAAAGATACGGAACTGTCTTGCAGCATACCTTATGGCAGGTTCATTAGTCAGTTTCAAAAAAAAAGCTGGATGAGTTTCTGCAAACAAGAAATGTTGCAAGTTACTGGTATTGGTACATAAAGTAGCGTTGATCCAGGGAAATTTCCGATTGCCACTTGCCAGGAAGGAATTTTTCCCCCCTTCATAAATTTGGTGGGTTTTTTTTTTTGCCTATAGCGGGCAGCCTGCCCAGATCGTGAGAGTAAGAGGAAGAATTAACGATTTCTCCTGGGTCAGGGACATGTGAGATACCTGGGTTCTCAAGACTGTCTCCTAGGGATTTCGGATAGAGTTCAGCAATATATCACGAAAGACCATTTTATGAGGTCAAACCTTCCAGAAGACAAGGAAGGTGTGGTGAAGGATTGTTTTTCAGTTATTAAACAAAGCTGCAATGGAGAAAGTTCCTTGGAAGGAAAGAAACCAAGGTTATTTTTCGAGACTATTTCTAGTAAAGAAGGCTTCAGGTGCCTGGAGGCCAGTTCTGGACTTGAGGGGCCTCAATGCTTATTTGTTTCAGAAGACGTTAAAGATGGAATCCCTGCTGATGATCATAAGGGTAGTGAAGAAAGGATGTTGGCTATCCAGCATTACATCTGATGTATTCAATTAGATCAACTGGACTTGAAATGTAGTTCTTGAAGACGTTTCGCTAGTCATCCGACTGGCTTTCTCAATTCAGAATGACTTGTACAAGAATCTGTGGCAATTATGTACCCTGGAAAATCCCAATTAGCATATCACAGCCAAGTGTTAAGGGTGGGATTGCATAGTGGCTAAGAGGTGTTATAGGAACACCCAGGGTAAGGTGTCAAAACAGCATTGGACATGGCAGACAGTTGGTGTCGAAACCCCCCCCACCCACCCACCTCTATTTAGGACATTGGTTTTCTTATTTCACCTAAATGGCCTCCTTAACACCTCTCTTGAACCAGTCACGTTCCTTTGCCAATATGTTAACATTACAATCTTCAAAGGTATGTACTTTATCCTTAAGAGGCAGGTACACGGCTGAGTCCTTACCAGAGGAATTGGCTCTTCTGTGCTGGGCCATACATTGATGCAGTTGCTGTGTGTATGGCCCAGCACAGAAGAGCCAATTCCTCGGGTCAGGACTCAGCCGAGCAAGCGAGTACTTCTAATGGAGGCAGAAAAGATGTCTGAGCAGAAAAAAATTTAAGAGGGCTGACGGCAGTGCACATTCCAGGAAAAGATAATCTCGAGGCGGACTATCTATCGGTGTGTCATGCAACAAGTGAAATGGAGCCTAAGTCAAGAGATCTTTCAAGCAATAACATCCAAATGGGGATGTCCAATAGTGGATTTGATGGCAACTGCAGTAAAAGTGCAGAAGATTATTTTCCAGATTCCCATGTCAGCAAGTGGAAGCTGTGGACGTGATGCAACAGAATTGGTCAACTGGTCTCCTTTGTTTTTCCACCCTTCTCAATAATTTGAGCAGTGTTAGAGAAGATAAGAGACCAGGAGGCGGATGTGATAGCTATCACACGGGTATGACCGAGGAGGCCTTGGTTTCCGCTGTTAGTTTGAATGGCGATAGAGGAGCCTTTTCCAGATAACGCCTCTACAGTTTCTTGATCCAGAGAGGATGTCCTTAGCGGCCTGGAGACTGAGACAAGCAGGTTTGCAAGACAATGTGATTAAATGTTAGCTTGAAGAAAGCCTTCTACAATGCTGAAGTATTATATCTGGGAGATATTCTCTCTATTTTCTTCAACACGTGGAGAAGATCCTATGCAGCCATTAATGTCACTTATTAAGTTTTTGTATGCCGGTTTCCAGAAGGACCTCTTTGAAAACACGCTTAGGGGGCAATTTCATCTATTACTGGATTGAGTTGGACAAAAAAAACATTAATTTGTAGATTCTTTGAAGCCCTTAATGTTGCTGAATGGTGATTAACGTTGAAAGTCGTGCTTCTAGTAGCTATCACGTCAGCATGCAGAGTGGGGGAGATGACAGCTCTTTCTTGCAAGGAGACAAATCTGGTTATCTATGAGGATAGAGTATATTTACGTCCAGCCTTCAAGTTCTTACCAAAGTGTTATCCAAGTTGCATTTAGGATTAGAGGTAGCCCTACCTTCTTTCTTTGCCAATCCAACATCAAGTGAAGAAGAGAGATGGCAAACATTAAATCTGGTGAGAGCGATATCCATATATCTGAAGAGAACTAAAAGTTGGTGGAAAACAGATCTATTCGTAATCCCTGGTGGTGCAAGGAAAGGTTGCTCCCCAACAAACAGAACGATCAGTAGTTAGGTGATTCAGTGCATTAAGAAGGCTTACAGATTGAGACAGATCCCTCTAGGCCTGAAAGCCCACTCCACAAGGGCTGTTTTTACGTCATGGGCAGACCATATGCAACGTAGCAAGATGGTCATCAGATAAAACCTTTCTGAGGCATTATAAACTTGAGATGGAATTTTCACAAGATTTGTGTTTTGAGAGAACCGTGTTAAGTGCGGTCATGTAATTAATTAATCCGTTTTTGAGAGCAAGTATTGGATCCCTACCTTCATTATTAAGCTTTTTAGATCCCTTTGGTGACTGTTGCCATTAGGACCAGGGAAAGCAGAAAATTTAACGGGATTTGTTTCCTGGTCACCGATGATGGTAACAGTCACCAACGATCCCTCCCTTCTAAGGTATAGGAAGAAGGTTCTCTATGTTGCAGAGCTTGAAAGAAAGACAACGAGGCAGAGGGGAGGAGTCCTTTTTAAACCTTGTGATATTTATGTCCATGGGCACAGGAGGGAGGTTAACCCTTTGGTGACTGTTGCCATCTTGATCAGGAAACAGAAATCCTGGTAAGTTAAAAGGAAATTTTCTGTTTTGTATGAAAAAAAACATGGGGAGACTAGAGAGCAAATATAAGGAGGAGCAGCAGAGCGAAGGGATTTAAATGTTAGGAGAAGGATTTTATATACAATGCGCTTGTTTAACGGGGAGCCAGGTTGTTGTCCTGTACAGAGGAGATTTGGGATCCGGTTTATTAGAGAGTGAGAGCTGACCCCTAGTACCTATAGCTTAATTTCATAATGTTGTCTGAAGACTTGCGCTCCCTTTTAAAGAGCATGTCCACCCTAAATTTCAATTTTTGTTATGCTATTCCCCATGGGCTCCCAGCCCCAACCGCATTATTTATTTTTTTTTTTAAGCCCCCCAAACTCTACTTACCTCCCCTCTTTCCTCCGACGCGCTCCCGGCCCTCTGCTTGCGAGGAAATGCAAGCAGAGGGGCGGGACCGGCAGCCGCGTCTGTGATTGGCTGAGCCAATCACGGACGCGGCTGCCGGCAGCTCACTTCAGCGTAGGAAAGCAGAGAGGTAAGTAAAAGTTTGGGGAGCTTTATAAAAATAAAAATCATGCGGTTGTGGCGGGGACATGGAGGATTACTACTGTAAAGGGGATTTATGCTAGGGAAGGGATAGCAGAACGGAGAGGGGAGGGAGGGGGAGAAGGGCTGCAGTACGCATGGCAATGATCTCCGGGAGGCCAGGTAGCAGGCAGTGTCCTATAGGACCTGCTAGCCTCATGGTGGTCATTTTTTGGGACTTTGGGGGGGGACTACAGGAGAACCCTATGGAGCTGGGATGTGAGGTAAGGCTTAAACTACACTACATGGTGGGGCCAGTAGTTGGGGGGATTATAGTTTTGGGGGTGGACATGCCCTTTAAGCTCCCCTTCAGGTTTTCTCTTAATTTTAGATAAGTGGGAACCAGTACTAGGTAGGTAGTATAAGTGTAATAAACCTGCAGGTCTGAGAATAGACCCAGGCAATCTTGCCACAATGTGCTGTTCAAACTAAACAGCACCATTGGGTGACCTGTGACTCTAAACGGGATCCAGATTAACATGCTATGTTCATACTTACTTATTGGTAGTTGTAACAGCAAGTTCCAGATTTGCTATGGGGTTAGGACTTTGGAGCACAGGATACTAATAAGCTTTATTGCTTACGGTAAAGTTGGGTTTAAAGGAGCTTTTAGCTCCCCACAGAGTATAAAATGAAATTGAGCTTTTTTTTTTATAACAGAAGGTACCTCACAGCCTCATGTTGTTATACTAGCATTGCCCTAATAATCTAACATATAAACAAATATTTCACATTCCCAGGTTACCTAGAGAAATGGACAGGGACATTCAAAGTATCATTTATATCTTCTTTCATACAGATCTAGTTGAAAAAGTTGCTTCAGAGCACTTTTTAATAACTGATAACTGCTTTTAATTTTTAAGTAAACCTTGGTATACCTGCCTGGCTTTACCACTAAGCAAAAGGCTAAGTATTTGCAAGCAAGTACCTCCATCCCAACCATTAATAGTGGCTGCCAATTCAAATTGTTCAAGCCAATCAGTCCACTCCCTAGTTACCCCATCAAACGGATCAGGTTTAAAAATAGGTTTGGCAATTTGGCCTGGTAGAGATACTGAGTCTAATTGGGGCACTTCATCTGCAGGTACAAGGATGGATAGGATTTAAATCAATACTTTCATAAGCAGCCTCCATAGCTTAATACAGAGAACAAATATTCAGAGTAAACTTGGAGAATAAATGGTATTACCAGCACCACTGCCACCAATTTGTACCAGATCACTGTTTTATGGAATGATTATGGGTAGCATGGCACACAGTTTCTCTGGTGGTCTGGCACAAAGCAGGCTGTGCACTTTCTTTCTTTAAAGCTGGTTTAAAATTGGTTAAAGGGGAATTGTGGTCTCCAAACAAGTTAAGTTTAAATGAAAGGAGGCCAGTTTCCTACCTTTAAAACGAGCCATCAACCACCTCTCTACGTGCTCCAAGATATACAGAAATCACTGACCAGAAAGTTAATGGGTGGGAGGCTGACTTGTGACATTCCTGAGGCTTCTTCTGCACAGTGCCGCCAGCGAGCACAGCCTCAGACTCCCTCAGTGTGTGAGGGAGACAGGAAGTCCCTCCTCCTCTCTGCTGTGTGAAGTCCTGACAGAAGGTAGAGGGGGGTCAGAGTAACCCACGACATCTGCGAGTGAGCGTGGCTACATGGGGCTGTAAGATAATAGGTCATGGGGGGCTTGCAACTGGTGGAACCATGGGGTCCATGAGTGGGAGGGACCAGGGGGGCGAGAGGCGACGACACAGGATTGACTGAGTTTCTGAACAGGAAGTGCAGGGGACCTCATGATGCTGCTATATCACACACACAAATGTAAATATCTTCAAAACTATGCAAAATAAACAATGGAAATAAATTGCAAAAATTCTCAGGGGAGCAATTCCTATCAATTTACCTCAATTTACCTAAAGTCATAATTGGACCACAGTTCCCCTTTAATTACATTTAACAGTATTGCAATGATTTAATAACCGCATAAACTGTTTCCCTACTTAACGTGTAGTAATGGAGTAGCCCGTGCCTATGGTGTGCCACATTCAGTATTGACCACACCAGTATATTGTGTGTGCTTGGTGTACACTTATCTGTGGTCTCACAGTTTGTATCCAATAAGGTAAATTGCCTGTACAATTATCTGTCCTCCCAACAGGTGGTAACAGGATTGTGTTGCATTCAATCAGGACATCACACTGTGATGTCCTCATCAGGAGCACACACCACACATTTACTTTCACTTTCTACAGTGAATAAAGACATACGTCCAAGTCCAACCTATTTTTTTTTTTTAACCCTACCTAACAGTTGATCCAGAGGAAGGCAAAAAAAAAACCCAGCTAAAAAGGGGGAAAGAATTCCTTCCTGACTCCAAACGGCAATCGGAAAGTATCCCTGGATCAACCAGATCTATATGCATTAATCCCAGTAATTCTCAATATTTTTTAGTTTAGAAACTTATTCAGGCCTTTTTTAAAGCTTTTCAATGAACTTGCCATTACCACATCTGCTGGAAGACCGTTCCACAGTTTCACCGTTCTCACTGTAAAGAAACCTTTCCTAACCTGAAGATGAAACTTCTTTTCTTCCAACCCTAAAGGATGTCCACGAGTCCTCTGATATGACCGATTAGTAAACAATGCACCAGAGAGTTCATTTTATGGGCCATTAATATATTGTATAAGGTTATCATGTCCCCATGCAAACGTCGCTTCTCCAATGTAAACAGCCCTAACTTGTCTAATCTGCTGCATATTCACAGCCCCACCATTCCCTTATTATTTTAGTTGCCCTTCTCTGAACTGCCTCATTTCCAAGATGTCCCTTTTGTATATGGGATTCCAAAACTGCACCGCATATTCCAAATGAGGCCTTACCAGTGCCTTGTAAAGAGGGAGAATAATATTTTTCTTGAATCTATTCACTTTTTCTACACGACATATCTTGCTAGCTCTAGCCGTTGCTACCTGGCATTGTTTTCTATAACTAAGTCTGTTATCTACCAGAACCCCCAAATCTTTTTCCATTACAGATGCACTTAACACAGTTATTTATGGTGTAGGTGGCACAGGGATTATTAAATCCCAAATGCATCACCTTACATTTATCAACATTGAATCTCATCTGCCATTCTGCTGCCCATTTTGATAATCTATCTAGTTCTGCTTGCAGCACTTGCACATCATTGGAAGTTTCCAAAGCTCTGCATAGTTTAGTGTCATCGGCAAACACTGAGACCTTGCTCTCAATTCCCCCTTCTAAGTCATTTATAAACAGATTAAACAGAAGTGGCCCCAGCACAGAACCCTGAGGCACTCCGCTTAGAACTTTAGCCCCCATAGATGTAGCTCCATTAACCACCACTCTCTGTTTGCGATCCAATAACCAGTTCTCTATCCATGAACAAATGTTTTCTTCAAGGCCAACAGTCCTCAGTTTATACATTAGTCGCCTATGTGGCACAGTATCAAAAGCTTTCGCAAAATCCAAATATACCACATCCACTGCTGTGCCTGAATCTAACTTCTTACTCCTATTTCTCATAAATCCATGCTGACTACTACTAATAAGATGATCTCTGGAGACAAAGTCAAGGATATGATCCCGTAACAAAGTTTCCATCACCTTCCCTAACACTGATGTTAGGCTTACAGATCTATAGTTTCCAGGCTGTGAACGACTACCTTTTTTGAACATTGGTATTACATTGGCTTTTTTCCAATCCAGCAGCACATCCCCAGACCATAGCGAATCTGAAAAGATGAGAAACGGTGGTCTAGATAGAAATGAACTAAGCTCTTTTAAAATCCGAGGATGCAATCCATCTGGTCCTGGGGCTTTATTGATATTAACTTTGTCTAATTGTTTCCATACCGTATCCTCTGTTAGCCAATGTGAATACTCTTCATTTCTTCCCTGCATATTATTACAATCCCTGCTGTAAGGACAAGGATTCTCAACAGTAAAAACCGATGTAAAAAAAGGTTTAGCAGATTAGCCTTTTCTGCATCCTCTACAACCACCTCAGCTCCATTATTTAATGGTCCCAAATTCTTAGTCCTCATCTTTTTACCATTTATATACTTAAAAAACATTTTGGGGTTGGACTTGCTTTGTTCGGCAATCCGTATTTCATTTTCTATTTTAGCTAGTTTAATTGCTTTCTTGCACTCTTTATTACAGCTTTTGTACTCCCTGTAAGCCTGTTGTGTTCCCTCTGTTTTCAAAATTTGAAAAGCCTTTTTCTTTTTTTCCATTTCCCTTTTTACCTGAGCATTAAGCCAGCAGGAGTGGACCTTATTTTTTACACTTGTTCCCTAAAGGTACAGATTTAGAATGTAATATTTTAATATCCCTTTAAAAGTGGTCCACATCGCTCAGTATCTTTACCTAGAAACAGTTCCCCCCAGTCTATGAGCAGGAGCGATTCCTTTACAGCATAAATTACTTTCCTAAAGTTAAAGGGCATGTTCACCCCCAAAACTATAACTCCCCCCCCCCCACTACTGCCCCTTATGTAGTGTATTTAATCCTTACCTTACATCCCAGCTCCATAAGGTTCTCCTGTAGTCCGTCCCCCCCAAATCCCCAAAAACCTGCCCACCAGGAGGATAGCAGAGTCCATATAGGACTCTGCCTCCTACCTGGCCTCCGGGAGAGGTTTGGCATGTGTACTGCAGCCCTTCTCCCCCCTCCCTCTCCCTCCCGATTAGGATTCCCTCCTCCTACCATAATACCTTTTAGGTAAATCATTCCCACTGTCCCCCCAGCCCCAACTGCTCTATTTATTTTATTAGAAAATTCCCCAAACTTTACTTACCTGCCCTCTTTCCCCCGCAGCACTGAACTCCCGGCAGCCACGTCTGTGATTGGCTGCTGCTCAGCCAATCACAGACGCGACTGCCGGTCCCGCCCCTCTGCTTGCATTATCTCGCAAGCAGAGGGCCTGGCAGCGCGGCGGAGGAAAAGAGGGCAGGTAAGTAAAGTTTGGGGAACTTTCTAATAGAGCGGTTGGGGCGGGGGGGACAGAGGGAATACTATATCCTAAAAAATTTTTAAGGGTGGACATACCCTTTAAAAGTTTTTGTTAACCCAGTGCACTTTAGTTTTTTGCAACATATATTAAATGAAACTATATCATGGTCACTATTCCCTAAGCTTCCCATTACATTCATCTCCAAAATGAGCTCAGGGTACATAGAGTTATGGTAGAATTCTCTCCTTCTACCATAGAGAGCAGGGATGTCTTGTCTTTTATTACTCCCTGACACCACCTGCAGGATGCAGGTGGTATATAAGGAGCCTTGGTGTATGTGTCCATTACAATACACATCATATCCTGTGTAGCAGACACTTTTTTTTGGATTATACTTCCTTTCATATGGAGCAGACACGGGTGTGGTTTAAGCTGCCATTTGACCATTCCATTTTTAAATAGAGATCTCAGCTCTGTAAGTAAGTTCATGTATTTTGTGTTGTACCTAATATAAGTCAGTGCTACATTTTATATACATTTACTAATGGTCATTTAAATGGTAACAGTGAGATAGTATACATATATACCTTTCTCTATGTGTAATATCCTAAACCCCCACCTCATTGGTAGCTCCTAAAAACTCAATGCAATCTCCCATGGAGATATAAATATATTTATATAATATAAGGGATAAAGTATACAAATGCAGGCACTCAGTCCACCACACTCTTTTAGGGCCTGGGTGCTTTTGAATTATCAAAGAATAATAGGAATGAAATAGTAGAACCAACGCACTCACAGGACTTCTTCCAAATACTTTATTTAGTACATCACAGTGCAGGCAACGTTTTGGCACCTTCCTAGGTCCCTTTTTCAAGCCAAATAACAAAAGTGAATCAAACATTTCACAATTCACAATTTAAAATATGTACCACACCTCTATCTGTGACATCATCCAACTGATCCAAACCTTACAATTAAAGTGCTAGTGTGTAATTAAAAGATGCATGTCATTAATACATAAAACAAGTGAAATAACTTGCATAAAGATATTGAAGTGAAACTATTACGTGAAATTTTTAGGTGACACTCCTTTTTAAAAGTCCATGCCTACTAGTCTAGAAGTGTTGAAGAGCGTAACTAAAACCTCAGGTCAAAAGGTGATAAAAAAAAGTCATATCGCTAAGATCTGGCATCTGTAAGGCCCTTAAAAGGAAAAATATATGTATACCAAAGAAATAGATAACAGAACTAGATCAGATAACAAATTTGTTTGCAGCCTATCTTATTCAACTTTGGGGAACATGATTCAAAGGGACCTAATTAAAAATTGGAATATTCTATGTGCGGATGATAAATTAAAAGCTTTGCTTCCAAGCAGACCAATTGTAGGGTATAAAAGGGGATATAACCTCAAACATATCCTAGTAAAAACTGACCCTGTAAAGTCCTATAATCCTCCAGCTTTGTGGTTAACCAAACGAAATGGTTGTTTTAAATGTCATAAGTGCATGTCATGTAAAGCAATGACCCCAGGACAAACATTTTATTCGAGTAAGGGGAAAGAATTCCCTATTAACATTGCATCACATGAACAACCACACATGTAATTTACCTGATCACTTGTCCATGTAACCTCTCCTATGTAGGAAAAACGGCACTCCCATTAAGACTAAGAATTGATGGACATAGATCCGCCATAAAGGCCGCATTCCAAGATAATAAAACTTTGAAACCGGTGGCTAATCATTTTTTGAGACTGAACCATGACATCTCTACCCTCAATTTATTGGCATTGCCCATATACCCATCTCGAAACGTGGGGGAGCAAGACTTTTATCACAAAGGGAAGCCTATTGGATAAAAAAAAATTAGGAACTTTAACCCCTTTTGGACTCGACGATTCATTGTCTCTTAGATGCTTCTTAAACGAAAGATGATTATTGTGGACCTTGTTTTGTCCTTAATTGGTCCTCTCATGTACATATGTAGATAAAAATATAGAATAGTTTCTTAAATGTAGTTAAGTTATTACTGATATTGAATATGTGGTTTAATATTACCCTTTTATCTATGCCTGTTTATGACTCTTTAGTTGCAAGCCCCATGGACCTTATTGCTATATTCATTGGATGTTAACAGAATATTTGGAGCTTGTGGGAGAGGTTGCCCCTGACAACCATTAAGAAGCAAGCCGCGTAACCTACCGGTAGTCCCGAAGTCTGCGTTTTTTTTTCTTTCAGCTGTTTCAGAGTGAAGAATCAATTCTACAGAAATGTAATATGCGATCTGGGCAGAAAGCTGGAGGTTAGATACAATGTTATAACATTGTATCTAATCAGCATTTTCAGCAGGGACCCTTAGTGTTGAAAATTGTATCTAACCCTTGGCTTTCTGCCCAGATCACATAATGTAGCTTGTTCAGCCAGACAGCAAACTGTCAGACATTGCCTGGTTTGGAGGGAATGGAAGGAATAACTGGTAATATTAACAAATTAAATCAAAAAACCGGTTTAAAAAAAGGGGGTTGAGGAGAAACATTAACAGGTGAGTGGATCATTGTAAGGCTGGGTACACACGGAGGGACTCTTTGTCCCGATCGAGCGCTCGCTATAAGAGAGCTCTCAGCCGGGACAAATGTCCGTCGGTCGTGCTAAATTCGACTGCGACCGAATATGCGATCGATCGTGCGTTCCCATAGGGATCTATCGGAATTTTTCAGCATGCCCGTTTGTTCGTCCGATCTGGACAAACGAACGAACGATGTCTGTTGCGGCCGCCTGCTCCACACCAGCCGATATTTTTAGCCTATCGACCGGTCGAAAATATTGGCTGGTGTGTACCCAGCCTAAGAACCAAATTTTTAAAATAAAATAGGATAAAGTTGAGATAGGAAACTTGAGTAATTAGAATGAAAGGGCTAATAGATTTGACTGAAAGGAGGTAAAAATAGGAATTGGAAAGCATAATCAGAATGTAAATCAGGAGCTGAGGTACCTTATGTGTCTATTGTTAAGGGGGTCAGGCAGTAGAGGAGGAAGGTGATGCCACTTGGTCAAGTCCTGTATATTCAGCCCAACCAGGTTGGTTGGGTAGGTTCAGATTAGGCAAAAATCAACAGGATGTTTGGGAACTAGTGGCTCTTGCTTGCAGGATGAAGTGTGCTTTATTCAGGTGGGGACTTGGGAGGCTGTAACTAAATCTGAGGAGATGGTGCAACAAAGGTATTGCTTATTGGCCTTTTGGTTGGAGGAAGATATAGATAGTGTCAAATTGCCAAGTGGATGATGGATAGAGAAAGAGTCTGGTCAGAGTGTTTGATACGCATGCACACAACACACACACACCAGCATGCTCTTACACACACACACACACACACCAGCATACTCACACACACCAGCATACTCTTGCGCACACACACACACTAGCCAGTGTAAGTCTATGCTGGTAAGTGTGTGTGTGTGTGTATCAAACACTCTGACAGCATAGACTCTCTCTATCCATCATCCACTTGGCAATTTGACACTATCTGTATCTTCCTCCAACCAAAAGGCCAATAAGTCATACCTTTGTTGCACCATCTCCTCAGGTTTAGTAACAGCTTCCCAAGTTACGACCTGGCTAAAGTACACTTCATCCTGCAAGCAGAGGAGTCACTAGTTCCCAAATATCCTGTTGTTTTTTGCTTCTGTCAAATCTATTTGCCTTTTTATTCTTATTACTCCAATATCTCACTTATCCTATTTTATTTTAAACATTTGGTTCTCACAATGATCCACTAATTTGTGCATTTTTAAAAAAAATTTCCCCCTCGACTCCTCATCCCACCCCTTATTTTAACCCCCCCTTTTTTTTTATTTAATTCATTTAAAGGACATGTAAACTGTGGCAATTTTTTTTTAACTAATTACACATTAATTGGAATTAATTACCACCAATCTTAAATCTGCTTTTTTTTTTCCTTCTCTGACCTTCCTATCCTCCCCATGGCACATTACATGTAGAAACTATCCTTTCTATAAAAATAAAGCTTATTTCTCTGTCACTGCATGGCTAATTGATTCTGATTAAGATCAAAAAAAGGGATAAACATTATCTGTTTCTCTGCATAAAACCCCAATCCTGCAGTTAGCTGTTGTCTGTGTTACCCAAGTCCCAATGTAGCACTGTAACTAATGAAATCAATTACACATTACACACACCTACCTTCAAATTCCTACAGCTAAAAGAAAATCTTACTTGCAAGCAGTTTATTACAATTCCCAGTGCTTCTTACTTTCCTATTGCAAAGCAGTTTTACTTTCACTATAACACAGTTACAAGGTAAATGCAATTGGCTGTAGGGGAGCACAGATCATCTCCGCTGCACATGCTCTACGCTCTAGCTGTGCCTCAGTTTTAGGAGGGGGTGGATACATAGGAGACATGCATATTAACTAACTTGTATTGTCCCATGAAAAAGTACAACAAAATATTTACAGAAATGTTAAGGGTGTATTTCCTTTTGTGAGATACTATATAAAACTTTAGGTAGTTGGGGGGCGGAGCTTGACCATGCTTAATGGAGGACGTGTAGTGAAAGAGCTCTGTGAAGGGGGTCTAATATTAAACTAATACAGAGCTCAGTTTCATACCAAAACCTCACAGAAACAGAGGACAGCTACCATGTGTCCCACAAAGAGGCAAACTGAATCAAAAGGGGACCTCACAGCCTTTTCCCCAAAGCCAGATGGAAACCAGGCAGAGGGTGCGAACACTGCGCAATCCAAGAAGGCCCAGCAGGAGGGAACCTCTCCACAACAGACAATCTCCAAAAAAGACCAGGACAAGCTGTACAAGGATCTGGAGAAAGTAATAAAAACTGCACACCTTAACACGGTGACCGACGTTAAAGAGGAGGTTTCGGCTCTGGGAGAGAGAGAGTGTCCGACTTGGAGGCAGCACACAGCCACATGGCCAGGTATTGCTCCCTTACTGAGACGGGCATAACAGAGCTACGCAACCAACCCCGGGACCTTAGACAAAACTTGCATCTACGAGGTGTCCCAGAAGAGATTACGGACCTCCAGACCTCCAACCCTATTTTGAATATTTATTCCACAGCATAGTCCCCGATCTTACCATATCGGAACTTACAATGGACAGAGCGCATAGATCACTATCTCACCAAGGACAAAATACTCAAAGCTACCGGGACCCTGCCAAAACTGGAAAAAGATGGAACCCAACTGTTTCTATTCCCAGGACATTAGCAAGAAGGAGACAACTACATCCCATACTGGACATACTTAAAGGAAATCAATTACAGATGGGGATTTCTTTTTCGTCTGTTCGTTCGTCACAACGGCAGGACCCTATCTATCACCTCTCTGGAAGAAGCCCCAAACCTATTGCAGTCTCTATTGCAGAGCTAAGTTACTAAATCGCAAAAACCATTACCATGCTTTATTATGCTATTATAATGTACTATATATTATGTCTTGAATCAAAGAACGCAACAATAGGAGTACACTACTGTATGATCTTCCACTCTTTCACTTTTGCTTTTTTTTTTTTTTTTTCCCTTTTTCTCTTTTCTTGCTATACCTCTGGTCACCACAACTGTAAAGCCTAGGCAATTCACAATATATGTATTCTTAAAGGAGAGGGAAGAGCGGAGAGAGAGCAGCTACGATGCCTATGGGGAGAACCCATTTTGCACAATGTATAAACACTCTGACATATATTAACCCCCACCACCGTATCGGGACAGACTCAATACAATATAAATGGTTGATTCGACCCGAATTGGAGGAGGGAGTCCTGCCTCAAACCACTCCAACTACTCTTCCCCCCCCCCCATAAATGTGTCTGCCTACAAATAACAATTTGTATAACTATTATAAAAGACCATATTGTCATAACACTAACAATGTATATAATGGTTTGAAATGGGTAAGCGGGGGGAGGGGGATAAAACACAAGGGAAAAGGGTATCTGTGTGTCTAAACCTCAGCCATAGACGAACCCCACACACTGCTATAAAGATATACGAAAAAAGTGGAAAAGTAATTGACGATGTTCCAATATGATTGTTTATGTATGTTCATAAAGAATGATCTTCCTCTTCAATCTCTTCTATCCCTTTTTTTCTCTTCCTTCTATCTATCCTGGTCTTATTTAGTATAAATGATAATTACTGGTAAATTTCTATGCAATATTATGTTTTATTAAACCAATGCGGATGGAGAATTGCAGATATGTGATGGGAAAAACGCAAATACGATTTCCAATAATGACTTTCTCCTCCCTTCCCTGCTATCCCCCCCTTTTTTTTTTCTTTTTTCTTTTCTCTTTGCACTATCCCTATCTTAACCTAGCACCAATGATAATTAAAATAAAGGTTATATAATTTAAAGGACAACAATATTAAAAAAAATAACAT
Organism: Hymenochirus boettgeri; assembly: GCA_019447015.1. Classification (NCBI taxonomy): domain Eukaryota; kingdom Metazoa; phylum Chordata; class Amphibia; order Anura; family Pipidae; genus Hymenochirus; species Hymenochirus boettgeri. The sequence continues at coordinate 58,262,306 of CM033471.1, read as the reverse complement.
TTACCCCCATTACATGTCGACACTTCCAGCAGCTGAAATCTTACTCTCATTTACAACTGTGCTGCCCTCCCTTAGATATCACACAGCAAAGATAAGTGCTAAAGGCCCGCCTCCTAGAGGGCCCTAATTAACATAGCACATTGGCTGGTGGGAATGTCTGTAACAACCTCTCTCTTCCTCCTCTGCCAGTCAAACAAACTTGAACTGTTTGGTTGCCAGGATACAGCCTACATAATCAAGCTGATCATGGTGGAGTGTTTTCTCACATGCTAGTTTTGAGTGACCGTTACAGGCAGACAGAATTGTTACACCCCCTTCACAGCATGGCTAATTGAAGGCAGAGAGAAGCTCGAAATCAGGAAAAAAAATGTATGGGGAGGGCTGCACACCTTTTACTCTTTTGAAAGCAGTTTAAAAAAAATGCATTGAGGCAATAGTTATCCTTTTAAAGCAGAACGCAGAATAAAGGGAAAACAAAACTAAGGTTAATACAAAAGTTAAAAACCTAGATGTTTAAATATTACATACAACAACCCGGTAGAATGATAAACTGTTATACTGTGATGTGGACAGGGAATTGCACATATGTCACAGGAAAATACAAATGTGATCCTCAATAATGACTTTCTCTTCCCTTCTCTGCTATCCCTTTATTCCCCCTCCCCTTTTTTTTCTTTCTCTGACCACTTCTCCTTTTACCATAAACACTAATCAATATATATTTTTTCTAATGTCGAGAATGTTAATCTATATGCAAAGTAGCTCTGAGACAATGAGGTTGAAATGGGCATACCACTCTTGAATTCCTTAAAAATGGGGGAAAAGAGAAAAAAACCTGAGCCCTTACAACCCTTCTTAAGTGTACATACCCCCCGGAGCTCCCCTCTTCTCTTTTGAGGAGCTCCCAACAATTGAGTTGGCTATTCGTAGCTTTTATCATTCCCCCCCCCCGAGTGTGGCAAGATACAGCCACATAATCTATACAGATTGAGCAGCTGTTCCCTTTTTGTTTAATATTTTGTTTATTAAAGTTTATACGTTATATATAGTTTTTGTTGTAGCAGTGAATATGATACAGTGGATCAAAATCAACTGAAACAGCTCAATACTTATGTTCCCCTCTCTGGGCAGTCCCCCCTCTCTTCTCTCACCCTAAAGATAAAAGCTTCGAATAGCCAACTCAATTAATATGTAACACACCTCAGATAGAAAAGCCCAAACTAAACTTTGTCACCCATAATGTGAAAGGCCTAAACTCTCCTACCAAACGCAAGATAGCCACCCAATCCTTTGAAAAGGAAGTTTCACAAATTGTATGCCTCTAGGAAACACACTTTCTTAAGGGCAAACAATAAACTACACACTATTTTGCCTCAGCAACAGTAGAAAAAAGCTGGCGTGGCTATGCTTATACATAAGGCCACACCCTTCACACTAGATACATGTATTAGAAGCGACAAGGGGAACTTCATAATATTAACAGGATACTTATCCAACCTGAAAATCACCTTTGTAAATGTCTACGCTCCATCCCTAGAGCAAAAATTGTTCAATAAAATTGTAGAAAACAAATTACTAAAGAAACACTGGAAAATTGGTTATTCTGGGAGATTTTAACACCACAATGGATAATACTCTAGGTAGGTCTGCTCCTTCTACTGGGGCCTCTCCTGCCTCCTCCTTGAAACCACTGAAAAATTTTCTTAGGTTATTTAACCTATGGGATGACTGGCTGGTCTGCCACCCGCGAGAGAGGAAACACACTTTCTATTCAAATCCACATAAAATATATACTAGAATAGATTATATATTTATATCAACACAACTGATCTCATCTCTTAAAGACGCAGACATTTCCACCATTGTCTGACCACGCCCATGTCACGGCCACCCTTAAAGATCTACTGACGACCAAACCCTCCTATCTATAGCAATTAAACAAATCACTACTTAGACAAGACCGTGAACAAAAACATGGAAACCAGCAATAAAGAAACTTCCATTTGAACTCAACCCCTGATATATCCTATGACACCTTATGGGCAGCACACAAATCAGTGATCCGAGGGCTCCTAATCATATTGGCTTCCAAAAGAAAGAAACTACAACAAAACAAATTAAACAAACTTCTATTAGATTTGAGAAAACTAGAAGCCACCCACAGCTCCAACCCCACAGACACCACCACAGAAATTGTAATAAATAAAAGAGGAGAAATTAACCTACTGCTTACAACTGAGGCAGAAAAAGCTTTACGGCAAAACTATTTTTTCTCAACAAAAATCAGACTCGGTTAGCTAAAAAATTGAATAATAAAATGACACAGAACAGATTACACCCATTGAAAAACAAAAACGGCACAATTATCCATGACCCTAACTGAACGGGACCACAGTGGGCAAAGAAAGAATAACAGCAGACGTGGTTAATAGATACCTTTCATCAGTAAACCTCCCCAGACTAAACACTGAAGAGTGCAATAGACTAAATTCCCCCATCACAGCACAAGAAATGAAACAAGCCATAAAAACAAAAAAATCAGGCCCTAAAGGCTTTACCATAGCCTACTATAAAACATTTCAGAAATTACTAACCCCACATTTAGCAAATATGTATCATCAAACACTACTAAAAGGAGACATACCCCACAGAGACCTTCTCAAAGCAAATATCCTAGTGATCCCAAAAGAAGGCAAAGACACATCAGGTTGTGGCAATCCTAGATCAATCTCATTAATCAATAAGGATATGAAAATTTTAACCAAAATATTGGCAACTTGCCTCTCTGAGGTATGCCAATTCTAATCCACCCAGATCAATCTGGCTTTGTACCAGGAAGGCAGACCACAGACCGTATTAAACGCTCACTACAAGTTCTATACAAATGTTATTCATCCAAAATGTCAGCAATTGCACTCCCAACAGAAGCGGAAAAAGCGTTTGACAGAATCGACTGGCGATATTTAATCCTCACCCTCACACATTTTGGTTTTAATGACTCCTTAAAGGCGGTACATAGCCTATACTCCTACCCTACAGCAAACATTCCAAACATTGGAATACACCTCAGAAACCACCCCTATAAGTAATGGGACGAGACAGGGATGCCCACTACCTCCACTTCTGTTTGCTCTGTGTATGGAGCCCTTAACTAAAAAAGTAAGACAGGCCATGACAAAGGCATAACAATAGGCTCACAAGAATATAAGAATCCTTATTCGTGGATGACTCACTATTCATAGTTTAAAAATCCACAAACCTCACTCCCTAATCTATGCTCAAAACTTTCAACTTTTAGAGAGGTCTCAGGATTCAAGGTAAATTATGCAAAATCCATCTTACAAGGCAAAACTAATCCAATTAAACTTTCAATTCAAGTGGAACGAGAAATCTTCTTCCCTACTTAGGGGTGCAACTTTGTGGATTTAATTTACCAACTTAATTACCCCCCACTCCTGGGAAAACTAAGTAACCAATTAAAACAGTGGACCGACTACGACATCTCGCTATTCGGACGAATCACAAGCGTCAAATTGACAACCTTACCACGTATATTTATTTAGATCCCTACAACTAGACCTAAAAAAACAGACCTGACAGGACTAGACCAACAAATCAACAGATTTATCTGGAATAACAAATGACTGAGGATAAGCTTTTAAACCCTACAAAGACCTCTGAGCAGAGGAGGGGCAGCACTTCCATCAATTCAACATTACTATATTGCAGCTAGAATAGCACAGACCCCCTAATGGCATGCAGAAGCAGACAAAGGGTTGAGTTCGAAGAGCAAATAGTTGCTCCTAACAAAACAAGGGACCTGCTCTAGCTTCCCGACCTAAAAACAGCACTATCCTACTGCGGCTCAAACCCATACTTGAAACAAACCATTAAATTATGGTACACAGCTGGCAAACGATATAAATTGATAAACTCTCCGACTCGTATTTCCCCAATAACACATAACCCAGACTTCAAACCAGGCCTAAACCCAAAAGATTGGCTGAGATGGGAAAACAAGAAAGTAAATAGAATAGCCTGCCTGGTAACAGGAGAAACGATCCAACCATGGGAGGAAGTTAGGGAAAAAATTCTCCTACCTTCTTCAGAATGGCTAAGATATCTAAAAAAATAAACAATTTGGGGAACAGATAATAAGAACCCAGACCCTAAAAGGCCTAACTCCATTTGAAAAGATTTGCCTAATAGGAAAAAACTTCAAAATACTACATCACTGGTATCTTTCTCCAGTTAGGATAACCAAAATCTTCCCTGGAACCTCAGATAAATGCTACAGAGACTGTAATATTAGAGCAGATTTGAAACATTGCTGGTGGGAATGTGAGGAGGTCCAACAAATCTGGAAGATATGTAAAGATCTAATAGATGAAGTCCTCCACCTACAATTAGACATAAACCCATGGGCAGCCCTTTTCGATAGATCCATACCCAATGTCTCCTTCCCAGCCAACAGACTGATCCACAGATTTTGTGCTGCTACTAGAACCCTAATCGCTTCTACCTGGAAGCAAAATGCCCCTAGCAAAACCCAATTAGTAAATACAATCTGGTGGATGTGCGAAAATGATAAAGTGAAAGCAACCCTGACTGGTTCATATAAACAATATGACCAAATATGGACCACGTGGATATTTGCAATGGTGGGAGAGGACAGTATCAACCCCAGTACGAACTACACTTCAGGATCACAACAAACCAGTACAACCATAACATAAAAAGATCACACCAAACCTTAAGTTAGTGATAGAGTAGAAACCTGCTATATAAGAGAGAGGAGAGGGGAATGGAACATTAGAAAAAAGTAATTGGGGGGGGGGGGAATGTACCCCCACCGCTGTTAAATTATCTATTAAAGCTGGTCTTTTTGTATTTTTAAGTTGAACAAAAATAAGAAAAAAATGCAATAGCATACTTTGTTCTTTTTTTTTTTTTTTTTTTTTTTTTTGTTCTTTGATATTTCCAACTTATGTAAACAAAATGCCTGAAATGAACAACAGATTGCCTTGTATCTGCTTGATTTTTATCGCTCAATTAAAACCTATTGAACAAAAAAAAACTTTAGGTAGTTGATTAATTATGCATCCACCATATTAGAATAGTTTGAAAAAAAGCCGATAAATCAAGTTAAGAAATTATTCAGAAGCCTTGCAGTATTTAAAGCTGAAAAAAAAAATTCAAGAAGCATAGAAAAATAGGATGAGCACTGTAATCTGTTGTAAAGTATGTATTTTTACACCCCATACTCTTCTCACATGGGCATGCATTCTCTCTATATTTATAAAATCTGTGTAGATCACACTTTATTCTATAGCTGGCTTTCTAATCCTTCCCATCTCTCACTATTTCTTTCTATTAAGCAATCTCTCCAATATACCTTCTATCATTTTGACCTTTTCGCATCATTTACCAAGATTTTTTTTTGTTTTAGCGACTGCAGTCAAAAGTTTTGAAGCTTGTAGATATATCATATGGTGGAGAAAATGGTTTTAATCAAGCAATTGAGTTATCTACAGAGGTCCTTTCAAATGTGAAATTTATTCAAGAGAAGAAATTAATAGGTATGAAACCTCAGTTTGTTTGTTTTTAAAAAAACAGTAGATGGTTATAATTTTGTACTACAGTGTTTTTCTCAGATAATGTTTTGATGTAAAGGTTTCCTTTTAAAAAGTGGCCCCTACAAAAAATTGGAGGGGGGAATGTGAGGGTGCAAAAGAAAAAGGGAGGACAAGAAAACCTATGCAAAAATTTGCCTGAGGAAAATCCAAACTGGTTCGAAATATGCTTCTCCTTAAACTTACTGCAAATCTTTGCATAGAAGGCTTTCACAAATGCACAAGCAAACTGCTTAGTCTAGCATGTTTTGCTGAATCATTTGATGGAAATTGATCAGAGAAAGCAGGTGGGGTGGTTTATGAAAATGTATACTCTAATTCAGAAACATTCCTTAAAGGAACTGTAAACTCCAGATTTTAAGTCTTTGCCCTCCATTTGTATTATTCACAGGGAGGTGAGAATAAGCATTCTCACCTCCCTGTGAATAATACAAACGGAGGGCAAAGATTTAAAATTTTTTGTTATGTGGGTTTATAGTTCCTTTAATGTTTGTGTCATTCAGCCATATTGTACGGATTTAAATGTATGTGAAAATCCTTCTTTGTTTTTAGTTAAGCATTTAAAATTTGGAAAAATGAAGAAAATCGAACTGTCTTAACAGTTTTAAAAGAAATAGAGTTTTTAAAAAAATTGCTTTATTATTCAGTTCAAATTAGTAATTAACATTGCATATACAATATAATAAATTTTACCGTAACATATACACATAAATCACCTAGTTTGTTCTTACATAGTAGTTATAGACCGAAGAGAAGTAGATAACGGTTATATTTCTTGCACATTTTCTAATTGTGTTATATTCAACGTTTCAGCATTTTCGCGTAACACAGCAGCTTATATTACCCATTTGAACGGTTATTTAGATTTGTAACTTTGAACTACCTCTGTAGCCTAACTAAACTTTAAAACATTAGACATTAAAAGAAAAAGAGAACTTTCTCTGCTTATTGTTAATCTAAAAACATTGTGTGTTATAAACTGGCACTACAATTACCTTCCTTCAAGGACATTTGTTACTTCAATATATTGTGACAGACAGGCATGCCCCGCCCAGGGGCGCTCCCATCACGGGCCATGGGTAAAATTGTTGTACCCCTTCTAAGTTGATATCACTTTACTGATATTGTACGGTAGCAGGGGAGGAGTGCCAAATTTCCAATATCATCGTATTTGGTGGGGCTACGCCTATGTTGGTATAAAGTTTTCTGGTAGGGTAGTTCTTTGTTGACTAGATCAAGCCACTCTTGTACTGTAGGTATTCCGGTGCTATCCATTTGATTGTGATATTTTTCCTGGCATAGAAAAGTATTTGACTGAGCAATGTGGCCTGGTGTTTAGGCCACATCTCTTTGTCTACACATCCCAGTACACAAAGTTCCAGTAATTGGTCTATATGTAGATTGTTGTTGATTGATAAATCTTATAATTAGGCCCCAGTAATTTTGTAAGCGTGGGAACGCCCATATAAGGTGCCAGAAGTCTGCGTTGGTTGTTTGACATTTAGGGCAAATATCTTGCTGTGTTGTTCGGATATGTTTGAGTTGTTTGGGGGTTAAATATGCTTGATTTGTAATATAAAATTGGATCAACTTATTTTGTGCTGCTGGCGAAGCTTTATTGTGGCTAGAGAGCATCAGGTCTATTGTATCGCTTTCTTTCCCCAGTCATCATGGCAGCCTATCACCAAGTGGGTAAGCTCCTACCTCTGCCTGATAGACAGGAAACAAATCTACAAATGCCTCTCTCACCCTAGGACACATTTCGTTTTTGTTTGTTTTTTTTCGTTTCCCGTCTCAAGCCTGGTAGTCAGCAGTGCTTACCTCTTTCCAGCAGCAGGCTCTCTCCATCTCTCCCTGTATGCTGAAGCTTCCCGAAAACCTATATAGTATGGTGGTGTGGAGATCTCCCAGTGACCGGGACAATGCAGCATATTCCCCTTATTCTGCGGGTAAGACTGCATGCGGGAACAATCAGGATTTCCCGGGTGGCGTGTCACTTCCGGTTCTGGCCGGCCACGTGACATGACGTCAGACGCGAGAGTCCCTATTGACTCCTATCGCGGCCGCCATTTTTGTTAAGGGAAAATGAATTTTCCTTTATTTCTACTACCCTTTTAAGTTTGGAACAGCGATTTTTGCACTTTCTAGGCTGGATACCAGATAGGACTTGGATTATCTTATTGAAATCTCTGCGTTTGCACTTTCTTTCTTGCAGCCTGGGGGGTGGAGCTTGGCGTTGCAGCCTATAAATAGGAACAGGTGGAGTTACTCAGTGATGCCTGTTGTCTGTTGTGAGCTGCATCAACTGGACTCTGTGCCTCTGGCTGCAAGGTGAGTGTAAAGATTTCTTTTTCTTTTTGTTGTGTTGTTTTAGTCCTACTATTATTTCCTATTCAGGCACTTAGAAAGCTTTTGTTTATTTTTCCAGTGTTCCAGCTATGGAGTCTGGTAGTACTGGAAAAGGGTCACACCAGAAGGGATCTAGTAAGCATAGGTGAGTATAGGCTAAGAGATGGAGACATTAGGTTGGGCCCTGACAGTATGTTTCTGTTATTCCCACAGACTCATAAAGCCACTGAAAGTAAGAAAACAGCGGATTTGATAATAACCCCAGATGATTCTATACCATCTACATCAACACAATTTAATTTGATGTTGGATGCAATTAAACAGACAATGTCACAAGGATTTAAGGAACTGGCTGAAGTTAAGAGAGAAAGCAGACGAGAATATTATGTATCTTCAGGTTCAGTGACTGAAATTTCAGAATATGAAAGATCAGTTTTGTCGGATGAAGAATCTTACTTAGATTCAGAACAGGAGGAAGATAAAGAATCAGATTATACCTTTGATCCTTCATTATTAAATGGTTTAATTAGAGCTGTAAGAGATACATTGTCTCTACACATTGAACAAGTTAAAGCTAGTCCAGCGGATAAACTTTTTCCTTCTGCAAAAAAGAGAAATATTTATTTTCCAGTACATATTTCCATTTCAGAAATAATGGCGTTAGAATGGAAAAAGACTGAAAAGATGGTTACAATTCCAGGGAAAATTGGAAAAAAATATGCATTGGATGAATTCATAACCAAGAGTTGGGACAACGCTCCAAAGGTGGACGCAGCAGTTGTTCGATTGGCTAGACGCACTACCCTTCCGGTGGATGACGCATCTGTATCAAGGGATCCCATGGATAAAAAAATTGAGTTTAATTTAAAAAAGACCTACATTGCAGCAGAAGCAGCGTGTCGCCCTGCAGTGGCACTGACATCAGTATCCAGAGCAGTCAAAGTCTGGATACAAGAATTTGAAGCAGCTTTAAACAATAATGTTAAGAGACCCAGATTACTAGAGATGTTGGCAAATATAAAAATAGCAATAGATTTTTTTGCAGATTCTTCAGTGGATTTAGTTCACTTAGTGGCAAGAGTTATGGCATTGTCAGTCGCTTCTAGAAGATCTCTGTGGTTAAGACCTTGGTCAGCAGATGTGGCCTCAAAAAATTCTTTGTGTATGTTGCCTTTTGAAGGAGAAAGACTTTTCGGACAAGCATTAGATTCTATGATTGAAAAAGCTTCAGGAGGGAAATGTTCTTTCCTTCCACAGGACAGAAGACCAAAGAGATTTAGACAACAACATAACATGTTTAGAGGAAAAGATAACACATTTCGTACCTTCTGTCCCTTTCGTCAATCAGGACAAAGACATGATGGAATGGGACAGTCTTCTTGGAGAACATCAAAACAAATTCAACCCAGAAAACAGACACCGTATGGACAAAGATTTGGTTCGCAATAGGAATCCGCCGGTCCAAACTTTGAAAGTAGGATGAAGGTTAACTTATTTCAAAAAAGTTTGGACCAAGTCAATTCAGGATTCATGGGTAGGCAGTATTATTCAAAAAGGCTATCAAATAGAATTTGCTTACCGCCCAAAAGAAAATCATTTTATCATGTCTCAAACACCATCAGACCCTCAAAAAAGATTAATTCAAGAATTTATTGTTCAAATTCAAAACCAGAAAGCGGTAGAAAGGGTTCCAAAAAGGTTCGAAAGAAAAGGGTTTTACTCATGTCTCTTTTTGGTAAAGAAGGCATCGGGAGGATTAGGACCGGTTCTAGATTTAAGAAAATTAAATCTATGTGTTCAAACCAAAAAATTCAAGATGGAATCTCTTCTTTTAATAAACAAAGTAATTTACAGAGGAAGTTGGCTCACATCAATCGATTTAAAAGACGCATATTTCCATATCCCAGTATGCAAAGAGTCCAGAAGATATCTCGGTTTGCATTTCAAGGTGTTCATCTACAGTTCAAATGCCTACCATTTGGCCTTTCCACATCACCACGAGTTTTTTAAAAGGTGTTAGTAGCTTTAATAGCAGAGATAAGGAAAGAAGGTATTTCTATTTTCCATTACTTAGACGACATTTTAATAGTAGCTCCATCCAGAGACGTCAGTGTGATACATACAAGAAGGGTTATGCAGATACTCCTAGAATTCGGCTGGATATTAAATCAAGAAAAGAGTCAACTCCAACCATCTCAAGACTTGATATTTTTGGGAGCAAGATTTCGGACAAAGGAAAACATGATACAACTTCCAGAACAAAGACAGACAAAGCTGTTAGCAGAAATAAGGAGATTCAAGTCACTGAGAAAGGCGTCGGTAGCATCTTGTTTAACAATATTGGGTTTAATGTCCGCAACTATCAACCTTGTAAGGTGGGCAAGATGGCATCTCAGACCTCTACAAAAGTTTCTTCTATCTTCTGTGAGAATACTACACATGCAGAGGAACAGAAGATTAATTATCCCAGGTACGTTAAAAAAAGCCATAGACTGGTGGTTGAACCCAGAACATCTAAAACAAGGAATTCCATTGGTACCAGAAGATTCCATAGCTGAAACCGGTTGGGGTGTGTACGCCCTAGAAAGATCTTGTCAAGGTCTTTGGAAAGGGAAAGGAATGTCATCAAACATTTTAGAAATCCGAGCGGTTTAAAAAGTTTCAAATCGGAAATACTAGGGAAAAATGTATTAATAAAATGCGACAATATCGCAGCAGTCCAATATATAAAGAAACAAGGAGGTACACGAAGTACCCAATTACTGAAAGAAGTTCAACCAATTTTCAACTGGGCAGAAAACAATATACTCCTTCTGTCAGCCATTCATATTCCAGGTGTGTCAAATGTAGAAGCAGATTTCTTAAGCAGAGAAACTTTAAGTTCAACAGCATGGTCATTAAACAAAACCATTTTTCAGGATCTCACGAAAAGATGGGGACAACCCACCATCGACTTGATGGCCTCACCAAAAAATACAAAATGCCAACAATTCTTTTTCAAGAACATTTTGCACAAAAGCAGTTGGAATAGACGCTCTACAACACAAGTGGGACAGAGGTCTCCAATATGTTTTTCCCCCACTTCCACTTGTTTGGAAAACATTATTGAAAATAAAAAGGGACAAATCAGAGGTAATCGCCATCCTGCCATATTGGCCGAGAAGACCATGGTTCCCGCTACTTCTGTACCTAGCGAAAGAAGAACCAATCAAGATAAATCTCCTGAAGGGATGGTTGTTCCAAGGACCAATTTTACTTTCCCAGTGGGAAGGTCCAGCATTGATGGCATGGAGGTTGAAAGTAAGAGATTGAAAGAATATGGTTGTAACGAAGATTTAATTAATTTTCTACTAAGATCCAGAAAACATTCTACAACAAGTCAATATCACAAGATATGGCGATATTTTGTAAACTTCGCTGAACAACAAAATGAAGATCCTTGTATGCCATCAGTAAATTTAATTCTAAATTTCTTGTATGCAGGTTTTAAGATGAATTTAAAATGTAATACTCTAAAAACGCAGGTGTCAGCCATTTCAGCTCTAACTGGGAAACAATGGGCAACTGAACCTTTAATACAAATTTTTTTTAATGCTTTTATAAGAGTAAAACCTGTAATTAAATTCAGTTCTCCACCCTGGAGTCTACCTTTAGTGTTAAATGCTTTAACGGAAAAAACGTTTGAACCATTACAAGAGATTTCAGACTGGATGTTGAGTTTAAAGGTTATTCTGTTAGTAGTGGTTACATCCGCTTGCAGAGTAAGTGAATTAAGTGCTTTGTCTTGTAAAGAGCCACATACAGTCATCTTTGATGACAGAGTTCGATTACGACCAACCTTTACCTTTTTACCAAAAGTGGTATCAGAATTTCATGCAGACCTAGAAATTTCCCTGCCAACATTCTTTCCTAAACCGAAGGATGACTTAGAGAAAAGATTACATACCTTGGACCTAGTCCGATTATTATCCTTCTATATTAAAAGAACAGAAAAATGGAGAAAGACGGACAGACTACCAAAATAATATATAATACCAAAAGGTCCAAGAAGAGGACAAGCACCTACCAAAAGAACCATTAGTGCGAGGCGAAAAGGTCCCTTCTGGGCTCAAAGGCCACTCTACCAGAGCGCTAGCAAGTTCCTGGGCAGTGGAAGCCAGAGCCTCTGCCAACCTGTTGTGCAATTCAGCCAAATGGTCTTCCCTGAAGACATTTGTAAACCATTATCGGTTACATGTAGTAGCAGCTAAAGAAGCAAATTTCGGTTATAAAGTCTTACAGGCTGTAAAAAACAATAAATGTGTGTGTTGAAGCATCTAACTGTGTCCCGCCGTTTTTTACTTGTAGCTTTGGTATTTCCCACTTGGTGATAGGCTGCCATGATGACTGGGGAAAATATGAAATTAAAACAACTTACCGAAATTTCTATTTCCCAGTCATTCTTCATGGCAGCATTCACCAAGACCCACCCATTTTAATTGAGCTTTAATACCGAAAGACATGTGTCCTAGGGTGAGAGGGGCATTTTGTAGATTTGTTTCCTGTCAATCAGGCAGAGGGAGGAGCTTACCCACTTGGTGAATGCTGCCATGAAGAATGACTGGGAAATAGAAATTTCGGTAAGTTGTTTTAATTTCATATTATATTGTCTATACAGTCTCCATTTATCAATTAGTTTATTAACATTCGGCTGTGTAATGTACTTGCAGAAGAATTTTGTACAGTCTTTTATTAGGCAATTGGAGGGTCGCGTGGACTGGGTGGTCTCCTATTGTTACTGGGTTATCCTGGAATTGATTTTTGAGACAGTGGCGTAGCTGTAAATAGCGGAATTGGAAAGATTTCGGTAGTTTAAATTGATTTTTAAGCTGATCAAATGTTTTGAGGACATTTGCGTACAAATGTCCAAAATTATATATACCTTGTTTCGCCCAAAGCGCTGCCTCGTGAAATGTAGCAAGGCTGGTATAGGCATAGTTGTTCCATAGCGGGGTATTTGATGGGATCTTAGGGTAATTAACTACCGGTATTCTGTTTGTTAGTTTACAGATACTGATATCCTGTCTATGTATTGTTGTCACACACCCATTTATATGCTTTATAGGATCCCCCATATAGGCAAGGTATGTGCTTTTGAGGTAGTGTTGTAGCAATATATTCCGATTGGGTTGGTTGTTCTTCAGATACCCAACACCTCTGGTATTTCAATTTATTTGTCCCAATAAGAAAGATGTTAGCAGACTGTTGATTGTAGAGAAGATTCTTTGAGGAATATAGCTCATGGCGTGCTGCATTATATATAAAACTTTTGATAGTATGAAAATTTTTATCACATTTATTTTCCCAATTAGGTTTAGTGACAGCACTTTCCAGTGTAATAGTTAATCTTTAATAAATTTGATCAGTGGAGAGATATTTAGGTTGTGGAATTCCGACTGTGATTTGGTGATATGTATCCCGAGATATTTCAAGGACTTGACAACCGGTATTGGTTGTATTGTCTGCGCTGGAGTCACTGCGTTGTCTATAGAGAATAGATTAGACTTGTCCCAATTGATATACAGACCAGATTTTGGACTAAAGTCATTTATAGTTTTTGTGGCCTGTAAGGAATACTTTGTTGCATCTAAGTATATGATTATATCATCGGCATACAGTCCTATTTTTTCCTCGTATGGGCCAAGTTTTAATCCTGTGATATTAGGGTGAGATTTGATTCTGCACACCAGAACTTCTATCGCTAATGCAAACAGAAATGGTGAGATTGGGCATCCCTGCCTAGTGCCGTGGTGGAGCTGGAACGGTTCAGAAGTGGTCCCTTGTATAGTGATTCTGGCTGTAGTTGAAGTATTTAACGGTTGGATCCAAGCAATATTAATTGGTCCAAAGCCAAAACCCCTAAGAACCTCCCACAGATAAATCCATTCAATCGAGTCGAACTCTTTCCTGGCATCTAAGGATAGCATTATCCTGTGGCCTGTATTATCATGGTCTATCTGGGTTTGAATTAAGGTCTTTCTGATATTTATAGAGGTGGATTTGTTGGGCATGAAGCCTGTCTGTTCGTCGGCGACTAGTGAGGTAATAACTCTTTGCAGCCTATTTGCTAATATCTTTGCTAGTATTTTGTAGTCACAAGTTAACCGGGAAATGGGTCGATAAGAGTCTCTATTCTCAGGTGGCTTTCCTGGTTTTAGCAGAATTATATTATTAGCTTCACAGAGCGATTTGGGCAGGTGACCTATGTTGAATGCCTCGTTGTACATATTTAGTAGCGGTGTGGACATAGTTCCTCAAATTTTTCATATACCTCTATATATACCTGTTTGAAGTTGTCTGATTGCGCTCTCTATCTCAGTGACAGTGATTGGGGAGTCTAAAAAGTTGCACTGTTCAGTTGTGAGGCGTGGTAGGCTAGTGTAGTCTATTTCTTGTTGAGTAGCAGTAAGGTTGGAAGAGTATAGTTTCGAGTAATATCTTTGGAAACTTTGCATTATATCGCGTCCCAATATTTCTAATATTGTAGTGTGTGTACTTAAGCTTTTTGTCATATGTTAATAGGCTGACTGGTTTCCTAGCTCAAAATTTTTTTTCGTTCTGCCTTATTCTGTAGGAGCGTACTGTACACTCGTTGTTCCACCAGTAGATTCTCGTAGGTTGTGGAACTAGGCGATCGTATATAGACCTGTTCTGCATTTTGTGTTTTTTGTCTCTGGACTTCTTTTTCCCTAGTTGTTTTTTTTAATATATGAGATTGTGCTTTTTAGAGTGCCTCTTAAGAATGCTTTCATTGCATCCCATTGTACCAATGGTGATATGGATCCTTGGTCTAGGTCAAGGTAATCCTGCAGTCGTTGTAGTGTTTGAGGTAGTGTTTTGAGTGTTTGGGTAAATTGATAAAATTTCATGTTAATTTGTTGGTGGCCTGGGGAGATTCTAGCTGGTAGTCTATCTCTCAACTCGTTTAGAACTAAATTGAAATCTCTGAGACTTATAACCTGTGCCTGAGGGAATTGAGCAATGAAGGGTGGAGCATGTGATAAGAGGGCGATGCTTGCAGGGGGGGGTTGTAAAAATGTAGTATTACATAAGGAGCCGTAAATACAAATCTGCCTTTGGTATCTGTCTTGCTTTGCCAGATTTTGTAGCGGACTGTGTTTCTGATTAGCGTTGACACACCCCTAGAATATGTTGAATGGCTGCAATGCGATGCTCGCCCTACCCATGGTTTTTGTAAATATTTAGTATCTTGAGTAGGGATGGCCGTTTCGCGGATCCGAACCCGGATCCGCCGCAGATTTATCCCGTTCGCGAAGGGCGGATTCTTCCAGATCTTCCGCCTTCCGAACCGCGGATTTCTCGTATTTTCGAAATTACGAGTTTTCTCGTATTTTCGAAAATTTACAAAAATACGCGAAAACTCGTAATTTCGGGAATTTTCGAAAATACGAGATCTCGTAATTTTGAGGATATTTTCCCTTTTAATGGGTCCGCTCGCGGATTTTCGAATTTTTCTGAAAATTCGCGGATCCTCGAGCGGACCGGATTTTGCGAAGTTCGGACATCTCTAATCTTGAGTTAGGAAGTGTCTCCTGGGACTGTCTGTGTATTACATCCTGTATAATTCTCCTTTTTTTGGGATTCCCCATACCCCGACATTCCATGTCATAATTTTAATTTGAGAGCTCATAGTTTAACGTTAGGTTAGTGTAAAATGGGGGTTTTAGAGCAGCCCCGGGCGGGTGCCCTTCCGTCCTGTCCTTCACAGTACCTAGCAAATATATGTTTACTAAACAGAGATCATTCATAACATTAACAATATTGAACTACTGTAACCATATACCCCGAATAGAGGGAATAGGACGGGGAAGAGACACTTGCTCCAGGTCCCGTCATTTGTAGACCAGAGTATTAGTTATTATAAGCAGTTCAGCATTAGTTATCAGACATTCAATCAGTAACATCCGAGTGAGCCTGGGTTTGCATTTAAAACTGTGAGCCATATACAGGTGCAGAGAACATGGGGGGCCAGTCAACCAACTGGGTTAATAATTCGTGCTAGTGTAATAGCCATGTGGCGCAGCATTCGACTGGGCCCTGCACCTTAGCTATCGGCACGAGCAGTCAATTCAAATATTATGAAAATTCAACAATTAACTGTATATATAAAGATATAGCATACTTAAACATGAAAACATCTTGCTATATACATATTGCACTCCTGCGTTTGTTTAGCTTATGTGCACTGTTCTTGCGTTAGTGTGCTTCCCAGAGAGTCCATAGCCTTAAGGCCCATTGACATTTTAGGTATCCGGATACATGTTCCGGGTGGTGAGGCAGAGTTCCATAGTTGTAGCAAATAGATTCGTTTTATGGAGTTATAAGGGGACAACACATAAGGCATAAAAAGGTAGAGTAAGGTAGTTTCCAAAATCACAGCCAGTCCACTGTGATGGCGGGCAGTGTCCGTTTAGCTGGCAGTGCCAATATAGTAAAATGGAGCTTAACTAGTTTTGTCCATCTACCTTAAAGAGCACGGTAGTTATAGCATTCTTACAGGGTTATTCAATAAAAGTTCTTATCGTTAAAAATGGTGCTAATTTTGCCCCAACCAATCAGATGTTAGCTTTCAAATGTTAAATAAGATCTGATTGGTTGGGGCAAAATTAGCACCACTTTAAACAATAAGATTTTTTTATTGAATCTCCCTGATAGTTTCACACTGGGTAGACCCAGTAGTTCACTGTAAGAGAAAATTATGGCTAGCATACTTTACCGGTCTGTTGATCACTTGACTCGGCCGGATAGTATCTTTCGCAAATCTTTCAGGGCTTTTAGGGTGCTACACCATTGGCATCTAGCCACTCCGTGGCCTCAGCAGGCGATATGAAAAAATATGTATTATTATCCTTGATAATCCGGAGTCTTGCCGGGAACATGATGGAATATATCAAGACGGATTTACGAAGTCGTTGTTTAACTACAGTGAAGGATGCCCTTTGTTTTTGTAGATCCGGTGTGTAGTCGGGGTATATGGAAATTGTTGCGTCCCCATGCTGAAGTGGTGCCCCATGCCTAGTATGCTATCCCTGTCTTTTGAGTTTAGTAAACGGGCTATTAGTGGCCTCGGCCTGGTGCCTGCTGGTGGTACCTTATTTTGAACATCGCGCTGAGGTTGTTTCTTCCAAATTTCGTGACCAGCCACTCCTCCATGAATTCAGTAGGTTTAGCTCCTTCGGTTCGTTCCGGGAAGCCCACCAGGCGAATGTTTTGCCCCCTGGATCTGTTCTCAATATCCTCTGCTTTGCTTTTATACATAGTGAGTTGCTGCTGGAGAACTTGTATATCTCCTGGAACAGGTCGCAGGGTATCTTCTACATTAGAAATGCATGACTCGGCCTCCCCCACACGGTTGCATACCTTTTGTAGGTCCTGCCTGAGGATCCCTATGTCGACCCTGGCCTCCTGTATCAGTGCTGTGAGGGATGACTTAATATCCCCAATGGCAGCAAGCAAGCTGCAGTGGACCTGAGCCAGAGTTGGTTCTCCCAGGTCCTCTGCAGACGCATTCTTAGTGTGGGATGGAGCCAGTTGTTGCAGGCCGCTGGCCTGTTCTGCCTGTGACAGGGTGACGGGATCCGGCGTGTTCGGCTCCTGTAGCGCCTGGTGCGTATATTTGCTGAGTTTTTCAGCCGCCAAGGTATCCCTCTTGTCTTTGTCCTTATTTTTGCACATGTTTAGAGTGCCTAACTGCTCAGGATGTTGCGGTAGGGTAGAAACTGGACCGGGAGCTCTCTCCAATGCGTCCTCTCATGTCGCCATCTTGGACCCGCCCCCAAAAGAAACAGTTTAAATCTGTATTTGCATACAGAAGAGATATTTTTACCTTCCTTTGTCAATATGGCCTTTCAGTGCCAGCAGAATTTAAATTTTTTTTGCCCAGATTTATCCTTCAAATGGTTTAGACTAATTTTACAGTAGGAAACCCCTGAAAAAGGTTATACATCATTTTTTTTCAGCACAGTGTGTACTTTAATAGAATTTTGTAACTTCTGGAGATTTCAATGTATTTCCTTTTTATTTATATAAAATTTAAGTTTACAAGCAAACAATGTTTCTAAATTATTTCTTAAAGCTCTGGTACTTCTGAGTCCAACGATACCAGATATTGTTGGAATCATGTCAAGCAGCCCCCCCCCCCAATTGAAATAGCTTTTTCTAAAGTTTTGCACCAGATTGAAATTTATTATCCAAGAAAGTGACTAACTACCAACTAATGGGACATATGCGCAAGTGCAATTACAATAAAAAAAATCAAAGTGCTCTGTATTTTGAATAGCCTCCAAATTATGAAAGGAAACACCCCCAAACATGGAAACTGACCCCAAAAACTATATATTTATGGAATCTACAAATATTCAGCTATGTAACAGTGCCATTCATTCATACATGAAAAATAGAACTCCATGTTTTTTATGAGATTTTTTGAAAAATTTAAATAAAAAGATGATTCAAAGTTAGAAAAAACCTTTAATGTCAATCTCCCACATGTCCTGAATCAAATGGTATGTGTGGGTGCACAGAGACCTGGCCACCAACTAAATCAAATGGTAGGCATAAGTGCAATTACAAGAAAATAAGTGCAATGTGATTTGAACAGCCTCCACTTTTTCAAAAGGAACCCCCACCCCCACCACAAAACTTGGAAATCCCCCCCCCACATATATTTTTGAAATCTACACACCTTCAGCTACGTAGCTGTAAAATGGTTTCACATATACATTCATACATACATGAAGAATTCCGGATGCAGTAATTCATAGAATTAAGATGATTTAAAAGTGGAAATCCTACCTAATCCCACTTGACAAGTAAAAAAAATATCCACTAAATGTCATTCTCCCACATTTCCTGAATCAAACGGTATACGTTGATGCACACAGACGTGGCCCCCAACTAACTCAAATGGGACCCATGCACAAGTGCAAAGTACAAGTATTAATGTGTTCTGTTCTGTCATATTTTAACATTTAGAAGCTATTAATTGTTTTTACTCTTCAACTGTTTTTTTTTTACTTGTATGCTTTCGCCTTCCCTTTAAGAGATTTTTTTTTCACATTCCCTTTGAGAGATGTATAATTGACTTAGTTGTTAAGGGGGTGGGAATGCACTCTTGAAAATGTATGGTGGTGGGTGTGGCAGGCTCTCTGAAGTGACTGTGACAATCCCGAAATGCTTCAGGGTCTGACACTTGAATCCCTGTAATGCAGAGTTCATAAATAGTTACCTACACTATGGAAGTAGTCGTCCAGTTTTCTTTTGTGTTTCACGGTTTCCTGCTTTGGATTTACTGGGAAGTTGCCGGTCCTCCCAGAGATATGGACTCTCCCGTGTCTGACCCGTTGGAAGGTCAGATACAGGACTATACATTTTTAGAAACTACACCGCTTCAACTAATTGGGAAAGTACTTCTTTCATACATATATGCAAACTTTTATGCACAGTTCTTTGTAGAAATACACATTTTTAAACAGATTTTTGGAAAAAGGCAAAGAAATATTGACCAAACCTCCAGAACACATTAGTGGACACAGAGAAATTAGGGAGACATAACATTGGGGCTGTGTTCTAAGTGCATTCTTGCATATTCCAGGCTTAAATTCCAAAAATTATATATTATTGGAATCCTCACCCCTTCCGTTACATAATGGTACCATTTTTCACTCGCATGTTTATAGTTCCA